>JANUYF010000001.1:179624206-180232475 GCA_026167975.1 Phrynosoma blainvillii
CAACTCATTGGGTGACCTTGGGCAAGTCACAATCTTTCAGCTTCAGAGTATGGCAATGGCAAGCCCCTCTGAAAAATCTTACCAAGAAAACCCTGTGATAGGGTCATCATAGGCTTACCATAAGTCAGAAATGACTTGAAGGCAAACAACACACACAGAGGCCTTGTATAATGTGCTGAAGTTTAACTTGTCATGCAATGGTTTATATTTTAAATGGTTTTAGTTCTATCCTGGTTTAATTGCATTCTAAATTTTGTTTGCTGTTATGTTTAAACTATGTTTGTTTTAATTATTGTAAGCCACTTGGGGTCCTAAATGGAGAAAAGCATAATAATAATAATAATAATAATAATAATAATAATAATATCATAATCATTATCATCATCATCATTGTTGTTGTCATCTTTATCATCATATTCATCTTATTAAGGGTACCACTTCCTATACACTATTGATGGTTACCTTACATACAATGGTATTTGTGCATCTCACTGTATATGTAGGGTCATGTAGGTGAATAGCAACAACAACCAGAAATTAGCAGAAAGAACAAAAACATAGCTGACAACAGTTGAGGAGAGAGAAGCTAGTTGGGTTCTTTGTCTGTAAAGCAGTTGATACCTCAGAAGTGTCTTGTCAGTTCATTCATTTTACACACGGGAGTGGTAGTTCCTCACCTCATTAAAAGAGAGAAAGAGAGAAATCACATTTGATTCCCTCCATAGACTTTGTTTCATGATAAATTTATGCCCCACCCTTCTGAAGTTATAGTCTGCATTCAGAAACAATGGAAATGTAATGATTGGTCAATCTCTGCAAGTTCAAATGCTGTTGTTTCTCAATGACAAAGTACCAAAGAACATTTTGTACATTTTACTACTACTTTATGCTAAGTAAGCAATATATTTCCTGAACCCCATAAAGAAAGAGGAGGGGAAAAAATAAAAACTGTGAATGGATACATTTTATCCAAAGAAGCATATAAAGTGGAAAATGGTTTTTCCATACTGGTGATCTAAAAAATAATTTACAAGAACATTTCTGTGGAGATCTGCCTCAGTTGTGTGTCAGTTCCCCTCAGTAATCATTGTGTCCTGGAATGTGCATAAGTAAGGTAAGGGCTTTCAAGATGTTGTAACAGCAAGGACTTTCCTGAGGTTCTCAAAGAGTAATGTATTTAAATATTTTAGATATCAGCTATTAGGAGACAGTGGTAGTTAATAAATATTCCATGCATATTTATGGATTTTATCTAGTATGAGCATGAAGTGAATTAGGAAGTGTCTTCATGTTCAAATGTTCCTTGATGTATCAGAGCTATTGAATAGTAGGTCAAAAATGAAGACATTCCAATTATTCTTTGGATTTCCCTAGCTATTCTATTTTACCCCTTTTATCTTCAAAACAAAATTGTTCCGGTATGACAAGAGAAATCCTGAAACAGGTTCAATATAAATGAGTAGTCCTCTGTGCACTGATTGGATTATATATCTAGTTGCACATTTCCATCCATACTATTGATTGGACTGGATAATTTTGTCACGAGCAAGGATGTGTTTCTCCCTCTGGGTTCACCACTTATTACATGTCACTAGTTGCCTGCAATTCCAGCTGGATCAAAGTCAGCATCAACATTTTCATCTCCACATGATCATACTTTTACAATATAAGGAACCAGGATGCCTTGTGTTATTTACTTTCTCCACTGAGCAATTTGAAGTGTATTTGAATTTGCACAGTTACTGATCTACATGAACTTGTGAAGGATAGAGATGGGATGTAAACTGGCTAGATAGTTGCCGAGTTAAAGCTAACTTTTAAAAACTTGGGCTTACACTAGCTATAAATTGTACTTTATGTTTTACATCCAACTGTTGGTAAATAGGCAGTAAGACATTTGGAAATCATAAAGCAACCTCAATAAAATTCAATCATTTCCTGATGCAGCAGCTGTTACTTTTCCGATGTTTATGTGTTTTTGTCCTTTGAGTGACCTTGAAGTACCATCAGAAATACTGACATACATTCTCTAGACCTTGGCTGCACAATTTTCTGCATGCACTTTTGAATGTGTAGTACCTTTTCTACTTGGGGAAATATGCTGAGTTCTGGTAAATTGCCTAATAGATAGTTGGCCATAAGGATTTACGCATGAGAAATTTTCAACTTTTAAGTCTGTAGGGTTTTTTTTCCCCTGCAGGTCTAATTATTATTATTTTTTACCCCCAATGTGTATCTATTTGAATAAATAAATAAATTAGATGCATTCAAATTAATTGCCTTGCTGCTGACCAGTTTTCAGACATACAGTACATTTAAAGTTTCATTGATTATGGTGATGATAATAATGATAAGAAGCATTGATCAAGTCCAAATCAAATTGAGCACTTTCAGTCTGGCTCAGCCCTGTAACTATATGAGTAACTAAAAGTTACAGTTACATCAAAGGGAGATAAATTATCTCTCCTTAAATTACAATCTATATTTACAATTGCAAATGCCTGTCTGTTTACCTGCTGCAACACAAGTCCACATGTTTGAACACAGTATCACTTTTTGGTGTTTTACCTAATGAGACCAAAACAAAGACCCTAGTAAGGTTTTAGATCTGACCTGTCAACTATTGTGGGTATCTACCAAAGAAGCACTGGATTGGTGCATTTATTTTTTGTTCTAGATTGTGGACGTTCTTTGCAAGTTTGAGACCAATTAACAGATTAGGGCACCCCCTCTCCCAGTTTGCTGATTTTGGTCCATTTTGCAATAAACGTGATGTGAAAAAAAATGCTGAGTATGTGCACTGTGGATCAAATATGTATTTAAATAATTTCGTAGCTGATATCATCAAAACCAGAACTGCTGGATAAATTTCCTAGCTGTAATAAAATGCGGTTATTTTGTTATTATTGGGAAAGAAGCTAATTACAGATATACTTCAGTTAATAAATCCTCTGACAGGCTGCTGCCACACTGCAGAATTAATGCAGTTTGACACCACTTTACCTGTCATGTCTCCAACCTATGGAATCCTTGGATTAGCAGTTTATTTTGGCACCAGAGCTCTCTCACAGAAAAGGCTAAATAGCTCACAAAACTTCAAATCCCAGAATTCTATAGCATTAAGCCAGGGCAGTTAAATCAGTGCCAAGCTGCATTAATTTTTCAGTGTAGATACAGCCAAAGAAGCTAGTTTTTACAAAGTATGTTTATGTCCATCCCTACCTTTTCCTTCTTGTTCTCTTGCTAGCTGGATGTGTGTGCATGTGTGTGTGTGTGTGTGTGTGTGTGTGTGTGTGTGTTTGGGTGTTAAAACAGCATCAGAACTGAAAGGATGATGAAGAAGCACTGAAGAAACACACTTCCAGTGTTAGGTTGCAGCAATGTGTATCCAGCAAACAATGCAATAAAGCTTGAGTTGAGAATGAATAGGATTCCACTGTAACAAAGCCTACTATAGCTGCATGTGCCCGTCTACAGCAGCTGAGTTAAACAACATTTGCCTCCCTCCCGTGCTTGCGGGAGGGCGGGAATGGCATGGAGAGCGGGAGGCGCGCTTGCGCTTGCGCATGGGGAGTGCCATTTTGGAACGACTCCCCGCACGTGCGCCGTGCGAATTCACCCGGAGCATGGGCAGGGGGTCCTTCCCTGGGCCTTGGGAATGCCCCCCCCCACGTGTGCACTGTGCGAATTCACCCAGTGCATGGGTGGGGGGGCTTCCCTGGGCCTTGGGAATGCCCCCCTGCGTGTGCGCCATGCGAATTCACCAGGCGCACAGGCCGGGGGGGGGGGCTTCCCTCCCATGCACCTTCCAAAATTGGATGCAAAAATGGAACCAGTTCTCACGCGCGGCACGCCGGTGCATGCGGGGTAGCAGTGGTGGTGGCGGCGGCAGCAGTGGCAGTGGCAGTGGCGGCAGCAGCGGCAGCGGTGGGACCGGCCACAGGCCAATCCCAAGGCCTCAGCAGGCCGCACTCAGCTTGCGGGCCATAGGTTGCTGACCCCTCCTCTAAGAGGTACCATGTCTGGAAACCAATGATCTCCAAGATTTTCTACGAACAGGTGGGAAATGGACTCAGGGCCACTTTTCAGTTTGGTAATGTGCAAAGGGCATACTTTTTAGTTTTTAAAATTAGATAGATAGATAGATAGATAGATAGATAGAACCACACATTGAGCCAATGTGGTATGGTGGTTTGATTGCTGGAGACAAAGGGCCTTTACAGACTGCCAGAAATAATGCAGATTGAGGTCACTTTAACTGTCCTGGCTCAGTGTTAGGGAATCATGGGAATTGTATTTTTTTTTCTGGGGCACTGAGCCTTCTCTGTTAGAGAGCTCTGGTGCCACAATAAACTACAGTTCCCATGATTCCTTATCACTGAGCCAGGGCAGTTAAGGTGGCCTCAATCTGCATTATTTCTGGCAGTCTGTAAAAGATTTGAATCCCTGCTCAGCCATAGAAATCCACAGGGTGATCTTGAACAATTCATATTGTCTCTAATGCAGAGGAAAGTCATGGAAAACCTACTCTGCATAAAATCTTGCCAAGAAAACCCTGTGATAGGTTCACCTTAGAATTACCACAAGTTGGAAATGACTTGAAGGCATGCAAGAACAAACAACAGTAGCTAAATATATGTAGATTAATATTAAATAAATTGTAAATAATTGAAGTTAATTAGCCATTAGTTCTTCATTAAATATTATAAACTTTATTAAAATTGCCCTGTTCATTATTAATAAGAAAAATCCACTCTCATTCTTGATTAATTATTATTAAATAATTAAATAATAAATTTTTATTAAATGGGAAACTCATTTTAACTAAAATTGAGTTTGGTTAAAATGAAGTTGATTATTGAGACATATTGAACATAAAGCAAATTAAATTGATTATAAAATTGATTAATAATGCTGCCTATCTCACAGAATATACTGCAACTACAGTTGCCCCTCTGTAATTCCTTTTCCCTTTGACTGGTGCATTAAGCAGTTTGCCAATAAATTTGGGCAGCAAACTGTAATGTAAGGCTTTGTGAAAATAAAAATTCTAGGGAACAATAGAAGTATTGGAGCTGAAAAAGACATGTGGGTCAGGCTTTGCCCATCAAGTTGTAAAACTAACATAATAAACAAACAAACAAACAAACAAACAAACAAAAGGGCCCAATTCAGCTCCCTGGCAACATTGTCTTGGAAATCAATACAATCTAAAATGTCACAAATAATAGTGAAATCTATTCCTCTGAGACGTGAATTATTTTTGCTTAACATGACATTGGTATTAGACAAAGCAATTCAAAAAGAACATTGGAAATTAATTTTATATATAGTGACATCTGCACGCATTCTCTTAGCTATATATTGGAAAGGGATAACAATACCATCAATTGAAGAGTGACTAATAAAACTACTGGATATGATTGAACTAGATAAACTTACATGCGGACTAAATAATAAGTCATTAAAAGAAGTAGAAAAAGATTGGATACCAGTGATAAAATATTGGAGAAAAGATTGGCATGGCTTGATTATATAGTGTCTTGCAATGAATGGGGAATGAACATTTATAAGAAGACTGTAAACTCAATATAAGCATATGGTTTGGTTTTTTAAAAACTTTCTCTTTGATTGTTATACTTTTATTTTGAAAGAGTGACTTTGAGTAACTTTATAGAAACTTTGTATGAAGCAGATCCATGAAAAACATCTTGAAAAAGTAAAGATTGCTATTGATAGTGTGATTTAAATACTACGTAAGGTAAAAAGAAAATAACAAACTTAAGAGTTAAAAGGAAGTATTTGGTTCTCAACTATTATGTAGGTAGGTTTTCATTCTTGCAAATATAACTAATTACTAGAAATGACTAGGATGTAAATAATACCATTATCTATGTTTTATTTCTTTGTCATAAAGGTTATAAACAATATATATATAATCAAATGGGGAAAGCACCCCACCATTGCTAAAAAAGAAAAGAAAAAAAGAATGCTATCAGGGAGCTAAATTGGGCTCTGTTATTTATTCAACAGTGTTTCTCTAATCTAAGAGAAAAGAGGGACAGTGAAAAACTGGTTTAACATACACTCGTCCCTCCACATTCACTGGGGCTAGGAGCACGGGACCCCTGTAAATGTGGAAAAACTGTAAATAACAAAAACACTATGTTTTTACTTGAGAGAACACATCTCTAGGAACCTCTAGGTCCTCAAGGGAAACTCTGTGGTCAACATCTGCCAGATATTGACCATAGAATTGTGCTGGAGGAGGTACAAATCCCTAGTGAAATATTCTCTCTAGGAATCGCGAGCTCCTTCAGTGTGACTTTTGGTTAAAGTTGACCATAATGGTCTGGAGGACCTAGATATTCCTAGAGAGAACATATTAATAAAATCCATGAATAATCAAATCTGCAAAAGTCAAAGCTGCAAATGTGGAGGAACAAGTGCACATGGAAAGTAGAAAATGGTTTTATTGTACTCCTAGTAGTGTGGAAAGAGTGGAATAGCATTTTCTTTAATTCCTTAACTCCATACATTTGAATTTACAATCCAAAATGCACTGAATTTCTGTCTGTGTATACTAAAACCACACCCCATTCTGAGTGCACATCGCTTGTAACATTGGTCTTCTACAGTTCAGTAGACTGTTGTTGCTATATGTTCAAAAGTTGGCTTTGAGTCCCAAAAACCCAATGAGCCCTAATCATCAACAGCCCTGCCCAGATCTTGAAAACTCAAAAACTTCTTCAAGTCAGTCAGCATGTCTTCCTGTTTTCCTACTGCATTCAACTTTTCCTTCAACTGTTCAGTACACACACTGACAGACAAAAAGGTATGTTGGCAAGGAAGGAATTTCCAGTCAGTATTCCTTCTTCCACAGTTTTTGCTGCTCTCTCTTCTGGGATCATGGCTTGGCTCATAAAAGGAAATACAATTTCTGCATAGGATAGGCTTGCATAGATTGATGGGACAATTTATAGTTTCTCAATAATCATTCATAAAATGAATAATAAAATTGCCCCTACACTCCCCATAAATGCCAGCTGGGATGACAACTGCTCCATTGACTCATGCTGCTTGTTATATATGAAGCGCTCCACATGGGGATTTTGACTCATTTGATCTATAGAATAAGATAATTAAATGGGACCCGTTACAGAGCATATCTTGCCATACCATTGACCTATGTGATGTCTCTGTAACATCACAGCCATCCCTCTCCCTCCCTCCCTCACACACACACATTGGCTTACAAATTATAAACCTCTTAGAGACCGCGACTGCTGAGATCACTATGTGGTGTGTGTGTGTGGGGGGGGAAATAGCAAAAGATGTTTGACTCAGTTTTTCATTTAACAATAGCAATAGGATTTGCATTTCTGTATTGCTTAATAGTGATCTCAGCGGTCGCGGTCTCTAAGAGGTTTATAATTTGTAAGCCAATTTCCCCCAAAAAGCTGGGTACTCATTTTACTGACCTATGAAAGAATGGAAGACTGGGTCAACCTTGGAGCCCTGGGATTGAAGTCATAACCTTGTGGCCACATTACCAACATTTAATCATTGCACCACCAGGGCTCCTATATTCATACTTTCAATCTCTCATTTTTTGAGAAGGAGTGTAAAAAATTGATAATTATACCCATCCAGTAGAGCTGCCAACATTTGTTTCATGAATTTTGGCATTTTTTTATGGCAATATGTTAAACAAATTTTAAAGGTACTTTAGTTTTTTAGAAAGTTGATGTCAAAATTATGTTACAGGATATCCAAGAAGCTTTTCCTAGTTCAAAGAAAGCTGTGCCAAATGAAATAATGGACCTGAAATTGTGCTCCACTTGGATGGGTTTTTGCATCCTCCACACTGCCCTAGAGTTTATATCATTCTGGGGCATTTTTAAGAGGGAAAGAAAAATAATGGAGAAATCCCCATCCCATGATGGAAAATATTCAGGGGGGGTTGGATCTGCAAATCCACTCCTTTCCCCTTAGTTATTGGTAAAACAAGAATCTCTTCAGAGTATCAGAAAAATAACTGAGCAATGTCAACACATGTTGACTTTCTTCTAGACAGACTATGTTGATGTTATGATATTGTTTCAACACTCACATTATAAAAACAACAGAAGGACCTTTTTCTGGCTTTTCAAGAAATAGAAATTCTGGCTGTGACTAGTGTAATTAAAGCTGACTGCTTTCTGTTCAATGTTTTGTCATAACTGTCTTTTACAAGCACTGGGTATGCCTCCTGCTCCATTCATAAATTATTATTTCCTAGATTCATGTCTTGGATACTACCACTTTCTAAACACAGTCTTAAATCTGCTAGTTTTCTTGGATATGAGCAAGCCTGGGTCAGCTTTAAAATAGACTTGGCCAATCATTTCACATTTCTCCACACATTTCATTTCTAACAGAGAGTAACTCAAATCATTTTCTTTTTTCTTTCATCCAATCTGTTCATTTAACATTTGGTCAAGTAATTTCCTTGTCAGTTTCCTGAAGAGCTATGTGACTCCCTTAATAACTATTATTTACACAGCTCACCTGACCAAATTAATATCAGCATTTTAGCTGCATCTGTCAATATTGGTGTGTGTTTGTTTGTGTGTGTTTTAAATCACAGTTATTCCCCAGTTCTTTTTTTTTTTTTTTAAGGAAAAGAACACCCAACATTTTCAGGCACTAAAAATGCTGCCACTCTTTTGTGAGGTGTTTTCAACAATTCACAGAAATTTATTATAAAAGTTGCCAGTCCAAAAGTAGCAAAATAATAGTTAATGTTGGGGGGTTGCAGACTGCCAGAAATAGTGTGAATTCAGTCCACTTTTAGGGTTAGGGTTAGAGTTAGGGAACCATGGGAACTGTATTTTATTGTGGCATCAGAGTTGTCTGACAGAGAAGGCTCAATGTCTCAGAAAAATAACAGTTCCCATGATTCCCTAGCACTAACCCTAACCCTAAAAGTGGACTGAATTCACACTATTTCTGGCAGTCTGCAACCCCCCGTTATCTGGGCTTTTGCAATGGTGGATTAAAGAAAATGCTGGTACCTATAATATCAACATTATAGCTGCATCTCTAAATATTGGTGTATGTTTGTGTGTGTGTGTTCCTTGATTACATATATGAATATGCATAAAGGAGAAACCCAACTCCATATAAAACCAACAGAAACATGTGAACTTCAGCATATCTTTTTTTGGTTTTCTTGTGTGTCTTTCCCTAAAGGAAAGAATTGGAATCACTTTTAACTCTTTACCAATTTTGTCATATCACAGTGTAGTAATGACCCTGTCATCATGAACAATTTCCTTCATCTGACCCTTGGGTCTACACCACTTCTTTGCTCTTTTGCTGTCCCCAAAACCAGAACAGGAGGAGGAACAGCTCTGGACTGGGTGCTGTGGATATTCAAATAATCTATTTCCTGCATGGTGAAGTAACCTGACCTGTACATTTCAGTGTTTACTGCTGACTAAATGTCTCTTTTCATATCAGCTTCCACCTGAGATAATGCCATTTCCTAGCAGATGGTGCTGGAACATGTAGACAGAGTCTTTCGCTTGCAGATTAAGTGGGTGATGAGTGAGCATGTTGTCATGGCCACATCCCTGTTTCCGGCCATTTTGGTACATTGCTTCCAACACAAAGAAAAATAGTACATACAATGTATTTCATCACTTGACAGTTTTGAAGAGATTGCAGAACTGAAGTGAAATCTTCATTGGAGGGAGGGGGGAACAGATTCTGGGGATTGTTGTCCAACACATGTGTAGCACAATAAACTGGGGGCATCAAGAAAGTGCTTATTTTAGTCCAGGGTTCTTTCTCCTTTAGAATGTAGAAAAAATGAAACAAGCTGAAAAGAGAATGAAAAGTGAGACTCTTTAATTAGACAGGGTGGTCTTCCATACAGAAAAGTATTGTCCACATTATGGAAAGCAGAACGCAATTAGAATTAATTAAGGAATACAAATGGATTCAATTACTGAACAAGCTACTGAAGATAATAAACTAAAACTTTAATGTATTGACTTGCTCAAAAATGGTTGTATGTATTCCAATTTACTTGTGTAATTTAATTAACCAATTTATTAGCAGGTTGCAAAGAATGGGGTGTTTTGATTGATTTTGATATACTGAGTTGATGTGATACATAAATGAATATTAATATCACCTTTCCAAATGGAATGAACAAGTGTTGACAGAGCTCCAAATGTAGCTGTGACTACAATTTATTATATATATTTTTGCAAATAGGAGGTGCTGTAATTTGCATAAGCATATGTTAGTTCTACATTCTGTTGCTTCAGTTTTACCTCTTCTTTTCGATGGCATTTGGAGATTTCTGGTCAGAGGAACCTATGAGAAATTGTAAGGAAGCAAGCAGATCTTTCCCCCTAAGAGATGTAAAATTTCTAAAGTGGTATGCCAGACTTTCAAATGTCTATGAAAGGAGACTTGGTGGTGCAGTGGTTATATACCGATACTGCAAACATTCACAGTCACAAGGTTGTGAGTTCGATCCCAGGCAGGGCTCCAGGGTCCACTAAGCCTTGTATCCTTGCTAGGTCATTAAAACTTGTTGGGGGCAATTAGTTTACACATCGTAAACCGCTTAAGGAGTGCTTAAGTGCACTGATAAGCAGTATAGAAATGTACTTGCTATTGCAATTGCTTTATCTCATAAAAGTAATGCTACCAGAGCATTTAGTGACAACCTATCAAAAGGTTTATTCTAATTGTGAAACATTCCTTTTTTTAAAACCCTTGGCTTTAGCATGGATTTATCCGTCTAGGATAAAAAATAATGGCCAAAGAAATATAGATCAGGGTTAGGCAACCTGTGGCCAATGTGCTGCACTCACACCATCATGCAACTGTTACCTCCCCTTGCCCCTAAAGAAGAAGAGGGGGAAAACTCTTTCCATTTCTTTAATTTTGGCCTGAAACAGACGGGCCAAAAGGTCTGCTGTCAGGCTGTATTGAAGATTTGACATTTAGATGATGCATGTCCCCAAATTGCATGGAAGCTGCACCTGGGCCTCCTAAGGCATTCCAAACCCGGTTGCAAAAGGAGCAGATTTTGTTGTCATAGCCCATTTGGGACCATGGCAGCAGCTCACCTCATGTTTGGTCACCATGGCCCTGCAGACCCTGCCTGCCCCTTTTTCCCGATCTGCTCAAGGTCCATGTTGCTGTGCCACTGAACTTTAGCAGCAGAGCAACAACCTTCTTTGTGAAATACAGGGTTCCATTTTAAAGTATGGTGCAGAGCAGTGTACATCTCATTTTGACGCTTATTGGCAGGCACTAATTGGCTTCCAAGCAAGGAATATGCTTATCATGGACCTTGGTTTAAAGCAGTGGTCTCCAAACTTTTTCAGGCTATCACCCCCTTTCCTCTTGGGTGACAACCCTAGTGCCCCCCCATGCCTATTTCTTGGTATTAGGTCCAGTGTTCTTGTGGGGGGGGGGGAGAGAGAAGAGAGAAAGTATCCTAAGCAAAGGAAGTGTCTGCTTTTGGATAATTTTGCAAATTAAGTAAAAGAAACCCTGCTTGCCATGCAACCCCACTGGGTGACCCTGGGCAAGTCACACTCTTCCAGCTACAGGGGAAGGCAATGGCAAATTCCCTCTGAAGAATCCTTTTCAAGAATACCCCATTATAGATTCTCCTTAGGGTCATCATGAGTCAAAACAACTTGTAGGTACACAACAACAACAACAATTGCTTCTAGCTAGCCCAAGTTCCAAAGGGAGCCTGGAGCCCCATAGGTTTGTATTTGGGAGAAGGACGGTAAGGCTGGGACGTGACTTGGGAAAGTGAAAGAGGGGGACCCCTCTATGGAAGGAACAACGTTGTCCAAATGGGGTACATTGTGAAGAGGGTGGGTGGGCAGGCAAGCTGAACAGGATTTCCACCTGAGGAAGGAAGGGCTACATGACTGCCTGGGTAGCCCATGCCAAGAAATGTCCCTACAGATGCCCTCCTCTGCCACCTCCTCCAGGCTTCTCTTGGCAAAGAGAAGGAGAAGGGAATAAAAGGGGGGTAAGGAACAGAAAACCCCTGGAATCGCCAGAGCATTGACAGTATCCAATGCAAGGGGGAACAGAGGAAGACTCTGCCCCCTTCCCTTCCCTTCCACCCTAGCTAGCTGGCTTGAGCTAGCTAGCCAAGGTAAAAGCGGGGGGGGGGGGGGAGTGTGTGCCTTCTCCTTTCCCTTTTGCCTTGGCTAGCTGGCTTCCACCCTAGCTAGCTGGCTTGAGCTAGCTAGCCAAGGCAAAAGGGGAAAAAAGTGTGTGCCTTCTCCTTTCCCCTTTGCCTTGGCTAGCTGGCTTGAGCTAGCTAGCCAAGGCAAAAGAGAAAGAAGAGTGTATGCTACCCCCTTCTCTTCCCTTCCCTTCCACTTTGGCTAATTGGTTTGAGCTAGCTAGCCAAGGCAAAAGGGGGGAAAAGAGTGTGTGTCTTCGCCTTCTCTTCTGCCTTGGCTAGCTGGCTTGAGTTAGCTAGCCAAGGCAAAAGGGAAAGGAGAGCACATGCCTGCCCCCTTCCTTTCTTCTGCCTTGGCTAGCTGGCTTGAGCTAGCTGGCCACAGCAAAAGGGAAAGAAGAGCACATGCCTGCCCCCTTCTCTTCTCTTTTGCCTTGCAACCAACTGGCGTTTTTCTTACCCAAAGAACCTTTCCCCTTTGGGCTCCTTGCAGGGGGAAGCCAAACAGTTTCTGGGAAAAGGTGGGCATGGCAAGTATTTTGGTGCCCAAAGAAGGGAGTGATTTTGTGGATTTTGGATACTATTGTTTGCAATATGGCCAACACAGCTATGGCTGGATATGCTTTCTAGATTTCAGGATACTGCATTTTAGACACAACAAGGGAATCCTAAACAAGAGGGAACAAAGGGCTGAGATTTAACTTTTTGAGTTCTTTACCTCCAATAAAAGTCACACATTTTGTTTGTTTTTTAAATGGGACTGCATTTGATGTGTTTTAAACAGCATTTAAAAGATTTTTCAGATGCAACAACACAGAGACTTCTTGGGAAATGCAATATTATCTGCCAAAGGAGGGGGGTTGGTATTTTAACTTAAGGGAGAAAAAGAAAGGAAGTTTCTCATTGTGTTGCTAGTGGATTTACAGTCACTCTCTATTTTCATGGGGGATCCATTCCAGACCCCCCTCCTGTGAAAACAGAAATCCTCAAGCCTCATAGGCTTGATTTCAATGGTGGTCACCCCACTGTGAATATGCAAAACTGTGGACTTCAAGTCTGTGAGAATAGAGGGGTGACTGTATTTGCAAATTTTATTTCCTGGACTTCATTGTTTGTCTTCCAGAGCCCATATGTCCCCCAACCTTTTTTCAAACACACTCACACATTTCTATTGGGGAGGGTGTGTGGGGGGGAGCTGGAGGGAAGGGCAACTCCAGTCCCAAGCAAAACAAGTTCCACCATGTATGCAGCATCACCACACACATCCCAGGACACAAGAAAGCTTCCTTGCTGGTCCAAGCCTCTACTTGCCTCCTTTCCCTTCCTGGCTCTGGGCTCTGGCACGTCTGCCCATTACCACCCAGAGCTTCAAGGGCAGGATCTGGATAAGGTTTTTCCCTCCTGAAGTTTCACTTCTGCGTTCAGGAATCTGACACATGCTGCTTTTCAAAGACTTCAACAGTAATAGCAACCCTACTTGCAACTCCCATCCCCACAATTCCCTGCAACCCCCTTTCCCCCCTCCAACACCCCCTGCTGCTCTTTTATCCCTCAGCACCCCCTGGAGCTTTCCAACACCCACAGGGGGTGCTACTGCCCACTTTGGGGACCACTGGTTTAAAGGAACATTGGGGTTTTAAAGGGTCATCTCTGCCCCTGTTGTAGCTGTTGTTGCTGCTGTGCCACTGAATATTGATGTTGAAGCAGGGGTGGTGGTGGTTCTGATCCCTGGAAGCTGCCTATGATCACATTATGTTCTGGTTTTCCCACCATGGGTGACTGGTGAAGAAGGCATTGCACAAAAGTTGGTGCTATTGTACTGGTATAGCTTGGACTCATCCCAAGTACTATCTACTAATCTGTGTAGACAACATGCAACACCTGTGATGTTTGTATCAGGCAGGCAACTAACCATGAGGTCTATTTGCCCTTGGGTGGCTTTCTGCCTTTATAACTCTCTTTACATTTCATTATATTGTTAAAATTTTATTTGTTTTAATTGCTGATTTGATTGCCTGAAGAGATCAGTTTTCAACTAGTAGAAGGTACTGACCCACCATAGCCACTTAACTTGCAAAGGTGCTTAAAGGTAAAGGTAAAGGTACCATATTTTCCTGAATATAAGATAACTTTTTAACCCTGGAAAATCTTCTCCAAAGTTGGGAGTCATCTTATACGCGGGGTGGAGGGGGAGGAGGAAGAAGGGGTGGTGTGGCACAAGGTGGGAGGAGGAGGAAGAGGGGAAAGCCAGGTGAGAGGAAGAGAAGTGAGGAAGAGAAAGAGGCGAAGAGGGGGAAAAGGAGGAAGCTTCCATGGCGGGGGCTGTCAGGGCTGGTGGGATTGGGGTCTGTCCCCCCAGGCTCTCTCCATGCTTAGAGGCCCTTGCCGAGGAGGAGGAGGGCAAGGAAGAGGAGGCCGGGAGGGAAGGAAGAGAAGGAGGAAAAGGAGAAGGAGGAAAAAGAGTGATGAAAGATAAAAAGGGAAGAAGGAAGAAGGAGAAGAGGATGAAAAAGTGGAGGAAGAGGATGAAAGAGAGAAGGATGAAAGAGTATGAAAAAGGGAAGGAGGAAGAAGGAGAGGAGGACGAAAAAGTAGTAGTGCAGGAGGAGGAGGAAGAGAAGGATGGAAAAGGAGGGGGGCTGTCCCAGGGGCAGTCCATGGGGGGGCGTGGTGGTGCCCCTGTATCCAAATGGTCCCTGTCCAGAGCCTGTCCCTCCTCCTCCTCCTCCTCCTCCTCCAGCCATCCAGCCCCGATGGAGCCCCAGGAGGTGCCTGGAGTCGGGCAGCAGCAGGAGCAGCATCCCCCCAGAGCTAGTCCCTCCGGGGGTGGATTGGGCCCCCTCCTCTTGGCCAAGGAGGAGGAGGAGATTGAACTCTCCCTGGAAAGGTCCCCAAAAGATGGGGGGTGTTCCTGGATCACTATTGCACTTTTAGAGGAGAACGGGGGCAGCCTGGACTCAGCAACAGCAGACTTTTCCCTCTCTTGCACCAAAAAACCCAAAGTGGAAGTGGAAGTGGAAGTGGGGGGGATGATGGGACTCACCATCCATCCATCCCACTCTCTTTGCATACACTTTCCTGATGGGGAGAAGCCTAATGGTCCCCTAGGTCAAGAATTTGGGGAGGTGGGGTTCTTGTTGTTGCTGCTGATATTTGTCCAGGAAGGGTTTGCCATTGCTTTCCCCTGAGGCTGAGAGAGTGTGACTTCCAAGACTGTTGTTGTTGTTGTTGTTGTTGTGTGCCTTCAAGTCATAGGCAAACCTATCATGAACCTATCATTTCTTGCCTATGTATTTTTTCAGACAGGGTTTGCCTTTGCCACCCTCTGAGGCTGGGAGAGTGTGACTTCTAAGATTGTTGTATTCCTTTGAGTCGTTTTGTACTTACGACAACCCCAAGGTTGGTGTTTGCTTGGCATGGTGTTTGCTTGGCAAGGTTTCTTCAGAGGGGAGTTTGCCATTGCCTTCTCCTGAGGTTGAGAGAGTGTGACTTGCCCAAGGTCACTCAGGGGGATTCCACGGCTGAGCCAGGATTCGAACCCTGGTCTCCAGAGTCATACTCCGATACTCAGACAGGGTGACCAAATGTTTTCAATGCAAAAGAGGACGTCACTACAAAAATTAGGACATACAAGAAAAAAATGTAGAGAAAGCTAAAAACACTAATATAAATGTAAATCCATGCTTCTTAGCCATGCTCAAAATGGAGGATGTTTTGGAATTCCTCCTGGAGAGAGGGTTGACATGGAGGGCATGTCCTGGAAAAGGAGGATGTGTATGCTCACCCTGACCACAAAATGTATGACGTAAACTGAAAAGGTAGGACATTCCAAATAAAATGGCTCAAAACACAAACAGAGATGCACAATCTTATCATGGTTTTTTTTTTTTTTTGGGCATGTTTCTTCAAATGGAGGTTGCCATTACCATCCTCTGAGGCTGAGAGTGTGTGACATGCCCAGGGTCACTTACTTGGCCGCAAATTGTACATACCCCAGAATGCATCACCTAGGATATTGGCAGTCCTTCCCCCCAATACTTTCTCATTTTCCCCCAACCATCTCATAGCTGGGAGATGGAAATAATTTTTAAAGCAGCATTTAAATCTGGCCTATTTTTTAAAAAGTAAGGCCCAAAACATACTGCAGAAATAAATGCTAGGGAACATGGGAGCTGTAGTTTGTTGTGTTTATTAGTGACAGTTTTCCTGCTAAGTACCTGTATATCATAAGCATTTGAATTAAAATTAGCATATTAAAATCAAATCTGATGTTGTTGTTTTTAATTTTTATTTGGTGTGCGTTGCAAGAGGGGTAGTCTTATATGGCAAGTATATCCCAATCTCTATATTTTAACTGGAAAAGTTGGGGGTCGTCTTATATGCCCAGTCATTTTATATGCCAGAAAATCCGGTATTTCCCATTGACAAGGTTGTCAACTCATGTCAAATCATAGGAGAGCGGTATTCATCTCCATTATTAAGCCAAAGAAGCAGCATTGTCAGAGACTACTCTGTGGTATTATTATTATTATTATCATTATCATCATCATCATCATCATGTGGTCAGCATGATTGCACAGAATGGTGTTTACCTCCCCACCAAGGTGATACCTATTTATCTACTTGCATTTGCATGCTTTCGAACTGCTAGGTTGGCAGAAGCTGGGAATAATGGCAGGAGCTCACCCTATCATGCAGCACCCAGGCCTTGAACTGCCAACCTGCCGATTTTGCAATCTACAGAGTCAGGGTCTTAACCACTTGAGCCACTGCAAAGGTGCTTACTTCCCCTTAAACCAATAATTTTGCTTTGTAACTGGGATGTTTCACTATTAAGGTCCTTCTCTCACATCATGGGCTGAATACACTCAGCGGTTTGTGTGAATATTATCAGTGCAAATCCCTAATCTTGATATATGCCAATGAGAAACTAAGTGTTATGTATTAACCAGTGAATCTTCCAGTATTTCTTGCATGGTGCTTTCATCATCAGAGTTCTTGGATCCTAATGGAAAAAGGTGTGCTCAGATGATTAGATAGCATTAGGAACCTTACTGAATGGAAGGATGATCTTCCCAGAAGCCTTCTGATCCTAGTAGAAAACAAGAATCCCTCTTGTAACCTGTATTAATAAGAGAAAGCCAATGAACAGTATGACATCATGGTTTTCATACCCTTAATGCCTAAGACTCAGTGATTTATTCAAGTCTTTTCTTCCAAGCCTCAAGTCTCAAGTCTCTACCTTCAAGTCTGAAGTCTTTGTAAAATAGACTAGACCAGTGATGGTGAACCTTTTAGAAACCGTGTGCCTAAACTCAATGCCATTCCCACACCGGGTGTCACCTGGTGCCATGGGCAGGACTTCTGGGGCAGGACTTCCAGGGAGCCAGACTTCCAGGGGCGGGACTGTGGCTGAAGACAGAGGTCCAAAACACCCTGCAGAAATAATCCAGCCTGAGATTGCTTTAACTGCTCTGGCTCAGTGCTAGGGAAACCTGGGAATTGTAGTTTATCAGACACCAGAGCTCTCTGGCACCAGAGCTCTCTGGCTAAATATCTCACCAATCTACAAATCCTAGGTTCCCATAGCATTCATCTCTGGCAGTTAACACGGCACCAAATTGGATTATTTCTGCAGTGCAGATGCAGATGCAGCCATTACACCAGTGGCTGAATATCACTATTTTGTGGATTTTGGATGTTACGGTACTTTGCTATCTGGCCAACAAGAGCCAGCATGGTGTAGTAGTTTGAATGTTGGACTATGGCTCATGAGACCAGGGTTTGATTCCCTGCTTGGGCAAGAAACCCACTGGCTGACTTTGGGCAAGTCACACTCTCTCAGTCTCAGGGGATGAAAATGGCAACCCCCTCTGAACAAATCTTGCTTAGAAAATCCTGTAAAAGATTTGTTGTGTTTGGGACACCAGTATGGTATAGCGATTTGAGTGTTGGACTAGCCCTCTGGGAGATCAGGGTTCAATTCCCCATGAAACCACAAAAATCCACCTGGTGACCTTGGGCAAATTACACTCTCTCAGCCTCAGAAGGCAATGGCAATCCCCTCTGAACAATCTTGTTAAGAAAATCCTGTAACAGTTTAGGCCGGGTATTCCCCATGAAGCCACAGAAATCTGATGGATAAGCTTGGGCAAATCACACTCTCTCAGCCTCAAAAGGCAATGGCAACTCCTTCTGAACAAATCTACATTTGTACATCCTACAATTCAAGCTTCTGCCCAGGAGGAATCTCAAAATGTCCTCCCTTTTTGAGCATGACTAAGGGGCTTTGCAGACCCAGCCTATAGGGCCTGCCTGGGGGTGGAATTAGGGCAGGGTGGCCACATGGCAGGCACCCTGACTCCACCCCGATGTTGTCCTGATGCCGCATGCCCGTTTGCATGGTGCTCAGCATCAGGATGCCCTCTTGGTGCAGCGTGCACACACGCTGCGCCAAAAGGGCGACAAAAAGCCATTGTGGCCGAAAGGGCAGCCTTTTGCCTCCCCCAAAAGGAGTTGCATTTTCCCACTCTTTTTGCTGCAGCTCCGATCCGTTGCTCTGTGCCGCCCCTTTAGGCCAGTCTGCATCGGCCCTAAGAAGCATGAATTTATATTCATATTAAGTGTTTGTAGCTTAAGTTTTATATTAAGTGTTTTTTAGTCCAACATTTTTCTTGAATATCCAACATTTTGTAATGCCTTGTTCTCCTTTGCTAATGACTACACTTTTTTCTGCATGTCTGATATTTTGCAGGGCCTTGTCCTCTGTGGTTAGGTGACCAAGAGCCCTCCTTTTCCAGGACACATACTACATTTCAACCTTCTGCCCAGAAAGAATTTCAGAATGTCCTTCATTTGGAGCATCACTAAGAAGCATGAATTTACTTTGTATTAAGTGTTTTGAACTTTTCTTTGGCCATGTCCTACATTATTTCTTGAATGTCCAACATTTTGAGGCGCATTGTCCTCCTTTGTAGTTAGAATAACAACTGGTCACCTAGTCCAGCAGGACTTTAAAATTAAGATTTAAATAAATTAGATGGGTCAGAATTAGCAACAAGAGGAAGCCACAATGCTCATTTGTGGTCTCAACTTAGCTAGCTAAATTAACAAAGGGAAAGGCAGTCAGGAATAACTCTCTCAGCTCCAGGCCACCACACATTTCCAGCTTTGTGCTCATTGGCAAACAACACACAACACACACACACACATACAATTCCTCCACATCCCACATGAAGAAGGATGGGGAGCTGGCACAAAAGAGCAACTGTCTTTTAGAGGCAACAGTTTCTATCTGTTGCACATCATCTTTGGAGAGCCATGAGGCATGAAGTGCCTGACCTTCTAGGCATGCTCACACTCACCGCCCCACACAACACACAAATGTAGACATTCCCATGTTATTCACACTGTTTCTTCCAATGACCTTTAAGGCAGGGTGACCAGATACAGAGAAGGACAAGGCACCACAAAATGGAGGGCATTCAAGAACAATGTAAGACTACCCCCGCCCCCTTAATATGAAACTTAAGCTAAAAACGCTTAATATACCTAGACATTCATGCTTCTTCATGATGCTCCTGGACAAAAGGTTGAAATGTAAGATGTGTCCTGGAAAAGGAGGACGTCTGGTTGCCTAATCACAAAGTAGGACAAGCTACCTGGTGGTGTACTGGTTTGAATGTTGGATTATTACTCTGGAAAACCAGGGTTCAAGTCACACTCTCTCAGCCTCAGAGAAAGGCAATGGCAAACCTTGTCTGACAAAATATGCCAAGAAAACCCTGGGAGAAGGTCACCAAAAATGACTTAAAGGTACCCCCCCCCCAAAAAACCCACCACGCACTCTCAGCATCAGAGAACAGAAATGACAAACCTCCTCTGATGAAACTTGCCCAAAAAAGCCCTGGAGAGGGTCTCCAAAATGACTTAAAGGCACACAGCACACACATAAACACCAGTCTAGGAAGAGGAGGAGAAGGAAATGGCATCCACCAGGACTGTTCCTTGTATTGTGGTGGGGCTTCCAGCTGGAAGGGACGGGGCTTCCAGCCCTCCTTGTTGCAGCTTGGTTTTACCGTAGGAGAACTGGGCTGCAGCAAGGAGCTAGGCTGGCGGCACGAGCCTCCCTGCCCCTCCTTCATGTGGCCGCCGCATGCCACAGATGGCGTGTATGCCACGTGTTTGCCAATACTGCACTGTCTAATCTCAAGTTGGGAGACAAGTTTTAACAGAAAAACAGGAAACAGGTTATTTCTTGGAGGGGAACAGCAAACATATTAAGCAATGTGCTTGAGGTGAGGGTTAGTCTGCAATGCCAGCCTGTCCCCCCTGAACATCAGATGAGCTTTCTAAAGCTTTTGAAAAGTTTAAGCATGATCCTTCCACCTCAAGTCCATTGCCTAATGCATTTGTTGTTCCTCTCTGAGAAACATACCCACACTCTTGGGGCAGGTCTTGTCTGCTGCAAGCATTGAATGCAATTCAAATCATTGAAGTGACTTGTGTCCAACTTATGTCCACGTCAATCGACTCAAGTCTACATCACTGCTAAGACTCTTAATGATTTTCCTTGACAGGAGGGGAGATTTTGAAGGTTCTGGGGGGAAAGCAGCTAGGCTAAGTCATGTGGTAATATCTATGATGCATTTATAATCTTCCTCAAAACCATTTTTATAAATAGCTGAACTTCTACTTCTCTCTTTCTTTTCTTTTCTCCTCCCCCTCCACTTTTTTGTGAGCAGAGGCAGAAATAGATGCAGAGACATCTGGATTGTCCCTTATGACATACTTTCATAATATAATAAATCAAGCCTTTCTTTGTATTCATCATGGTTTACAGATGCTGCAAAAAGATTAATAAAATACTGATGGGTGAACTGTAAACCTTTTCATCCTTTCTCATTTTGAGAAGTAATTTCATCTACACTGACACCATAATAGCTTCTTTGAGAGCTCTTGCAGGGTAACATGCCAATAATTTGCCAATTGGAGTCTCTGAGCACTCATTGACATGATGAGCTACCATTATGAATCCCAAGGATGTGCTGTTATTTATCGGGTCAACACTAGGCAGAGCCATGGGAGTATCTGTTTTATGATGGAATATATGCATTAGAACACACATTAGAAAAGTGGTAAATAGGATAAATATATATTGATTCTATGTTCACTGTCTGAATCTATGATATTTATAAATGAACAATATCTCACAATATAAATAGGCTTATGTGTCCCCTGAGACTATTTGCATTGTGTAAAGATCTTTAGTAAAAATAGATCTTAGAAGCTGATACTGTATATTTTAGTATATAATATTTTACCCATTAGAGCAGGGGTAGGCAACCTTTTTGAGTCAGGGGGCGGGTTGCTGTCCCTCAAACAATTTGGGGGCCAAAGCACCATAAATAAATAAATTAATTAATTAAAATTTAAAAAAATATGCATGCACACTCTCTCAGCCCCAGAAAAGCCATGGCAAAACCCCTGTGGAGATTTTGCCAAGAAAACCCCAAGAACAAGTAATAACAACAATAATCAATATCATCATGGTGGGCGGCGGCAGGGGGTGGCGGCGGCGGCAGGACCGGCCTGGGGCTGATCCAAAGGCCTCGGGGGGCCGCATCCGGCCCCTGGACCTTAGGTTGCCTACCCCTGCATTAGAGATACCATATGTAGATTCAGTTGTGGTATAGTATATGTGGAAGTCAGTCTGAAATGTAGAATTTGTCTGTGACACCCAATTTGTCCAAGAAAAGAAACATCATTCTGATTCACATCCAACACCCTGCTGTTTAGTCTTACAGGCCAGTGGTTTTCAAACTTTCATATCATACATCTCACCAATCTACCAAATAACTTGTTCTAACAATGATAGAAACAAAGGGCCCATTTATTTTCTAAGGAAATTTACATGGATATAGATATTATTATTATTATATTTGTCATTCGTGGACATTAAAATTGCTACTTGAGATTAAACACAAGTGCTCTCTAGGCTGGGTTTGTGTGTTTAAGGGTGTTATGCTTTGAAACTGAATTATTATTTTATATTTCTTTATGGAAGTTTGCCTTAGAGGGTTTCCCAGACAATCCATGAAATACAAACTTTGATCTGCATTTTCTGAACATGTAGCATTTTCATTCAGATCCACGTTTAACTTTATTATGGTGTCCAAATTCAGGAAACTATAGGATCAATTCCATCAATTTGACAAATCATGGCTTGAAAGATTGGGAGGAGGGTCCTCTTTTCTTTCCTTAAATGATTTCCCCTTTGGTCACTTGTGCAACATTAGGCATAGCTTACAATTATATATAAATTAAGAAATTATTGTTACAGTGTGCGTGGCAAATCAGAATCAGATAGTATATTTGAAATACTTTTTGATTATTTTCTGGAGGAAACTAAATATGGGTGTAGCTACACTGTAGAAACAATGCAATTTGACACCACTTTAAATTGTCATGGCTCCATCCTACAGAATCCTGAGGTTTGTAATTTTGCGAGACATTGGCACTGTTTAGCAGACAAGGCTAAAGACTATTTAAAACTACAAATCCTAGGATTCCGTAAGATGAAGGTACAACACTTTAAGTGGTGTCAAACTGCATTTCTTCTATAGTGTAGATTTACCCTACAGTTTGCCAGTTTGGATGACATGATGAACTATTGATTTATTGATAAAAAAGCAAAGTAAAAAGGAGGAGAAAACAAAAGATGGAGAGGATGGAAAGCAGTGGGGGAAGAGAGAATAATAGAAAGTCTATGTTTCATTCACATTGTACCAAAATGTAGTTTGGAGGATAAACTGACTTGAGAAAACCATTATTTGAAATTATGTGTTTCCAGAGAGCAAAAATGACTTTGTTGCAAGGATACAATCATGTCAATTTTAGTGCTCTGGCAGCTTGGTATAGCAATTATTGATTTTTAACTATTCAGTATTTTACCAGCATCCAAAAAGAATTCCAAAATGTTTCTAACTCTCGGCTGTTTATGATCCCTAACAATGATACATGGAATATTAACTACAAATGAGGGAGAAAATGTAAGCAAGCTGCTTACTAAATGTGAAATTTAGTCTTCATAGGCTTAATTCACACTATGATTTAAATCGATTTGCAAATTGGATTAGACCTGCTTATATGTGCCTCGTTTACACTGGAGTCGATTTCAAACCAGATTGTGATTGGGCTGAATTGGGTGAGTCAGCACAAGTCCTCCTGAACAGGTTCTTTTGAAGATGGATCTTTTAGAGGTTCTTTTGAAAAGAACCGGTTTGCAACCATGCTGAACTAATCTGAACGTGTTTCTGATCACATTCAGTTCACCCAGGGAGGGAAGGGCAAGGGACAGAGGGTGGTACCCATCCCACCACAGGTTTTGGCAATGCGTGATTTTTTTCTCCCTCTCAATGCTGCCATGGGGCTGTGGGGGGCATGATGCAGTGTGTTTGTTTAATTTTTTTTTGACAGCTTCTGTGAATTGTTGCATTTGTGTGGGTTCATAAGAGGGAGTCATGAATGCTGTGGCAGGAATTCTCCTCCAGCATACATGGATTCATGGGTGCTATGGTGGATTTTCCCTTGGGATGCATGGATCTGTGGGTGTCATGGATCAGCTTTGCTCCCCTAGAAATAAAAATCACCCAGCATTCTCTCTGCTTGTAGTAGTTCATTCCCAGGCATGAAGGGCAAGAAGAGGAGGAAGACACACACACGCACACACACGCACACACAGAGGCCCATGGAAATAGTGACAGCTGATGCACATGGCCACACCTCTGAGTGCTTGCTTAACTGGAAACACGTGCATGTGCATTTTTTAGAAAAGAACCAGGATGGATTGATCATGTCCGACACTGAGAATAAAAAAAAGGAGACTTCAAAACCTTTCAATTTAGCAAGACACAGGCCATTTTTTGTAACTGCATGTCATGTATATTTAGAGCATATTCTTTAGTTAACCACTTGCTCATACTAAGAGAGAATCAAGAAATCCTAAACTCATTATTACAGAAAATCTCTATTCTGCCTTCTCCAGTGCTCTCCCACCCAGGAATCATAAATGTTCCCAATTTGTTTTAGGCATTAAGGGAATCAAGTACCCATAGATGTGACTTCCCACATACTATATTTAGTTCATTTAGTTCAAAAATAACATAACCAAAAGTGTGAACTTGTTTTTTAATCAGAATTTATCAGAATTCATATAATTTAAATGTAGGAGAAAGCATAACTGAAATATTTTTCACCCATCTCTAGGAAAGGGAGAAAAATGACAGTTACGCTTTTACTTATATTCAAATTGTATAAACTCTGATAAATTCTGATTTTAAAAAGGACACCTTAGTTTGACTTCCTGGGTTTTCAGCCATGTCTTATAAAGTTGCAATACATGCAACAAACAAAACTTTCTTTGCTACACTTGTTGCATTTGTGCATTTACATCCAGCTGAGCTGTTCAGGGTGGAGAGAGGTCTAACTCAGGCACCCTCTCTCCCGAATCCAACCTTAGAAACTTAGAACCTTCAGTAGCACACTGTGACACTTTTTATAACCATTTTGCAGATAAAGGGGGGGTTGCAGACTGCCAGAAATAGTGCAAATTGAGTCCACTTTTAGGGTTAGGGCTAGTGCTAGGGAATCATGGGAATTGTTTCTTTTTTCTGAGACATTGAGCCTTCTCTGTCAGAGAGCTCTGGTGCCACAATAAACTACAGTTCCCATGATTCCCTAACCCTAAAAGTGGATTCAATTTGCACTATTTCTGGCAGTCTGCAACCCCAAAAAATCTCTCTCATAAGAGCTGACTTAAGTACCATCATTGGAGTGGAAGTCAATAATGAGGTGTCCAGTGACTCTGAGTGGAATGACACTGGATCAGTTTCAATGGTTAGTATTTTTGATGTGGACAAACTCCTGGGGCAAGTAAGGAAGACAACTTGCTTTCTTGATCCCTATCCCTCTTGGATCATTGTCCAGGAATGAGATGCAATTAGACTTCAAATACAAAATATCATTAATGAATCTCTCAGGGAGGGGAATTTTCCATCCTGCATAAAATGGGTTAGACTACTGCTGAAAAAGCTCTTCTTGGATCCTCTGGACTGAAAAAGCTCTTCTTGGATCCTCTGGACCTTAATAATTACAGAACAGTATCAAATCTTCCTTTTTTGCTCAAGGTGATTGAGAAGAGAGTTGCCTTCCAACTCCAGGCAGTCTTGGATGACACAGACTTCCTCAACCCATGTAAAACTGGCTTGAGAACAAGATATGGAGTTGAGACTACTACGGTCACCTTACTGGATGATCTTTGCATTACCATTGACAGGGGAAGTGTGTCTCTGCTTGGACCTCTCAGCAGCATTTGATATATCAACCATGGTATCCTTCTGGAATGCCTGAGGGGGTTGTGAATCAGTGACACTTGTTGCAGTGGTTCCAATCCTACCTCTCAGGTAGGTTCCAGATGATGATGCTTGGGGATAGTTACTCCTCAAAAAAGGAACTTTATGTGGCATACCACAAGGTGCTATTCTATCTCCAATGCCATTCAACATCTACATGAAACTGCTCAGAGATATCATCCACAGGCATGGGGCAGGATATTATCAATATGCTGATGACACCCAAATATATTTCTTCATGCCTTCAAAAACAGCTTCAGTTAAGAATAGTATGTCTCCTCTGAATAAATGCTTGGAAGGGGTAATAGGTGGGTGAAGAAAAGCAAATAGAAATGAATCCAGACAAGACAGAGGGGCTTACTATCAAGGGTCCTAATCTGGGGTTGGAGGTGTGTCAACCAGTTCTGGATGGGGTGACGCTTCCCCAGAAAGACTGTGTTTGCAGTTTGGGTGTACTCGTGAGTTCGTTCTCCTCAAATGTCAGCATAGATAGATGTGACAGTCAGGTGCACTCATTATCAGCTTTAGCTGATATGCCAACTGCACCACTTCCTAGAACTGGAGGATCTAAAAATGATACTACATTCACTGGTAACCTCAAGGCTAGACTTCTGCAATGTTTTCTACACTGGACTACTTTTGTACCAAGTCCAGAAACTCCAGCTGGTTCAGAATATGGCAGTTAGATTGATTATGAGTACATCTAGGAGTGATCACAATAAACTAATATTAAAATCACTCCACTGGGCACAAATTAGTTTCAAGGCAAAGTACAAGGATGTGGTTATTACTTTTAAAGCCCTACATTATTTAGGTGCAGGTTACTTACAGGATCACCTTCTCTTGTACAATCTTCCCTGTACACTCAGGTCCTCTGGGAAATGTTTGTTCCAACCATCGAGGACTAGACTGGCAACGGATTCCCAGAGGACTTTTTCATCTGCTGCTGCCAGATTATGGAATGACCTGGAGGAGATCTGACAGCTGAAATTGCTGACTGCTTTTAAGACATCATTACAGCACATCTCTTCCAGCAGGCCTACCCAGTCAATTTTTAATCATGAATTTTTAATTAGTATAAAGAATGTATTATATTACTATATTTTAATCGTTTTATAGTATTGTATTTTAACTGTTGGTTTTATGTGTTTTCTTTAAATTATATATTGTGTTTTAACATGTTGTACCCTGCCTTAAGCCTTGAGGAGAGGTGAGAAATAAATAAAAAAAATAATAATTTATTATTATGTTAGTGTTGAATTAGGGTTTCCATCCCCTTTTCAACTGAAAGATGTCTTCTCTTTAATACCTAAATGACAAGCAGATACAACCCAGTAATCTATATTCCAAACAAATATGAGAAACCCCAAAACAGCTATGGGTCAGTCATGATGGAGGAGAATTTTATTTCAGTTCATTTTTGAGGAATGTACCAAAATTATTAAAATGGCTTCATATTCAGGACAAAATGTAAAATGGACAGAATTCCTAAATCTAATTGGGAATAAGATCAGTTTAAATCTATAGAAAAGGGATTCCACTGTAAATATGGTAGGCTACTCCCCTTCAGATTCAGACTGCTCAAGACTGCAAAACTGCAAGTCAAATTATATTCAGGTTCTTTCTATTTTCTCCTCTCTTTTTAGAATTAGGCAGTTTCTGAATATTTCCCCCACATTTGCTCACCCTTTATAAAACAGCAACAATTCTTCACTGTCACACTGTAGGGGATAATTTAGAGATAAGGCTTTAATTCCCTATTTGATGGCCATTTTATTTCATTGTCCTGGGATAGCAATAAAAATGATCCTAGAAATCTATCTTAATATCTGAAATTTAATACCAGATTAAAATAATCTAGAACAAATAATTCTGATAGTTTTGCAGGACAATTTATACTCACATTGAATATTCTCTCATGTTAAAACTTGGGCTGGAAATAGTGTAATGGAGAGGTAGATCCATATTCTGGGGGGGGGGGGGGAATAATTATGAACATGTTCATTCTCCTCTTCTTGTCTGCTGTCTATCCACTGCTGCTTCTGTGCCTGTTCCTTTCTTCTTGTTACTGCTTCTTTCTTCTTTCTTGGTTAATAAACAAGTCCTACTAGTTGTGGGCTGTGTAGCAAATAGAATGATGCCCATGCGGCATGGCAAACCATATCTGGTGAGACTGAAGTCAATTGAAAGTGAGGGTAGTGCTTTCTTGGATCAGCCAATTGGGGATAACAAACATTATGATGTGAAAACATATTTTAACAAGTTAGATTTGGCTGTGTGAAGACGTTGCTGAACCAAATAAAAAAAAAATAGAGTGAGAAAGCAAGAGTGAATGACACATATGAGAAGACAAACAGTCAGGTTTTGTGAGAAGCAAAAAAATAATAATAATAATGTAATTTTGAGAACATTGGGAATGTTCTCAAAATACAAGAGGGCTACGGGTCCAAGATCTGCCTTCTTCTGGCAGAAGAGTCCCAATGTCATGTTCCATCCAGTACTAGAACACAACACAGTTCTAGTTAAGAATTTCCAGTCTTTCAAGTTTATAGCTTCAACAATGGGATTCAGGCCTAATGTTTTGTCTACTGGCACCATGGTTCCTCAGAATCTGAGTCTGAATCCAAGCCACTGCCAAACTTCTGGAATATGACATCCATTCACAGAAAGTTCTTCCACTCAATTTTCCACTACCTCTTATTTTATTCAGGAACGTACCCTGAGTCTCTATGTATCAATTTAAGGATGCTAGAGGATCTGTTATGAAGACCTTAAATCTAGATTCAACTCAGTTTCATCTAGGTTTTCTGTTAAATTGTCTTGGATACTAGAATGCAATACTCATTTCTGAAAGACTGTCCAAGACTGAGAATATAATAATAATAATAATAATAATAATAATAATAATTTTTATTTATATCCCTCCCCTCTGCAAAGCAATTGGGGTGGCGTACAACAAATTAAAAACATCGCAAAAATTAAAATCAATCCAAGTCCATTCCCAAACCCACCCTCCCTTTACAAAAGTAAATTAAACTAATACAGAGTTACAATGCCAATGGCTAAAATCTACAAATGGCTAAAATTTCCCCTTTCTGCAAAACAAACAAACAAACAAACAAACAGCAGTTCTGTCCACCCATCAGTTTATTTATATTTTGCCTTTCTAAGAGGACACAAGCAGTTTTTGAAAGGCAGAAAATTACAATAAAAGCACATATGTTTAAAAACAGACAAAAGTTGAGATTAAAACAGTATTTAACAACAGAATGAAATCCATTCAAAATATTGCTTTTAAACAGTGTCTTTCAAAGTTTGGTCCTCCAGATGTTTTGGACTTCTATTATATGGAACTGAGGTTTGTACTTTCAATTCTATAGCTCCTTTCGAGACAGTTCAAACGAAATTCTTAAGAACAATTTTAGGTATTCCAAATTGTGTCTCGAATGTCACTCTTCGCTTAGAATAAGGATTTTTGTCTGTTGAAGCCCGTATATGGATACGCAAATTCAACCATGAATTTCATAGAGTTTTTTTGTCCCGGTCGGGCTGGTGTCATTAATCCTGACGGATTCTTTCTCTTCTTCTTGGAAGGAATCTCTCACATCAAAACTTTTTTCACTTGGATTTTCACCAGCAGATATAGTTACTTTAGGGTATGATAAAGCAAAATCTGCCATTTCTCAGTGTATAAAGGATATTGATTTTCAAACGCATTTAAACAAATCAACACTGCAACTTATTAGAGAATCTAGCAGACCAGGTAAACATGCCAGATATTTTGATCACTTGAGCATTTTGAAGTTTAGGAGAGTGTTTATGCTTGCAAGATTTAATATTTTTCCATCATCAGTCCTGGAAGGTAGATATAAAAAGATCCCCTACCAGCATAGATACTGTCCTTGTGGCACGGAAGAAATCGAAAATATTAGTCATGTTCTTTTTGGATGTTCTTTGTACACAGAAATACATGCCTTATACATAACCCCAATTGTATTGCAGTTTCCAGGTAGACAGGAGAAATTTTATATTGATCATCTTCTTGCGGACTGCAATGAAGATATAACCCGAAAAGTTGCTAAATTTTTTGCAGCTGCTATTGCAAACCGTAAGAAATTCTTAAAGCAAATGTAAAGACTATCTTTATGATTTGTTATGATTACTGTGCTCTACCTGTTTAGAGTTTTGTTATAATAATTTTGACTTTGGTCGGTTACATTAAAGAAAAATGAGATGTTTTAGGGGGGTACGGCCGTAGTGTATTTGTCAATTTATAGACAGGTACCAGGAGACTAGTTCTAGTTTAGGAATGGTTAACTTGTTAAAGCAATAGGAGGTATGTCTGTAGTAAATCCTTTTTAACTATTCACAGGAAATAGGAGATCTAGCTGCTGTATGGTAGCGACAAATGTTGTATTAACTTATTGCTAACCCATAAGGGATTTAATCTCAGCACAGTCATGCCAAACGTTGACCATTTACTAACCACTTTATACAGGTGGGTAGTACCTCTCAGAAGCTATTGTTTTATTACACTTTTTAGTTTTAAAATTATCATGAATTATTATATACAATTATAATTTTATATTTTATATACTATAATACTAGATACATGATATGTTAAAAGATTTTAAAATGTTTTTGTCAAAATGCAGAGAAGTATGTGGTGGCTAGTCATACTGACCAACTTCCTTTCATTGTTAGCTAAAGGAAATGGTTGCTGTCTTTGAACAAAAAGCATTTTGGAGACAGTATTATGTTTAGAGTCTTGAGATATATATAAGATCATATAACCCTATTACTTCTATTATAATTTGAATCTCCTAATGTTACTATGTCTAGGAAATGATGCTGTCTACTTCTGTCTTTTTAAATTGGGACATGCTAATAGTTACCAGTATGTTCCTGCAAGAAGACACTGTATACAATCAAGATGTTTTTATTATGTTTTTATTTGTGTTTTTTATACTGGCCGAATGGCTGTAATAAATAAAATAATAATAATAAAGTTTTGGACTTCAACTCCCATAAACCCTAGCCCCCTTTTGGCAAATCTATGGCATGCATACCAGAGATGGCATGCAAAGCTATTTTCCCTGGTACGTGGAGTGGGGAAGAGAAGGAAAAGGTGTGTACTTGTTCCTCCTCCTCCTGGCCATCCCAGGCCTTCAGCTGCCTCTGGAGCTGAAGGTCCAAGAAGGTATGGGGGGGGGAGGAACAGGTGCACACCTGTTCCTCCTCTTCCTGGGTCTTCAGTGGCCTCTGGAGAGGCCGCTGAAGGCCAGGGAGGGAACTGGGGGAGAGGCAGCTGAAGGCCTGGAAAGATGCGGGGGAGGGGGGGAGAAGTACCACCCTGGAAGTCCCATTCTCTCTGGAAGTTCTGTTCCACTCCAGATGTCCTGCCTCTGGAACGGGGCAACACCTGGTGCTGAAAGGCCGTTTAGTTTGGGCAGTTGGTGCCTAAAAGTTTCACCATCACTGCTCTAGCCAGTTTGGCCAATACTCAGGGATTCTGGGAGCTGAAGTATAAGACATCTGGAGGACCAAACTTTGGGAACCACTGCTTTCAAATAAAGATAACAGTACAGCACCATAAAAAAAGCTTTTCTTTTGTTAACAGTCACCTTGCAAAGATTTGCTAGAATAGAAAAGGCTGCAACCTCTGCTGAAAAAGCAGCAAAGGAGGAGCCATCCTAACTTCCCAGTTGTGAGCTATGCCTTCATCATGGCATAAAACAAGTGGAAATACCTTCTCTCTCAACCTCAACAACAGGTACATAATTTTAATTTACTGTGGGGATATGGTAACAAAACTCTCTTTCTAAATACTGTTCAAATAAACCTTATTGATTCATCATGGAGAAAATATCTCTTAATGCCTCATCCCTCTGTACCAGATTCTATAATGTGGTTTGTGAGCTCAGTGCTTTAATACAAAACAAGCTATTTTTTATAGTTTAAATTCAAATTATTCCATGAATGGAAATAACTGGAGAAACTTTTATTTAGCTGTTTATATTTTATTGCTGAATAAGACCCACAGGGTCAAAACACTTTTAGGTTTAATTGTATAGTTGTTTGTTTGTTTTGCATAATTACATTTTTAAATTGTTTACAGTTTTATATATGTTATCATTTTTGTCAGCTAGAGTGCAATAATATTAGGATATTGTTTGATGCTGTTTTTTTTTAATGTGGTTGCCTAAGAAAAACCTATGAAATTCATGGGGTCACCATAAGTCAACATGTAACTTGACAACACATACATATACACAAAAATATTGTACATGCCTTTTTTATTATATGTCTTATGTATGTTTTCACTAAACTTGCTATACTGTAGTTTCTTGTAGTTTCATTAAGGTTCTTCTTAAAACTTACATAGCTACAAGTAATTAAAGCAATTTTAAAAATTACAAACAAAGGTACATATGACATTTCAGTGCAGAAAGAGAGAAAACAAGTCTCATAACCTGATAGAGTACTGAACAGATGAAAATATCAGTAGGATTCTGAGAAACCCAGTGAAAAGGATGTTGACAAATTTTCACATCCTTCTTCATTATGGTTTAGTGAAAAGATTCTAACTCAATGTGACACTTTGAAATGATTCTCTAGTACTTCATATCACCAGTAAATTTACTCAGAGGCAAGAATAGCAACAGATCTTAATGCTAAGATGGAGATAATAGGTCTCTCTTTGGTGTCATAATAGACCTTTTATGTCTGTAAACCACGGGTAGGGAAACTGCAGCCTTTAGACCACATGTGGCTCCAGATTGATTTTTGTAGACGTGGGACTCCCAATTCTTTGCACCTATCTTCCCTCAGGAGTTGTGAGAACTTATTTAGGCACACAGCTGTTTTAGGCCCCAAAGAGTACTTTTTCAAACAGAAAATGACTTAGAATTAAACTTCCAGGTCATTTCCTATTGGAAAAAATGTTTCCCCTAGACCTAAAATATCTGGCCAACCAGGAGCAAAGTACCAAGCAAACTCCATCATAGACAAGATGGAAACAGCCTCTGTTGTGTACAGGAGCTTACCAGCCAGGCATATACAGTTGTCAGAGGAGATTAGTGCATTTTCTTTATCCCGATAGGATAAAGGTTTATTTAATTTTCAAAACAGGTATTATCACATTCAGCCATGGCCAGGTGAATGCAATGTGTATACAACCCAGATACCAGGTAGGCTTAACCTGTGGCTTATCAAAAATGGGATTTTCCTATTTATCCTGTTGAGGAGAAGGTACTTTAAAGCCAATGCACTAATCTCCAGACTCCAGACAGTCCAGGTGAGTAGAGTACTAAGGCATAATTCCAAGGGAGTGTCCAGTAGTGTGGTCAGCTCATGATGCAGGGTGCAAGGTTCTTTGGAAACATGAGCCAGGATTCAAGAAAAAAATGTCTTTCTTCCTCCAGGATGGTTGGTTGTCAGCAATGACCTGCCTAGAGAATTACTGGAATATTATGGCCTGGCAGCTTCCTACAGCTGTTGTCTGATTAATAAGCATTTCCTGTTTAACCGCTCTGAGTGTCACAGCCCCTCCCTTTCTCATCTGCATTCAGTTTGTTAGGCACAGTTTTGTTCATGTCTGTGTGCTATGGATGGTGGGGGGTGTCATCTGTCTCAGGTGTTGGCACATCCCCCTACCCTTCAGTTTAACTGTCTATGTAATAGTATAAACTTGGGTCCTGGGAACATGACAGTGGTCCAGAGAAGGCAAAAAGTATGGGAAAGATCATTCCACATGGGGTTGTTGGGGCTCTGGTGGCATTTTTTGGGGTGGTGGTGGTGGTGGTTGTTGGGTATCTTGGCCACCAAGGTCCTCTGAGGGGTCAGTGTGAGCCCTTAACATCTGACCGTTGCTCACCCCTGATGTAAATGTTGAGATAGTTACATCAATGTATGCTAACCAATTGGGGAAAGGTATTTTATCAGTCATATAGTTCCACATTGAGTCTCATGGCTCATCTGATGTAATTTTGGGATAAGAAACATTTTTAGGATCTTACTGTAGAGGAGTGGCTCCCATATGACTGAGATAACATAAAAAAGGAACCACTTATGAAAGGCATCTAAGGGAAATGAGTTGATAACTACTATAGTACTATATAACTATTATATCATCATTAATGCATCCCTCAGGGAAGGGAAATTTCTATCTAATTGAAAACTAGCGGTGGTTAAACCATTCATGAAAAAAACCCTTCCTTGATCCCTTGGTGAAAAATAATTATAGGTCAGTCTCCCTTCTACCATTCTTGGGTAAGGTGATCGAGAGGGCAGTTGCCCCCCGACTCAAAGTTGTCTTGGAAGAAGCTGATTATCTGGACCCATTTCAAACCAGCTTCAAGGCAGGACATGGAGTTGAGACTGCCATGGTCACCTTAGTCGATGATCTCCGTCTGGGCATAGACAGGAGAAGTGTGGCCCTGTTGGTGCTCTTGGACATCTCAATGACATTCAGTACCATAGGCAATGGTATCCTTCTGAAATGCCTGAGGGAGTTAGATATTGGGGGCACTGCTCTTCAGTGGTTCTGGTCCTACCTCTCGGGCAGATTCCAGATAGTGATGCTGGGGGATAGCACTCCTGGCCATCACATCCACTTGAGATGACATCTAGCATCCCTCATGCTGTTTATGTTGTTTATCCCCCATGCTGTTTAACATTTACATGAAGCCGCTGGGAGAGATCATAGGGAGACATGGGGCACGATGTTATCAGTATGCTGATGACACCCAACTTTACTTCTCTATGTCTCCGTCTGCTGCAGTGACCAAGGATGGTATTACTCTTCTTGATGCCTGTCTTGAATTGGTAATGGGCTGGATGAGGAAAAACAAACTCAAGCTGAATCCAGAGAAAACAGAGGTACTCGCGATAGGTACCCCAAATCCGGGAAAGGAGCTTTGCCATCCAGTCCTAGATGGATTCACACTTCCCCTAAAGGACAAAGTACGCAGTTTGGGAGTACTCCTGGATTCATCTTTACAGTTGTCATCTCAAGTGGATGCGATGGCCAGGAGTGCTTGGTATCAACTTCGGTTGATCCACCAACTGCGTCCCAACCTGGACCAAAAGGACCTTGAAGCAGTAGTACTTGCCCTGGTAATCTCTCGTTTGGATTTCTGTAATGCGCTCTACATGGGGCTACCTCTGTACCACATTTGGAAGCTCCAATTGGTTCAAAATGTGGCAGCCAGATTGGTCACCAGAACATCTAGGTCAGACCATATAACACCTGTATTAAAATCTCTTCACTGGCTGCTGATTAGCTTCTGGGTGCAATACAAAGTGTTGGTTATTACCTTTAAAGCCCTACATGGCTTGGGCCCGAGTTACTTAAAGGAACGCCTCTCCCCACATAATCCGCCCCGCACTCTCAGAACATCTGGGAAGAAGTTATTAGAACACCATAAAACTAGACTTACCATGACTTCCCAAAATTGTTTATGGTCACAGCTCCCAAGTTGTGGAACAGCCTGCCAGAGGAGATCTGTCTTATTACTACTCTAGAAGCCTTCAAGAAGGCACTTAAGATGGAGCTCTTCTGGCGGGCCTATCCATCTGATCTTCCAGATTTTTAGACTCTGACAATGATTGGCTATTTTATTTTATTTTATCCTATTTTACTTTATTTTCATTTATTTTATTATATTGTATTCTATTCTCTCAATCTATTATTATTGTTCTGATTTTTATTATTTTATTGTTTATATTTTGTACATTGTATTCATTTTATTGTGTAATCCCACCTTGATCCATAGGGAGAGGTGGGAGATATAAATAAAACAGTATTATTATTATTATTATTATTATTATTATTATTATTATGAGATTCTGAAAATAAGTCAGAGAGGCCCAAATCAAAGATTTCATCATAGGTCTGGCCTCATTTTTCTGCCTTAGGGCAGGACAAAAAGTTGCAAAATACAGCATGTTGTAATTATCTGCAACATGGCTATGTCACATCCTCCAAAATAATAGATGGAGTAGGCATTCACAGAATGAGGAATAAGGTAACATCAACAAAAATGATCATCTTCAAGGCAGCTCTACATTGCTTCTTGTACAAAACTTACAAGAAACAATGATCAAATTTAGAAAAGGGGGGCAAAGGAGTCTCAGGCTGGCTGGAGCAATTCACCCACCCTCCTGCCACTGGTGCAATATTAAGTTTCTTGGTTGCTTCAGGGCTGGGTAGGATTTTTTTTCCCTTTTCCACATGCTTTTTCACCTATCCCATATTATTCCCAGTCAGAAATGGGAAATTGGCCAGGGTGGTGTCTAAATAGGTTACCATTTGGCAGGAGTTGGGGATGATTTAAAGTTTGGTGATGGCACCGATTGGTGGAAGGGACATCTCTGGAACTACCTCTTTAGGTCTTGTGACCTGGGAGGTGACAGAAAGAGATTGCCCTTGGGCCTGGCCTGAAAAATAAACCCTGGGCCTTTGCAGACTGCCAGAAACAGTGCAAATTGAGGCCACTTTAACTGCCCTGACTTAGTGCTAAGGAATCATGGGAACTGTAGTTTATTGTGGCACCAGAGCACTCTAGCAGAGAAGGCTCAATGTCCCAGAAAAAATACAATTCCCATGATTCCGTAGCACTGAGCCACGGCAGTTAAAGTGAAGTCAATTTGCACTACCTCTCTTTAATCCTCAAGGATTGAGAGAGAGACCATCTGGTTGGACTTCCTTATGTGGGCCAACCAGCGAATAACCCAGTTTTTGGGTTATCATTGAGGGCCCAGGTGTGATCGCCCAGGGGAGCTGAAGAGATGGTCTGGGAAAGAGACCTCTGGCTGCAGCTGCTCCCACACAAGGCTATTCTCCCACATTAGTTGCAATTCTTTTAAGAAATTAATAAATAGGTCAAGTTAATAAATGGCCCAATTTTCAACCCATTTTTCCCGTGTCTTGTCTCGTTATTTCTGGGGTTGGTCAGCAAATAACAAAATACTCACATATTCATTTGTCTGCTTTAATTTAGCCTGAATTTAAGGTTAAAAGGTTTTGATCCATTTTAATGTAAGACAAGAATTGCTGACCAGATTGATAGATGGTGGTAAAAAGGGATGAAATATGGAGCAAAATAAATCAAAGGAGAATTTCTGATTATGGTTGGAAAACACTAAGCATGTTATGCCATTTTTTAATATTCTACTGTTATTGTTTCATTGGGTTACTGTGGTAGAAGGAAAGCAGAAAAGATGGCAGAGACCCTTGAACTGGTATTTTCTCTTAAAAGTACTTCTAAATATAGCTGTTGGAAATAAAGATAATTAGTTGAAGGCTGCAACTATACACCCACTTACCTGCATATAAGGCCCACTATAGAATTACATTCTTAGGATGTGATGCTGACAGTCTTAATGATACAACTGTCCTAGTTCCAAAACACACAGCAGAAGTAATCCAGTTTGAGACTGTTTTAACTGCCTTGGCTCAATGCTAGGGAACTGTAGTTTACTGTGGCACTCTCTGATAGAAAATGCTAAATGTCTCCTAAAACTACAGTTCCCAGAATTCCCTAACATTGAGCCAGGGTAGTTAAAGCAGTCTCAAACTGGATTATTTCTGCAGTGTGTTTTGGACTTTAGTGATATATGGAGTTAAAGCCAACCTTTTATTTATTATACTCAAAAGTGTAAATAACAAAACACTTCTCCAGTTTGACAACATTTTCATAGTCATATCCTGATCAATGTGTGCAAAAGAACGGACAGAAGCTGTCTTGGTTTCAGAGTTCACATATGCTTAAATTTCAAAAATTCATTCTTTTTTTGTCTCATCATATTTCACACCATAGTCCACATTATTCAGGACCCTTCAGCTATCAGAGGAGATTTGGGACCATGAGGAGGCTTCCAGCAGGGAACAAGGAATTCAGCTATATATACATTGGTTTGGTTTCATCCTTGTGTCTCTGTGAAAGAAATGACAACTTCTAAAGATGGAACTGATCTAACTGTTTCTCATACTGCAGCTCCAGTTTTATTATCAATACCTTTTGATACCAAAACAATATATCTTACTTAAAGATTCACCCTGTTGGAAATGGCATCTTTGTTGCTGGCTTGAAAACATTTTATGGTTCTCAACATGATTGTGAAATAAAATGTCACTGTGAGAGCAACAATTTTAACTTACATTACTTAGGCAGGGTGAGATGGATTATTGATTTTATATACAACTCTGGTAGAAATCTATGTGACTTTTTTTTAAAAAAACAAAACAAAATACTAACCTTAAATATTTTAATCTTTATGTAAGGATAGTTTGCTTGACTGGCAATAATCACACAGGCATTTCAGAATAAGTGTCTTCAATTATTATTATTATTTCATATCTTGATTGTGAGTGAAACATATTTTTCATTTAATATTCTTTTTGATAAGGAAGGTAGTTGAATCATCCTGAAATTTAAAGGAAAACTGACTATAGCAAGATCTCCAGAACAACAAACAGTGCTACTGCTTTTGTTATTGCTTTTTGTAACTATTACATCATTGGAATGTAAATATCATCATCTAGTGTATCAGATATTTTGTAGCCAGAAAAGTTCCACCTTGGAATAACAAAGGGGGGAAGCAGATGGGCGGCCCTGGGCTGCCCCCGAAAGCGAAGGATCGAGGCTGAGGCTGCCGGACACCTTGGCCTCGATCCTCCCTTTCACTACCTGTGAAAGAAGCGCTAAAATAACGCTCCTTCCGCAAAGCGCAAAAGGAGTGCCCCAAGAGGCATGGCACACCTCTTCGGCATTTCTTCTGGCTCAGCATGTCTGGATGCTGAGCCGGAAGGACGTCATCGGAGCACCCATCATGGGGATGGGCCGTCGCTCCGATGACGTCCTCAGGAAGGGGATGGAGCACCCAGCATCCGGCTGCCCCTCCCCTTCCTGGGATTGCAGATGGTATTTTTCGCCATCTGCATCCCCCCCAAATTACCAAATTTCTTATGAGTTTTTGTGAGTTGAGTCATTCTCAATCCACAATCATGCTCAAGATGCTCAACAGGTGAAAATAGCAGTAGGATTAGTGAATGTTGTTGTCTCTGAATAATCCACAATGTAACCAGGAGAGTGTGAGGGAGTAGAGTTCCCATAGAATTCTAAACTTTAACTAAACACTTTACAGATGGACATACACCTAGATAGTCAGCAAGAGGTTTAGAATGTTTTCTGAGACCACTTCTGTTGAGGGTCTGGCTGGAGTCTGCAGTGTTCAGGAAAGAAGCCTTACTGAGCCAGGAAGCAACTCAGAAAATTCCTGCTTGTTCTGAAATAATGATTCTGCTTGCTTCTGTAAATTTCACAAGATTTGGGCATTCTCTCAAAATGCAGTGTTTATGGCCAGAATGCAATTGAATATTTTACATTCATGGAAGAGGTCCAGTCAAAAGACAGAAGAAGTGATCCCCATGTAGCACAATTAATTATTTTTATCTCCTTTGCCTTAACCAAAACTCTGTTTTTCCCTTCAAAGCAGATTTTGAAGGCACATAGGAGCTGCATATTAGAGAACAAATCTCCTTTTCCAAAACTCACATCCTCTCAGTGCAAGTAACCAACTGTATTCTAAATAATATAAACCCAATAGGATATAAATTTGCATAAATATAAAGTTTATTTTGACCTAACTTTTTTATATATATACTCTTTATTATTTCCATCTGTTATGATAAGAAACACGTATCATATTACATACATTCATTCATTCTTAAACATAAATTAATATAAATTAACATGGGAAAAACAAACAAACAAACAAAAACAAAGACGTAAACTATACATACATACTCTATTAATTACAAACAACCCATTCTTACCGACCTCTAACTACGATACATAAATTAAAATGACTTCCTTGTTTTGTGGATCATTCCCTTATATCTAACATAATTTCACATCACTTCTTATTCTTGATTTTTTTTTTTAAAAAGGAAAATTTTTGTATAATTTCTATATTATTTCTTTTCTATTACAATGAAAATCACCTGCTATAATTCAATCCCATCATATAACAAAAAAATTGTTTTCTTGCATATAAGTTATAAAAGGGTTCCAAACTTGAAGATGCTTCTCGACCTTTTTTCCCCCCTAATTAATTTAGTAAGTTTATCCAATTCCATATATTCATACAGTTTAAGAAGCCAATCTTTTATTTCAGGCCAAGAATCTTTTTTCCATTTGGAAGCAACTAATATTCTAGCAGCTGAGATCATATCCAATAGTATAGTTTCAAATTTCCTCCTAATTTCTTTATCTACAATCATATTAAGTAAATACAGTTTGGGATCTAGCTGAATTTTTATTTTTTATTTTTTTTGAATTTCCAAATGGATTTGTTTCCCCTGGTTTTAGTACAGTTCCACCAAACGTGAAAAAAAAAACCAACTTTCTTATTGCATTTCCAGCATATATTATTTGTGTTCTTACACATTTTAGCCAACTTGTAGGGTGTTATATACCAGCGGAACTGCATCTTATACCAGTTCTCTCAGGTTATAGCTTGCAGTAAACTTTATACCTCTTTTCCATACATATTCCCACCAATTGACCTAACTTTTATAATTATGGGCTTGCTTTCTAACTCTCAATACTTTTTTAACAGCAGTTTATTTTTTGTGATCTAGAAACACCAGGAGACATACAATATATTACTCAGTGTACATACTGATCATGCTAGCACAATAGCCACGAGTATCAAGAAAGAGAAGAGTAAATGAGCAGTTACTACTTTTCATGTAGAATCTGAGATGAGAGACAAAAAGTGCAGTCATTTCTTTATGCATTTATTATGGAAGAAGCCAGGGTTCAATGTATGTGGTTTACCATCTTGTTAGAATTGTTTTGTCTCAAAGAACACTGTCCCCAGACTGGAAGGGTGCCCCGACAAGACTCAAAAGACTGAGTACAGTAAGAGACATTCACATCTGCAGTCTAATCTCTTCTGAGGACGTTTTCACATGGGCTTTTGGAGGACGCTAGCCGGCCTCCGTCCGGCCTCCATCCGGCCCCACTCCGGCAAAATGTCAAATGTTTCATACGACGTCGCAGCAAGCCCCGCCCCTTCTGGTGCCATCTCCGGCGCTAGCCGGCGTCAGTCCGGGGTTTGCTGCACGTGTTCACATGACATCGCAGCAAGCCCCGCCCCCTTTAGCTCTAACTCCGGCATCAGCGCTGGAGTTGTAATTCCTTTTTTTAAAAGGAATTAGGTCGCTGCCGCCGGAGCCATTCCGGAGTGAGCGGAAGGCTCCGTTCCGGAATGGCTCCAGGCGGATTTGGACGTTTGTGTATGAAAACGTCCTGAGACATGTTGGCTTCATCGTTCATGTCACCAGAGACACACCATCTGCACTATGACATAGATAGTGCCATTGTGGTTGAGTTGTACTGCTGACACACAACACATTTCAAAGTAATTGGCAGGGGTGGTGGAGGAGGTATTTTTATGTTTAGAATTTAGAAAAAAATGATTCAAAATATGATATTGCCACAATCGTCTGGCCTTTGCTTGATAAAAGGTGAGCAATAGTGGTCAAGACTAACTTAATTGAAAAGCCAAAATCCAAAAAGAAAGGGTTGTTGTTGGGTTTTTTTGTTTGTTTGTTTTTACTGGGCTATTCATAATATTTTAGTGTTTTGAGGGAATAGCAAGACAAGAGTTGTGTGACTGATTTCCTAATAGCAGATGGTAACACTATGAGGGGGATATTAATTTGTGAATATTTTTCTAGGAAGAAATATTCAAAAAGATAAATGATTTTTAAAGCTAACAGTGATAAAGAAAAGGCCGCATTTCTGACAGCTGCTAAGAACACAAAGGGGAAAGACCCTTCTGCATATTTGCTTATCAGTAGATTACAGATTCGCATTGGGTTTCTTTTTTTTAATGGTTAGCAAAAGAAGTTTCTTCCTATCTCACTGAATTCTCATCAATTTTTCTAATGGAGGAGGAGGATTATATTTATTTCCTGCTTTTGCCCTAAATTTGGGACTCAAAGCAGCTCACAATTTAAAAGAACAATGCAATTAAAAACATAGAAGTGATAATTAAAATAAACAATTACAATATTAAAACACATCACACAAAAAAATAAAATGCAATTTAAAAGACAAAAGTGCTTAAAAACAGCACAGTTAAAACAATTCTTCAAAAATTTCCTGTCTAAATAAAAAGGTTTTAGCCTGCCAACAGAAAGACAAGGATGGGGCCATTTTGGCCTCCCTGGGAAGGGAGCTCCAGAGGCAGCCACTGAGAAGGCCTTCTCTCGTGTCCCTCTCTCATGTGCTTGTAATGGTGGTGGGACTGAGAGAAGGGCCATTCCTTATGATTTCAGAGTCTGTGCCAGCTTGTACCAAGATATGCAGTCTACCAAATAGCCTGGATCTAAGCCATATAGGGCTTTATAGGTCATAACTAGTATTTTGAATTTTCCCCAGAAACAAACTGGCAGCCAGTGGAGCTGTTTTAATAGGGGTTGTATAGTCTCTGTAACCTGACCCAGTTAACATTCTGGCTGCAGCTCTTTGGATCAGATGAAATTTCCAAACACTCTTTAAAGCTAGCTCAGAGTAGACTGTTAAGTAGTCCAAATGGGATGTAACTAAAGCATGTACTATCCTGGCCTGATCCAGCATCTCAAGGATCAGGCACATGTGGTACACAAACTTTAAATGTGCAAAAGCACTCCTGACCACTGCAGAGACCTGGGCCTCCAGGTTCAAATCTGAATGCCCCCAAACTGGATTGGTGCCTGCATGCTCAGGGAACAGAAGCTTCTGAGTACCAACTTTTATATCCCCTTATAGATCTACTATCATAGAGTTCCAGGTAAAGGTAAGGTAAAGGTATTCCCCATTGACAAGGTTGTCAATTCCCCCTGGCCACTCAAATATTTCCTATTTATCTCAGATCTGTTAAATGTCACATTGTCATAGATTGTCAAATTGGAATGTGGAAAAATTAATTTAGCTTGCATTTTGAAGTAAACTAACATAATTCACCAAAATCCACAAAAGAGTGATGCTTTTATTGGCTAATACATTATGTAAGCCTTTGAAGCTACACTTGCATCTTCAACATGCAAAAAATGTTTAAAATCATAAGGAGAAGATGCTAGAGGCACAGGCCCACATTTGTATCAGATATTGCTTCTGTTGTAGTTCAGCTGGTTTGGAGGGATCTCAATGGAGGCTCAAGCCACTCCCCTTCTTAGCCATGTGGAAAATAAGACAAAGGAAAGTAAAAGTTAAACTCTATTAGCAGAAGCAAAGTAACTTTTCTTAGGAGCCAGGTTGTTCTAGAAACAGGCAGTACCTGGATCCCAAAAGAAATTGCTTGATAAGGGAGAAATTATGGATCAAATGTTTGGATTTACACCCCTATATACAACCAAGGCCATCTGTGTTAAAGCTTGCAGATGGCCTGGCATCCTGTACTAGAACCACCATCTGCAGAATTCATGGTTGTGTCAGTCAATGATGGCAAGCCATCCAGTCCAAAGTATGCCCAAATCATCACATTTCCACCACAATGCTGGGATGAGGTTCTTCTGTTCAAGTTCACTGTTTCCTTGTTTTTTGTCAAATATAATCACCAGAGTCCTGTATATGAATCCTGGTCCATCTTCCTTCATCCCTACTGCACTGGCTACTGCAATAACGGGAGCTTCCTGTTGCTCAGGAAGAAGTTGACTTATGATCCCACCCCCTTAAATGATCAATCTCTGGTGTGATAGGTAGAAGCCTGACTCCATCACAATTCCCTATTGTGCTTGTGCAGGGGGTGTGAGAATATCAGCCAACTGGTTCAACATTGTGTGTATGGGAACCATTGATTGCAGTAGCTGCTGCGCATCAAGTAGGGATTGGAGGATATAGTTCAGGGTCTATGTAGGCGTAGCCCCTAAACTAGGAGCTATATAGGGATATTTAATACCTAACAGTTACAAGTGCACAATTCTACGTTACAAGTTCATAACAGCCAATGATTCTCATGTAGGCCGAAAAGTTTTACTGTAGACTTCACAGTGTAGATAATTTGGATTCCAGAAGTCTTGTGTGATCTTTAGTAAACTTCAGACTGATAGCAATTTCTTTTTAGACAGTAGTGGCTTCTTCCTAGCTATTCTCCCATGAACACCTTTCTTGTTCTGTTTTTTTCCTGATTAATGATACGTGAGCATTCACATTAGCCAAAGCAAGAATGGTATACAGATCCTTGAATATTATTTTGGAGTACTTTGTGACATCCTGGATGATGTGTCACTTGTTCTTGAATAATTTTTTGTTGGAAATATACTTGCAGGGCAAAAGGGGGGCACTACACGAAGCAAACACACAGAGACCACATTTGGAAGAAGAAAGGCCACAATTTTATTAGCAACAGCTGAAAGGTGGGATTGGCCCAAGGCATAGGTCAGGATCTGGCATTGACCAACAAGCATATTGATCAATGATGCCACCTTGCCCGATCACAGCTGGACCCAGGGATGACAAGGGGGCCTCTGGGCCCCATCCCTTGACACCGGGGAACACTGATAAGGGTACACCCCTGCATTGACACCTCCTTCTCCATCTAAGCACACCCGTGTCCCTTGGGACTACCAAAAACCAGTGCTTCACAGCACTGATAGCCATGCCCACCAGATCCAGAACCCATTCTGTTGCCTCAGAAACCTGTGACATCACTCCTCAAGCCACACCTCCAGACCAAGCAGGGTGTAATGTTGGGGAGATTCTCACCCAAATGGCAACTCCAGCTGGCCACAAGGCTATTTAAACTTATGTGTAGCAGGGCCACTCTGACAACAGCCATGAACTGAAACTGGGTGAGGGGGGCACCATCACTATGGAGAAATAGCAGGCCCTCTTTTGGTGGGCAGGATACTAGGTACCTCCATAAAGTCTGGACAGGGGAAGGCCTGCAGCCATTGAGCCTGTGAAGCTGGATGGTAGAACCCTTCCCCAGCTAGTCACACTTGGATCTGTGGAGAACTAAAACAACAGCATCCCACATGAAAGAAATGTCCTCCTGCTTCAAAACTCTCCCTATCCCATCTCTTTTGGATCAGGAAACCACTTCCCTCACCCAAAAACCCCTGAAAAAGGCAGTCACAAAGGCAGCCTGGAAAAGGCAGGCTTGCACTTTAGAGGAACACATGTCAGGTAAGTGGCAGGAGAGCTTGGCGAGGATTTTGAAAGTTATAGGTCTGTTCCCATCAATCCACCTGGGGGATACCCTCCTCCAACTTGGCCCTCCTGACCAGGAAAGAAGCACAAGGGTCCTGGGAGGCTGCAACCTTAGAAAAGAAGGAAATCCCAGCGAGGTGTACAGACATAGTGCAAGGGGTGAGCCCACACTCCCACAACCAGCCCAGGTAGTGTAACATGGTATGGATATGGCCTGGAGGCCCAATACCCTGCAGAAAGAAGAGAACCTAGAAATGGCCCAGTGGTAGGCTCTGAGTGTAGTAGGAGCCAGGGATGCCAAAACATCCTGCATCATGGCTTGTTCCCAAAATCCCACAGCTCCTTCAAGAAACGTGCAGGAGAGGGGTCTGCTCCAGCTGCCAAAAGGCAGAACCTGGCCTCCTGGAAATGAGAAAGGGCATCTGCAATGTTATTTTCCATAACAGGCAGAAAACAGACTAAAGGAAATCTTGTTGCAGAGGCACAACAAAACAAAATGCCATACAAGATTCATAATGTGCTCGGACTTCGGAGACTGCTAGTTAAGGATTCTAAGTACCGCCTGGTTATCACACCAAAAACAAACTTGTTTGTTTTGGAAGGAATCACACCAGATGTGGATGGCTACCAAAATTGGGGAAAATTGCATGAAGGTGAGATCTTGGAGGATGCCACTCAGGGTCCACTCTTGGGCCAGTGTCAAACACCAAAACCCAGACTCTTCACTGCATTCAATTGGATCTGAAGCCTCTGACCAAGGTTCCAAGTGTGCTGCTATAAAGAAGTACCATTGAAATCCTTAAGGAATTCCAACCACACAGAGAGGTCTTCCCTGATGCTCTTGGTGATGTAGATGTAGTGGTGAGCAGCCCTGACCTCTGCTGTGGTCTTGGTCAGGTGGGCACAGAATGCCCTGCCTGGAGAGACTACCCTACAAGCAAAGTTTAAGTGACCCAGCAGGGACTGCATGTTCTTTAAGGAAACCTCCTGGGCCAATATGGTACATTGTACCATGGCAGTGAGGGAGCAATCTAGCAGGCATGACATGCCTGACACTGAGTCAAGCTGGATACTAAGGTAGCTGAGTACTGTGGTGGGCCCTTCAGTCTTGTTTGCTGCCAAGGGGACTCCTGCTTCTGCTGCCGAGGCTTAGAAGGTGGCAAGGAGTTTGGACCAACTTTCTTTCTCCATCCTCCCAATGAATAGGAAGTCATCCAGGTAGTGGGTGACCAAAGGAAACCCTACACGGCCTTTTACCTCCCATTCCAGGAAGATGCTGAATGTTTCAAAAGCTGCACAGATGAAGAAGCAACCCATGGGCATGGCCTTGTTGAAGTACCACCGCCCTTCAAATTTGAACCCAAGGAGGCAGAAGTCATCAGGGTGGACAGACAACAGTCAGAATGCCAACAGGATTGCTTCATGCCTGGACAAGCTGGACTGCATGGTCAAAGGAAGAGTACTGCAACAAGCCCAACTCAGGGGAATGGCATCATTGACTAATGCACCAGGGTGGTAGGACAAGTGGTGGATGAGGCAGAACTCACCTTGGACTTTATTGGGGACTACACAATGTGGAGAATAACAGAGGTTGGGCAATGGAGGAGCAGGGAAAATTCCTTCCACTGGGCCAGCTTTGCACTCCTTGTGAATCTTGTCCCTCAGGAACAGGGGCAAGTCCTGAGTGGACCTGAGGTTGCGAGCATTGGAGGCAACCTGGGGCCCCAAGGCAGGAATTCAGAACCCATGAGTGAAACCATCTTCCAGGAAGGTGGCTGCCTGTTTATTTGGGTAATGTAGTAGAAGGGGCCATAATGCCATTGGGAGCACCAGGGTGGAGGCAAGGGTGAAAGAGGGAAGAGCAGTCTCATGGGACTTATTTGGGACCCCCAACCCTCCAGGAGCAGAGCCGTAGGCTCCCTTCTTTCTCCCAGAGGGTGAAAAGGGCTGCTGGACACCAACAGGGTGGGTGCAAGCCAGCTTGGCATGTAGTCCAAGGCAGACCTCCCAACAATGATCAAACTTGCATTGGGACACACTGCCCAAATTGAATTCCCAGCAGACTAGTTTGTGGGCATCCTGCTTTCCTGCCCACCGATGGAGCCTAGAAGGATCCCCTTTTCCCTTAAAGTGAGGACCTACAAGGATTAGTTAGACTTTGTCATTCAATGAGGTCCCATTGGTCCTACCTCTTGGGGAAGCTCACTTGCAGAAGGCAAGAGTTATAATCCATGGCTGCCACCTCCCCAGCCAAGGACCTGGCCTTGAGGCCATTGGCCAAATAGTTGGAGAGGTGCTAGCCTCATTTGGGATACACCATTTGCACCAAACCCATACAGACAGAATATCCAGCCAACCAGTTGGTCAATGAGTGATCTCTGGGATTGGCTTTCGCCTCCTGCTCCCGCCTCCTAGCAGACCTGTGGGACAGATCTTCCTTCCCTTCAGGTTTGAGTAACATGAAGACATCCACATAGTATCCCCAGAGAATCTTGTCTCTGGTTCTTTTGAGAAGATGGATGCCCTTGTGGGTCCTCATCATCATTAAAGGTGTTAAAGGCCAGGGCTTCCCACTTCTTTCACACTCCCTTTACCCCTGCACAATGGGTCCTGTGGCTGATGACCCAGGAGGGGAGGCTGGGGCAAGGGGACCTTCCAACCAGTAATCCTCCCTCCTGGACTCCTGATCAGAGGACCCACCATCCCCTCCAGTTCTGCCAGAGCCAGCTGTATCTCTTGACCTGCTCTTCTTTTTTCCTCCCTTTTTTCTTACTGTGGAGTGGAGGAGGTCTCATCAGAAGCTCATGGTGCTGTGGCTGGAGGTGCTGCTAGTACTGGAGCTGAAGATAGATGTGGAACAAGTCCTACATTGGGCTTCCACTGGAACTTGCTCTTGGTGTGCAGACTGCACAGAAACATGTTGCCACCCCCGACCCCAGAGCCTATGGCTCTGCACCTGGAGGGTTGGGGGTCCCAAATAAGTCCCATGAGGCTGCTCTTCCCTCTTTCACCCTTGCCTCCACCCTGGTGCTCCCAATGGCATTATGGCCTCTTCTTCTACATTACCCAAATAAACAGGCAGAAACATGCACAGAAACATGTTGCCACCCCCGACCCCACAGCTGAAGGGGCACGAGGCATCAGGAGGCCCACTTGTTCCACCAGCACAGAAAGGTGTGTGAGATTCCCAGCAACACATCATTGTCCTGCAGAGGGGTGATGTCCGTGGTCTCAGCAAGGGCTGCAGGGACTAGGTCACCCCAGGATTTCCTTGGTTGCCCAGCCTGTCCCCTGGTAGTGGCCCTGGAATGCCTGCCTCCTTCTGTGCCTGTTTGGGAGACATTGTGAGGGCTGAGGAGAATGGAGACAGAGAGGAGAGCAGGCCAAGACTGCCTTTCACTCCTGAGGGCAGATGGGTGTGCTTTGGAGGCCAAACAGGAGCCTGTGCTACCTCCCCCATTATTCTAGTGTTGGGCCCCACCTGCTGCCTCGATGGAGTGTTGCTGGGCCTTCTTGGTGGCCAGGGATGAGGCCTAGTGGCCGGGGGGGGGGGGGGCGTGCTTGGGCCTGCTGGCCCAGTAATGCCAGTGCTGCCACAGTCTTCCTGGCAAGGTCCAGGTCACCTGCTAACTCCTAGCGGAAATTAGAGGCCAGTAAGCCTAAAGCCTAAGCCTTGCTGCCCCTCCAGGGACTTACTTCCAAGCCACAGCCCTTTCCCAGTTATCTATTCCCATGTAACCTGCCTGGAGATCCTCACCTGAATGATGACTCCAGCTGGTGATGTGGCTATCTAAGCCTGGCCCCCAGCAACCCCTGCAGCCAGAAGTCCTGCCCCTTCCAGAACCTTTCCACCAATCCTGGCCCACGTCCGGCTTCTGGGGCATGCCAGGTGTTGTAGTTCTTCCCCAGGCCAGAAGTCCCACCCCCCACCATTTCAGCCAATCCTGGATGTTAACAGGGCCCCAGTGCCTCCTGGGAGAGTGAGGGGCTGGGGCTGGGCCCAGGGCAAGCTGCAGTGGCCAGAAGAGCTCCCCGGTGCCCCGCAAACTGGCTGGCCCAGTAAATTGGGCAGCTGGGCTTCTCAGTAGAGTTACTCTGGCCTTTCTCTATTAGACTGGTGGAAGTCTAAATCCCTTAGATATGGATTTCTAGTCTTTTCTAGAATGATGAGCAACAATGACTGCTTTTCTGTGTTCCTCAGAGATGTCTTTCCATAATGTCAAATGTAAGCCTTATAAAAAAGACCAAACTCACTAATTTTGTGATTCTTTTATGGGATGGGGCCTCCCAAGCTTACTCATGAATGCCTACCTAATTACATAAGCATCTAATTCTAGTTCTAATTCTAATTCTCATTTGAAATATTTACAATTTTATGTACTCACTGTATGCCAAATTTATATATCATTTCATTTTATAAGACATAACTTTGGTTAATAGAAACTCTTCTGGATATTTAGAAAAAAGGCTGATTTTGATTCATGATGGCTGTCGTGTGTAAACTGTGGATTTTCTGTAATTATCATTGACATTCACAAATTTTCTTGCCACTGTACATTAATGCTTACAAAGAAAGAAAGAGTGAAAGTAAGGAAGGAAGGCAACCCTTGCATCCGCTTTCTTTTTCAAATTAAAAATAGATTTCCCAACCTCCCATTATGAGATATAAAATGCAAACAAATTGCATGCACATTATTCTATCCCCCTTTATTTCGGTTGTAAAGTTTCCACCATTATTTTAAAAATGCAGAAGCCATGGAAATAGATATATTCCTGGAAAAAAAAAAATTGTGTCACAAAATTTGTTAACATGAGTTGGAAAATAATATCACTGTGTCTACACTGCTTAAATAAAGCAGTCTGGTATCACTTTCATTGCCATGGTTCAATACTATGGAATTCTGGAATTTGTGGTTTTGTGAAGGATTTGGTCTTCCTTCTCAGAGAGCTCTGGTGCCCCACCAAGCTATAAATCCCAGAATGCCACAGCATTAAGACATGTAAGTTAAAGTGGCATCAAACTGTTTTGTTTCTGCAATGTGACAGCAGCCTTAGTCTGTACCAGCAAAATCTTTTTAGTAAAACCTAGAAAGACTTAGTCCATGAAACTTGGAATACTGGATTGTTCTTATTTTTCATGATCACATTTATCAGAAGCAGATGATGCAGAACATTCTGTCAGAGATTTAAGTGTGAAATTGACCTGTCTCTTTGCATTTTCGTGGTCAGCATGCTGATCAAAATGACACGTTTCAAGATTTATTATAACCTTTTCCCTAGAGAAATTCAAAAGGAATAGGAAGTATTGGAAGGACAATGGGAACATACCTCTGGTATGACACATGTCCATGTACATGAGTGGGAGGTGATCCCCATATTTACCTATGGGACCCTTCCCCTCCTTCTTCCCTTGTGATGCATGTGGCTACACATTATCTCTGAGGTGGAATTGGGAGGAAGGTTCTTACAGTCTCTCAAATGGGATTCACTCAGATGATGTGTTGTTGTTGTTGTTGTTGTTGTGTGCTTTCATTTCTAACATATGATGACCCTAAGACAAACCTATCACAGGGATTTCTGGAGCTAAGAGTGTGTGACTCACCCATCGTCACCCAGTGGATTTTCATGGATGAGCAAGGAATCTCCAGAGTCATAGTCCAGTTCTCAAATCACTATGTGATGCTTGGTTTGTGATGGCATTACACGATCATATAAACTGATATGCCCCAAATGAGAGAGTGAAATGTCCTTCTTCCTCATTCCATCATAAAATCAGCATGCAGATTACATGGAGATTACCATTAAGAAAAGTCTATGCTCTCTTTCCCTGCTCTCCTGCTTGTTGAAGCATCTTGCTTAATGCTGAAAACTTACAGAAAACTGTGTGCTCTTTTTTTGGCCAGATAAATCCATTATATGCATATAGAGTTCGGTACTTGATTATGACCAAACTTGACATTTTTGTTTCTTTGATTGCTTTGGCTAATGGCAAATTCACATGAAAAAGAACCAGAGTGGTGAAGTAGTTTAAATGTTGGACTAGGACAATGGGAGACAAAGGTTCCCCACTCATCCATGGAAACCCACTGGGAGACCTTGGGCAAGTCAAAGTCTCCCATCCTCAGAGGAAAGTAAGGACAACCCTCCTCTGAACAAATTTTGCCAAGAAAACCCCATGATGGGTTCACCTTAGGGTTGCTATAATTCAGAAATGACTTGAAGGCACACAGCAACAACAAAATTCACATCATCCCACATCTCTCCAGCTGAGAGTAAACATGAAGGCACAGATTGAGCTGGGTGGTGAAGCTGAATTTCTGTAAGCATATGAAGCTTGGACACCTACTTTATTCTGAATGCTACAAGCTGCTGGCCTGTGGTACAAAATACATTTTTCTCACCTTATCTAATTGTTTCTTCAACATCTCCAACACAGCATGAAGAAGGACATAAGGTACAGCCGGTAGCATCACTGGGTGTGTGTGTGTGTGTGTGTGTGTGTGCAGGGTGTGTGGGCACCACCAAGTGACCCACTAGAATGGGGGAGGAGTGATACTCACTTGGGCCCCCCCACCCCCTGCAGCTGCTCCTTGAGACCATGTGGGAGCCCCTTGGGGCCATGCAGGTGCTAATCTGAGCCTTGAGGGAGTCTCTGACCTCAGGGGGTCTCCAGTTGGGGGGCTTCTCCCAGCTGGCACAACTGTTTTCTTGGACAGTGCAGCCTTCCTCCAGCTGGCACAGCCATTTTCTCAGCTGGCATGTCCTTCTCCCAGCTGGCACGGTGTTCCCCCAGTTGGTGAAGCTGTTTTCTCATCCAGTGTGGCCTTCTCCCAGTTGGTGTGGCCTTTCCTCAGCCAGTGCAGCCTTTTTCCAGCTGGCACAGCCTTCCCCCAGGGTGTGTGGCTGATTTCTCGGCCAGTGTGGCCATTCCATGTGACTCCGCCCCTGGAAGTTGCACCAGAAGCCCCCTCTCACAGAAACCCCACCTCCCCGCACCGGGTGTCACCCCAGGTGCAGATGCCACTGGGTACAGCATAAGCCTACATTTCAACTATACCTCCTTCACTGTTTAGGTGGACTACACTGTTTAGTTGGCTCCATCTTATGGAATCCTGGGATTTATAGCTACTGTGGCACCAGATCTCTCTGACAAGAGTAGGCTAAAGATCTCACAAAGCTAAAAATTCTAGAAATCCATAGCATTAAGCCATGGCAGTTAAAGCAATGTCAAACTATATTATTTCTGCAGTGTAGATGCAGCCTGTAACAAAATCAGGAAGAATTTAGTTTGGACTCTAGCACTTAACAAATACCATGGTATGATGAACAGTTAGGAATTGCAAAATCTGATCAATTTGCTTTCTCTCACGTTCAAATTCTTTGTAAAAATAACCAGCATTGTTGGTTCCCAAAAACAAAAAACAAGAAACCCACATTTTAAAAAGAATATTTATTTAGAAGGATATTGTGCTTTTTACCCTTCTTTGCAATGATTACACCTGTAAGAGAAATATGAAATCGCATCTTTTTTCAGCATCAAGCCTGAACACTCATGCTAATAACTAAATATTTGTCCTTATAGAATCCAGTTATGAGATTAGACAATCTCAAGAATTTGGTTATATTCTAAAATGTATCATTTTGTAAGACTTGATATTACCTAAATCATTTTGCTCATTATCACTGATTACAACATGAACTGGCTTTTGATATTCATTTGGCAGAGTTTCATGTAAATGTAAATTCATCTGAAAGTAAATTAAGTATTTAATCCAGTACCCACTTCCTTGGGAATGAGACCCATTGAACTAAGCGGAGCATAGCTCTGAGTAGATATGCATAGGATTGCACAGTAATTGAATCAAATACCAGACTTATTCATGTAGTAATTAAATTTGACAGTTAAAATTGGAATTTGTATGCAGTGCATTCTGATGTGTGTGTGTGTGTGTGTGTGTATCTAATAGTACATATTATATCACACCCTTCATATGAAAACTGCAGAGATTCATTCTTTTCAAACACATTATTTCTGGCCTTGAATGTTATTCATGGAAATATATCAATGTGTTTATTAAAAAAGATTTTCAGTGTGCTTTTGCTACAACTAACAGTAACAAGAAATTAAATATCTCTCTCTTCCCTTGCCCTAATGTAATCACTTTGATTTGCTAGTGGTCATAGTAAGAAGTAAAAGAACCATTTTAGTATATTTCACATACATTCTAGAAATATATCTCCAGTTTTAAATTGCTTATTAAATTCTAATTACATTTAACACCAGTCTGCTATTTAACTCCAGATTTATGAAATAAAAAGAGGACCTTAGGGCTTTACACAATAATATAACTGTCACATGTTAAGTCTAAGTATTTCAAGTGGAAAATTAATTCAGATTAGTTACATTTAAATATGTTTTTAAATAAGTTGAATAATTCATTGCAAAATTAAATTCATTACCAGAGTATATAGCCAGTTTTGCTTCTAAAGAGTTTGTCTACATGAGTATTCATTAGCAATGAGCATATCTAGATTGGGGTAGGAACAGAACTTCAGCATAAAACATAGTTTATGATTCAGATGCACCAGGGGGATGGGCTGTGAAGTAGTCTTGAGACTGAGGTATCTACAGCCTTGCAAGTGACATTTAAATCCTACTCATGGCATCAACAGTCTTCTCCAGTATTGTATCCCTAACTAAATAGTTATCTACAACAGATAACAATGAGAGGCCTCCTTGGACCCTACAAAAAGATAGCCATATTCCTAGTTAAGGACTAGGCTAAACACCCAGATCACCTGCTGGAAGCCACCCAAAGCCACATGGTGTCCAGGCAGGAAGATAGCATTGAAGGTATTTAAAGATACTGGAGAATCAGTATTTCAGGGATTCTGAGGATTCTAGTATGAGATCACAGGAATTGTCTGTAAAGGTCACAAAGTCTGGATTCAACCCAGTATTTTACAGAGTCCATATTGGTTTCTGTATTTCAGCCTCCTTAGAGTTTTTAAAAATGTAATTTCATGATTCCATGGTATGGCCTTCCAGCAGCCTCCTAATCACAAACTGCATCTTCCTGCAATTAATAATCACACTTGTGTGACCAAAACATGAGAGGGATATTTATTTAAGACTGTTTTTGTTTGTCTTCATTTCATTTCTGGCTTATGGTGACCCTAAGGTGAACCTATCATTGGGGTTTTCTCATCATTATGTGTTCAGAGGGGGTTTCCCACTGCCTTCCTCTGAGGCTGAGAAAGTGTGACTTGCCCAAGGTCACCTAGTAGGTTTCCATAGCACAAAACAGATTAATTAAATGTTTATTGGGGATTTCATAGGAATCTGGGGCAGCCTATATATCTGTCAATAGTTCATTTACCTCTCAGTTCTTACAAGCACACTGTACCCATGGATTTCTTTTGAGAAAGTAAGGGACAAAACAGACTGGCCCAAAGAGCCAGTCTGGTTGCTTGGGGGTGTGATGTACACACAACTCATGCCCCCAAGATGCTGGGAAGACACTGTCAAGCCAGCAGAGCAACCACATGGTGGCAGCTTTTTGGCAGTCTGGCAGTGCAGCATTTATACACTGCGCGCTTCTGGAGCTTGAAAAAACCGTCGCTACAGCAGCAAAGGTGCCCTTTTCCCAGAGCAAAAAGGAGTGGCTTTCTGAAGCTTCTTTTTGTGTTGAGAAACAGCTGGGGTGTGGTTGTGGTGTGCAGTTGTCATGGCCCCAACCTGGCACTCCAAAGAGTGGCATCAAGCCACTCCTTCGGAGCGGTCTGCTTCACCCCTAAGACTCTATAATGGAGGGCTAATTCTATCCTTAGGGGCAGCATGAGATATAATGAAAGGGCTTGACTTCTTAGGCACTTTCTTTCTTTCTTTCTTTCTTTCTTTCTTTCCTTCCTTCCTTCCTTCCTTCCTTCCTTCTATTGCTGAGAAATCTATTTGTGAGGTTTTCTTCCTCATATGTCAAGATAACGTGATTGCCTTTGTACTGGAAATGCAACAATGCTCTGCACTGAAAGAGTTAGTGTTGCAGAGTGGGCAGCAGCAATAGTGTTAGATAGTTGGAGTGACCTGCAGCAATCTCTCTCTCTGTCTACCTTTCCCTGTCCCCTTTGTGATATAAACTGATACTCAGGGATGTTTCCCCTCCTCTTCTGCTCCCTATTCTTCTTCTACACCAGACCTGCACAACATATGTTCTGGAGGCCACATGCAGCCCACCCAAGGATTTTGAGTGGCCCACAAGGATGTGGAATGACTTCAAGGTGCCTCTTGAAGACATTCAGCCTCCTCCTGAGGAGAGGGCCATGCAGAGGAGGAGGAGGATGGGTAAATGCTGGCCCTGCAAGGCTCCTCCTCCTCCTCCTCCAGGCATTCTCCTGAAAAGAGGGTGGGGTGATGGTGGTGGCAGCAGTGAAGAATGACAGGCAAACACTCTCCCTGTAAGGCTCATCTGCTGCTTGGTTTTCTCTTGAGAAGGCCAGGAGGAGGAGGGGGGCAGCAAATGCTCACTCTGCAAGGCTCTTCCTCTGCCTGGCTATCTCTTGAGAAGGCCAGATGGTGGAGAAGGAAGAGGGGCAAACCCTCACCCATCAAGGCTCCTCCGTTGCTCGGCCTTCTTCTGAGAAGTCCAGGCAGAGGAAGAAAAGGATGGTCAAGGCTCCTCCACCACTTGGTTTTCTCCTGAGGAGAGGGCTGGGCAGAGGAAGAGGTGTATGGAATTAATATTAATAATATTAGTTATTAATAATAAATTAATAAGTAATAAAAACTATCTGTGGGCCAAAGAAGTTTAGCTTATTTTAATTTTGCCCCCACAACTGCCAAGTTGTGAAGGTCTGTCCTAGACCATACTAGAGATATAGCTAGATTAGAATAACTCCCTCAGTAACTTTCATATCTTAGAATGGAGTTCCTATAATAAAGACTTTAAACTGTACTCTAAGCCATTGGCGTCATTTCCCCTTAGACAGAATCCTTGACTGCTGCATTGCACTAATTCTAATACTTTGGATACTGGTATGCACCTTAACCTGAATTAGGGACCAGAATATTCACTGGTTGATAGGTTTGGATGACCCCAGCAATCTATATGCTATGTTATAGCCAGATCACTGCTGCTAGTTTCCACTTGGTGCAGCAGATTACAGGGACAGGCCATAAACCATTTCAGATAAGGAAAATATTCACCAGTCAGTTTTAATAGCTGTACTTTATAGATGCCATGAAATAGGGGCTTCACATCTTTGTGATGCTTGTTTAGAATGCTTATCAAACCTCCGAGTTAACATGGGAGAGAAATTGTTCCTGAGAATCATCAGTGTATGTACACTGGTTTCCGATTCTTTTATGACCCACCGAGCTAGATAATACAGCATTTAGAGATGTTTGCATGTCTGTACAATGCAATATAGTACATATCTATCTATGATGTATGTAGCATATATATCTATGAATATGTAGACACACACACACCAGTGATTCTATTCCAGGCAGTTTCCTGTTCTCGTTGCTGTTTATCACCCCTTCCTTCCTTGTCTGGAATATGCTGAACATATTTCATTTATTTAAAATAGTTGCAATTCTGAGTGTTGTGAAGCCATTTTGCAAGACTACTAACTGTTACTGTCCTTAACTACAAGTATCTGTTTCAGCTGGCCAAGTACAGTTAATTCTCATGCTCACAACTATTGGCATATCTATGTGGTGTTTGTAGACAAATGGCTCATTAGAGTTAGTCTGCACCACATTGCCAATCAAACAGATTGCAGAAGGTAACTCATAAATCTCACCTGTAGTTTGAGAAGCAGTTGGCATTACATAGCATGTGTTCTTTTTCATTCTTGCTCCCTCTCCAATGCAGTTTCTTCCTACTGAGAAGGTCATTTTCATGCTTAGCTTATTTTCTGCCCTTGTTCCTATGTTCCTTATTTCTACTAATCATTTAAATGTAATCCTTGTACATTAAAAGCATGTAATGCAATGTCCCTCAGAGTGCAATCTTGTTAAAATAAAATGAATATAAATTAAAGAAGATGATTATGCCATGCTAGTCCTTGCATGCAAGCCTCAACCTTGTAAGCCACCTTGATAGCCTCGGCTAAAGGTGGGATATAAATAAATAAATTTATTATTATTATTATTATTATTATTATTATTATTATTATTATTATTATTATCCAGATTCATAAAAAAGGGGGAGTATTGTTCTAAGATATTATACAGCAGCCTTACTCAAGACAGAACTTTCTAGAAATGATTATAAGGCTTGGTAATGTGGAGGGCAGTAAGAAGAGAGGAAGACCACACTCCATATGGATAGACTCAATCAGGGAGACCATAGGCCTGAGCCTACAGGACCTATGGGGCTGCTGAGGATAGGATAATTTGGGGTTTTCTCATTCATGGGGTCGCTATGGGTCAAAGTTGACTCAAAGGTACCTACTTACTAGTTACTACTACTTACTCAAGAATTTACTCAAGGTAATGCATTTCCAAATGATGCCCATTCAACCTCAGGACTTCTATTCATGATAAGGAGCAGAATTTGGACCTCCATATGCCCATCACCCTCTGTCACTTGTGGGACATTGTGCTTGCATTCAGAGGTGTCCTGTTCATTTGTACCTTAAAATCCCCTGACAACATAACTCAAACTGTTATTTTAAGCAAGAGGAATGTTTATGATGAATTTCCTGTTAAACAAACATCCCCATTTCATTTCCAGACACAAAGTTGGATCCAGGAACTGGGTTTTTTTTATTTTTGTTTTGTTTTGTGGAAGAACTCTGCCCATAGAAGATTCCCCCATCTAATTACTAAGCATCCTCCTTCCCCATATCTTAGTTGCCCCATTCAGCAGGATCCAGGGGCATTACTAGGGGATGTGGGGGATGCTGGCCACACCAGGTACACCCTAAGGGGGGATGACACCACTGGTCCCCAAATGTTCATTCAGTGATATGCAGGAATTACAATTTATGAGTGAGTAATATTGGTACAAAAAAATACTAAGGATTCTGTATGGTATGGTATGGGATAAGGTTAATGGAGGATGACACCATGAGTTACTGCACTGGGTGATGCCAACCCTAGTGATGTCACTGGTAGCATCTTTGTGCCCCTTGATAGCAGGATGTAGCAACCCTGCATGGCAAAATGGGAATGTCCTCTTTTGTCTGTGCAGTTGGACACACCTAAATCTGAATATGGAAACCTGGAAAGATATAAATCTGAAAAGTGACAAAATTGAATACCAATGTCAGGATCATCCATGCTATATTATTTCTATTTACATTTGTCAAGTGAAAATTTATACTTTTCAATTTGTAAAACTTGAGGATGTGGGCAGGATTCTTGGAGAGGTGAGAGCCACCACGTGTGTTAGATCCTTGCCCTTTCTGTATGAGCTTGTACAGGCAGTGGTTAATGCCTTACTAAAAGAAGGCAGAGTTCCAGTATGTCTAAAGAAGGCAGCTATGAAACCATTACTGAAAAAGCTCTCATTGAATCCCACCATATTGGATAATTATCAGCCATCTCCCCACATTCCATTTTAGGATAAGGAGAATTTGGTGCCACCCAGCTCTGCAGGTTTCTTAATGAGAAGGATTATCTAGTGGGGACAGAAAGAAGGATTTCTCAGGGGCCGCTCCCAAGCTCCCAGTGAAGTTAAACTGGCACACAGCCTGCTATGCTTCTACAGGCAGTAAAGAGGGGTTTTTTTTGGGGGGGGGGGGGGAGGGGCACGCCTTAGAAAACTCATTGCTTAAAGGGAAAGAGTTTATACAACATGCTGGATTTTCTATTTGCTGTTTTCCTTTTTTAATGGTTTATATTTTCATTTTTAATAGTTTAATTGCATCTTTAATTTTGATGCACCACTGCCTCAAAATTTTTGTATATTGTGAATTTTTAGCTAATTCCTTTTTAATTATTGTAAGTGCCTTGAGGTTGGGAAAAAAAGGTAGGATGGTGATCATGATCACGACAATGTTATATAAATGGTGGTGGTGGCAGTGGTGATGATGACATTGATAATGATGGTGTATCAGTGTGAAAGCTGGATAGCGAACAAGTTGTAGGGGAAAAAAATAAACTCATGTCAAAAGTGGTGCTGGAGGAAAGTTCTATGGGTACCATTCACTGTTAAAAGACAAATAAATACGTCCTAAAGTTTAAATTCTCTCTAGAAGCTGAGAAGACCAAAACAAGGCTGTCATACTTTGGATCCATCAAGAGATGGGATGACTCGTTGGAAGAGACAGTAATACTTACTAAGATCATAGACAATTGGAAAAGAGAAAGACCATATTTTGGATGGATTAACTAATAAAGGAAGCCACACCCCTGAGTTTGCAGGACCTGAGCAAAGCTGTTAATAATAGAATCTCTTGGACAGCTCTCATGCATAAGCTCACCATAAGTTGAAAATGAATTGATATCACATAACACCAACAACATATCAGGATATATTGCAAGGCAATAGAAAGCCACTTCAGACTAAATGAAATAAATGGGATTTAGGGACTTTACAGACTGCCAGAAATAATGCAGCTTGAGACCACTTTAACTGCCCTGGTTCAGTGCTAAGGAATCATGGGAACTTTAGTTTATAGAGAAGACTCAATGTCCCAGAAAAAAATACAGTTCCCATGATTCCCTAGCACTGAGCCAGGACAGTTAAAGTGGCCTCAAGCTGCATTATTTCTGGCAGTCTGTAAAGGCCCTTAGTTGCTCATTTGAGTGCTTTCTTTCTTGGCCCTAACAAGAATTTACAATTTATCATGTTGCATAGATTTTTGAAAAGTTAGATGAGTAAACACTAGTATACCATGGATCACAGGAACAACAGTCTGACTACATAACTAAACATTTAATAGCAACCACTTCTCACCAGTGAATTGTCTAGAGCCAAAATGAATGAATGAATGATTTTGCTTTCTGCCAGGCTCACGGTCCTTATGAACTACTTCTGCATAACAAAATAATTAACAGTCTTCAAAAATACTATGCACTGTTTTTTTAAAAAAATCATACGTCAGTGTAATCCTATCTGTTGGTTGATCATTGCTGTTGTTAAATACTAAAGCACTTTGATTCAATTCTGTTATTCTAGCATTAATTTTATGATGAGATCTGCTTCTACTTTCCTCCACAAGTGTTTTAATTAATAAAACATTTCCCCTACAATTTTCCTTTAAATATGTATTTTAAAATACACAGTTAATCTCCTGGACCAAATATTTTTGGGAGAACATCTTTTACAGGAACGGGTAATATGTGGGCCCTCCAAATTTTGTTGAAATTCATCTCTCATAATCCTTTACTGTTGGCTATAGAGCCCAGGCCTGATAAGAGTTGGAGTCCAACAACATCTGGAGGATCACATGTTTGCTATACTGGATCCATTTGATGGCTGGATTGTGAAAAGTGACAGGCAAAAAATTAATTCATCCCTGTAAAGATACTTTGTGCTGTAAATTTTCCATTTTCATCATTTACAACACAGTATGCTATTATAATCTCTGAGAAAAGAAGATTATAATGAAAATGCTGACACAGTTCTAGCTGTACAATTGCTGCTTGCAACACTGTAATATTCAAGTGGGGCGATAATCCTTCACTGACCTTGACATGTTTATCATCTTCAGCAATTCTGTTGTTCTCTCTGTAAAAATCTGACAGCTTGCAACAAGAAATCAACCTCATACATCAAGACTGTATTGAATTCAAGTTTTGATATAGAACGTGAACTTGACTTCATGCTGCATACAAAATAGGCAGTTGTGGAAATGCTGCCTAGCCCACAAGAATGGGTGGTATGAACACTTTCCAGCAGATGAAAATGACAATGCACTGCTACTTTGAAACTTCCCTCTGCTATAAAAGGCTAGAAAGCATCATGCATAGAAACATTCTTCTTGGAGCATTTAACTACAGTTATAACTTGAATGAGCCACACAGTAGTTAATCATAATTGTGTTATCCACAAAGTAGTTAATTAAAATATAACTCATTACCTTCCATTTACAAAAGTAACTAAAAACCGAATGAAGCAGCATGAGGCACATCACAAGCTAGCATCACAACCTGGGGAAGAGTAGCCATCAAGGGCAACTGTGCATCCCTTTTGCTCTTCTAATCCCAGGCTTTCTCCCTGGAGTGGAAGCCCAGGGATGGAGAAGCTGGCAAGGGTGCATACATGCCCCTTCTTCACCAAAGGGGGAGGAGGGCCCAACCAGGCGTTACTCTTCTCCTGGGTGTCACCCAGTATATTCTGTATCCCCCCCCCCCGGCTCAGGGTGGACACTTGTACTCACTGGGTTGGTGCGAGATGTAGGAGGGAGTTTAAAGGATGGAGGGTGTTCCGCTGAACACATGCAGCTGATTCAAGCATGATGTTTAGAGAAATTGTTTGGGGCAGAGGTATATAGGGAAAGGAGAGGCATTGAGTGTATCACTGCTTCTGCATCCTACTCTATGTATTTGTGCGTAGTGAACATGATAATTATGTTTGCTATGATGAATCTGCCTGGGTGAATGGGGTGGGAATATAAACAGCCCAATCAGAATTATGATGATCAGAAAGTGGAAAAGCCAGAGAACATTTTCCTGTGTTTTTCAGTGACACAGTAGTTACAGTAATGCAATGTGTTTGTAAAAAGTAAAGAAGCAAGTTAATTTGTGGACTGCAGTAACAAGTAATGACCTATTGTGTGATCAGAGTAATGGGTAACAGAACAAGTTCCTTTCATAATGTAATATTCCAAGCTCTGGTAAATGTGTACATTACAGCAGTGCATTAAAATGTGCATGATATTTCATCTGGAACCCTTCCCCCCGCACAAACATATCCAAACTTACAAAGTTTTAAAAGCCAACATCAAACAAGACAGAGAAGAAAATGCAAGTTGGATTCAAAGAGACACAGTGAAAATGAGAATTGACCAGTTTCCACATCCCTATACTTAGCATGGTTTTGTCAGAAAGCCTTATGGTCAGTTCTACAGTAGTGGGCAGGATTTTAGCAGTAGTCAATCACCACCATCCTGTTGCTAGCAGCACCATCACCTTTAGTTTTAACTTTCCCTGTTGTGCATCCCCCCTCCAGGTCTGTGTCAAACAAGGCCATTGCAAATGCCATCAAGCCAGGTGGGGTTTCCATGACAACTTCTTCTACAGATGGAATGCACTGCATCTTGTACCTTAGTGGCAAAATCCAGGCAGTTAATGAAGCAAGAGACCTGGCATCCATCTGGGATAGAAAGTGTGAAAGTAAGCTGTAACATTGGTTCAGTAGATGAAAGGGTGCCCTGTTCATTGCAAGGGCTGCAAAAGTGCATGCTTAGTTAAAGCGTGACTTTGACTAAGCCAAGTCTATGGCCAAAGTATTTATCAGCAAGCAGCAGACTCAGCAGTAAAGTTATATTTTTAAAGAGTAAGAGAATATAAATAATAATGTAATAAATGAAGAAAAGAGAATCAGTATGTGCAAAGGGATATTTTATTAAGTTATTTTTTATTAAAAAGAAGTTCTTATTAAAAAATAGTATACACATTAACGCAAACCTTAAAATATCAAAACATACAATCAACAAACATATACAAACTAATATACAACCAACTAATATACAAACTAACAAATAAGAGCTTCCACAACTCTTTTTTTCCTATTGTTAATTTTTCCATTATTGTTACTTCCATATAACTCTCCTACTCATTCAGTTCTCAACTCTCAATTATATAAACATTCTTACATTTTTTCTGCATAATATATCTCAATCCAAGCCAAGTATACAAAGGGATTTTATAGCACCTTTGAGATTGACTGAAAGAAAGAAGTTGGTAGCATGAGCTTTCATAGACTTCAGTCTACTTTCTCAGCTGCATGAGAAAGGAGAAATTACTCAGGATCTTCACACACATACACAGACACACACATAATATTTTATATTGAGCTGTTAATGCTACCTTATGTTTATAACTTAAAACATTTTAATAGCAAGCATTGTTATGCTGTAGTTCTTTGAGTGCTGGACTAGCATCCAGGGACACCAAGGTTCGAATCCATGCTAAGCCATGGAAATCCAGTGGGTGACTTTGTATGAATCACACTCTCTCAGCCTCAGGGGAAGGCAAAGGTAAGCCCCCTCTGGAAAAAAAAATCTTGCCAAGAAAATTCCATCTGGAACGTCTGACAGAGTTGGGTATCAGCGACACTGCATTGCAGTGGTTTTCGTCCTATCTCTCAAGCAGGTTCCAGATGGTGTCACTTGGGGACAGTTGTTCAGCCAAGAGCGAACTCAAATCAGGCATCCCTCAAAATGCAATTCTGTCCCCAATGCTATTCAACATTTACATGAAGCCACTGGGTGAGATCATCCAGAGGCATGGGGCGGGGTGTTATCAGTATGCTGATGACACCCAAATATACTTCTCTGTGTCTCAGACTGATGTAGTGATTAAGTATGGCATCTCTTCTCTGAATGCCTGTCTCAGGGTGGTAATGGACTGGATGAGGGAAACCCGACTCAGGCTGAATCCAGGTAAGACAGAAGTACTTGTCATAGGAAACCTGAACCCGGGAATGGAGTTATGTCAGCCAGTTCTGCATGGGGTCACACTCCCCTTGAAGGATTCTTTCACAGCTTGGGGTGCTCCTTGACTCGTTGCTTCATTTGATAGCTCAGGTGGATGTGACAGTCAGGAGCTCCTGTTATCAGCTTTGGCTGATATGACAGCTGCGCCCCTTCCTGGAGCCAGAAGACCTTGAAACAGTAGTACCTGCACTGGTAACCTCTCAATTGGACTTTTGTAATGTGCTCCACATGGGGCTATCCTGCAGCCAGGTAGATTACAGGTACTTCTCGTAATGACCATATAACACTGGTTCTGAAATCCCTTCACTGGCTGCCAATTAGTTTCTGGGGCAAGGTACAAGGTGTTGGTTATTACCTTTAAAGCTCTACGTGGCTTGGGACCAGAATACTTAAGGGATCACCTCTTTCCATACTGTCCGCTCACACACTAAGGTCCAGGGGGAAGAACCTACTACAGCTGAGAAAATCTAGGCTAACTTCAATTAGCCAGAGGGCCTTCTCCACCACTGCTCCAAAGCTATGGAATGACCTGCCAAAGGAGATCTGTCACATCTCTACTCTTATAGCATTTAAAAAGACTCTTAAGACAGATCTCTTCCGGCAGGCCTTCCCAACTTAACTCCCACATAAGGTGATCTATGTCACTCTGTCCACCAAATACCTCCCTTTTCTTTTAAACCTTTTGTATCTTTTGGTCTTAAATAGTGATTGTTTAATTGTAATTTTAGTATTGGGATGGAGGAGGTGTTGGGGAAGGGGCTAATTTTGAATTTTATTGTATTTTATGTATTTTTATTACTGTAACCCGCCAGGATTTCTTGTGATTGGGTGCGCTATAATTTACTTACTTATTTATTTATTTATTATAAATGATGTGAAGTTGCACAACAGCAAATACAGCATAAACAAAGAACATATAATCACAAAGTCACAATACAACTGGTTTTTAAAAAAAAACAAAAAAAAACATTAATGACATGAAAACATGTTTTTTAATACATTTCCTTCTCATTCCCAAGTATTTCCCTCAGTTTGTACAACCATAGCCTGGACCTTGAACTGGTACTTTACTGACATGTGGACCTCAGCCAGGGTGGGAATTGTACAGCCCTCCAGATTTTGTTTGGTTGAAATTCCCAGTATTCATCACTTCTGGGCTATGCTGAGACTTGCCATCTACCAACATCTTAAGGGCCACACAATTTCCATTGCTGGGCTAGATAAAAGCTCCTCTGATTTCAGTGAGCTGCAGTAGTAGCAATACCAACTGTGTAAACTCCATTCCACAGAACCTCACCTTGCTCCTCCGCAATGCCAGGTCAGTTAAAAATAAGATTCACATCATCCAGGATCTTCTCCTGGATGAGAACGCCGACCTCGCTTGCTTTACAGAGACCTGACTGGGAGAGGACACCTGGGCGCAGGCCCTCCCAGCTGGGTACTCTGTCAGTGAGCAGGTGAGAGGAAGTGGGCAGGGGGGCGGAGTGGCTCTAGTTCACAAGAACAGCCTGACCTTGACCAGGATACCTGTCTGGAACACAGTCCATTTCGAGTGTATGTACCTTAGCCTGAAGACCAGGGATAATTTAGGGATTTTGCTAGTTTACCGACCACCCCATTGCCTAGCAGACTCCCTGACCGAGCTGACACAGCTGGTCTCTGAGCTGTTGTTGGAGACTCCCAGACTTAGTTCTGGGGGACTTCAACATCCCGCTCGAGACCAGTTTAACAGGTGCGGCTCGGGAGTTCATGGAGACCATGACAAACATGGGCCTATCTCAATTGGTCAACGGGCCCACACATTGTGCAGGTCATACACTCGATGCAGTCTTCAGTACCAGTTTAACAGGCGCGGCTCGGGAGTTCATGGAGACCATGACAAACATGGGCCTATCCCAATTGGTCAATGGGCCCACACATTGTGCAGGTCATACACTCGATGCAGTCTTCAGTACGGAACAGGAATATCCGTGGGCGGAGGTGGTAAGTACTTCCGCATTGTCATGGATGGATCATTTCATGGTCAAGACGGAACTGAGAGCCAATATCTGCCCCGCCGGGGGTGGTGGACCCATTAGAATGGTCCGCCCTCGAAGGCTAATGGAGCCCATTGGTTTCCAGAAAGCCTTAGAGGGTTTAATGGTTGAGAATGCCGGTGACCCTGTTGAAGCTTTGGTCAATACCTGGAACACCGATCTTACCAGGGCTATCGACATGATCGCTCCCAAGCATCCTTGCCATCCTGCTTCAAATTGGAGGCCTTGGTATACACCAGAGCTTAGGAGGATGAAGCGGGTTGGACAATGACTAGAGCACAGGTGGCAGAAAACTTGACTCTTATCTGACAGAACTCGCCATAGGAACTTTCTTTGTTCCTATCGGGAGGCAACACATGCAGCAAAGAGAGCTTTCTCCTCTGCACATATTGCATCTGCAGAGTCTCGTCCAGTAGAGCTGTTTAAGGTGGTGAGGGAGATGACGCAGGTGCTCCCGGCGCCAAATCCCTTACTTAACCCGACGACGGCCTCTCAGATAAAATCTCTCAGATAAGAGCCAACTTAGATGCTACCATTGAAACAGAGTCTACAGGCGAGGTGTCCAGTGACTCCGCTGATGTAGTTATACTGGATCAGCTCCAATCTGTGAGTACCGAGGCCGTGGACAAGCTGCTTGGTAAGGTAAGAAAGACGAATTGCCCTCTCGACCCTTGCCCATCATGGCTGGCCGTCCGGGGGGGGGGGGAGATGCATTGAGGAGATTCCTCATGGATATCATCAATGCATCCTTCAGGGAAGGACATGTTCCATCTTGTTTGAAGGAAGCGGCTGTTAAGCCACTTCTGAAAAAACCTTCCCTGGACCCCCTGGATATGAGTAATTACAGGCCGGTGTCATTGCTGCCATTTTTGAGCAAGGGCGGTTGCCCTTCAGCTCTAAGCTGTCTTGGGTGAAACTGATTATCTAGACCCATTTCAAACCAGCTTCAGGACAGGCTTTGGGGTTGAGACTGCCATGGTTGCCTTGACCGACGATCTGAGTCTGAGCATCGACAGGGGTAGCGTGACCCTGTTGGTGCTCATAGACCTCTCAGCGGCTTTTGATATGATAGATCACGGCATCCTCTTGGGCTGCCTGAGGGGGTTAGGTATCGGGGGCACTGCATTGCAGTGGTTCCGGTCCTTCCTCTCGGGCAGGTCCCAGAGGGTGCTGCTCGGGGACAGTAGCTCCAGTAAGAGGGTGCTCACTTGTGGGGTCCCTCAGGGAGCTATTTTGTCCCCGATGTTATTTAACATCTATATGAAGCCACTGGGTGAGATTATACGGAGTTATGGTGCTGGGAGTTATCAGTACACTGATGACACCCAAATCTATTTCTCCGTGTCTCGTTCGTCAGCCTCAAATTCTAATGGCATCTCCTCTCTCAATGAATGTCTGCGAGCGGTAATGGGCTGGATGAGGAAAAACAGATTGAAACTGAATCCGGACAAGACGGAGGTGCTCACGGTAGCGGCCCCGAAACCAAGAATTGGGTTGCAACCTCCAGTCCCGGATGGGGTCACGCTCTCTTCCAGTGACTGTGTTTGCAGTCTGGGGGTGCTTCTTGACTCGTCACTCCTGATGACAAATCAGGTAAATGCGACGGTCAGGAGCACCTGTTATCAGCTTCGGCTGATACCCCAGCTGCGCCCTTTTCTGGAAGTAAGGGATCTCGAGACTGTTGTGCACGCACTGGTAACCTCACGCCTTGACTTCTGTAACGCGCTCTACATGGGGCTACCCTTGTGCTTGGCTCAGAAATTACAGCTGGTACAAAATATGGCAGCCAGGTTAGTGTCTGGAACATCTAGGAGGGACCACATTACTCCGGTTCTGAGGTCCCTCCATTGGCTGCCAATCAGCTTCCGGGCCCAGTACAAGGTGTTGGTTATCACCTTTAAAGCCCTAAATGGCTTGGGTCCAAGTTATCTCAGGGACCGCCTCCTTCCATACAATCTTTCCCACGCTCTCCGGTCCTCTGGGAGGAACCTGCTGCAGCCCCAAAAATCGAGGCTTGTGGTGACCTCTCAGCTGGCTTTCTCTGTTGTTGCCCCCAAACTCTGGAACGGCCTGCCGGATGAGATCCGTCAGTTAACATCTCTAGACAGCTTTAAAAAAGCTGTCAAGACAGATCTCTTCCGGCAAGCCTTTCCAGATTAATTCCTCCCGGCCTTAACCTGCACTATTCCTTACGTGGCCCCATCTTGGATGGGCAGGAACACTGCTACGGGCCATAGTAGAGTGTCTATTGTGTTGTATAATTTTAAAGTTTTAATTGTTATATTGTTTTTTAAGCTGTTGTGATTTAATACTGTTTTAAGGGGGGGAGGGATTCTTGTGGGGTTGTATTTGATTTTAATTTGTAAGCTGCCTGGATTGGTTTTCCAATAGGCGGGGTATTAAATAAATTTTATTATTATTATTATTAACAAAGCATAGAAGAGATATGACAGTTCTGTATCCCAAAGTTCTTATAGTCTAATGTACAGGACGAGAGGTTGTGGAGTAGAGGTGGGGACGAATAGGATAAGAAATTATTTAAATACTTTGGCTTCATTATGATTGTATAAAAATTGTATAATTGTATACAAAAAACAAGCAAACATGTGTTTGGGATTGCAATCTAGGAGCCAACTAGACATTTAATAGCAATGTATTTCTTCCTTCTCATCCTCTAGTTTTGGGGCTGCTGGTTCCCCCCCCCCCCCTCAGCTGCTGCTAATTTTTATATGTACATTCATTAATTACATCAACACAAGAGACATTACATCTAGTTTGGCCCTAAAGCCACCATCCTGTGCGGTTGAAAGTTCCTATGGATACAATGGCGCTTCCTGCTTAGTGGAAAAAGAAAAACAAGCATAAGCTGGAATGACAAGGCACATCTATCTAAAAGCAGGTCTGTAGTCACATCTAGCAAGGAATCCACACAGAGGAGCAAGGACAGAATCTAGCTTGATAAGTAAATATCTATGTTGTTGATTTTGATTAGGTGGCAAAGTAGCCTTTTTGCTTAACTGTGAAACTTACCATGCCTGCCGTCTTCATGGAACGTGTTCTTCTAGAAATCGGAATGTAGTAGAAATATCTTTCTCCTTGACTGACCTCATCTATGCAACAATGCTTGAAGGGAAATGTGAATGCTAAATTTTCTTCTCTCACTGCCAGAACAGAGATTGTTCCTATCTCCATGTTGCCCTCAGGCTATCACTAGAGATTACTGCAAGAAAATATTCTCCTCTTAAAAATCAGGGTAAGACAACATAAGGTGTCCCCATGCCCTGGGTAGATCCATTTTAAATTTAGGGTAAATTTAATAGTTTACTCAGTCCTTTTAAAAAAATCAATACAACAATGAATAATATGAAAACTCTCCTTTGTATGAACCTAGTCATTTGAAAAGATTCTTCACAATTTAAATAGTTATCTCTTCTCTTTAGTTTGTATAGACATTTTGCATTGTTAGCGAGTAAGGGGAAATGCCTGACCCATAAAATAAATTGAATCCAAATTTCCAAAGGGTTTTCAGAAAGACTAGAAGAAAACTACACTTAATTTATATGATGACACATCAAAATATCTTGTGCATTGCTTAAAGAACATTATGATATAGTCTAGAAAGGTCTAGTAAAGAAAAAAAAATACCTCAGCATCCCAAATCTGCTTTGATGTGAAAAAAGAAATCCTTTTATCAGTTAATGGATTAATTTAATAACAGGTTCAGTAAATCAGTGTTTCTGTCCTTAGCTGAACTGCAAAAATAATTTTATCAGGAGCTACATCAGTTCATTTAGGTTTGTCCCAACCCTACTAACTTCTTAATTAATTTAGGGCTTGCATATAGATTCCATCCCAACCTCAGATCTTCCAGTTTATTAGAACTATTAATAGAATTGGTGCATTCATTTAAGTAAAAAAAGTCTGTTTAAACATTTGACTAAGCATTTAGAATGTTTTACTGAATGTACTGTTCCTTTCAAACTGTAAAATGGCTGTTTGTAATGGACAGGAAAATCTTTGGAGGTGGAGAACTGTTACCGCAGGGAAAAGTGAGTCCATTTGCAGAAGACATCCAGCCAGGAAATAAATGCCACTGGAGAGTCTAGAAGTAGTTAAAGAGAAAAAACTTCTTCTACTGAACTGAGTTTTACTCACAACCTTTGAGGTTCCTCCGAATAGGTTTTTTAATCTTAGTTGCAGCAAATATTTATAAGACAATATAACAATATTTACAACATCCAATATAATGCTCCACCACCAACCGACATCCACCTAACCTCAATGTATTGTAATATTCTTCCTTATATACGCAAAATCTGGCTAGGATTCTGACCCAACCCCCTGCCAGTGTTTCATCATTTTTCTGTCATATGTCCACAGTGACTATGCAGTTTTGAACTATTACAACACAACTTCCTGCTGAAGTTTCATCAGCTTCCTCTGAGTCAAGTTTTCTCTTTTTTGCACACTGCACACACCTGGGACATTTTACATCCTGGGGTAAAGCTTCACTGACAAGAACTCACTGCAAACATTGGGCGTTTTCACACGGGGCTTTAGACGGACGCAATCCTACCTCCCTCCGGCCCCAGTCCGGCTCCTTTTCCAGTGTGTTCACACTCATGTCGCAGCAAACCCCACCCCTTCCGGTGCCATCCCTGCATCAGTCCGGCTCCTTGCTCCGTGTGTTCACATTCACGTCGCAGCAAGTCCAGCCTCACTCCGGCCGATCCAGCGCTAACTCCAGCATCAGCGCTGGCAAGGTAATTCCTTTTTTTAAAAAGGAATTAAGTTGCCGCCGCCAGAGCCATTCCGGAATGAGAGGCACGGTCGGCTCCAGGCGGCTTTGGTGGGTCTAGTGTGAAAATGTCCATTGACAAGCCATTCTTGCACTGCAGTCACAGACAGGAGTGATATTCTATGGTCAGCTATGGTCACATTAAGCTCTGTGTGACTGAGGATAGAGTTGTCTGGTCAGGTGCATACTTTTATAGACAAGTAATACAAAAGGGATTGTTGCATTTACATGCTCATTCCATTATACCTCCTGATCTAATAAGTAATACACAGGGGGAAACCACTTTTGTATATGGATCTCCTTATCTAGATCAGACTACAGGTATTTTCATGAGAAGGACATGGAGGAATGATCTTAGCTCCTCTGCCTACCTTAGAAGTCAGGGCCAATGTTTTCATTAGACAGAGTCAGACAACCTCAGGCAGCAAATTCTCATGGTCAGCAGCAGCAGTCCGCTGTCCTCTACCCATTCCTCTCATTTTTTCCTGGCCTTCAGGTTTGTGGACCTCATATTCTGTTATGTCTCCTTTAAATTAACCATCTTATTTAAAAACAACAACAACAACAAACAAACCTTTACCTTTGCACAGAACCCAAAGTAGTATCCTGCTGTGTTCAGGTGTGATGAAGGACATTATTCTGTTACCAGTTCAGTTGAATTCTATGTATGGCATTAGGTGTGCGTGTGAGAGTGAGAAAGAGGGTGCCATCTTGTCTGTTGCTTCATGAAGAAAACTCCTGTTAGAAGTATCTTAAAATTGTGAGGAGAGTCTTAATGCAGCTCACTTATTGACTTGGCAGCTCTTCCTAATCCACTAATCATGTCCATCCTAACTTTATGAGGAAAATGAAACTACATTGGTAGATGGGGTATACCTGAGAAACTTCTGCTGTCAGTGTTTAGTTTGTACTCAGACAGAAAGCCTTCCCATGTAAATTATGATAGAATAAGAATAAAAATAAGAGTAAGATGAATCTGTTTCTCTAGTTGCTCTTCATAAACAGTACAGGCAACTAACTTAAACTCCCTCTAATTATAGGAGGGAATTGCTGATGTGTTCAGCAGACAGATCTAAACTATCCAAAGAACCATCTCTTCCCATATGAACAGTGGCATCACTAGGGGGGTCTGGGGATGCGACCCACAATGGGTGACACCCCAGAAGAGGGGTGACACTTGGCTGCGTGTCCCTCCACACCTCCCTGACACATGCCATGGTATGCGGCAGGGAGGGAGAGGCCCAGGGCACCCCTTCCTCCCTGGCCAGCACAGGTTTACTCATGTGTAAAGCTGCGCTGGGCAAGGAGGTAAGGGTGTGCCCTTTTGGCCCTGTGCCTGAAGCTCCACTCCCCAAAGCCCTGTCCCCAACACCAGGTGACACTAGTGTGGGATACTATTGCATATAAACCTGTCTAAATTCCAAGATATTCAGAGGGAACACTTCTTTCAGTCCCACCATCCCCACAAGTACATTGAGTGGGAATGAGAGAGGGGTTTTTCTAATGTATGATCAACCGGGGGGGGGGGGGGGTGTTGCAGACTGCCAGAAATAGTGCCAATTGAGTCCACTTGTAGGGTTTGGGTTAGTGCTATGGAATCATGGGAATTGTTGTTTTTTTTCTGAGACATTGAGCCTTCTCTGTCAGAAAGCTCTGGTGACACAATAAAATACAGTTCCCATGAGTCCCTAAACCTAACCCTAAAAGTGGACTCAATTGGCACTATTTCTGGCAGTCTGCAACCCCCTCGGTCACTGTCTTTTGCACTAGTTTCATTTTCCAAACATTCTTCAAAGGCCTTCCCACATTTAGTACATTGAAGTAATCTAGCCTAGCAGTTACTAGTGTACAGATTACTGAAATCACACTATCCCTGTACTGATATGGATGTTGGTAGGTCCCCAGACAAGCTGAGAGAAAGCAGTCTGCCCTGTTTTTTCAAACATCAAAATTTTGCTTTTTTAGTGAAAGAAGCTGTAGTTGCCTCCCTTGAGCATTCATGTTAATACATGGATGCTAATTCAGAAATTAATATTAGTTGAAGTTCATTCTTTTTTAGAGACATTTTTGGCTGGAACCCTGTTAGTTGAGTAAGCCCATTCAAGCAACTGTGGAATGGTGACTAAACATGTAGGCAAATCCAGTTGATTCAATAGCTCTGCTCTAATTAGAATTAACAATTAGTATTCAGTTCCATATGTAATTTGTTACAGTTGTCATTGATAATGCATTCACAACATGTTACTTGTAATATTTAAAAATAAATAAATTGAAATGGTTTTGAATGAGCAAACCCCAACAAAGTAAAATAATGTAAAGCATTAATCATCCCATTAAAATGATGTTATCATTTAAATATAATGGTCGGAAGTCTGCTGGGGATTTATGTATGCATAAACACAATAATTACAGTGCTCTGTAATGAATCCCATCCCCATCTTCTCAATTCCCACTTACTGAGAAGCAGCTGCTGTGATCAATGGGAGTCTGTTCCTCTGTTGTTCAGGAAGCAACTGACCAATAATCCTACCCCTTCCTGTGACAGGCAGATGCCAGACCCCATCACAATTCCCTCTCATTACCAGAGACTGCTCATACAAAGGAGTGGTGGGACCAGCTGTTTTCCAAATCAACAGGGAAACAGGCCCCTGTTACTTACAGCAGCTGTGGCCCAGTACGCAGGGATTGGAAGACTTTCATGGTTCCTTCATAGCCCTAAACTCAGGACTATGTAGGGCTCATGAAGAGGGGCATCACTAGGGGTGTGTGTGTGGTGGGGTTGCAGTCTGCACTGGGTGACAACTGGGGAGATAAACACCTGGAAATACAAGTGCTGGTTGTCTGTCCCAACCCACCCTCCTGCTGCCCCTCAACCAGCCAGGGTGCCTTGGCCAAAAGAAGGAGGGAGAGGCATGAAAGAAGAGAAGGAGGATCCTGTTGAAGAGGATTTCTCTGCTGTTCTTTTCCTCTTGCTGCCTCCTACCTGGACAGACCCTGAAAAGTATGCCAGGTGACAAAGGCTGCTGTGGACTGCCTCATCTTTTTCCCACCTCCCACTGTCTTGCCCTCCTGCCCAGCTAAGGAAAACTGCCTAAGGGAAACCAGAGGAGTGAGGGGGGAGGTGGTGGAAGAAAAGTACTTGGAAGGAAGCTCAGTGTGGACTGAATTTCCTCCCAAGTGCAGAGGAAAAGTGAAGGAATATGCGGAAAGAGTACTTGAATGGAAAGTCAGCCTGCTCTCTTCGGTTGCTGCCTCCATTTTCCTCAGTGCTCAGAGGGAAACTCAGGTAGGCAAGGCAGGCAGGCCAGAGGTGGGTTCCATATCAGGGCAGCTAAGGCACCATGTGGACCCTCCACCTCCTCCTCCTCCAGTGTAAGGCAGCAGTGGGGCACACTCAGGGATCATGCTCAGTCCTGCCAACACATACACAGTAGTTTCATGGAGTTGCTGCCACTACTGCTTGCAAAAGGCAAAAGCAGAGGCAGAGAATGGAGAGGTGCTGCTCCAGGCCAGGGCACAGTGGCAACCCTGCAATTGCAAAAGACAAAAGACAAAAGAAGAGGCAGAGAATGGAGAGGTGCTGCTCCAGGCCAGAGCACAGTGGCAACCCTGCAAAGAAAAGAACACAGTGGAGATAGGAGTGGAGTCACCATAGGGCTTGGACAAGCACAGGGATGGAGTGTACCTGCATCTGAGGAGGAGAAAGAAAGGGCCAGCCAGATCAGAATGGGGACTCTCATGAGCACACAGCTACTGCCACTGAATGTTTTCCTCCATCACTACTAAGTCCCATGAGTCTGGATGAGGTAGCCTAGCCAGAAGAGGAGGGCAACAGCATGAGCTACTGCACTGAGGTAACACCAACCCTAGTGATGCTTCATTGTGAAGCATAGTGAATATGAACCCTAGTCTGGAGGTTACCAGTGTACAGATTACTGAAGCCACACTGTCCCTGTCCTGATAGTGATGTTTGCTAGGTCTCCAGCCAAGTGATAGAAAGCAGTTTGCCCTGTTTTTTCAAACATGGAAGAACAGACACTTTGGCTTTCCTAGTGAAAGAAGGACAACTATCAGACATCCATATTCATTGATCACGAGTATGAAACAGTTATGATTGTGTAATTCTAGGTTATGCATTCCTTACTGCCCAAAAGAATTCCAGTCAACTTTTGTAAATATTTTACTGAAATAAAAATAATTTCAAATTACTTTCAAAACTTTGACTTTTTTAAAAAATTGGCAAATTTGGTCTACATAATAACTTTTAAACACATTGTTTCCAAGCTCTGTGCATTTTGAAATCTCTCTTCACTTTAGTAAATCTAACATAATTCTAATTAATTCTAATTAAAGAATTATAAAACCATAGAATTTGAAGGGACCACAAGGGCCAACCTCATGCCACCCATGAATACAGAACTAAAGCAGTCCTGACAGAATTCCTCCAACAATCTATCATAAGACTGTTATTAACTACATTTTGGAACAGCATCATGCCCAGTTTCTTGCTTCCCTGACACCATGTGTTCCTTGCTGTTGTTTCACTGAACCTGATGAAATGTTCTCAAAAAATTCATCATGATATTGTTTAGGCAAAATGAAAGTTGGTGGTTACATCATCCATGAAACAGATGTACTCTCCAGTAACTGACTCATGTACTACAAGAAGATGGTGATGATTATAATAACAGATATGCTTGAATGACAATACAACAGAACTGAGATGATAATAAAACAGCCTTTTAAATCATGTACTAAGTTTGAAGAGTTAAAATAATTATGCCTTATGGGATGAATTCAAACCTCATCTGACTACAGGGTAACTCCTGAGAGGATTTTACGGAATTATAACATTTTCTTTTTCAAGCATGCTGTGATTTGATGCCTCCCACAGTAAATCAAAAACCCTTTCTTCTTGCTCTAATAGGTGTCTCTACACATGAAAAGTAGACCTGAAATCTATCTGAGGGGGGATGCCATGGGCCGCCCTGGGAAACAGAGGACTGAGGACAAGGCTGCCCCACACCTTGGCCCCAATCCTCCCTTCTGCCAGCCAGGGAAGGTGCACTAAAATGCTGGTCCTTCCAGAGCGGGCAGAAAGGGTGCATCAAGAGCCGCCACGCATCTCTTCTGCGCCTCTTCTGGTGCAGCGTCATCACGCGCTGTACTGGGAGGACATATTCGGAGTGTGCACCATGCATAACGACGCACACCTTGATGACATCCTCAGGGAGGGGTTGAGGTGGCTGCCATGCGGCTGCCCCTTCCCTTCCGTGCCTCCACTACGGCACTTTGTGCCATCTGCAGAGGCCCTGAGTTTCAACAACTGACATAAAGATGTTTTCCTGAAAAAAAAAAGGCTAATAATCACTTATATTTGGTTACAGGCTGAGAAGCAAAGATTTCTCCCCCGCCCCACATCTTTTCAGCATTTTGTTGTCTTTGTGCTTTTACTAGCAGTGAAATTCCATCAACTGGCCACACAGTACTGATGATTCAAACTCAGTGCACTTTAACAAGCATACTTTGATGAGAAGAACAAAGGCATTTTTGACTTTTAGACTGTTCCAGTAATTTGGGTTGGGGATCAAAAGCTAAGGGGATGTGAGAAATGTCTCCGTTACCTTTAAAAAAAAAAAGAGTTTTCTTGTTCCACCTCCTAGATCAAAAACAGAAATTATCATAATCTGTAATGAGAAATTCACAAATTTCTGATCCTGTGATTCATTTGGGGGGGGGGGGGGGATAACATATTTAATAATATGCACACACTTGAATAATGAGCAACAACCACTATTCACCTATCTACAAATGTTACAAACATAATTTATCCAGAGCTTGTATCCCTCCATTAATATATCTATTAAAATGTTCATTTGAAAAAGAAGAATATCTGTAGATGATTTAAAAAGAAAATCCACATGGTCTTGGAAGTGGAAAAGAGAAAGGAATCAATCTTCCTATCTGTGTCTAAATATGTTTTCATGAGTGATGCTATGGGCAGCTTTAGTTTTGCCCTTACACTGAAGCTGAGACACTGGGGCTTAGCAACAGTTGAAGTTGCACAGAAACTATGAAATGTGAAAGACCTCTCACTCTCAATTTTGTTGCATTTCTCCTAATTCCCACCTGATTCCAGTCTTATACTTTGTGAATGATTACACAAATTTGCTTTTAGTTCTCACATGGAAATTATCAACCATTTTACATATATATGTACTGTATACAATTATTTTCAAATTCTCCCCCTTAAAGTACATATTTTGGTCAATATTTTCTCCACTGATTAAACCATGCAAGCTGTGGCTGTCCAGATGTTGGAATCCACTTCCTGTCAGTCCTAGCCAGATAGGTCAGTAGTGAGGAATGATAAATTTTGGTTGAACAACATGTTCAACAACAAAGATCACATGCTCCTCATCCTTGGATTAAAGCATGTTTGTGCATAATTTCAATTGTAGCCATGTTTGACCCTTCACATTTCAAAACCTTAGTCCTTGTTTCATGCATATATTTATCTGAAATGAACCACAAATCTCAGACATATGAGAATATCTCAGGAGGTACAAAATGTGTAATTTCAATCAGAATCTTTAAACCTCCAAACTTTCTCCAAAATTTCTTCCCATCTCTGCTGTAAATCATGACTGGCAATTCAACACACCAGAAAACACTCTGCTGATAGCACTCATATAGATTCTAAACTTTGAAATATAACTCTTTTCCCGCCTGAAATTTGGAAAAGAAGGGTCAGATCATACCTTTTTGTACAAATGTACTATGTCAACATGTGCTAGTTTATTATTTTTATTTTTTACATTCCCAGCAAAATATCTTAGTATTACAAATAAGCTGATATGCATGAAAGGCATACAGCTCATCATTAAACATTTTAGAAAAAGCAGTCAAATGGTAACCAGTGTATAGCACTCAAGGGTTTTGAGTCATGGCATTTTAAAAAAACCACACAAACACAACAGTTTCTTGGTGGGTCCATGTGTGGTTAGCATCATTATATGTGTGGAGGTGACAAAGAAAACAGTATAATTCAGGGGTAGGCAACCTTTCCCCTTTAAAGGCTGAGGGACTTCAGCTCCCAGAAACCTCAGTCATGTTAATAATAATAATAATAATTTTTATTTATAACCCGCCCCTCTGCGTTGGCCAATAGCTCCTGGGATTCTGGGAGCTGAAGTCCCCCAGCCCTTAAAGGGGAAAGGTTGCCTACCCCTGGAATTCAAGAGTGGGAAACTTATGGCCCTTCAGGCATTTCTCAGACTCTACTTCCTATCAGCTCTAGTTAACCTGGCAATTGAGCAGGGATAAGAGAAGTAGTAAATCAATACTACTTGAACTTCTGACAGGATGTATACACTCCTGCTATACATCTACCTAGCTATATAGCAAGGCCCCTCTACACAACTATGGGGTAGCAGCCATTTCAAATTTTGCATTTTCAGGCTACAGCTTGTATACACTTGCACTCATGCTCTATACTCCCTTTGTCCATTTTCACATATACCACATGTTCAAAATATGTGAATTTTCACAAACAGAATGGTTTCATGAATGAATTCAAACTGAGATGGGAAAATATGTTCCCTTTGCATGTCTGGCAAATTGGGTGTCATAGCAATAGCAATAGCAATAGCTATAGCAATAGCAAGTATATTTCTATACCACTTATCAGTGCACTTAAGCATTCCCTAAGCAGTTTACAATGTGTAAGCTAATTGCCCCCCAACAACCTGGGTACTCATTTTAGCAACCTTGGAAAGATTCAAGCCTGAGTTGAGTCTGAGCCCCCTGACTGGTATTGAACTCGCAGAAAGCCAATTCCAGATTTAGAGGACAGACTGACAAAATGGCCTCCCCCCCTTCCCCCACAATAGAAGCAAATAAACAGTGCTCTGGTAGTGTCTGAGAGCTGTTATTTTAATTCCTCAAACTGCACCCAAGATAGTGTCATTCCAAATCATTTTGGAAATGTTAAATGGTGCCTTACATCTCCAATCACCTAGTGTTTATTGACTGAGGAGGGACACTGGTGCATGCATCAGCCCCAGCAGCTACCCATGTCTGAAAGATGTTAACATCAGACTTCAGAACTGACATACACAGGCTGACATATACCCTGCAGGGTGTATGGTAGCATAGTAATTCTGTGTGCAGAAGTATGCTACACTGAGCCATTTCCCACTTGCTATTCCATGACTGGTGGCGAGCATGGGAAGATCATAGAGATGTCTGTCTGTGTCTTCACAGCCAGACACGAATGGATTACACCATCTGATGAGTTTCATCATAGTCCTCTGGAGGTCTCAGTGGTTTGTAGCCAAAAGTCTAGTTTGGGGAATTTTATTTAACTCAAATTGAGAGGGGATCAGCTACAAGGACCCTGCGAGACTGTGTCCCTGTCCTCAACTACAGCCAACCTCAGTTCCCACAGCTGCTAGGGATGGAAAGGGTGAGCTGCAAACATCAAGGCCAGCCACAAACCTTCCTGTAGTTGAAGCACCAGCAAAGCAGAGTCCAGAAATCAGCGTCAGTCAGTCTAAGGTCAGGGCAGGCAGCAATCAGCAAAGGTCCAGTCCGGTCCAAGATCAAGGCAACAGAGTTCCACAAGGCAAGAGCGAGAGGCACAAAGCAGGAAACAAGGAGCCACACTGACCGTACTCTCCCAAGGAAACTACAATAACTCTTAGCACTGAGAAAGCCTCTTGCAACTGTTTAAATAGTCAAATGCTACCTCAGTGCCAGCTGAGGCTTGTTCAGCAGCTGCTTTTCAGCTAGTCTCCTGGACCTGCGACTGCCAGCACTCTCAGCTCTCCTCTGCCTAAAGGAAGGCACTGGCTCTGCTGTATCCTCCTGCTTCTCCCCACTAGGCAGCTGAGCCTCCAAAGAAGGAGCACTAGGACCTGGCTGCTCTGGGGCTGGGAGAACCGGGCTTGGCTCAGACAGAGCAGAATGAGAGGCAGATGGAGCCTGTATCTCTTCCTGCTCTGGGGCTGGGAGAGCAGAATGAGAACCAGGTGGAGCCTGCATCTCTTCCTTCTCTAGAGGAGACCCATCCTCCTCCTCGTCCTCCTCGTCCTCCTCAGGGCTGACCATGACAGTCCCATGTGTACACCAAGAGGCCAGTGGATCTAAGAATTGATGAAGAAACAGAATTCTCCAATTAAAATATTATTTTATTAAAGGGGAAAATCACACAGCAATTCACACACACACTCACTCATTCAAGTTTCAGGAAATCAGGGGTTAGCTTGGAAAAGATGCTGAGGCAAAACTACAGGTGATACTAGAGATGTGGATTTCTCTGGGATCCAATTGGATGAAGTGGCATGAGACACAGCCGTTCCGAGATCATTGGTTTGAATGGAAGTGCTGGTAACTAGACTAGAGAGCACAGTGACATAGTGTCCCCATGAAGTCCAAACTAGAGACACTGAGGGGGGGGGGGGAATCCAGGGTTTTTTAAGGGCTAAGACTAGCTACAGGGCAAATGTGTACTTCACTGTATGGGTGAGGTAATCAGGTCTTGCAATATTCAAGTTGAATGGGGAAAGGATTAAGTTGTTAGATGGTCCATCAGGTGAGACTTCTAGGCAATCCCCATTTTTCTGATTATGGAGGTGACGATGGTCCATTTGCAACTCCCACACTATCTGCCTGTCTTTGAGATGGTTTCTTCCAAGTGACCTTTGCATGACCAGCCTGTCATTGCCCAGGTGGCTCTTGGGGTCCACTGCAGGGTACATCTGGGGTTATGTGGAATTCATATACACACCAAAATTCAGAAAAATGCACTTTGGCTAACATTCTCTCCCCCCCCCCCAACTGTTCAGACCCATACCTGTGTGGGGATGAATATGTTTCAAATTAAACTTTGCCATGGAAGAATTTTGGGATGTCAATAGAGGGAAAAGCCATTTTATAGGAAGCATAACAGTTAGTAGTACCTGTGGTGTAGTGGGAAGGGAATGGGTGATCATACATCCAGAACCCATTCATACATCTTTTAATAATGCACATTGAATAAAGCAACCAATAAAGAAATTAGATTAATAACTAATCAATAGCAATAATAAAGCAATTAGCAAGAGTCCAAAGCATTAAATATGTAGGATGGTAATGGAAAATGGCAAAATCAAATACTTGGGTGTTTGAAAGTCCTCTAAAGTCCATATAGTGTGGTTCTGATTGACTACAATAGCCAAAGTACAAGTTTGAACCAATGTCAGCAAGCAATTGGTGTGTTTTAGTGAGTAAAAGTCCATAGCAGCCCATGCAGCAATTTTGGGCAGGTTTGCAGAAAGCTTGGAAGAAGTTCGGAGCACTGTCTGGAGCGAATGTTGGGGTTGGTGTCTTGGTATGCCAACAGCAAGATGGAGTGTTTATGCCATCTGGGATGCATCATATATCAGCAGAGGCATGCATGGTGACATCTGGGGTGGATGGAAGACAACTTGGATGACCTCAGGTCTGGACGTGCAGTTGCGTAGTGGCAGGAACAACAATCCATGACATCTGTGAGGCTGGGGCCGGTCCAGGCTTACCTCCCCTATACAGGAATAGACCTATTTACATACTCTGGAGGATGAAAGAGGACAGCCCCTTCCTCCCCTCGGGCTCCTGATGGGACTAGGCTAGTGTGGAAAATCAAGGATAGCGCCTCTAAGTATATTTACAGGCCATAGGGACCTTCAAAAAGGAAAAGGAAAGAAGGTTCGGTCCCCTGACTTCCCACAGAGTCAAACCAACATTTAGATATAGGAGAGGTTTCTTTGTCAAGGAAAATTATTAGAGCAGCCATCTGGCATTTTGAAAGCTCCTGGGTTTAATAAAGAAAGGCCAGGGATAGGGTCTAGCTTGGTCCTGCGAGCATCAAGGTGAAAGGTCTGATTGGCTAAAATGAAGTGAGTGTGCCTGGCCTTTAAGAGGCAATGGTGTCCATCTTGGTTGTGATCAGTTCCTGAATAGGGTGAGAACTGCTGGGAAAAATATGCAAATTAGCCCAAATTTTGGTCATGGCTATGGCTGGATGGTGAGTGGGATGCCTTTCAGTGGGGGAGATCTAACTTGCATCAAAGGGCACAAAACTCTGCCAATTGTCTCTTAACCCAGCAAATTAAGCTAGCAGAGCCCATCACCATCAGAATTTGGATACCCAGAGTGATGGCTATGGGGTTTGTGACTAAGTGTAGGATAGCATGTCCTGTAGAAGACCAATCCCACGACCACCACCAAGAGTTCTTGGCAGTATTCATGATCTCTTGGGTGACCTTAATTATCTGTTTGGCCTTGAGGTCTACTGTTAGTTTGATCTGTGACTCAGTCTGCTTAATTTGCTTGGGGGCTTTGCTCAAATTACTTAAAAGATGTAGCTACTGAGAAATCGTAAGTTCATCCTCCAGATGAAACCCCTGGATGAGTTTATTGTCTATTTGATACCATTTGTCACTTACATAATCCTTTACCATTTTGTGCAAATAATTTTCCTTCCCATAACAATCAATCAAATGAATTCTACAAAAACATGGGTTACCTCTAGATCTGTCTATCTGTATTCTAAAGGCATTATTGTGATGTGGTCACATGGGGACCTGAGACAAAAACAGTCATGGGTTAATTGCACCAATTAACTGGGATTATTATGTGCTGTTGGATGCTCTGCATGGGGGTTCCTTCTAGACTATCATAACAATGCATCCATTGGTTCATTTTGACACACCCAGCCAAATCAAAAAGGTGTGTAGTATATTTTTCTAGGATCATGGTAATGTTACTCTCTGCAAGGGGGAGCCCAAGGTGAGATGTGGGGTATATGATTTGAGGGTCCCAAATTTTCTCATGGTATATTCCTATTTTTAGAATCATTTGGCCCACTGGCCCCAGCTACCTTCATTAAATCTGTTGGGTATTGGAGGGAGTCATGGTATCTGGCCTTCTGGATGTATCAGCCTCATTAGGGAGGCTTGGATTAATTGAGAAGCAAATGATATCAAACTGCTTTGCACCTGTGAACACTGTATCGTGTTCGAAAGGTTATAGATGCTGTTCTGTACTGAAAGTCCAAGGTCTATGATTATTTCCTTTTCCACTCCAACCTCCTGAGATAGGATGTGACCGATTAAATCCAGCCCTTGTGTGACATTAGTAAAACCCGTTACTATAGAAACACCTAGGTCTTGTGTTTTGGATCCTACCAGTCCCAACTTGTTGGCTAGAACCTCAGAACCTATGGAGTTTAAGACACCTTTGCCTACACCTAAACCTCCTAATATGGTTCTGGTGAGGTCTTTTTTATTTCTGAAAAGCAAATGAGTCACTGGGTGCCATCATTTTTCTAGCTGTTCCCACTGGGACCAGGCTGCCTTTAAATAAGGACTGCATGCTGGATTGGTTCTGGCTACATTAACTGCAGTTAAATTAAGTATCATTGTGGTGATGATGGGCTGCATCTCTGAGTACATGAACATAGATACATCTCTCCTGATTACTATGTTGCCCAAATACATAGGAGGCTCACGGAGGGCTTCTGGGGGGTAGATAGGAATATAGGGGCAATTCATGTTGTGGAAATGTATGTGGCACCCAGTAGGTGTTTGTGTGACATTATTACAATTGAACACCCTTGTTTTCCAAGCCCATGAGGGGTGACATTGGGGGTCCAAGGTTAGGGTAATATAGAAAGAAGTGGGAGTCTTACATATTGGTGGATCAAATTGGTTCTGGTTCCAAAATCCTGGTGTTAAGGGGATCTAGGTTAAGGGGAGGCTGCCAGCATCTGCCTCTATCCATATGTGTCCTTGTGGGCCAAATATTATCATTTGGGAAGTAATGGTGTGGCTTTCTGTGATGTATATCCTGGTCTTTAATTTTATGTGAAATCCTTTGTCAAACCATGTGTGTGCTTCATCCATAGTGTCTATAACTTCCTTCATTCCTCGGTACGAGGGTGCCCAATGGCAATGTACCTATATGTTGAATTCCCAGTTAGTGACAAACTGTAGTGAACCGTACCACCTTCCATAGTAGTGCCCAGGTGATCTAGGTATATAAAGCCACCCCTGTAGGGAGCTAGAGAGGCATTGCTTAGTCTATCCTCCTGTGTGACATAGGAAAGTTTTTTTAATATTTTGAAAATTTTATTAAATTCCATAAAACATCATATATTAAAAGGACAATACACTTATAAAAGACATTTACAACACTACTTCATACCATAACATCCAACCCCCCACCACACCATCACCACCATCACCACCACCACCCATACACTATACACCATATATTCTTTTCTAACATCAATCACAAACAATCATCAATCACCAATCATCAACATATTTAATCTTTGACTTCCTTTAATTTCTACTGATTAATTACTCGTTATTATTAAAGTTTTCTCTCGACAAGTGAATTGATACTAGAAAAGTTTTTGACAAGTCTACCATGGGCACATGGGGTCCTTCTGAGCTTACTGGTCTTACTGGTCCTGGTCCACCCTTCTATTCTTTTAACTGTGAGGAATGGAACTACTTCAGCCTATTGCCAGGTCTGTTGGGAATACACACTTGGTAAACTGTGGACTACACTCTTTTTGTATTTTCACAGGTCCAAGACATTTTGCATTCAGGGTATGTTTTTGTTTTAAAATTTTTCAACACATGACTAGCTGGCCAATCTACAAATTTGGCTGATACTTTGGATGAGAATTTTGACCTATTCATGATTTAGGATCACTGGTTCCAAATCAGAGAATAGAGTGGTGGTGAACCAAAATGCTTCAGGCATGATCATTTTGCACCTGGTCATTAACTGATGTGGCGTGAAGCCATTGGAAGCTGTAGTTCCCCTAAGGGCCATCAGAATTATAGGGAGCTTGGCATCCCAATCCTTTGTGAATGCCTTGACTACCTTTCTCATAGCTTCTTTAAGGGTTTGGTTGGCTTGTTCGATATGGCCTGAGCTCTGTGGGTGACACACGATAAGAAATTGCTGTTTCATGCCTAATGCATTACAATCTCTTTCATGATCTCCCCAGAGAAGTGACCTCTGGAATCATGATCTATTGTGAAGGATTGAGGCATAGGCCAGTGGATAAAGATGTGGTTAAACAGCACCCTTGCAGTGATGGCTGCTGCATTATCTCTAGTTGCTGAATGGATCTATGTCTAGGGGTTGTTGGAAGTGGACCCATTAAATCAATCAGTAAACATGTGTTGGTGTCAGATCTATGTGCTGGTGTCAGATCTATGTGCTGGTGTCAGATCTGAGCCTTAGGGCTGCTGGAATCTGCATTAACCATGGCACAGGATAAGCAGTTATCCACCCACTGGTCGATTTCCTCTCTCATCTTGGGCCACCATCCTCTCTCTCTCACTCTTTCAAAGGTGGCAGTTTTTCCTCTATGTCCTATATTGTGTATGAATTGGATGAGGTCACCCCAGACTTCTGTGGGCACTATCCACTGTGTATCTCATTTCCATCTACTGCCCATCAAACTCCTTCCCTCTGGACTATGGTATATTTTCTGGTTGGGTCTTTTCCTGCCTCGATTAACTTTTTGATTTTGCTGTCTCCCTTCTGAAGTTGGACCAGATCTAGGTTATCGGGCAACATCAGTTCCTTCAGCCTCACATTAATAGGCTCCACTGGGACTGTGGCAGCTTCCTCGGGCAAGGCATCTGCCTTATTATTCCATCTTGCCTCTTCTCTTGTTCCCTTTTGGTGTCCTTTCACAAATGAGATCCAAGTACGGGCCATCTTCTGTTGGATCAATCAAGCCACTACCTGCCACTTGTCTGTATGGGTTACAGGCTTATCCTAATTTGTTTTCCACTCACTCAACATCCATATGGGAAGCCAATCTATGGCTGTGTTTATGGTCCACTGAGAGTCCATAAAAATAGACAAAGAGGCATTTGTGTCCTCGAAGTTCAGCACTGCAAGAAGTGCTTCTACTTCAGTGGCCTGACTGTAATGGGGGTGAACTGATCCCTGCAATGTGTGTCCATCATTCACATGCACCACACTAAATCCCATTAAGCGGGTTCCCTCTGGTAGGATGATGAACCATTGCAAAACCAGCACCTAAAGCCTGCCTATAATGCTTCCTGAAGGGACTTTTCTGCTTGCATTGGCCAGGGGGCAAGGGACACTCATGAGCCGCTCCCATGACTACTAGTCCATAGGGGGCTGAAGGCTCACTGGCCTGCCGGTGGTAATCTGTCCCTCACTTGAGCAACTCCAAGATCCATTTGACTATCTGTGCGCTATGTACCTGTCCATCCTGCACTTTGCCCAATAGGATAAATTTTAGTGGGGGGGGGTTGTACTATGACTCTGGCTTCTCTGATGATAAACTCTCAACAGGTCAGTGCCCAAACTAACACTAAACAGTTCTTCTCACATGGACTGAATTTTATCTCCGTGGGTGAGAGGTTTCTCGAGGCATAGGCTACTACTCATTGCACTCCATTTCGGAGCTGAGAAAGAATGGCTCCAACATGATTGTTTGACATAGCTAGCTGTATGTAATATGGCTGACTAACATCCATATTACATTACATTACATCCGGGTGAACTAACGTGGGTGCTTTTGCCAAATCAGTCTTCAGTATAGCGAAGGAATTTTCCTGTTCAGGTCCCCATTTCCACACAGCTCTTTTTAAAAATAGATTGTATAGAGGCTTTGCTTTGATCTAGAAAAGTTAAAGGTGACTAGCAATGTTCTTAAAGTGGTCATGTCTGTAGGAGCGGGGAGTTTGCCAATTATCTCCACTTGCTGTAAATCAGGGGTTCTGCAATCTGTCTGTAAATTTAGTCCCAGATATTTGACTTGAGTATGGACCGATTGTGCTTTTTCTCTGTTAGCCTTGAATCCAGTGTCCCTGATTAGATCTAATACTTCTCGAGTGATGTCAGCGGTTTTCTCCTGTGAGTCTGAGTGGACCAATATGTCATCCATGTAGGACAAAACATGGGGGCATGACAAGGGTCGCAAATTTGTCAGTGTGTGAGTGACATATGCTTAGACTGGAGTGAAAACCTTGTGGGACTCTTTTGAATGCATGCTGGATCCTGCAAAATTCAAATGCGAATTTGTAATAGCAGTTCTCATTGCAGCGGAATAGAATGGAAAACATTGGCTAGTTCTATAATGCTATAGAACTTGGCTCCAGCTGCTGTAGTCACCAAGATTTCATTATATTTTGCTACCATGGGAGCTACTGGGGGCGTGATTGCATTATGTGACCCCATCCACTTTTACTACAGGCCATAGTGACAAATTGCAGATGGTCTGCATTGGCCAAATAACGTCCCATTTTAACAATCCCTCAATGGTTTTTGCAATTCCTTCTCCTGCCTTTTGGGGATATCTGTATTATTTCTGTGGTGGGGGATCTTTTCCTTCTATGAGTACACAAGCTCTCTTTATGGTCCCACACTCTGTTTTGTCCTTTATCCATACCTTGGGAAAATCTACTACCCAGGGGTCTGTGGTTATGGGAAAGAGGGGTGCTGAGGCCTTTAAAGCAGCACATCTGTGGATAGCTGAAATTTGTAGGGGGCCTGCTTCCAGTTGCCAAAAGAAGCCATTAGGCAAATCCAAGGTCAGCCTGTGCTTTCTTAAGTATCCTACTCCTAGAATTTCATCATCTTCACCCTGATTTTCACAGGCCTGTCTTAGATCTAGGATAGGGCCAAGCTGTAATGGAATCTTCTTCCATATAGTCACCTGGTGTTTCCCTTTTCCATACCCCACCAGCTCCATATGGTGCATCATTTTGTTTCCTGACATGGCCAATTTGGGGTGAAGGGTGTTAATTGCTGCACTGGAGTCTACTAGAAGCTGTGCTGGGTTTTGTTTGGGCTTTGATCCAACTTTTGCATGTATGGTGGGGTGTCCCCACACATCTTGTACTAATGTGGCTATTATCTGCTGACATGGTGGCTCTGCCTTAGAGGCTGTGATGGGCATGGTATCTGCAGCCTTCTATTGCAGGGCTGCTGTATTAATTGGGTTTAGAGGGATTTTGGTGGGTCCTGATCTATGAGCACTGGTTTTCTGTTGGGCAGTGGGTGTTTTATCCCATTGGATCCTAGGGTCTGCCCATGCTCTCTGCAAGTGATCCCAGGTGTCCCTAGCCAGAATGGTCTGGGTTGGGGGAGTTGGAGAAGGCTTCTCACTGACTGGGTTCTCCTCTGTGCTGCCCACTTATGGCTTGGTCTAGGAGGTACATCAACTTTGCATTGGACTTCCCATCTAACTGCTCCTTGCTCAGAGCTGTCTCTAGATGTTATTCTGAATTTCTTGGAGTGATTGCCTAAGGGGTTCTGAGTTATCTGGGTGTCCAGGAAAGCTGCCAACACATGGCTGATAAAGACAGAGGCCTCTTCCCAGACAGCAACCCAGTTGCAAATGACGTACCAACAAACCAAGAGTTCCAAAAGTCAGGTCCAGAAAGCACTCCAGAGTTCAGGATTATAGCGAGCAGGTAGTCCAGAGCCGTTCCAAAGGTCACAGGGTGTAAGCAGTCTAAAGTCAAGCCGAGAACCAAGAGCTTTCACTGGGGAATCCAAGATAAGCCTTGACAAAGAGCTTGGCTTTTCCCAGCTGCTTATCTAGCCTCAGCTCCTCTCCCCCAGGTGTTTCTCTTTAGCTGAGCATTTCTCAGCTAGCCTTCGAGAACTCCGCAGCCCCTCCCTATCTGTTCTCCTCTGAGCAAAGGTAGGAATTTCAATCTCTTGCTCCTCTGCTTCTTCCTGGCATGAAACCTCTGCTGGGGAAAGGCTTTCTGCTGGGGAAAGGCTAGGCTGCTGAGGAGGGAGGCTAGGCTGCTGAGGCAGGGGCTGTTGCTCACTGGGTTCCACACAGCTAGGTCCAGGTCCAGCTAGGTCTATGGGGGCTGGTAGCACCAAGCTAGGATCAGGCCCCACATCCTCCCCCTCAGAGTCCTCCAAGTCCTCCACCTGGCTGACCCTGACACTGGGTGGTCTTGGGGGTTGCTCTTAGGTCCCCTCCGAAAGGGGTTATTGATCCTGAATCTCCCAAATTCTTTGGTACAGGTTTGGAGTGGAGGCCCATGTTATAGTATGTAACCGTGTGAATTGGGTCTCCATCTTTCTCTCCCTTCTTGCCTCCTGCTTTGGAACTTTTCCCAGTGGTTGTAGCTAACATTTCTCTGGCCATCTCCCTCTGTGCTTCCCTAGTCCAATATACTTGGTATACATCCTGGATATGCTTCATGAATCCCTGTCAATCTATGTTTTGGAATCATAGGGTCACTGATCCTAGATAATTTTTAGCAGATTCATGTAATCCTTGACAGACTTCCCTGATGACCTTGATGTTGTTTAGGAGTGGCTGCCCATCTTTATTTAATCCTATAGCACTGGGTAAGATGCCTAGCATCTTTTTATGTGCAACATATTTATCTGATGCTTTGTCCAGGTGCTGTATTTTATTTTGGTATCTCAGCCGTAAGATGGTCCAAGGCCATAGGATCTGCACCATCCTAGCTACTCATTTGTGCAGCTCTAAATTAGCCAAATCGTAATTCGATACTGCTGCCTCAAAAGGGCCTGAATAGCTGGGATCTATGCACAGCCTAGTGACCTGAGTTGTCCTGTCCCTTGGCTTTGGAGTGTGAGAGAATTATGGTGGACATCCACTTGACTCCCATCTGGGGGTTCAATTTGCCCAATTGATCCTCTATGGCCTTAATCTCAGACAATGTCAAGTATATGGTCTCCACTAGGGTTTTGGTAATAGTACCATCTTCTGCAGTCTTTTTAGTCTCTACTGTGCTCTGGGTTTTCACTGGATCTATTGGAATGCCTGGAATACTTCCCTCATCGGGTTCATTCCCCTTGGGGTGATTCCATTAGTGGTTGTAGGGAAGGGACATCTTGGTCTCTTCAGGCATAGAATTGTCCTTCAGGACATTTGTTGCCCCTTCTGTCTTCTTGACTCGACTTAATTCACTTGCTCCCTTAATTTCACATTCTCTCTGTTTTCTTGGTCACTTTTTCTGTTACTTGTGTGACCAAGTCTCTGATTTGTCTTTTTAATATGTCTGAATCTGATTTTCCCTGCTAGCTCAAATGGGAACCACTTCCCACTAGCAAAACTTTGGGTTGGAGTCGGATGCTGCCACCCACCTCACAAAGGTTACCGGGTCATTTCTGCAGTAAGTGCCTTGTTGTAACCTCCTCTAGACTCTGCCACAGGATCCAATTGGCCTCATGCGAATCCCTTCATTAGGGAGCCCTGATGCTGTCATCCTCTTTGGAATGCCACTCTTGGCAGGCCCCCAAACACACACCAGGACTTGAGTCCCTAGCTATACCCTCACCTGAGCTTTTTCTTTTCGGGAGCACCTCCTCCCTACCTTCTCAACCTTGCACTCAGACTTACGGCCTCTGGAAAAGGACATCTCCTCCCTTTGCCTGCCTTTGCTTGTCCAAGGTGAGCTCTACTTCAACCCAAAGGGCTTGGGATTCTGCTATACCTGCCTTTGTGGCTTGTCCCAAACTTGTGTTCAGATTTACAGCCTCCAGCAGAGATGTCTTTCCACTTTTGCCTACCTCGCTCATTCAAGGTCATGCCTGTGGTTTTTGGGTTATGGACCTGTTTTATGGTTTGAATGGGAAAGGACCAGCATCTGTCTCCCAACCCATGATAGAGAAAATTAAAATAGAGTGTCAGGATCTGCTCTGATGAGACACCCAAGGGTGATTGAACGTTTGTCACTGGGTTGCTCGCCCTGAGCCAGCCGACAAACCATCCAACCAAAGAATGAAACGGGGTCAGCCCTTTGCCCTTATGGCTAGTCATACAGGAACTGCAAGCAGACAATTTTCTGTTTATCCCTGTGTCTGCAACAATTTCTCTTGATCCCCGTACTCTCTATGCCCAGAGTCTGGATTCCCCAAGTGATCAGTTTGGAATTTCCAGACTTCAAGGAAGATTAATTTTTATCCAGGAGTGGGAGCCAATTAAATGCCCCCGCTTTCTCCACCAAATTGTAGCCAAACATCTAGTACGGGGAATTTTATTTATCAAACTGAGAGGGGTTCAGCTACAAGGACCCTGCGAGATCATCTCCCATGTGTATACCAAGAGGTCAGTGGCTCTAAGAATTGATGAAGAGACAGAATTCTCCAATTAAAGTATTATTTTATTCAAGAGGAAAATCACACAACAATTCACACACATACACTCACTCGTCCGAGGCTCAGGAAATCAGGGGTTAGCTTGAAAAGATGTTGAGGCAAAACTACAGGTGATACTTACTACAGATGTGGCTTTCTCTGGAATCCAATTGGGTGAAGTGGCATGAGACACAACCCTTCCGAGAGCATTGGTTTGCACAGAAGTGCCGGTAACTAGACTAGAGAGAACAATGACATAGTGTCCCCATGAACTCCAAACTAGCAACACTGAGGGGGAAAATCCAGGGGGTTTTAAGGGCTAGAACTAGCTGCAGGGCAAAGGTGTGAGATTGTATGGGTGAGGTAATCTGGTCTGGCAATATTCAAGTTGAATGGGGAGAGGATTAAGTTATTAGATGGTCCATTAGGTGAGACATCTAGGCAATCCCCATTTTTCTGATTATGGAGGTGATGATGGTCCATTTGCAACTCCCACACTATCTGCCTGTCTTTGAGATGGTTTCTTCCAAGTGATCTTTGCATGACCAGCCTGTCATTGCCCAGGTGGCACTTGGGGTCCACTGAAGGGTACATCTGGGTTTATGTGGAATTCATGCACACACCAAAACTCAGAAAAATGCACTTTGGCTAACAAGTTGATGTAATTATTTTGCGTCTGTCTACAGGGACATAGTCAGACACTTCTCACTAGACATGGGAAGGCCATGGTGTGTGTGTGTGTGTGTGGTGGGGGGAGGCTTCAGTGGTTCTATGGTAGATCCAGGAGGAACTTCAATCACTATGGAAGGAGGGAATACCAACTTCCATAGCAAACAGAAATATATATAAACAGTTTAACATGCCTGTATATGCTACCAGCAGAATAACAGTCATGAGCTGATGAAGATGGTTTGTTGATAATGTTATTGGCTCTGATATCAGTTTCTACTCAGTGGTTCTGTAGGGTTGCAAATCTGCTTTGGGGTTTAGCTTGCGATGGTGAATCCATTTGAGGAGTAGGATTGAGCAGCTTAAATATCTCCTTTAAAACATTGACTTAAACCCAAAGTGGAGTCACTATCCCACTGATTAACCATGATTGACCTCATGCTGTCATTCTCCATCTCTGGCTCTACTCTTGATCCATTAGAATCTGTCTTGGCCTCATCCAAACATAATTTGCCAAGATTCTAGTTATATTCTACTCTGCTTCTGTTTGCCAACAATTTCTAACTGTATCTAGTGGCTTTGACTGCAAGTTGAATGTTCTGTAAATCAAAAGCTGGCAATCCTAGACTGGCAAAATAATTAGATTGGGTTGAAGCTCTTTAAATTATTTACTATAAGGAAATCCATCAAGACCTTTATTTCTGAACAAATCAATCCTGCCTTCCATAGAGGTTTGAAGCAGTTTAGCCAGCAAAATGTTCTGGTCATAAAATGGTTATCTTTTGTGTAGTTCATATAGTTTCCAATGTGTGGTTTGACTTTGTCATTTTAGTTAAATGAAGCATTGCATGTCAGAGAAGATTTTACTCTTGAGTTCAGCAACATCAAGAATTTAGCAATATAATTCAATATCTTTATTAATGACTTGAATGACGGGCCCAGTGCTATTCAATATCTTTATTAATGACTTCGATGACGATATTGGGGGCATAGTTATCAAATTTGCAGACGACACCAAATCAGGAGGAGTAGCTAATACCCCAGAGGACAGGATCAAAATTCAAAGTGACTTGAACAGACTAGAAAGCTGGTCCAAAGCTAACAAAATGAAATTCAATACGGAGAAATGTAAGGTACTGCACTTAGGGCGGAAAAACGAAAAGCACAGATATACGATGGGGGACACCTGGCTGAATGAGACTACGGGTAAAAGGGATCTAGGAATTCAGGTGGACCACAAGTTGAACATGAGTCAACAGTGCGATGCAGCAGCTAAAAAGGCCAATGCAATTTTAGGATGCATGAGTAGAAGTATAGTGTCTAGATCAAGAGAAGTAATAGTGCCACTCTATTCTGCTTTGGTCCAGCCTCACCTGGAATACTGTGTCCAGTTCTGGGCACCGCAATTCAAAAAGGATGTGGAGAAACTGGAGCGTGTCCAAAGGAAGGCAACTAAAATGGTGAAGGGTCTGGAAACCAAGCCCTATGAGGAATGACTTAGGGAGCTGGGGATGTTTAGCCTGGAGAAGAGAAGGCTGAGAGGTGATATGATAGCCGTGTTTAAATATTTGAAGGGATGTCATATTGAGGAGGGAACAAGCTTGTTTTCTGCTGCTCCAGAAACTAGGACCCAAAACAATGGATGTAAGGTCCAGGAAAAGAGATTCCACCTCAACATTAGGAGGAACTTCCTGACAGTGAGAGCTGTTCAACAGTGGAACACACTCCCTTGGAGTGTGGTGGAGTCTCCTTCCTTGGAGCTCTTTAAGCAGAGGCTGGATAGCCATCTGTCAGGGATGCTTTGATTGGGAGTTTCTGCATGGCAGGGGGTTGGACTGGATGGCCCTTGTGGTCTCTTCCAACTCTATGATTCTATGATTTTATGATTCTAATTGGCTTCTCAGAACAGCAACAATATTATGTAATGAAGGACAAACAGAGATTACTACAACATGAAAAGAACTATTGACAAGATGCTATAGGCAGCCATTAATCCAAGGCAATGAGCAAATATATGTATATATGGCTAATTCTAGCACTGAGGAAAAGGATATTAAAGTAGAATAAATGAACATTTTGGGTGAAGAAAACATGAAATGAATAGAATATTCACTGAATCAGTCTCTCTGTCTAATGACAGTCTTTATTGTATGATTTAGCAATTCCTTTTTTTTTTTAAATACTTCTTAAAATTGCTTTATTTTCATAAAAGATAAAACTTCAGGGGGTTGTTAAATACCCCATACAGACTACAGACAGCATCTGAATGTACGATGGTACCTACTTTTAGTCCAAAAGGACTTGGCAAATGAAAATTGGTTTGCAAAAACAAGATAAGATGGGCAATTATTTTAGGCAATTCACTTTTCCTTAACAGAAAGCACTTTTTTCTTCATAGATTTCTAAATAATGAAAGCATCCACCTCAATGCATAAAATATTTAAAAATCTATTTCAATAGCCTTAATTCAGGGAAAAGCTATTCAAAGATTTAATTATGTTGGAGAGGTTTTTAACTGCTCTCAATAAGTAAACATAAAAAATAAAGAATTTCTATTTTTTTTAAAAATCCCCCATGGGAAATGCATTAGCAGCTAATGCTGTTACTTAGAAAAAAATAGTCAGAAATTATTTTGAAGGCTGTCAAAGATCCTTCAACAGGTGGGATGGGATAGAGATGTCATATGCTATTTTATTCCTGTTGAACATTACCTTATATATAAAGGTAAAGGAAAGGGTTTTCCCTTTGACAAGGTAGTCGTGTCTGACTGTAGGGGGTGGTGCTCATCTCTGTTACTAAGCAAAGAGCCAGCATTGTCAAAGACAACTGTGTGATCATGTGGCCAGCATGACTGCGCAGAACACTGTTACTTTCCCACTGAAGTGGTACCTATTTATCTACTTGCACTTTTACATGCTTTCAAACTGCTAGGTTGGCAGAAGCTGGGACTAGTGATAGGAGCTCACTCCTTCATGCAACACTTGTGCCTTGAACTGCTGATCTGCTGATTTTGCAATTGTCAGAGTCAATGTCTTAACCACTGAGCCACACATAGCAGTGTTTAAATTATATATATATATATATATATATATATATATAGTTTTTCTTTTTTGAAAAAAAAGGAAAAAGTGGAATGTAGATAAGAAGGTCAAAGGAAAGACATCAGAATAATCCAGTAGTGGTAAGAAGGAAGTCTAGAATGAATGATATGGATGAAGTAGAAAGTGGGGGAAAGGGAAGAAGAGGAAGAGGAAGATGTGAATGTGACGAGAGAAGAAGGTGAAAGGATATTGAAGAGGGTGAGGGAATGTGGAAGTAGGTGAGAGGATTTAGGGTGAAAGAAGGAATAGGTTAGAAGAAGATGAGAGGGTGTATAGGAGAAGAAGAGAGGAGAGGAAAGAGAGAAAGTAGAGAATAAGATCTGAAATCAGAAGAGAAGGTGGGTTGAAGAGGGATATTGCAATGATACAGAAGGAGAATTTAGAAAGAAGGTAAATAAATGTAAATAAAAGATAAGGAAGGGAAGAAGGTGGAATAAATATAGAATGATAGTATTTATTCTTCATTTGACATTTTTGCATCTCAAGGGTGTTTTTTTCTTGGCCCAGAAGCTGGAGTTTTTCAAAGATTTTCTCATCGTAGGAAGAAAATTACTAAAATTACATTGCTTCCTTTTAGAATGAATTTTAGAATGAATTTAGTGAAGAATTACATCCTTGCCACTGACTAGACAGTTGTTGCTGTTACCAAGTAAGGGTCTAGAACAGATCATGAAATGGACATTCTGTGAAAAGTTATAAAAGAAGACTGTGATTACTAAGAGGTAGCAGAAGCTTCTCAAACACAAGCCATGCCAGTCTGCTCTTACCTCTCTTTTTTGATAGAGTTACAAGCTTAATGGACTGGGGGAAGATATGCATTGATATCAGCAAGGCTTTTTCAAGAATTCTAGTGGGCTAGCTGGTAAATTGAGGGCTAGATTATATTACTGTTAGGTAGATTTCCAGATAATTATATTACTGTTAGGTTGATCCATTGAGTGACCATCAACATTTAGGGCTCAGTATTGTTCAACGTTTGCACTTGGACAAATGGGCAGGGGGGAGGTTTATCAAATTTGCATAAGACCCTAAACTAGGTAACTAATACTTGTGAAGACAAAATCAGGATTCAGATTGATGTTAATGGATTGGAGAGCTGGGCCAAAACCAACAAAAAGAATGTCAAAAGAGACAAAGGTTTACAATTTGGCTCAAAGCAACAACAACAGATCTACAAAGACAGCGTGGGTGACATCTTGTTTGGTATTAATATGTATGAAAGGGATATGGGGTCTCAGTAGACCATAAGTTAAACATGAATCAGCAGTGTGGCATGGCAGCAAAAAGTAAATAAATAAAACCAAATGCAATTCTAGCATCCAGATCAAGGGAAATAAAAGTACCATTCTATTTTCCTTTGGTAAAATCTTACTTGGAATAAGGTGTCTAGTTTTAGGTACCACAGCTCAAGAAGGATATGGACAAACTGGAAAATGACTCCACAGGAGGAGACCAAGATGGTAAAAGATCTGGAAACCAAATCCTATGAGGAATGGCTAAGGGAATTGGGAATGGGCAGCCTGGAGAAGAGAAGGTTTGAGAGGTGATGTTTATTATTGTTGTTAATGGCTATCAAGTCAACTTCAACCTCCAAGTCACCCTGTCCTCCACTACCCTGCTCAGTGCCAGCAGACTCAGGGACATGGCTTCCCTGATTCCGTCTGTCCATCTGGTTTGTGATTTTCCTCTTTTCCTACTGCCCTCCACTTTACCAAGTATTGTCTTTTCTAGTGAGTCATGTTTTCTCATGATATGGCCAAAGTACAACAGTGATCCTCAAATATTTGAAATATTTCATAAAGAAGATGGAGGAGTGTTTGTTTGTTTTTTATTTGTTTGTTTGGCTGCTTCAGAAACCAGTGGAAACCAATAAGAAGAAATGAATCTCTCCTAAAAAGTCAAAAGAATCTCTCCATTTGATATACGTTGGATAACTATTTATCAGGCATGCATTAGCCTTGGATTTCTTGCATTGGCAAGGGTTCAGACTTAAGTACATATCCTTTGAGGTCACTTCCAATTCAACAGTTCTGTAAAGGTACAGTTTTATGAATATTTATGGGTCCTGGTATGGAAAGTTTGTACTTGTACCTATGTTCTTAAAGATCAAAAAGGTTGTGGTAACACTAATGCAAAACTATAATAGTTGAACATACAGGGACCCAGACACAGAAGAAGTTAAGAATTAAGCATTCTAAAGTCTTGTCTGCCATAGCCAGGATACTCTAAGGGCAACCAAGAGTAGCTGGGCCCTGGAACTGCCCTGACCTCCTTGCATTACTTCAGGCCCTCTGTTCTGATGCCCTTTTCTACAATGTAAATCATTTACCATGTTTATTTTCAACAACATGCACGTCTCATTGTACCATCCAGTGGCACTGCCACTGTAGTGAGTTACTTGCTTCTGATGTCAGAATGAGGTGCCCAGCATTGGCCACATGGCTGGGCACCTGGTTCTGACCTCACAGCAAGTGATGAATGGCAACAAGCATGGCTCTGGGCAGCACAGCAGGGTGTGATTCAAATGGCCACTCAGTGTTGGAATGGCTGTCTAGATCTTTCAGGCAGATCTAGAGCAAACAGGGACTTTACAAAATCTGTTACAAGTGGGTATGCCCTGTGTTTGGTGTGGAATGGGGTGATCTGTTTGCCCTCAAAGTTGGATTTGGGCTATGTGTCATCCAGACTCCCCACCAGGAGGATCAGGGAAGGATGGTTTATTTGGCCCATGCAGACAGGGTTTGAGATATCCCCTTCCACCAATTAGCACCATTTAATCCCAAGGCATTTCCCCCCCCCCCCTTTCCAAATATGAAGAAATTGGTGGTTTTATGTAAATTCTCCTCAAAATAGATTTAACTCTCATCATTTCCTGGGTGAATGCAAATCTCATGGAGAAATATGTTTAGAAGAGTACCTCACTGACAACCAGGAGGGATGAGAACCTCCATCATTTAGATAAACTGTTTAACTGAACAAAGTCCTTACTGAAACCTCAATATTTATGTCCGTGGCTTTCTCTAAAGTGGTCAAAATGGACAATGGTCAGTGAAGAGAGTCTCTCCCCATTTCTCTCTCTGCAACATGTTGTGTATCTACATTGTACATTATAACATGCTGATACAGCTTTAACTACCCAATGTTTCATCAGCCAGAATGCTGGGAGTTTGGTGAGGGACATACAATTCTGTGCTTCACAGTTTTTGTGCTGAAATTCAGGAGAATAGACCAGAATTCTCTAGCTAATGAATTCTAACTATCTCCCCAAACTACAAATCCATGGATTGCACAGGATGGAGCCAAGACAGTTCAAGTGACATCAAATTAATATACAGTTGCCCCTCTGTGTGGACTTGAGGTCAATAGTTTTGAATATTCACGGAGGGGCGACCTCTTTTAAAATCAATGGGGCTTGAATATTGGTGATTCTCCATTTTGTGTGTGTGTGTGGGGGGGGTGTCTGGAACAGATCCCCCATGAAAACAGAGGGCCAACTGTAATTGTGTTGTAGGTCTAGTATCCATTGCATGCTATAATCAGTGCCGTCAAAGTTGGCGCACCAAATATTTTGTTGGCACCTGCCTGGAGATCCCTCTTCACAGTTTGGTACATTAAGACTGCTAAATGCAAGCTGGGATGTAACTTCTTGTCTTTGCTGACAGGATTCCCCTTTGAAGTAGCCCAGTCAGTTCAGCCCCTTCTTTGAAACCAAAAAGCATTCCTGACCTCCTCAACTCTCTTTTCTCTCTGAGGGGACAGCATATGATCACAAACTTCTCTCATGATGCTCTGAAAATGTCAAATAATATTTTTTAAAAAATGATTTTCAATCAAGAATTATTCCACCCGAGAAAACAAGAAGGAAGTTGCTGTGTTGTGCAACAAAACAGGCCAGGTTTTGTAGCACCATCCATTAACATGCACACCTCGGTGGAGAAAGGCAGAGGCATCCAGAAATCCATTAATCAGAGGGTGTTTACAATCCTGGGCTGCATCTGCACTGCAGAAATAATGCAGTTTGACACCCTTTTAACTGTCATGGCTCAATTGTATGGGATTCTGGGGATTGTAATTTGCTGTGATACCAGAGCTCTCTGATAGAGAAGGTTAAATATCTCACAGAACTACAATTGCCAGAATTCCATAGGACTGATCCATGGCATTTAAAGCAGTGTTAACTGGATTATTTCCACAGTATAGATGCAGCCTGGAGAACGTTTGAATTTATAGCAAATAAATTTCAGAATGAAATATTGTTTATGCTTATTTTTAATAATGGTACTACCCTTTCCTAAGCTTCTGCATTCGTGAAGTGTATAGCTGTCAGAAGGCATTATGAAGGGCTTTCCTGTGCACAGAAAATTTACCCAGAGAGTTACCAAATTAAGGTCTTTCTGCTTAAAACTCCATGGGAAAAAGACAGGATTAAAAAATCCCCAACAACAATACAATTTTTCAAACCTCATATCATTAGGCAGGGAGAGGTAACTGACTACAGCAGATCTGGAGTTTCATAAAAGAGCTGCACGTTTCTTCCTTTACTGTTCTTGGATTTTTATTGTCAGGGATGAAGAGAGGAACTTAAGGAATTTAAGAACACTTGTACCAATATAAATTGGTTGGTTTTGGAGATTATGCATCTTGACGAGGGGAGAGTTCTGTGACTAGATAAATAAAATAAAATAAAATAAAATGACAAGCTACATTGATCATAATTGTAAATTTCTTCTTCTTCTTCTTCTTCTTCTTCTTGTGTGCCTTCAAGTCATTTCCAACTTATGGTGACCCTATCACAGGGTTTTCTTGGCAAATGTCTTCAGAGGGGGCTTGCCATTGCCATTCTCTGAGGTTGAAAGAGTGTGATTTCATAGCAAAGTGGAGATTCAAACTCTGCTGTCCAGAATCATAGTCCAATGCTCAAACTACAACACTAAGCTGGCTCCCAAAAATAATGGGACTTTCTTGGTAAGGTTTGTTCAGAGGAGATTATCTAGCTCAGGTAGTGATGCAGTAATTTAAAAGAGGAAAACAGTACTGTTATAGGGAGGAGGCATCAGGATGTGTTAAGCTAGAAATGCAGTTACTAAAGCTACATCCACACTACACAAGTAATTCTGGTTGACATCACTTTAACTACTATGGCTAAATGCTATGGAATTCTGAGAATTGTAATTTTGTGAGACATTTAGCCTTTGTCAGAGAACTCTGGTGCCACAACCATCAATTTCCAGAATTCCATTGCACTGAGTTAATGTGCTGTCGAATTGGATTATTTCTGCAGTGTGGATACAGCCTAAGTTTACTTGTAGCAATATGATTTCATTATATTATTATTATTATTATTATTATTATTATTATTTTGGTCAATGTCATTGTTTTCCTTTTTCATTGCGTTGATGTGTAATAGAGATAGATGGCAATGTGAAAGAGGAGAGAAAGAAACTAAATAAAAATGTTAAGAGAAGAAGAAAAATAGAAGAAAGTGAATTTTACATGGTTTTTTTTAAAGGCATTTGGGGTTTTTCATTTATGTTAACTGGTACGTTTAGCGAGCTGGCCTTTCTATCTCATGCACACATGCATACATGCATACACACTTTAGTTTTAGCCAAAATTCCACTGATTTCAGTAGGTCTGCTCAAGTTTAGGTCGAACCCATCTATAGCCACTCAAGCAAAGTAAGGGGCTCAACAGATGGCCCCTAAGAGGCAGCATCCCACTGCCCTTTTCCTTACGGTATTGGAGCCACAGCAACTGCATGCCGCAGCCCCAATCTGGTACTTTGCCACTCTAAAAAGAGCTGACAAATGCCACTCCTTTTTAGAGCAGCAAAAAGCTGCCCTTCCCGTGGCAACGGCGGCAACTTTTCAGCACTTCTTTGGTGCAGCATGTATGAACGCTGCACCAAGGGAGCACCCTGATGCTGCCCGCCCGCCATTTGTTTGGGTGGGCAGCATGAGGACAACGTGGGGGCAGAGTCGGGGTGGCCAGCATGCAGTCACCATGCCCCCACTCCACCTCTAGGCTGGCCCTTGTGACTGGTCTGTACAGCTCCTAAGTGAATTTTTCTTAAAATAAAATAAAATAAAAATCCCTGGAAAAGACCAGCCATAGGATATGGGATGAAGAAATCATACTTCTCCTGATGAGTCCTAATCTTGTCATGAACTACTTATCTCTGTAATACAGGTAAAATGGGAAAAGTTACAATCTAGGTTATATTGAGGTAGTTTATTGCTTGAGATTGCTCCCGTTGATCCTTTTGGAAGCAGCAGGCATGGTTTAATCATATTGTGGCAAAAATTGCTAGTTTCTGACTTGTATATTTATTGGTCTGTTCAGTCAGTTTTGCCATAAGGGTGAGGTGTGATAACTTTATTCATTTTCACACTTGAGGCAAAAAATAAAATAAAATGTTTGTTTCAGTGGATTGGTGTATACAGATGAGAATTGAAAGCTACGATTGTATTTATTCTCAGGGTAATACCAGTCTAAATCCATGCTGGCCTTTGTAAAAACTAAAGTCTCTTGGGAGCTGTAAAATTGAATTTGTAATTTAAAAACATGAACAGAAACAAAGTGAAAACCTTAATAAATCCTGCAATGCTTTCCTATTATATGTGAAGCCAATTATTCTGACTCAGCAAATGCATATTCACAACACATTCAATTTAATCCAAGATAAATTCTGAGCCCTTGAAATGAAAAGTACAATACAAAATCTATAGAGGAAATAAGCAACATAAAAATATTTTATGCACATGTTAATGCCTCTTATTGATTAGCTTCTGAGTTGAGTCCCTGAACACATATCATTTTATCATAAATATAGACTTTATATTGGACTATGAAATTCCAAAGAGACTACACACAATACAATGAGAAACAAAGAAAACAACAATATCCAACTTAATTTGGAAACATGTTGAATCAGCCGTGAAGAGGAAGGATCAATACCCCCCCCTTTATGATCTCCATATTTTGAAATCCCCTGATTTAAAGAACCCTGATTTAAAGTTCACAATCACATGTATAGTGGACAATGTTCTGTTCAGATTCATCATTCTCAGTGTGAGAAAGGCAGCTGAATTAGATTCAATACACTTCCAAAAGAAAAAAGAAAAGAAAAGAATGAATAAGGTTTATGTCACTGGAAAAAACACTGAAATTATGTATGTGATAAAAGAATTCTCAATTTTCCAAAAAAAGTGATAAATAGTAATTTGAAAATAAGTGTACAGTAGGACTCATTCCCAGAGAAGTGTGAATATGATTACAACCTTACTTTATTATTCACCTCACAGTGTTTGCTTCTGTGATCAAAAGAATTTAGTAGAAGAGAACAGCTGGGTAGGGGATTAGTTTTAACCTACTTTTCTTGATAGTACCACTTCAATCAAAATATCCAGCTGTATTTTAATATATTGATTCAGTTCAATAAGGAACATGAATGAATTTGAGAGTACTGACATGTTTAATTGTGATTTTAGCATGAAATTTTTGTATGTTTTCACTGCACTTGTAAGAATGGCACAAAGATGAACCCCACTTTATAAAAAGCAGTGTGGAAGCTGCAATAAGAGAAATTGGTAAAACAACAACAACAACCCAACACACCAATTCACAGGAACAAGGCTATTCCAACTGAACTGCTACAATCCACACAGACTGAATCAGCTCTAGTGTTAACTTAGATATGTAAACAAATATGGAAAACAAAATGATGTCTGACAGACTGGAAATGATAAGTATACATCCTCATCCACAAAAAAGGAGACACAAAACACTGCAGCAACTACAGGACCATAGCATTAACCTCTCATGCAAGCAAAATTATGTTCAAAATTCTGCAACATAGACTCCAATTACACATGGAGAGAGAAATCCCAGAGCTGCAAGTGGGGTTCAGGAAAGGAGAAGGCACTAGGGACCACATTACAAACATATGATGGCTAATGGAACACACGAAAGGAATTCCAGAGAATAATCAGCATGTGCTTTATACATAGATCACTAAAAGCTAGGGGTGGCTCTAAAGGACATCAGAGTGCCACTACATCTGATAGCTCTAATGAGAAATGTGTAGCGAGGACAAGAGGCTACTGTTAGAATAGAATGTGGAGAAACAGAATAGTTCTCAATTAGCAAAGGGTCAGGCAAGGTTGCATCTTTTCACCCTATCTGTTCAATCTGTATGCAGAACATGTTATATGAAAAGCAGGCTTGGACACAGCAGAAGGAAGAGCAAAGATAGGAGAAAGAGACATCAACAATCTAAGAGATATGGATGACTCTATACTAATAGAAAACATCATAGACTTGGAAAAATGACAAAGGATGGTCAAGGAAGAAAGGTTTAGTCCTGAACATAAAGAAAACAAAAATACTGATCACAGAGCGTCTATGTAAATTCAACCTAGACAATGAGGAATCAAAATAGTTAAAGAGTTCTCATACCTTAGATCAAGCATTGGTTAATAATGGAGATTGCAGTCAAGAAATCAAAAGAAGACTAGGAATGGGAAGGGCAGCCATGAAAGAACCAGACAAGATCATAAAGTGTAAAGCTATACAACTGAGCACTAAACTGAGAATTGCCCAAGCCATTGTATTCCCCATGACCATGTATGGATGTGACAGCTGGTCAATGAAGAAAGCCAATAAGAAGAAAATCAACTCATTTGAGATGTGGTACTGGAGAAGAGTGTTGAGGATACCATGGATAGCCAAAACAAACAAACAAATGGATTGTTGAATAGATCAGGCTTAAACTCTCCCTGAAAGCCAAGATGATCAAATTGTGTCTGTTGTACTTTGGCCACATTATGAGAAGGTATGACTCAGTAGAAAAGACAATAATGCTAGCAAGGGTGGAAGCAGAAAGAGAGGAAGACTACACACCAGATGGCTAGACTCAATCAGGGATGTCACAGGCCTGAATTTATTTTATAGAACCTAAGCAGAGTAGTGGAATATAGGGAGTCTTGGAGATGTCTCATCCTCATGGTCAGCATGAGTCGGGGTCAACTCAAGGGCAGTGAACAACAGCAAGAGTGTGCGGCTGTGAGTGTTTGTGTGTATTATAATTTGTCTTGGACCCACTTCTGGAATAAAAGTGGAGCATAAATTAAATAAATTAAATAAATACTAGAATTGAAAATATTTATCATATTGTCTTTTCTACTAATGGAAAGCCAACACAAATTGTTGCAGTAAAATTACAAGATCTTGGAAAATCCTATACGTGTCTCTCCTCAAGTGTTTGCTGTGCTGCACACAGTCTCACAGAGTTCAACACAACAGCTGCTGCTTTTGCCTTCAGTGTTCTTCTCATACCTTGTGTTAACCTAGTTTTCTCCTTATAGCTATTATAACCTACTTCTAAGGAGAGAAACTGGGGAAGGGAGGAAGACAATTTTATTATTTTCCTTCATGAGAAGAATTTTGCTAATTGTTGTTTGTTGGGGTTAAAATTCACCATGAGGTAGCATAGCTTATTTCAGGTCTTTCAGGTCTTTTAAGCATTTGTGTAGTTATTACTGGGCACCACAGTTCAAGAAGAAAGTTGACAAACTGGAGTATATCCAGAAGAGGGCAACCAAAATGTTGAAAAGTCTAGAAACTGCTATATGAAGAATGACTTAGGGAGCTGGGTATGTCCGGCCTGGAGAAGAGAAAGTTAAGAGGTGACATGATAGCCCTGTTTAAATATTTGAAGAGATGTCATATTGAGGATAGAGCAAGTTTGTTTTCTGCTGCTCCAGAGACTAGAACTTGAAACAAAGGATTTTAGCTACAGGAAAAGAAATTCCACCTAACCGTTAGGAAGAACCTCCTGATGGCAAGAGCTGTTATAATAATAGCAATAATAATATTAAAATTTATTTCTATCCTGCCCCTCTACTGAAGCAATCGGGGCGGCTTACAACAATAAAAACTCACAATAACCCATCCCAAGCCCAAACCCACCCTCCCCTTAAAACAGTATTAAACATCTTACATTAAAACAATTAACACTATAAAACAATTATGATTTACACAAATAATTATTAAAAAGGCAGTCTAACAGGCAGCCCGCGAGCACTAAATAGCGTGGCTAAATATGGCAACAGGTGGGGGAGAATTTACTTACTCCTTGGTTGGGAATTTAGTCAGGAAAGGCCTGCCGGAAGAGATCTGTCTTGACAGCCTTTTTAAAGCTGTCTAGGTTGGTAATTTGATGGATCTCATCCAGCAGGCCGTTCCATAGTCTGGGAGCAGTTTCCGAAAAAGCCCTCTGGGAGGTGGTCGACAGTTCAACAGTGGGACACATTCCCTGGGTTTTTTAAACAGAGGCTGGATGGTCATCCATCAGGAGTGCTTTGTTTATGTATTTCTGAATGGTTGGTGGTTGGACTGGATGGCCCTTGGAGACTCTTCCAGCTTTATGATTCTATGATTCTATGGTTCTATTGGATATTATGTAAAGCCAGCATGGTGCTTCAAATGGAGACCAGGATTTTAATCCCTGGAATTCTATGGAAACCCAGTGGGTTGTCTTGGGCAAGTCATACTCTTCAGCCTTAAAAGAAGGTGATAGCAAGTCCCTCTTAACAAATCTTGCCAAGAAAATGCCATGATAGGTTCCCTTAGAGTCATCATGAATTGTAAACAAGCTGGAGGCACAGAACAATAACAATTACAGTAATTGACAATGGAAATAGCAGCAACTGTGTCAGTAACTGAGACTGCACCTGCACTGTGGAAATAACCTAGTTTGACACCACTTTAACTGCCATTGCTCAATGCTAAGGAATTCTGGGAAGTGTAGTTTTTTTTGAGAAATTTAGCCTTCTCTGTCAAAAGAGCTCTGGTACCCCAACAGACTTCAAATGCCAGTACTTGGCATCCTCCACAATGTCTCAGATCTAGGCCTTATTTCTGCTACAGATTTATAAACCTATTATTCTGTGTTAACTACCATGCCTGTATCCTATGGAATCCTGAGATTTGCAGATTAGGGAGGGGCATTTATAATCTTTAGCCAGGTTGCTTTAGTGTTTCAACAGACTACATACCCCAGGCTTCCAGAACAGGACAGAACCATGACAGTTAAAGTAGAATAATAATGCTATCATTCTGTAATGTGATATGCCCCTAGTATCATTCTAGAAAATCTGGGGAAAATCAGATAGGATGGCAATCACCAGAGGAGGTTCTGGAATACTCCAGAAAAGAAAATTCTCTGTTGTGGCCAAATTTCTTTTTTAAGGGATGGGTTAAGAAAAAGAGGAAAAAAGACAGATATTTTCTCATAAAATAGTTTTTGAGAAATTTCAGCTTAACTCTAATCTTCAAAGTATAGCTTCTGAACTGGTAGATAGTCTATTTTGTTACTTGTCCAATTTTGGAAATAAATCTTGGGTGTTGGCCTGCTAGCAACTCTGTTCTTTTAATTATTTAGACATTTGTTTTACTATATTTGTTTGTTTGTTTTTTAGAATGCATATTTTGGTCATTTCAAATTCACCCTGGTGTGCCTAAGGATGAAGGATAGATATTAATAATAATAAAAAATGCATTATTCAAAATAATATTTAGTGACCAAAGGTATATAATTGAATTAGAGCATGGCATAATTCTTATAACAATGGCATCTGTAGGGAAATTACAGATGGTGAGAGGATGAGTGATAATGGATGGAAGAGGAAATAATTCATGTTGTGTTCATAGAATTTATAATAGGAGATGGAAAGTAATTTGAAATATGTTTATTGGATACACTTTCTGGATGATTGTGGCTGTCTTTCTGCTGGTGCAATCATTGCTAGTAATATGGACTGGTCTATTCCTCATCTGCCATCCCTTTAATTACATGATACTGTGAAAGAGTGGTATAAAGCATACCTTTTCTCAAGGAGAAAAAAAATGAATTTGGAAAATCAACTATCAAATAGAGGTTTCTATGTGTGTGTGTGTGTTTGTGTGCCCATACAAAATAGATAGATAGATAGATATGACTGTTCTTGTTGTTGTTGGGCGCTTTAAAGTCATTTCTGACTTGTGGCAACCCTAAGGCAATCCTATCAGCAATCCAGTCACTACACCACATTGGCTCATTGCTGTCACTCTGGTTTAAGATCCCTTGCAGGTTGAAAGCATATGAATCATGCCCCACACTAATGAATTGCCTTCTTCACATATGTACAGTCAACCCTACATACCCATGGATTTTTTTATACACGGATTCAAGCATTCACAGCTTGAAAATATTTTGATTTTGCCATTTTATATAAGGGAGACCATTTTTTTCAGATAGGTTTAAACAATAGGTTTAACAGAGGAAAAACAAAAAAAAAATAAAATTTGGATGTAATTTTTGTTATGAAAACAATTGTTATGAAAACAATGGATGAATAAACAATGAAGTATCTAAAATTATTGTGTTGTTGCCATTATTTGGACAAGTATCATGACATATTTCAAAAATCCTGACTATTGGAATGAATGTTTTAGATATTGTGAGTTATTATTGAAGTATTCAATTAAGGGGAACCATTTCTCATAAAATAGCAATCAGATCTCACATCTGTTTGATTGTCTGACATCGTCAGCAAGCTTTTCCATCAGCCATGTGTCCTATAACTTCTCCATCAATTGCCTTGGGAAAGTCATACAGCCAGCCCTCTGTATCCATGGATTCCTTATCCAATGCTTCAAGCATCTATGGCTTGAAAACATCCAAAATTATATATAAATTCCCCAAAACAAACTTTGATTTTGCTATTTTGGTAAGTGACACCATTTTGGTATGCCACTATTTAATGGGACTTGAGCATCCATGGATTTTGGTATCCATAGAGGTCTTGGAACCAAACCCCAGAAGAAACTAAGGGCACACTATACATGTATGCACACACATAACTCATAAATAATGAAAACAGAGTTAGTCTTACAACTCACATGAAGATTTAGGTACAGCTGAGAAATGAATGGCCTCTGAAGTCAATCTCTCATCTCAAAAGATGTCAGTGAAATTAAAGGAAAGCAATAGATGTGAGCTTCACAAAGGCCAAGTCAAAATCTCAAGTCATCCCAAAGAAAGAAACATTCCTGCAAAAGTTGCTTTGTTACTCAGAGCATTCAACTCTTAGCTGTGTCACTCAGCCTTCTTTTGTGACTCTTACTAAGTCTCAGGGGGTTAGCTCCATTAAGGTGCTCAGAAATTGTAACATGGTACATAATCTGGTAAGTGGCAGAGTTGTTTTTAAGTGCAGATGTCGAAATCTAAAAGTTTCATTCTTGTAGAACTTGTGAAATTATTTCCTTAAAAGTTAGTTGCTATGTAATCTACTGCATCCCCCCCCCCCCATCATTATTGACATGTTGGCAAAAATGAAATTGGATGAAAAGCTTACTTGATTGGTTTTGCTATACAAAAGAGATGAGGGAATGAATGATATTTGGAATGAGAAGCCATGTGAAAACGAACCCCAAATTCTAAGAAGTGAAGCGGAATCTGCAATAAAGGAAATGGGAAAAAATAAATCACTGGGAACAGATGATATCTCAATTGAACTGTTACAGTGCCTAAAGGCAGATGCAACTTCTTCTTCTTCTTCTTCTTCTTCTTCTTCTTCTTCTTCTTCTTAAAGTTTATTTCTAGAGTGCTGTCGGTGTACACAGCGCTATACAAAAGACAATCAAGGATAAAACAGAATAAAACTTTTCAAAGGTGTACAATCTAAGTAAAACAATAAGCAAAATGATAAAAGTCAATTAAAACAAAGACAGTTACAGCAATTAATAACAACATCCACTGTAAACCCAAGTGACAGAAAAATAAATGTATATCAGACAAACTTTAGTGCTAACTGAAATAAGCCAACAAATATGGAAAACAAAGTAGTGGTCAACAGACTGGAAATGCTCGATATACATACCAATCCACAAGAAAGGAGATACAAGCAAGCAAAATAATGCTCCAAATTTTGCAGCATAGACTCCAGCCATATATGGAGAGAGAAATTCCAGAGGTGCAATCAGGATTCAGAAAAGGAAGAAGCACTAAGGACCACATTGCAAACATATGATGGCTAATGGAGACACTAAAGAATTCCAAAAAAGAATCAGCATGTGTTACGTAGACTACAGCAAAACATTTGATTGTATAGATCATGAAAAAATATGGAATGCACTCAAAGATATGGGGGTGCCACTGTTAGGATATGGATGGGTTATACAGTCAAAGGTGAAATGTAGAGATGTGTGTGTGGAATTTTCCTCATGAGAACAACATCTAGAAAAACAAAGTGAATCTAACAACAGATGGCCAATACAGACATAAACATGAACTTTCCCAAAGATAGAACTCATGGACACAGACTTTGTTATGGGTAGCAAGTGATATCAAAAAGGTAAATATCGTTAGGCTTGAGAAAATAGTCACGTGATGGATGATGGACAGCAAGAGGCTGGGTTAATATACATCATACAGGCATTATCCAATTAACATAAGGTTAACACCTAGAAGGTGGAGTATGGGAAGGGCCTAGAGAATACTTTGTCTAGAATGTTTATTGTTCAAGATGTGAGCACGTGTGTGGCTGGAAGCAGTAGTTTTAACTGCAACAAGTTGGAGATCCTAAGGTTTTGGGATTGTTAAAGATGCAATCTTTCATGACTGAACTGGTCAAGTTCATCACAATGGATTTTACTTAGTTATCTTATTTTACTTTTATATGCATTAATAAACTATGCTTTTGGACTTTACAATGTGTCTTCTTGACTGAGGAAGACAGGATCCTGAAGAAGGGAAGCTGAGCCAGTTGATGGTAAGAGTTACAAAGTGGCTGTGGATCACAGCAGCCAGCTTGTCCTGCAAATTCTGCTGGGTGCCAAAGAGCATCACTGCAACACCCATCATCCACACACTGACAGCCACTACATCTGATAGTCCCGATGAGGAATTTGTACTCAGGAAAAGAGGCTACTGTCAGAACAGAACATGGAGAAACAGAATGGTTTCCAAGAGGCAAAGGGGTCAGGCAAGGCTGCATCCTATCACCCTACTTGTTTAATTTATATGCTGAAAACATCATAAGAGAAGCAGAATTAGAATCAGAAAAAGGAGGAGTTAAGATAAGAGGAAGCAACATTAACAACCTAATACGTGGATGACACCATAATATTAGCGGAAGACATTCAGGAATTGGAATATTTAATAAGAAAAGCCAAAGATGAAAGTGCAAAGGCAGGTCTGATGCTGAACATAAAGAAAACAAAAATAATGACCACAGAAGAAATACACAAATTCATCTAGACAATGAGGAAATTGAAATAGTTAAAGAATTCCCATATCTAGGATCAAACATTGACCAGAATGGAGATGGCAGTCAAGAAATAAGAAGACTAGGAATGGGAAGGGCAGCTATGAAAGAACTGGAAAAGATACTGAAGAGCAAAGCATAAACCCCCCTTTGCAGATGGCACTTTGCGCCGTCTTGGAGGCAAGGAAGGGGAGGGGCAGCCTCACGCTGGGTGCCCCAACCCCTTCCTGAAGACGTAATTGGAGCGGCCACCCTTCCATATGACGGGTGCTGTGATTACATCCTTCCAGCTCAGCGTCCGGACACGCTGAGCCAGAAGAGGTGCAGAAGAGCTGCATGGTGGCTCTTTGGGTGCCCCTTTCGTGGCTTGTGGAAGGAGCACTATTTTAGTGCTCCTTTTCCAGGCGGCAAAAGGGAGGATTGAGGCCGAGGCATGGGGCAGCCTTGGCCTGCATCTGCCGCTTCCCAGGGTGGCCCATGGCCGCCCGTCTGCATCCACCCTAACTGAGCACTAAAGTCAGAATCGTCCAGGCCATTGTATTCCAAATTACCATGTATGGCTGTGATTACATCCTTCCAGCTCAGCGTCCAGACACGCTGAGCCAGAAGAGGTGCAGAAGAGCTGCATGGTGGCTCTTTGGGTGCCCCTTTCGCGGCTTGTGGAAGGAGCACTATTTTAGTGCTCCTTTTCCAGGCGGCAAAAGGGAGGATTGAGGCCGAGGCATGGGGCAGCCTCGGCCTGCGTCTGCCGCTTCCCAGGGTGGCCCATGGCCGCCCGTCTGCATCCACCCTAACTGAGCACTAAAGTCAGAATCGTCCAGGCCATTGTATTCCAAATTACCATGTATGGCTGTGATTACATCCTTCCAGCTCAGCGTCCGGACACGCTGAGCCAGAAGAGGTGCAGAAGAGGTGCATGGTGGCTCTTTGGGTGCCCCTTTCGCGGCTTGTGGAAGGAGCACTATTTTAGTGCTCCTTTTCCAGGCGGCAAAAGGGAGGATTGAGGCCGAGGCATGGGGCAGCCTCGGCCTGCATCTGCCGCTTCCCAGGGTGGCCCATGGCCGCCCGTCTGCATCCACCCTAACTGAGCACTAAAGTCAGAATCGTCCAGGCCATTGTATTCCAAATTACCATGTATGGATGCAAGAGCTGGAGAGTGAAGGAAGCAGACAGAAAGAAAATCAACTCATCTGAAATGTGGTACTGGAGAAGAGTACTTAGAATCCTGTGGACAGCCAAGAAGACAAACAAATGGGTTCTTGAACAGATCAGACCAGGGCTCTCCTTGGGAGCAAAGATGATCAAGTTAAGACTATTGTACTTTGGCCACATAATGAAAAGGCACAGATCACTAGAAAAAACAATAATGCTAGGAAAGGTAGAGGGTAGAAGAAAGAGAGGAAGACCACAAACCAGATGGATAGACTCAATCAGGGGAGTTATGGGGAAGGGCTTGCAGGATCTGGGCAAGGCAGTGGAAGAGAGGGATTCTTGGAGATGTCTCATCAACAGGGTTGTCATGAGTCGGAACTGACTTGAGGGCAAGTAACAACAACAACAAAAACTACCATAACAACTAGAATTGGTTGGAGAATGGCATAAAACTGTTGCATGCATGCAAAAAGTGAGACTATCATTGTAATGGACCTTCATGTTAATGTAATGACCTTATGAGATCTGAACCTAAATATATGATAAACTGAACTACTATCATTCTCCTCATTTTACAGAGCTTTTTATATGTGTATGTGTGTGGTTTTTTAAAATCATAATCATTATCACTAGTGAAGACCTTCAGAGGAGACTGAGCAGGAGGCATGCAGGTCACTTCATAAGCCTGTATAATAATTATTGTCTGTGTTTCCATTTATACATGTTAATTGGCATATACAATTTTTATACAAATTGTCCTTCTTCATCATCTTTGCTTTTTAAAATAATGTTTATTCACACAATACAGTTATGCCTAGATAGATAAATAAATAAAAACCAAATGAAATGACAAGCTACATTGATAATGATTGTAAATTTTATCTTATATATCTTCAGATCAGTTATCTATAGGAACACCATATGCCTGCTTACTTTAAATGTTTAGGCACATTTTCTCTTTAACATTCCATCTACATTTTGTTTGAACTTACCTAGCCTTCCTTGAATTTCCTTTTAGGTTCTTTGACTTCATTCAACAGTAACAATATCATACTTTACCTAATTCAAATATTCCTTCTGCCTCTGAATCTGACCTCTTTCCCATTTATTTAAACCTGTTTAAATTCTTGTCTAAATTCTGTTCATGCATAAGTGGAGATTTTCTCTCCTTTTTGTTGATACTTCTTTTTTTCTTTTGGGGGGATAACCCCTGGGCCAATCCTTCTAGGGAACAGGTGCATCTAAAATTTAATCTGCACTGCAGAATTAATCCAATTTGACACTAGTTTAACTACCATGGCTCAATACTATGGAATTCTGGCATTTGTAGCTTTATGAGACATTTAGCTTTCTTTTTCAGAGAGCTCTGATGTTGCAACAAATTACAAATCCCAGAATTTCATAGGATGGAGCCATGGCAGTTAAAGCAGCATCAAACTGCATTATTACTGCAGCACAAATTAGACCTTAGTCTGGCAAATAAACTACCTCCTGAACCTTTAATATTGGATCAAAATGATTAGGCAAGACTGCTTCTTGGCTAATGATTTCACTTCCCAGATAAGTTGGGATGGCTCTTTTTTTGCCCTTTGTTTCTCTGCAGACAAAGACCTTCCTATTTAAAGAGGCCTTTCAATCTGTTTGAATTAAAAGAAGGCAGGATAGGTGTGTGATTTTAATACAGAATTTGTGTTTTCTGTGTTTTAAATTCTTTTTCAATTAGTGTGATAAAATAATATTTCAATTGGCTTGGTTGCTTAATGTTGGCTTAACTTTATTGGTTTAGCAATTTATTTTCACATATATTGTAAGGTGTTTTGGTTCCTACTTTGGGTGAAAGGTGGGGTATAAATCAAATAAATAAATAAAGTCAATGTAAGGAATGGGGGGGGGATCACTCCACCTTGTTGGCTTTAACAGGTGGGTTAATGACAGTCACCTTTAGTATATCTTGGCTTGCCCAGAACTGAGAACTGCTCATAAAGCATAGGTTTTCAAAACCTTGCATCAGGAGAACAAAAGACTAAGGCATGAAAGGAAAGCTTTCTTTCAAACAGTAGGCATTCTGTGGTTTCATTCCAGTATTGATCATACATCTTTGTTCATTTAAAATTCAAGAGTGTATTTGAATCCCTTCCTTTTGTTTCCTCTATGGAGCTTGACAAAAAGAGAAGTGCCAAGATGAGATGAAAATCAGCTTCTTCCTAACCTTGGAATTGTAGTTAGTTTCTGTAACGGATTCATAACCAATGTAAACATTTTGACAGGAAAAGGCTTGGTGGTGACTGCAGTGCAGAACTACCGAAGAATAAATGTGGTGTGACTCGCAACACAAGATACAATTTTCTTTGCATAGAAGCAAAAATGAAGTGATGACAGAGTTCAGAGAAACCTATTCTCTTCCTGAAATTGCATCCTGACCTTGCCTTTCAGTGGGAGTCTTTCAAAAAGTTAAACTTGACATTGCAGGAAAGTTCCATAGACTTTTGTCTGTAAACTGACAGCAGCAATTCTGTGAATTCCTATGTCTTCTTCATTATCCATAAAAATATTTGACAGAGAATTCCTGGTGCAAGACCTGATTGCAGTGTTACCCTTGTCAAACATGGATAGGTATTTCTGACAGGGTCATCTCCAGACTAAAAGAAAGCCTTTGCAAAATGCCCTTTGGTGGACTTCTTCCTATGTCGACCAGACCCAGCCTGTCAGCAGAGAGTCAAGTGGCCATTTTGATAACCCGATTTAGCATTGATAGAAGACATTATGAGAAAATTAAAGGGCTTCTTACTGTTTGTAGTGTCATCAGATCATGATAGGAATCAAAACCTGTGGAACCTACTTGGAAATCAATGACAATCTTGGGTCAACACCTTATTTTTAAAAGAAAATATAAGAGAACTTGGCACAGGTATTCTGGCTTAGAATGAATACACATGTAATGTTTTGTAGGTATACAATGTAGATGGAGAAGGCATTTAGGCATTAGACCACTAAAATGGGTGGCATTTCTCCATCATATCTACATTCCACGGCAAATTTTGATTGATTGCTGTGCAATATATACAACAGCTTGCTTTCTTGTTTTCTTTTTCTTTTTAATGATGATGCAAATAGCAACCATGTTCCCAGTCAATCATATGAATCAAGCTGGAATCACATGGCTACCTGAGAATATAATTTTATGAGTAGTTCCAACTAGAGTTGTTGTTGTGTGTCCTCAAGTCATTTCCGACTTATGGTGACCCTAAGGCAAACCTATCATAGGGTTTTCTTGGCAAGTTTCTTTGGAGGGGATTTATGATTAAATCCCCTCCAAAGAAACCGTCCTCTGAGGTTGAGAGAGTATGACATTACCATCCTCTGAGGCTGAGAGAGTGTGACCTGCCCAAGATCACCCAGTGTGTTTCCATGGCTAAGCCAGAATTTGAACCCTGGTCTCCCAATGTCCTAGTCAAATGCTCAAATCATTACATTATGCTGGCCATTGAATCAATTATTGAATGGTGAGTCAATGTTTATATAAAACCCATTGATTCAATTGATCTATTCTTGTTGAGACTAACAATAGGATTCAGGACATCATAATTGTCTAAAAATTGTACACACCACTTTTTGTGTCTATTGTGAACAGATCACATGCAATACAGGCTGGTGGCTCTGAGGTCAGGGTAGGCGTGAATCTGTTCTGGGTTCTAGTCAAAACATTTAGACTAAACTAAACTCTTTCAGAGCTATTCAAGACACTGAGCCCTATCCACAAAATATATTGGATAGTTCCTTAAAATTAGTACCAAATCCAGAAGGAGATATACCTCTTCACTAACATCTCAGCCAATAGTCTACACAGGTTTAGTGCAATTGCAGACATGTTCATGGATGTTTTCTAGAATATGGTGCTTCAAAATAGTGATATTTATTTTGTTCCAACAGTGTGCATCATATTGTTGTCATTCCATCCACTAATGCACGTACAACATCATTTCTGAGAGAGATAGCAAAACTGTCACTGTTGAAATATTTGTATGAGAGAGAGTACACCCACAATTAGCTTTTCCAGCCTAGTTAATATTTCTGTCTGTGCAATCTGAGGAAGAACTAAAAAAGAGTCAATTAAATCTTTCTCCTCCTCAGTAATTGAGAAATTGGGGCAATTCGGAACCATTCAGTGTTTTAAGGTCCTGTCCACCATTGCATCTACTTAAGTTTTTTTCTTCATAGTCAGCATTTATTTGGTCTTTGTTTTCATGGACTTCATCTAATCGAGACGTTGTTGAAAAAGAGGTAGCCGGTATTAATGGTTGGGGGAGAGCTACATTGGTGAAAAACCTAGATACATAGATGTTATTCCTTCTTAGCAAAGATTTATATTTATACAGTAAGGTGGCAAATTTGATTTCTCTGAACGTAATTAAGACACGGGGACGACCAGTATTAGAATATAGGTATGCAACTTGTGTAATATCATTAACAGTGATTTGATTTGGACATATACCATCTAAGACAGCTAATAGATGACATTTTCATTCAACCTGTGGAAATACTTCAAATGGCTTTGGAAAATTTGATAATACAATTTGGTTTTGGCTAAGAACAAGCTGATATTTCTTTTTACCTTTCCACTTAGTATGTTTTTTGACTAACTTATTTTGGTTTGGATGCGATACCGTGTTTGAAGAGAATTTTGGTGCCCTGGGGTCAGGTGGTTCCAACCGAGAAACTGGGGGAGTTTTGTCCTCCAAATACTTGTTTGACACACTCCCATTTTGACTGCTAGATTTAATGTTAGGGTCTACAATATTCGATAACATTAATTTTGTTCTATATGTTTGAAGTGAACTTGATTCATTAGACTTAAGTTCGTCACTGAGCATGGATTTCCTGCATTTTCCTTGATTTGTAAATTTTCCTAATTTACAAGGTTTATTTAAAGGTTCAGATAGATCTTCGTTTGAATTCTTCCTTTTGAGACCCTTTTTTGAATTGTTTACAGGCCTATGTAGAAAATTCCTATCGTTCTTTGGGGGAGGAGATGTCCTCGGAGATAAAGAAATTTGTCCAGATTTCATATATGTCTTATCTTCTTTTTGGTTAATACAACTAGTTTGGAGATGTAAGTCTACCAGTGTGGTAAGGAGATTATTACTTTCAGAAAGAAATTTTTTAACTGTTGCCAAGTCCTGTAGAAGAGTATATACCCACTCAGGGTTTTCTAATTCTATTGCTATTATCTTGTTAAGTTCTGGTGTTCTGAGGTCTTCATTAAGCCCTATAACTTTTTGTAATTTGGTAGTTTCACTACGGCCGTACCTCCCTAAAACATCTTCGTGTCTTTGATCTTTTACTGATTTTGTTTCAGATATTTCTTTTATTGCAGTGTGTTTAGATGACAGCTTCCCCTCAGCAAGAGCTATCTCCTGGGCCAAATTTGGTATGGAGGAACTCTGATCTAAGGGTTTCAAAGAAGCTATCTTATCTAAGGACCATTCAAATACAGGCATCGTTAACGGGGAAGTTGTTTCTTTAACTTCAATAGAATTTGTCTCTATGTTAGGTTCCAACTGTCTGTATAATAGCTCATTTCTACTATTCGAAAAGAACTGTGTTATTTTAGATTGAACATTTTTCCTTTTTAAAAGTTGTATTGAAGATGGAAAATATTCTAAAGTATCATTACCCTCCTTACTCATGTTTTAAACTTATAGTGTCTATTTAGTACTGAGATGTATAAGGTTCAGACTGCTATTTCCCTCTACAGACAAGTAAGAATGATTTTGCAACCTACAACCTTAAAGAATTACCTCTATTTAACCCTTATAATGATAGCCAGATAAAGCAAAATATTGATAGTTAGAAGGTAGACAGAAGCTTTTTCCTTCAGATAAAAGAAAATTAATTTTACAACCTGCAACACCTTAAGAATACCAGGGATTATGACCACAAAATGCAACTACTTGCCGCTAAATCAGAGGATGGTGGGGGAGCTTGCAAGAGCCCTAAGAGGCACGAGTAGACCTGTCTTCGGCTCCTGCTACTACCCCCCCCCCCCGCTGCTTGCCGGAGGAGAAAAAATGCTGGTGGGGCCCTAAAGCGCGGCCTCCTTCTCGCCGCCGCTGCCGTCGCCACCGCCGCCCAAGAGGGCTTGTTGGGGTCTTTTTATAGGCCCGAAGCCTCGCCGCCGCTTGCCAGGGAAGGGAGGGTGCCGGTGGGGCCCTAGAGCGCGGCCTCCTTCTCGCCGCCGTCGCCGCCGCCGCCCAAGAGGGCTTGTTGGGGCCTTTTTATAGGCTCGAAGCCTCGCCGCCGCTTGCCAGGGAAGGGAGGGTGCCGGTGGGGCCCTAGAGCGCGGCCTCCTTCTCGCCGCCGCCGCCGCCGCCCAAGAGGGCTTGTTGGGGCCTTTTTATAGGCCCGAAGCCTCGCCGCCGCTTGCCAGGAAAGGGAGGGTGCTGGTGGGGCCCTAGAGCGCGGCCTCCTTCTTGCCACCGCCGCCGCCTCACAATTGCAATTTAATTCTGTTTTAATGTATCACTTTTCTATGTTTTTAACTGTATTGTTCTTTTAATGTTGTGAGATGCTCTGAGTCCCAGTTCTGGGAAAATAGTGGGATATATATAAATATAACAACAACAATTGCAAAAGGCATTCCTTTGTAATTAAATTCTGAAACTGTTCATGAAATGTCTTTAAATATCTTAAATATTTTAATCACAAATCTTCCACAAATTAGCATGAAGGCTATTGTCAGCAGAAGTTTGTTAAGCCATACACAGGGATCAAGGTAAGAATGCTCAAAGGTTCTTGGTGAAAAGTGACCTCCTTGTAACTTCAGTAACACACTGGCACCATGAGTGGGCAGGTGAAGTAGTAAAGGAGACCTTGGGAATTCAGCTGTTCAAGGTCTGCATACACTTCAGTTTTGGAAGAGTATACTTCTCCACTGATTTCTGTGTTGCCCAGCACATTCTTTTTCACTGAGATTGACTATATCCACAGCTGCCTAATTGTTAGCATATGTGATTTTTCATAAAAATTTGGACACATATGGAGTTCCCTCTATGAACCCAGACTGACCTCTATGGGATATTAGCCATTATCCCCTAGATGGCAGGTTATGTAGGCACTGAGCGATCTGCTCAGGACAGATGGAAAATTCCCTACCAGACAAGTTTGGGAGTTGCCAAAAGGGAAAAACCATTATACTGGAAGAGACACCTAACAGTGTTTATTTGTCTTGAGTTTCACACTTAATGAGGCAGTGATCAGATTTGACTGCACCCTTTTCTCTAGCTTCCCTTCCTTGATAGTTCTGAAACCAAATGCATTGTCTAGACCAGGGGTAGGCAACCTTTCCCCTTTAAGGGCTGAGGGACTTCAGCTCCCAGAAGCCTCAGCCATGTTGGCCAATAGTCCCATGTTGGCCAATAGCTCCTGGGATTCAGGGAGCTGAAGTCCCTCGGCCCTTAAAGGGGAAAGGTTGCCTACCCCTGTTCTAGACTATCCTCACACCTAGGTTTGACAAAGCTAAGACAATCAATGCCTTTGTCCTGGCTTCAGCCAAGCCATTTAGTCAATAGCCAGAAATTTCCTATAAGAACTCTTGGATTTCTAGACTCCATCTTCTATCTTGAGAGTGCATGCTGACTCCACATCAGTCTGTATTCTGATCATAGCTCCCTCAGCCACCCCCACCCCCATTTTGGTGGCTGTGTTTCATCATCATTATCATCAACATTCTCAGCGGATCCCGGAAAAGACTTCGGAAGTGAGTAACTCCCTCAGTCTGGTCCCTCTCAAGCTATCCCTGCTTTCATCCTTTTATTTCTAAGTGTGTAGAGTGTGTGTGCCATATTTGTGTGTGAGTGTGGTTTTCCCTTGTTAATAATAAATATTCAGACTTTAATTGGAGAAGCCTGCCTCAGCATCATCCATTGTGGGATTCCTCACTCCTCTGGTATACATAATGGTACCCAGTCCCATGGGGATTAGTTAGGACCCCACTCTTGCATATTTGAGCTAGTTATAAATTCCCTTAATTAGATCCTTCCTAACATAATGCTTCACTGGTAAGCCTTGACAGATACTTGAAGACCAGGCTTTATGAAAAGGATGGCTTTTGAAATTGTCTATGCCTTTCAACAGACAAATTCACAAACCACCCCTTCCATACGCCTGTGGTTCCAAGGACCTGCCTTTAAAGGATGGCACAGAAGCAATGGACAACTCTGGATAAAGACAGCTTTTGTCATAGAGAAGGTAGCAGGCAACCATATTGGACTTTACCTATTTGTCCATCCCTTCGCCCTTCTTCCACCATTTTAAGGAAGTAGAGTTGATATATTTATCTTAAAGACCCCTGGAGAGCCATTTAATATTTGCAGAGACAGGTTGGGGTGGGGAGGAGAGGACAAGAAAAATGTTTTTAGTTATTTCCAGTAAAATTAAACATCGAACAAGGTCTTCTGAGTTTTAGCCGCAGGGAGAGAGAGAGAAAAAAAAAGTTAGCATAGGAGATATTTTGCTTCTTGAAGCCACCTTATTTCTCTTGTGCTCATCTCAGAGGCCTAAACCACCTGCTACCTGTAGTTTATTTGGGCTGCTCCAGGAGATTATGTAGAGGAGTTCCCAATTTTGGCAATCATTCCTCTTTCCTCATCCAAAATTAGTGCTTCCTCTGTAATGTTTGAAAATACAATTGCTGCATTTTACCCTGAAGACCCCCAAGTGGCTGCTGATCTTGCTCTGAACATTTTCCAAAACTCATCAAGCTGTTGATTAACCAATTCTGTACTGCCTTTTCATTTCTCTAAGTGGCAGCAACACACTTTTCTCTGGTGCAATTTGTATAAGAGTAGAAACAACCAACCAAGGCTGCATCTGCACTGCAGAATTAATGCAGTTTGACACCACTTTAACTGTCCTGGGTTGAGACTATGGAATCCTAGGATTTGTAGTTGTCATGGTACCAGAGCTCTCTGACAGAGTAGGATAAATATATCACAAAACTACAAATCCCAGAATTCCACAGTACTGAGCCAAGGCAGTTTAAATGGTGTCAAACTGCATTACTTCTGCAGTGCAGATTAGCCACAAGTTATTTATTACTGCATCATCGCCCTTGCAGAGGTCACACAAGACTAGAATCTTGTTATGACATATACAGACATAGCTCATGTGTCTAGGTCTGTTTTGAGATGTTATATGTGAAGCTATTCATAGGTTCCTCATGTACTATAAATTTGGGGGTGCTTCCATGGCCATTAAGTGGCCAGATAAAGAAATGAGGAAGGTAATTAAGAAGTGCCCTCCCAACCAGTCACATTCACATGCCTGGTGACACGTGGTGTGGAGGGCAGGGCTTCCAGGGGCAGGACTTCTGGCCCTAGACTTCTGGTGAGGTTTCTGGGGTGGGGAGCACCAAGGGGCACCTGTATGGGGCCCAGGAGGCCTGAAAAAAAACCTGTGCTGCATCCAGTAATCCCCAAATGCCCTTGTGTCAGGCCCAGGAGCCCCAAAATGCCTCTGTGCTGGGCCCAGGAGCCCCAAAATGCCCCTGTGCCAGGCCTAGGAGTGACCGAGTGGGCAGAAACAGTGCCAACAGGAAGCAGGGAGTCAGCCTGGTGTCACCACCCCCATCTTGGGTATTACCTCCCTTCTGGAGTCTCAGCCAGTGTGGTCCACACATTCTGAGCCCCCAGTGACACTACTGCTCCCAGCTGCAGTTCTGCAGCAGAGGGAAGGGAAATTAGGTAATTCTCCTGGACCTCCAGACAGGTACAGCAGGAATGGGTCCTTTCTGTTTGCCTACCTCCTCCCCATTCCCCAGCCAGTAAGCAGCCTGGAGCTTTACCGCTGACCTGAGAAGAAAGAAGCATGGAACTGTTCCTGCAGAGCATTATGCTCCACATGTGATCTAAGCTCTTGGCTGAAGTGGGATTTTAGGGAAAGAACCAAGTTCAAACATTCAGAGACTATTATACTGCAAACAAGTTGCAAATATATAATTTAAGATAACTCCTGGCATAAGCCTCTTCAGACAGCCACAGGGATTCTATTGCATTACAAATATAAACATCTAAGTATAATGTATGTATGTATGTATGTATAATGTATGTACCAACCAAATCCAATCTCCTCATTATACCCTTCTGTTGCTGATGCTAAACCTCTGGTCAAGTTAACAGGCCAACCTGGACCATGTTCACAAAGTGACAATGGCACACTTCCTTCATGTTGGAAGCAAGCATAGTAATGTCAAACATTTATCAGCCATGAAATTCCAGATGGGTTTACTTCTCTTCTCAAAAGATGAGAATTTTTTTAGGAGAGTTGATGCAGCTCCATATCCCACTCTTTCCCTACCATTAATAAAATATTTTTACTATAGGATTCCTGGATGCTTGTGTTTCCATTGTGGTCTTTATTGAAGAGGCAAACATATTTCAGTTTAAAATGTAGTTTGCCTCTTTAGCTGATTAAACAATTTTAATGGAAATCTCTCTGGAACGGGATGTATCCTATATGTGTACAGTGGAAACAAACTATGTTATTTCTCATATTAATGCACAATAGGTTATTTTTTATGGTATATTGACTGTAGGCCACTCTACATAGATATAAGTAGGCAAAGGGATCTTATAGCACTTTTGAGACTAATTGTGTGAAAGAAGTACCATAAACTTACACAGGCTAGGTCTACTTCCTCAGATGCATGCAGCAATTAAATAATTCCAATAAGTAGATATAAATAGGTGCAATCAGTATTCCTGTGATCAGGAAAAAATTCTTGTGATATACTGGGATTTTTTCTGAATTCACAGAAACATCAGTGCACACTACCATAAAACTCAGAGGGAAAGACATATGTCATATGATTTACAATAACTGACAATGAACTCAAAAGGACTTTTGATTTTGACTTGAGTATGCAAAAAGATCATACTATCTTGTTTGCTTTGCTTTCACCTCTGAGAATGGGGGGGGGGGGGGGGGAGGAAGAGAAAACAGTCCAAAAGATGTTTGAGAAAGTTGTTGGGAGGGGGGAGCAAAAATATATGTTTGGTTTGAAACCATCTATGACAAGTTCTAGCCTAGAATGAATTTCTATGGCAGAGTTATAAACTCCTGAAGGAAGCGGGGTTATAATGGAAATACTGACAGGCATTTAACTACAGAATTACCTAGGAGGGCTGTTGTAATAATTGGATTTGGGGAGGGAATGCAAAGCTGAATTTACAGATTCTTTCTGCCTGGAGGATAGCCATTCATTCCTGTCTGGAACAGCTACAACACAGAAATGTAGCATCATTTCAGGGGAAGGCAGAGAACAGCAAAAGATACAGAGGCATTTTAAAATGGGTTCATCTGTATGGTGGGCAGAAAACAACAATTACTTGAGAGATTAAGCCAAGCATGAGGTGCATGAGATATTTGAAGCTACATGGAGGAGAATGGATGGATGGGATCTTAATTTGTTGTTTTAAGTGATGTTATGTAGGAAGTCTGATGGCTCTGTCTTCCTAGATTCCCAATGAATAATTCATAGAAGTGATAAATTAAAAAAAAAAAAAACCAACCCAGTGACAACAACAAAGCATATAAAACCAGCAGTGTAACATGTGAAGTGTTAACCACTCATCCAGTAAAGCTCTTTTGACAGAATACTGCTCTACTTTGATCCAATTAAAACATCCCCACATTCCTCCACATTGGCTTTTTGAGTTGACAAAGCTCAACTTACACCTTGACATCATGTCCAAATGAAACAAATTGTGAGACTCCATTATGGAGATAGATGAGGGGAATTCATCAAGAAATTAAGCTCAAGAGCAGTATTGATGGTGTTTCAGACAGCAACATTCCATGTCTTGCACTCTTGCAGCTGTACCTCGGAAAATTCTCAACCACTTCAGTGCACTGACAGATATACTGGTCTAGCAAGAGACATTTATTGTGGTAGCTAATATGCCAGTTTTTTGTTCAATCATAAAACCTAACTAATCTTAAATTTGAGGTTTTCCTATTTCTCTTGTATTGGATATCATTCCTTGGTATATCGATTGCTTACAGCAACTTTTCATACATACTTTTCAACACTGAAAAGCAGATTTTTTTTTCTTCCACAGGGGGGAAGGACATTGCAGGAAGTGAGTTTTGAACATGACTCAAGGTATTTTCCTTTCTTCCCCCCCCCCACTTTGTTTAAATTGGTGTTTCTCCCCCCCCCCCTTTTTTTTTTTAGCAGCGCTTCCAAAATGTTCTCTGGCTTTGAAAAATATTGTTATGTTTTCTTAAGCAGGTGTGGGCAACTTTCTCTGTGGATCAAATTTGGCTTCCAAGGTAGGCTGTACTACTCCAGTTTCAGCTGAAATCCAGCTGAAAATGTAGGCTAGAAATGATGAAAATACACTTCCAGACTACTTATCTTGGGCATTAACAAATTTGTTGTGTCTGCAATACTTCCTAGTTTGCATGCATGGTAACACTTTCTGTACCACATCCTCTCTGCTGCACTCTAACCTGTAGCCATCTTCTCCTCTCTCACTTCCTATCCCCATTTGACTATGTATTTCATTATGCACAAGTTTTATAAGTAAAACTATTCTGTATGTTTTACAAAGAGGACTTATTCTTTTCTCTACTAGATCCTGTGTATAGGTGGGTAGCCATGAGGCTATTTGTTGTTTAGCATCTACCTTGCCAATTTACTCCACTTGAGAGATTTGATACTCTCTCTCATGTCTCCGCAACAATCTCTGTTTTTTCAACCAGCCTTAGGGAACTTTGGTGCATTTCCAGTTAGGCTGAACAATCAATGGGCCTGAAATGGTGCTGCCGTGCATAATGTTCCCCCAAGAGCATTCTGGGGCAGTTTATGGGCAATCTTTGCCAATTTTTTTTTTGGGGGGGGGTATAGGTGCTTTGTGTACTTGGAGGTTATTAGGGGGACATAAAAATGCTTCATGCTCTAGAACAACTTGCTAAAACCATTTCTTCTACATCAGATCTCCATGTGATTATGCACGGGTGCTCAAAAATGTACATTCACCTCTCTTCACCTATGTATAAAATATAAATAAAAGTGCTACTTGTCCGTGCTTTTTTTAAACAGCGTTTACACCCTGCAAAGGTGAGTGAACAATGAGAAGGGTAAAAAGGCATACCTTTGGTCAAACTTTATTTTCTCTGTAAGCCTGGATGCTAATTTTGTTGTTAACTGTCAACTTCAACTCTGTAGCTGATGACCCTATGGATGAGACATGTTCAAGTCCCCCTGTTGTCACTCTCTCTGCTCAGGTTCTACAGTCTCAGACCCATGTCCTCCCTAATCAAGGCTAACCATCTGCCATGTGGTCTTCCTCTCTTTCTACTGTCTTCCACCTTTCCTTGCATCATTGCCTTTTCTAGTGATTCGTTTTTCCTCATGATGTGTTCAAAGTATGGCAGCCTCAGTTTAGTCATCCTGGCCTTCAGAGATGGTTTGGGCTTGCTCTATACTAGAACCCATTTGTTTATCTGCTTGACCATCCATGGTATCTTCCACACTCTTCTCCAGCACTATATCTCGAATGAAATGATTTCTTTCTATTGGCTTTTTTCACTATCCAGCTCTGACATCCATACATTGTATTGGGAATACAATGGCGTGCACTAACCTTACTTAAGTATTCAGAGTTAGATCTTGACACTTTATGATTCTGTCCATTTCTTTCATAGCTGCCCTTCCCAGTCCTAGTCTTCTTCTGATTTCTTGACTATAGTCTCTGTTCTGATCAATATTTGATCCAAGTTATAGAAACTCTGCCTATTTCAATTGTCTAGTTGTCTAGGTTGAATTCTTGCAGGTCTTCCATTGTCATTATTGCTTTTTAATGTTCAGAATTAACCCAATCTTGGCACTTTCCTCCTTGACCTTCTTTAGTAATTGTCCCAGCTCTTTGTTTGTTTCTGCTGGTAGTTTTGTGTTGTCTGCATATCTTGGGTTACCGTAATATTATCTGTTTTTCAGTAATGAAGATATAACTACATTATGTTACTATCATAGCTAAATTAGGAATATTAACTCCATTAACTGTTAGTTTTAGCTACTTTTATGGTTATGGGGTTGACTCATTAAATATTGGATGAAGAATTTTATGTAGATTGTAAGGTACCTCATGCTACTGTCTTGTTCTCTGTTGTGGGTGTGAAGGCAATGGTGAAATGGATGGGAAGACAATGTATTTTGTGCCAAAGGTTAGCAGTTTGTGGTAGTCTGGGTTTTACTTTTGAAAAATGGGAATATAAGGAATTGCTTTTAGAAACTGTAATTAAACAACAACTAGCTACTTTTGGTGGGTCTTAGAAATACAATTATAACTAACTACATTTAAAGTAATATTCCATGCTTTGCTCTTTCTTTCCAGAGGAGTCTTATCTGTTTTCTGTTCATGGTGAAATATTGACCTATAGTGTCCTCAACAAAGAAGATACTGGACAACCTTCCCAGGACTGTTAGGCAGTTTCCAGCAGCACTCCTGAGTATGTTAACCTTCTCCTGCCAAAAATTTCCAATCTCACAACAGTAACATTTGGAATGAACAAATCTGTCAACTTTGGGTTCTCTCTGTTTTTCATTTTAGTTTGTTTCACCCTGTTTCTGCACTGGTTTGTGACAAAATGTCTGCAAAAACATTTGTGAACATTTTTGTATATATGCCTCCAAATATGTGCATTTTTGTGCACAGTTCTTGTTGTATGTTTTTTTTTGGGGGGGGGGGTAAGCATATAATGCTTTCTGTCAATTTTTTTGTTCAGAGAACTATCACAAAAGCTGGAGAAGTATGAAAACTAAAGGATCCCTAGGTTCTCATTTGCAGACTGATTCAAGATTAGAGAATTGGCTAGGTTGCTATACAAACGCAAAACAAGGAGAGCACTCCTCAAAAAAAAAAAAAAAGCACAAAAAAACCAACAACACAGTGTAATCCACTGATTTAACAAAAGAGGATCATCATTGAATTAAATCTGTGCTAGAATTTAATGGACCTTCCCTGGAGCGGACATTGAATTCCATTGGATTTTCTTCTGGGTATTAAGGGAATACATTTCATGGTACTTATGTGGAAAAGATGCTTCTGATTTTCTCCTCAACCAAATTTCCCACAGACATAACAAATTTTGAATTACCTGATTTTGTTTTGAAGCTATATTAATGAATTAGAAATTCTCCACTGAGACATTCCTGCCCCCAAAGCAAGTACAGAACACTGTGCTTGTTTAGTTCCTCTAGTTCATTTACCTCTAAATTATTGATGTGACTAGGTGGATGAATGAAACAGTGGAGAAAAATAGAAGAAGCAAGCTTCCTGTGATTGTATGTATGAGTTTGATCCATGTTTAGATAGTGCATCTGTTCAGCAGGGTACACAGATACTATTGTGCTGCAGTGAAAACCCAAATAAAACAAATCAGGATTAAGTCCTGTGTATAGCATAATCTCATCAAGACATACCCATAGGTATACTCAGACCTGCATGACCTACTTTTCATGACTGTGACTCTATTACCACATTTGTAACCTCACCATGACCATCTGATTTATGCAGGGTGAGAAAGAGACCAATTCTTCTGGCAACTAGAGTGCAGATGAATGACATTTGGAGGAGTTAGACCAGAATAAGTTACTTAACTAAATAGATGATACAGGATTCCAATCATCATCATTATCCTCATTGTCATCATCGTCATCGTCATCATCATCACCATCACCACCACCATAATCTTTGGTAGCAGCAGCTGCAGTGATAGTATCAGTAGTGGTATATCAGTATGTACAAAGTGCTTCCCATAACATCTGTGGTGAAAAGGGGATTGGGATGTGGCAGAAATCTACCCCTACTTGACTTCTTTTCCCAGTGCAACAGTGCAGTAATGCTGCCACCAAATCCTTCTTTGGATATTTAATCCCTCTCAGGATCTAGATTAAGGGTAGGCAACCTTTCCCCTTTAAGGGCCGAGGGACTTCAGCTCCCAGAAGCCTCAGCCATGTTGGCCAATAGTCCCATGTTGGCCAATAGCTCCTGGGATTCTGGGAGCTGAAGTCCCTCGGCCCTTAAAGGGGAAAGGTTGCCTACCCCTGGTGTAAGGACTCAACATACTGCCCCTCTCTCCTATGCCTAATGGGAACATAGAAAAATAATTATAGGTCTCCTGGTAGTCCTGGTCATTGAGACATATGACTAGAGCTTCCTCTTCACAGGAATAAATCAGACATTCAAAAATGAACTCTTTACTATATATATATATATATATATATATATATATATGTAACTGTAGCTATAAGAAGAAAACTCAACTAGTTTAAAGCACAGGTTTGCCATGTACCTTTCTCCCTGGTTGTCAGAAAGAAAAAGAAAACCCAACCAAACACAGATTTAACAATAATACATAAAAATATATAAATATATAAAAACCGACAATGCTCTGCAGCTTCACCAGTTGCCAACCCTATTTTCCAATCCCTTTTCAAAAGTATTGGAAATTTAACCCACCTAAATAGACAGCTCCTAGCTTCCTATGATCTGTGCTTGGGATTCCTTCTCTTGTTCATACCTGAGCAGTTAGAACCTGTTTACACTACGGGCCTCTCTCTCCTTCTAACCCCCCCCCCCCAGCTTATCCTCTCTTCACTTTCTCTCCTCCTGTCAGCTAAAAGAACCCAAGCGAGTGTCAAGGTCAATCAGATCTCTCCACCTTCTCACCTTCCATTGGCTGGCTAGCAGAACCCTGTGGATGTCAGGGCCAGTTGGGTCTCCCCACTTCCACACCTCTCATAGGTTACTATGAACTATCTCCCCTGAGTTAATTTTTCCTATAACCTAGACTATGAAACCTTGCAGGGTCATTACAACATCAAAACCAAGGGGAAAATCAAAATCATGACTTTTTATCTGTGACAGATGTTGAAATCTATCAAATCTGAGGTTGAACACCTTTGAGAAATTCAAGACCATTTTGTTTGGGATGGCTGTCAGGACTCAGAAGTCCAAAACAGATAGGCCAAAATTGCCACTTTTGGGCCAATCCAGGGGTGTTCAGATGACACCATACATCAAAGAAGTCACAGGCAGAATAGGGAAACTGATTGATCCAATTGATCTATAAACCAACCATGAAAATCCAGCAAATGCTGCACTCAGTGAAGGACAGGAGAGACCTTCTCATGGACGCAGAAGTTTACCACATACTATGCAGCTGCAGACAAGTCTACATAGGGACCACCAAATGCAGTGTTCAAAAATGAATCAAGGAACACACGAGACTTGGGGCCTTTGCAGACTGCCAGAAATAGTGCAAATTGAGTCCACTTTAAAGGTTAGGGTTAGTGCTAGGGAATCATGGGAATTTTTTTTTTTTCTGAGACATTGAGCCATCTCTGTCAGAGAGCTCTGGTGCCACAATAAAATACAGTCCCCATGATTCCCTAACCCTAACCCTAACCCTAACCCTTAAAGTGGACTCAATTTGCACTATTTCTAGCAGTCTGCAAAGGACCTAAGTCAGTTAGAAAAATCAGCAGTAGCAGAACATATTATAAACCATCCTGGGCATGGAATGCTTTTTGAAAACACTAAAATTCTGGACCATGCAAAAACTATTGGGTCAGAATGCATAGGGAAGCCATTGAAATCCACAAACACCTAGAAAACTTCAACAGGAAAGAAGAAACTCTTAAAGTAAACAAAGTCTGGCTGTCAGTCCTGAAAAACACCAAAATCAAAAATCAGTAATTGCAAATGAAAACCAACCAGGGTCAAGGGATTTCCCAGCAGACAATGAATCACTAATTAAATAGACACCCTAAGGCCTCACCATTCAACAACAGACCAACACAGATTAACATATAAATCACTTCCTCTCAACCAAGGATCACACAGTATAAATATACCCCACTCACTTCCATGGCAGCATTCTCTGAAGATGCCAGGCAGAGATGCTGGTGAAACATCAGGAATAAACTCTTATAGAACACAGCCACATAGCCCAAAGAACCCACAAAAAACCATGGGTGCCAGCCATGAAAGCCTTCAACTTCACAATATTTACTCTCTTTGAAGTACAGATGTGTTTGCCAGCATCTCTGAAGTCAGCACTGTCCTGTTCTCATACTGCACCAGCAGGCAAGAACTCAGAAGTTCAGAAGCTGAAGGAGCAAGCAGGTATCCGATAACCAAACAGTTCAGGGTCAGCAGCCATAAATCTTAAGCAAAGTCCATGAGTAGTAGATAACAAAGTCAAGAAACAGTCCAAAGTTAGATCTTGCTGTAGATGCAGGCTTGAGAAAGAAATCAAGTTTGTTTCCAGCAACTGAAAGGGGAGAAACCTTTGCCTTATAAAGCATACTGGCTTAGGGCTTTTGCAGACTGCCAGAAATAGTGCAAATTGAGTCCACTTTAAGGGTTAGGGTTAGTGCTAGGGAATCATGGGAATTGTGTTTTGTTTTGTTTTTAGCCTTCTCTGTCAGAGAGCTCTGGTGCCACAATAAAATACAGTTCCCATGATTCCCTAACCCTAACCCTTAAAGTGGACTCAATTTGCACTATTTCTAGAAGTCTGCAAAAGCCCTTTAGTCTCACCCAAATTGCAGACCTTATTAGAGTAAGAAAAAGGCCATCCTTCCAGTCCATCTGCCATCATCCCAGCCTCAGAGGGAGAGAAGGGGCAGGGCCAGCTCCATCAGGACTAGCCCAGAGAAAGAAGCACCCCCCTCCAGTCCATCTGCCATCACCAAGGCCTCAGAGGGAGAGAAGAACTGCTGGACTTGATCCCCTTCCCCATTGCCATCCCCATCTCCTTTTGTGTCATGTCTTTTTAGACTGTAAGCCTGAGGGCAGGGAACTATCTAATTGATAATTTGTAAGCTGCTCTGAGAGCCTTTGTGGCTGAAGAGCAGGGTATAAATACTCTAAATACCGGTAAATAAAAATATTTCAGGAGGGTATTTCCTCAATGTGTGCATGCAGCCTTCTACTTCACCTGCAGGGGAGGGAATGAGTTTGTGCCAGTTATCACAGCCTTCACCTTTCTTGAAGAGCTGGAACTATATCTCCTACCTCCTTCTGTGGAGCACTCAGGTGGCTGTCAGAGGAGAGCACAGCTGTGGTAAGTTTGCTTCTTCTTCAAAAGCCACACTCTCAAGGGGGGGTGGCCAGATGGGTAGGTTTGCTTCACCTTCAGAAGCCAAAATCTCAAGGGGGGGGGATGACAAGCACAACAACTTACCATGAGGCATGTCCCAGTCTGAGTCTGTTTGGCAGGGTCTCCATTCAGAAGAGGCAGCCAAGACATTTAAGCACTGATCACTCTCAAACAATGCAACCATTTCCTTGTCAGTGGAGAGCAGGGGAGTAGTATAATACCCCCACCTTTCGTCAAATCAAAAAGTGACAGGTGCTCCACCCCTTTTTGGTTCTTAGTCCCGCCTCCCTGTTTTGGGGTGGTTCTAGGTTTTGGGGTTCTAGGTTTTGGGGTTCTAGATTTTGGGGTTCTAGATTTTGGGGTGCCAATTTTTGGGGTGCCACTTTTTTGGGGTGCCAATTTTTGGGGTGCCACTTTTTTGGGGTTCAATCAGTGGTCCCCCTGAACCCCAAAAGTTCAGCCATTTTGTTTTTTGCAAAAGTTGTTTTTTGGGGGGTTGTGTGACCCCTCTACGGATTCGTCTCGGGCCCGCTGACCACTAGGAGCAGCTCCCATACCTCTCCGTCCGACGGTATAGCCGCAAGCCGTGTTCGAAGGTGGCAGTCGGCAGCCATTTTTCCTGCGCCAACTTTAGTTTTCGGGGTGGTTGTGACATGTCTCCGGGCTTGTCTCGAGCTCCCGAAGTGAACAGTTCAGAGGTCTGTTGCACTCTGAGCTTCGGAAAGGCGCGCCGTCCAATCTGCTACCGCTCACCCCTCCCCTGGGGGTGTGTTTTCAAAAAACGGCGCGCTTTTGAGAGAAGCGGATTGGCCCAAAGACCCCCACCCCCTGGCACCATCCAATGAGTTCTCACAGAGAGGGGTCCCACTCCCAGGATAGGGTATATGAGCATGAGTTTGGGGGGGCAGCGGCTTTCACTGTCACAAACCTGTTTTTTCAGGGTGGAGTGTTATACATTTCCAAGTCGGTCTCAGCACCTCCGATAGAGAGAGAAAGAGAGAGAGGAGGGAAGGGTTTCCAGGAGCGTAGAGCTCAGAGGAGGGGAGAGGTCCTTCACTCTTCAGCAGTCGGTCTGGATCTGAGCTTCACAGCTCTGAAGTGCAGGGAGGCTGAGAAGAAGAAGGGCTGGGACCCTTTTTCTCCTCCCCAGGAGAGTGTTTTCAAAAACAGCGGTGCCTTTTGAGCATCGCTGATTGGTCCATTTCCCTCCGCCACAACCAATGGAAGGTAGTGAGTTGGGAGCATGCCCTCCCTGCAGTGTCATGTATGTGGCCCTCCCTTGGGCCCCTGCTCTCTTCACCCGGACGCTGCGTTCTCCCTAAGCTCCCAGGGCTTTCTCCTTTCCCTCCCCAAGAGCTGTTTCTGCATAGAGCAGCCCCATGTGTGTGTGTGTGTTCTTCCCAACAGAGCAGCCATTTTTCATGGAAATACTCATTTTGGGGTGAAGTGTGAACCCTCCCCGTGGTCATACAAAAGCCCTTGACCACCAGTAACAGATTCCAAGGAAAACTACTTCCCATTTTTGGGAATTTCCATTTTGCAGCCCATATTTTGTTCTTCTTGTTGCAGAAACATACATTTTGAGGCAAGGTGTGAGCCTTCCTCCACACTCAGGCTAGCAGCTGTGACCAAAAGGAAGAGCTTTCCTTGCTGCCATGGCAGGATTTTTAATTTTGGGAAGTGACAGCTATCTTTTTTCTTTTGCAGAAGTGTGTATTTTGGAGCAATGTGTGCTTGTTGCTCCATCCTGGACTCCATGAGCTGGTTTCCAGTTCACCAGAGGCTTTTCAGTTCTCACAGCAGTACACAACTCACAAACAGGGGCTATGCTCCCCAAAAGGGTGGATTTGGAGTAGGAGGGGTGTCTTGCCTGTACATGCCCCACCAGCCATGACCGATGTTAGGCTTCCATGTGGATAGGCAAAGAGGGTCAGCCCCTTCGCTCGAGAGGTGTCTTTGGGAAGAACCAAAAATAAGGTTTCACCAACACAATTTTGTATGTATTTCACAACTTTGAAGGAGAACATAATAAGGCAGCTGCTCCCTATCCATTCCCACAACAATTTGTGCCTGCTTTTTACAGGTCTTTTGTTTTCAAGTGTTCCTTTTAAGATAGAACGCGGCCCTTCTATACAGCCAACCCAGGCCCTCCTTCAACAGGAGCGTGTTTCCACCCCACCATATCTGGCCCATCATTTTGAAAACATACAGAGCACTCAAGTTATTGATCTTGCCTATACACATACCCCCTCTCCTGCTTTTACAAATTGGGTACATGAGAAGTTAGTAGCAGGGTCCCGTCCCCCCCTACACCTTGGAAATAGATGCGTTCTGGCCCCTGCTTCAGACCATAGACCACAATGGCTGCAAAATGCCTAGGCATTTCTATGAAAAAAGGTTCCAGGGTAGATATTGGAATGAGGTCTGAGGATAGTAGAGGTACATAGGGGTTTAGGGCACTACTGTTTGGGGGTATGGAATGGCCAGGGAGAGGGTCATTTTCTGTTCCCACAGCAGGTCAGGAAAAACAAATGTGGATGGAGGCTCTGTCTGGGGCGATGATCATGGGAGGCTCTAAGGATTGTCTGCTGTCTGTTGCAAAGCAGGAAGATGGAAAAACAGTAGTGTTTAATTTACAGGTATAACAAGAAAGCAGAGAGTTATAATAAAGGGAATTTATTAGTGGGAAGATTAAAAACGAGGGAAGCTAGGAGGTTAGAGAAGGAGTAGGAGCCTTTTTGATAAACTTTGCAAACCCAGAAAAACTCTGGGTTGGAAGTCGTGTTAAGAAGACTGACACAAAAGAGTAAGGTGTATACATCCTACAATTTAAATAGATACATTTTACAATTTTGTTATGTCAAAGCCTGCTGGTTTTGTGAGAAACTCTTTATACAAGACAAAATAAATACAAAACACATCTTTTTGGGCAATGCAACTTTTCCCCAGTGCAAGAGGGGGGGATGCAAAGAAGGGACAATGTGCCGTGTGTGTGTGTGTGTGTGTGTCAGTGCACAGTAGCTGATAACAAACTTTTTCTTATCTCACGAGGGCCACATGGTGGGCTGCAGATGTTCAAACCTGAAAGATAGAGGAAATAAGGGTGTTTTAAACAACAACAACACAACGAAAGGCAGGAGAGAGGAACAGGCCAATCATCAGGTCAAAATTATAATATTTAATAGCCTCTTCAAATTAACCAATCAGGGGCCCCTTTGAAAGACAGGGGAAATACCAAGGGAGGGCTTTCAAAGATCTCTATCAGGCTTTTCAGAGTTAGGACCAAGACATAATAATAATAAGCCTGAATGTAGAAAGTTCTTCTATCAGGTAAGGACTGTTTTGTTTGTTAACTCAGCATAAAGGGAACTAGTAGTCCAGCATAAAGTTATACACAGAAGTTAATCATCTGGGTTGCATTTAATGGTGGTGGTTGTTAAAAAAGAAAAAGGAAAAAGAAAGATCATGAAGTATGCAGACAGATAGGTGGTTTTTGAACAGTATGGTTTGTTGTTTTCTGGGCAGTTTGACAGCCATGTGCACCAGCGCTCTTAATGTCCCTGCGCTGTTAGATGGAGGATGGAAGAGGTTTGCAGGCTCCTACTGTCGCTTATTTAGCTGTGTAGTTTGTGATGTATAAAGAGCAGCATCTGATCTTTTCCCAGAAGCTGTGGATGCAGGATCATAAATGGCTTGGGCTTTTTAACCACTTAATCTCCACAGCCTCTGAGGATAGCAACCCTTTCCTCTTCAGCTTTTGCAAAAGCTCTTCATTGACACTCCTCTGAATTTGGAGGAAGAATGGGACAGGGAGATCTTCTGCCAAGTATTAACTAACTCTTAGCTTATACAGAGCCATATGAAGTCCAGTGGTCTTCAGAAGGGAATGTAAGGCTTGCCAAGTGCCAAGTAGCTGGCCTCTTTTAAAAAAGGTTTTATTGGTCTTTAAGGCAGCCAAAACAGGCTCACTGCTGGCCTGTCCCATCCACACTCGACTGATAAATCTAAATGCATACTCCTAATTACAATGAACTCTTTAGCACACAGTTCACATATGAATGTAGGCAGGGGTAGAAAAGAGAAAGGAAGCAAAATCCCACAGGTTGTTGATGGTCCACAAAGTTTATTATTTTAAAAAGCACAAAGCGTTTCAGCCATGGCACAAATTGGCCTTCCTTAGGGGCTGTTGTAAAATAAATAAAACTACATTAATTATAGTTGTGGTATTGGGACAACATATAAAGCACCTCTAAAAAGCAAATAACTATTATCCATATTATCATATACATACCTACTACCAGAGATTTTAGGAGTTGCAGCCTGCACTTTCAACAAAGTGGACTCTCTGAGTATTAGAAGGAAGGGACTAGGACTACACTGAGTTCTTATTTATGGATTTTTTGAAGTAACATCATCGAAGAGAGCCAATGATGCAAGCTGTCAATAAATCTACTCAGTTCTGTTCTATCCAGTTGATGCAATATTGAAATTATTTGTAGCCATTGATTGCAAATTTTTATATAAGACAGTGTATTTCCAAATCCTCATCCAAACCATGGTACTAAAGTTTTAAGTTTCCAAAATCCACTCTACCACTTTCTTCTTTAAACAATTCTTCTTTTTATTATTTATCACCTCCAGTACCCAAAAACTTATGGTGGGTGCTGCATGTTTCATTTGTTCAAAGGGATTAACCAGAGGACCCCTATTCTTTTATTTCTCAAAATGGCCAGATGTGCAGCTAGTCTTTGTTTGATATATCTCGATGTTCATCCCATCAAGATGGATCTCTTCCATCTCTTACATTGGATTGCATAATTACAAAAGTGCTTATTTATACCATTTTTGAGCTACAAAATTGTTAAATTCATTCATTGTGGTTGTGTAGTTTATACAGGCTTATACAGAATAAAGCTAACTTGAGATCTAATCCTCCCCCAGTAGTTGCTTCTCTTTGGCTTCCTTTCTCTTAATATGGCCTTGCCCGCTGGGCTTGACTAGCCTCTGATGTACTTGGAAATTGTCTCCTTGTTTATTGTTATTGGTATTTTAAATTAGATTTTAATTGAGGCCGATTGAATGTATTTTTAAGGGGGGGTGTTATATGTCTGTTATAATGTGTGGGTTGTTATTTTAATGTAAGCCGCCTTGATAGCCTTGGCTAAAGGCGGAGTAAAAATAAAATTTTATTATTATTATATATATATATTTATTGCATTTACATTGGATTGCATAATTACAAAAGTGCTTATTTATACCATTTTTGAGCTACAAAATTGTTAAATTCAATCATTGTGGTTGTGTAGTTTATACAGGCTTATACAGAATAAAGATAACTTGAGATCTAATCCTCCCCCAGTAGTTGCTTCTCTTTGGCTTCCTTTCTCTTAATATGGCCTTGCCCGCTGGGCTTGACTAGCCTCTGATGTACTTGGAAATTGTCTCCTTGTTTATTGTTATTGGTATTTTAAATTAGATTTTAATTGAGGCCGATTGAATGTATTTTTAAGGGGGGGTGTTATATGTCTGTTATAATGTGTGGGTTGTTATTTTAATGTAAGCCGCCTTGATAGCCTTGGCTAAAGGCGGAGTAAAAATAAAATTTTATTATTATTATATATATATATTTATTGCATTTACATTGGATTGCATAATTACAAAAGTGCTTATTTATACCATTTTTGAGCTACAAAATTGTTAAATCCATTCATTGTGGTTGTGTAGTTTACAGTATACACAGAGTTGCCCCAAACACAGTGCTATTGGATTTTCTATTTGAGATCCTAAAGGCTGCCCTCAGCAGCATGTCTTTAATATTTCTTAATCTTTTGTATGAAATTGTGGGTGTTCTTTGCATCCTGAAATATTTCCAATCAAATACCAATGTTTCTTCATAGATTGTTGTAAACTATTTGTTACATGGTGAAATGACAATGCACAATGTATGTGATTACTGTGGGGGTCTATCTGTTTCTTCTAAAGTTCTGAGTGAGACCTACAGGCAGCTTTAGGATATCCATTAGCTATAACATGTTGTGGATAACTTCTATCCCTTAACTGTTTATTTAATTGGGGGTTGGGGGTCTGGAATGGATCTCCCGTGAAAACGGAGGGGTGACGGTACTTCCCAATTTTATGGCATTGATAGTTAGGTTTTATACTGTTTATCTTTCTTTCAATACCTTATTTTTATATATACTACTTTAGAATCCTCCAGTCTGAGATGGCGGGGGAAAAGCAGAAATAGCCAAAATGTGGTGGGACAGAGAGTGCAGTGGCATTACCTCTCCATATAAAAATACATCATCTAAAGATCTGACCCCCATTTTAAGCTTATCTTAACTCCAATACCTAGAACCCCCAAAATCAACCCACCAAAACTTAGAATCCCAAACCTAGAACCCCAAGAGGGTGGTCATTTTGGTTGTGCCAAAGATAAGCTTAAAATGGGGGTCAGATCTTTAGATGATGTATAGATGTACTGGAAACCTGCAGTTGTAAATACTTATTTGAAGTCTGATAGCTGCCATCCCCGAACTAAGAAAATAACCTCCCATATGGACAGTTTCTAAGGGTGAAATGACACTGTTCTAAGGAGGAAGAATTCTTTTTAAAAAAAAAAAATCATATAAAACCTTTTTCTTTATTGTTTTACACTCCTAAAATTTTGTCATACATTGCATATGAATTACAAGATACGTGTGTTAAGGTATAGATAGAATACTTTCAAGATGTTTGAATTACAATTTTTGAACAATTAAACATGTCCAAGGGAGAGTGAAAAACATATTCATGAAAGATACATAAAGCTGAGCTGAAACTAGGGAAAAGCATAAGTTAAAGTAAAAACTTGGCCCCTACTAAGCACTCTCTGTCCCACCACATTTTGGCTATTTCTGCTTTTCCCCCGCCATCTCAGACTGGAGGATTCTAAAGTAGTATATATAAAAATAAGGTATTGAAAGAAAGATAAACAGTATAAAACCTAACTATCAATGCCATAAAATTGGGAAGTACCGTCACCCCTCCGTTTTCACGGGAGATCCATTCCAGACCCCCAACCCCCAATTAAATAAACAGTTAAGGGATAGAAGTTATCCACAACATGTTATAGCTAATGGATATCCTAAAGCTGCCTGTAGGTCTCACTCAGAACTTTAGAAGAAACAGATAGACCCCCACAGTAATCACATACATTGTGCATTGTCATTTCACCATGTAACAAATAGTTTACAACAATCTATGAAGAAACATTGGTATTTGATTGGAAATATTTCAGGATGCAAAGAACACCCACAATTTCATACAAAAGATTAAGAAATATTAAAGACATGCTGCTGAGGGCAGCCTTTAGGATCTCAAATAGAAAATCCAATAGCACTGTGTTTGGGGCAACTCTGTGTATACTGTAAACTACACAACCACAATGAATGGATTTAACAATTTTGTAGCTCAAAAATGGTATAAATAAGCACTTTTGTAATTATGCAATCCAATGTAAATGCAATAAATATATATATATAATAATAATAAAATTTTATTTTTACTCCGCCTTTAGCCAAGGCTATCAAGGCGGCTTACATTAAAATAACAACCCACACATTATAACAGACATATAACACCCCCCCTTAAAAATACATTCAATCGGCCTCAATTAAAATCTAATTTAAAATACCAATAACAATAAACAAGGAGACAATTTCCAAGTACATCAGAGGCTAGTCAAGCCCAGCGGGCAAGGCCATATTAAGAGAAAGGAAGCCAAAGAGAAGCAACTACTGGGGGAGGATTAGATCTCAAGTTATCTTTATTCTGTATAAGCCTGTATAAACTACACAACCACAATGATTGAATTTAACAATTTTGTAGCTCAAAAATGGTATAAATAAGCACTTTTGTAATTATGCAATCCAATGTAAATGCAATAAATATATATATATAATAATAATAAAATTTTATTTTTACTCCGCCTTTAGCCAAGGCTATCAAGGCGGCTTACATTAAAATAACAACCCACACATTATAACAGACATATAACACCCCCCCTTAAAAATACATTCAATCGGCCTCAATTAAAATCTAATTTAAAATACCAATAACAATAAACAAGGAGACAATTTCCAAGTACATCAGAGGCTAGTCAAGCCCAGCGGGCAAGGCCATATTAAGAGAAAGGAAGCCAAAGAGAAGCAACTACTGGGGGAGGATTAGATCTCAAGTTAGCTTTATTCTGTATAAGCCTGTATAAACTACACAACCACAATGAATGAATTTAACAATTTTGTAGCTCAAAAATGGTATAAATAAGCACTTTTGTAATTATGCAATCCAATGTAAGAGATGGAAGAGATCCATCTTGATGGGATGAACATCGAGATATATCAAACAAAGACTAGCTGCACATCTGGCCATTTTGAGAAATAAAAGAATAGGGGTCCTCTGGTTAATCCCTTTGAACAAATGAAACATGCAGCACCCACCATAAGTTTTTGGGTACTGGAGGTGATAAATAATAAAAAGAAGAATTGTTTAAAGAAGAAAGTGGTAGAGTGGATTTTGGAAACTTAAAACTTTAGTACCATGGTTTGGATGAGGATTTGGAAATACACTGTCTTATATAAAAATTTGCAATCAATGGCTACAAATAATTTCAATATTGCATCAACTGGATAGAACAGAACTGAGTAGATTTATTGACAGCTTGCATCATTGGCTCTCTTCGATGATGTTACTTCAAAAAATCCATAAATAAGAACTCAGTGTAGTCCTAGTCCCTTCCTTCTAATACTCAGAGAGTCCACTTTGTTGAAAGTGCAGGCTGCAACTCCTAAAATCTCTGGTAGTAGGTATGTATATGATAATATGGATAATAGTTATTTGCTTTTTAGAGGTGCTTTATATGTTGTCCCAATACCACAACTATAATTAATGTAGTTTTATTTATTTTACAACAGCCCCTAAGGAAGGCCAATTTGTGCCATGGCTGAAACGCTTTGTGCTTTTTAAAATAATAAACTTTGTGGACCATCAACAACCTGTGGGATTTTGCTTCCTTTCTCTTTTCTACCCCTGCCTACATTCATATGTGAACTGTGTGCTAAAGAGTTCATTGTAATTAGGAGTATGCATTTAGATTTATCAGTCGAGTGTGGATGGGACAGGCCAGCAGTGAGCCTGTTTTGGCTGCCTTAAAGACCAATAAAACCTTTTTTAAAAGAGGCCAGCTACTTGGCACTTGGCAAGCCTTACATTCCCTTCTGAAGACCACTGGACTTCATATGGCTCTGTATAAGCTAAGAGTTAGTTAATACTTGGCAGAAGATCTCCCTGTCCCATTCTTCCTCCAAATTCAGAGGAGTGTCAATGAAGAGCTTTTGCAAAAGCTGAAGAGGAAAGGGTTGCTATCCTCAGAGGCTGTGGAGATTAAGTGGTTAAAAAGCCCAAGCCATTTATGATCCTGCATCCACAGCTTCTGGGAAAAGATCAGATGCTGCTCTTTATACATCACAAACTACACAGCTAAATAAGCGACAGTAGGAGCCTGCAAACCTCTTCCATCCTCCATCTAACAGCGCAGGGACATTAAGAGCGCTGGTGCACATGGCTGTCAAACTGCCCAGAAAACAACAAACCATACTGTTCAAAAACCACCTATCTGTCTGCATACTTCATGATCTTTCTTTTTCCTTTTTCTTTTTTAACAACCACCACCATTAAATGCAACCCAGATGATTAACTTCTGTGTATAACTTTATGCTGGACTACTAGTTCCCTTTATGCTGAGTTAACAAACAAAACAGTCCTTACCTGATAGAAGAACTTTCTACATTCAGGCTTATTATTATTATGTCTTGGTCCTAACTCTGAAAAGCCTGATAGAGATCTTTGAAAGCCCTCCCTTGGTATTTCCCCTGTCTTTCAAAGGGGCCCCTGATTGGTTAATTTGAAGAGGCTATTAAATATTATAATTTTGACCTGATGATTGGCCTGTTCCTCTCTCCTGCCTTTCGTTGTGTTGTTGTTGTTTAAAACACCCTTATTTCCTCTATCTTTCAGGTTTGAACATCTGCAGCCCACCATGTGGCCCTCGTGAGATAAGAAAAAGTTTGTTATCAGCTACTGTGCACTGACACACACACACACACACACACGGCACATTGTCCCTTCTTTGCATCCCCCCCTCTTGCACTGGGGAAAAGTTGCATTGCCCAAAAAGATGTGTTTTGTATTTATTTTGTCTTGTATAAAGAGTTTCTCACAAAACCAGCAGGCTTTGACATAACAAAATTGTAAAATGTATCTATTTAAATTGTAGGATGTATACACCTTACTCTTTTGTGTCAGTCTTCTTAACACGACTTCCAACCCAGAGTTTTTCTGGGTTTGCAAAGTTTATCAAAAAGGCTCCTACTCCTTCTCTAACCTCCTAGCTTCCCTCGTTTTTAATCTTCCCACTAATAAATTCCCTTTATTATAACTCTCTGCTTTCTTGTTATACCTGTAAATTAAACACTACTGTTTTTCCATCTTCCTGCTTTGCAACAGACAGCAGACAATCCTTAGAGCCTCCCATGATCATCGCCCCAGACAGAGCCTCCATCCACATTTGTTTTTCCTGACCTGCTGTGGGAACAGAAAATGACCCTCTCCCTGGCCATTCCATACCCCCAAACAGTAGTGCCCTAAACCCCTATGTACCTCTACTATCCTCAGACCTCATTCCAATATCTACCCTGGAACCTTTTTTCATAGAAATGCCTAGGCATTTTGCAGCCATTGTGGTCTATGGTCTGAAGCAGGGGCCAGAACGCATCTATTTCCAAGGTGTAGGGGGGGACGGGACCCTGCTACTAACTTCTCATGTACCCAATTTGTAAAAGCAGGAGAGGGGGTATGTGTATAGGCAAGATCAATAACTTGAGTGCTCTGTATGTTTTCAAAATGATGGGCCAGATATGGTGGGGTGGAAACACGCTCCTGTTGAAGGAGGGCCTGGGTTGGCTGTATAGAAGGGCCGCGTTCTATCTTAAAAGGAACACTTGAAAACAAAAGACCTGTAAAAAGCAGGCACAAATTGTTGTGGGAATGGATAGGGAGCAGCTGCCTTATTATGTTCTCCTTCAAAGTTGTGAAATACATACAAAATTGTGTTGGTGAAACCTTATTTTTGGTTCTTCCCAAAGACACCTCTCGAGCGAAGGGGCTGACCCTCTTTGCCTATCCACATGGAAGCCTAACATCGGTCATGGCTGGTGGGGCATGTACAGGCAAGACACCCCTCCTACTCCAAATCCACCCTTTTGGGGAGCATAGCCCCTGTTTGTGAGTTGTGTACTGCTGTGAGAACTGAAAAGCCTCTGGTGAACTGGAAACCAGCTCATGGAGTCCAGGATGGAGCAACAAGCACACATTGCTCCAAAATACACACTTCTGCAAAAGAAAAAAGATAGCTGTCACTTCCCAAAATTAAAAATCCTGCCATGGCAGCAAGGAAAGCTCTTCCTTTTGGTCACAGCTGCTAGCCTGAGTGTGGAGGAAGGCTCACACCTTGCCTCAAAATGTATGTTTCTGCAACAAGAAGAACAAAATATGGGCTGCAAAATGGAAATTCCCAAAAATGGGAAGTAGTTTTCCTTGGAATCTGTTACTGGTGGTCAAGGGCTTTTGTATGACCACGGGGAGGGTTCACACTTCACCCCAAAATGAGTATTTCCATGAAAAATGGCTGCTCTGTTGGGAAGAACACACACACACACATGGGGCTGCTCTATGCAGAAACAGCTCTTGGGGAGGGAAAGGAGAAAGCCCTGGGAGCTTAGGGAGAACGCAGCGTCCGGGTGAAGAGAGCAGGGGCCCAAGGGAGGGCCACATACATGACACTGCAGGGAGGGCATGCTCCCAACTCACTACCTTCCATTGGTTGTGGCGGAGGGAAATGGACCAATCAGCGATGCTCAAAAGGCACCGCTGTTTTTGAAAACACTCTCCTGGGGAGGAGAAAAAGGGTCCCAGCCCTTCTTCTTCTCAGCCTCCCTGCACTTCAGAGCTGTGAAGCTCAGATCCAGACCGACTGCTGAAGAGTGAAGGACCTCTCCCCTCCTCTGAGCTCTACGCTCCTGGAAACCCTTCCCTCCTCTCTCTCTTTCTCTCTCTATCGGAGGTGCTGAGACCGACTTGGAAATGTATAACACTCCACCCTGAAAAAACAGGTTTGTGACAGTGAAAGCCGCTGCCCCCCCAAACTCATGCTCATATACCCTATCCTGGGAGTGGGACCCCTCTCTGTGAGAACTCATTGGATGGTGCCAGGGGGTGGGGGTCTTTGGGCCAATCCGCTTCTCTCAAAAGCGCGCCGTTTTTTGAAAACACACCCCCAGGGGAGGGGTGAGCGGTAGCAGATTGGACGGCGCGCCTTTCCGAAGCTCAGAGTGCAACAGACCTCTGAACTGTTCACTTCGGGAGCTCGAGACAAGTCCGGAGACATGTCACAACCACCCCGAAAACTAAAGTTGGCGCAGGAAAAATGGCTGCCGACTGCCACCTTCGAACACGGCTTGCGGCTATACCGTCGGACGGAGAGGTATGGGAGCTGCTCCTAGTGGTCAGCGGGCCCGAGACGAATCCGTAGAGGGGTCACACAACCCCCCAAAAAACAACTTTTGCAAAAAACAAAATGGCCGAACTTTTGGGGTTCAGGGGGACCACTGATTGAACCCCAAAAAAGTGGCACCCCCCAAAAAAGTGGCACCCTAAAAATTGGCACCCCAAAAAGTGGCACCCCAAAAATTGGCACCCCAAAAAAGTGGCACCCCAAAAAAGTGGCACCCCAAAATCTAGAACCCCCAAAATCTAGAACCCCAAAACCTAGAACCCCAAAACCTAGAACCACCCCAAAAACAGGGAGGCGGGACTAAGAACCAAAAAGGGGCGGAGCACCTGTCACTTTTTGATTTGACGAAAGGTGGGGGTATTATACTACTCAGGGGCAATGAGGGAATGTCCAGTCTTACAGTTTATAATGAGGCTTGATATTTCCAAGATGGAGAAAAAGTCCAGGACACCATCACCCCTAGCTGTCATTATGAATTCTTTAGACTCTAGGAAAAGACATCACAAACACAATGGATAATGGAGCAAGCCAAAGAATTCTAGAAGAAAATTAGCAGGTGCTTTATAGACTAAAGCAAAACTTTCAGTTGCATAGATCATGAAAAGCTATGGAATGCTCTTAAAGAAATGGGAGTGCCACTACATCTGATAGTCCGATGAAGAATCTGTACTTAAGAGAAGAGGCTAATGTAAGATTTACATAAATTTAATCTAAATAACGAGGAAATTGAAATAGTTAAATATTTCCTATACCTTGGATCAGACATTGATTAGAATGGAGACTGCAGTCAAGAAATAAGAAGACTAGGAATGAGAAGGACAGTTGTAAAAGGTCTAGACAAAATCCTAAAGTGTAAACATATACAGCTGAACACTAAAGTTAGAATTATTTATGTATGGCTGTTAGAGCTGGACAGTGAAGAAAACAGATAGGAAGAAAATTATTTCATTTGAGATGTGGTGGTTGAGAAGAATGCTGAGGATACCATGGACAGCTAAAAAGACAAACAAATGGAACCTAGAACAGATCAAGCCAGAACTCTCCTTGGAAGCCAAGATGACTAAATTGAAGCTGAATTGAGGCTGTCATACTTCAGCCACATAATAATAAGAAGAGAGGAAGACCACATGCCAGATGGATAGACTCAATGAGGGAGACCATGGACCTGAGCCTGCAGAACCTGAGCAGGGAGGTAGAGGGTAGGGAGATGTCTCATTCACAGGGTTGCCATGAGTTGAGATCAACTTGAAAGCAGCTAACGACAACAGACAACTTTCCTGTCTTATGCAAAAAAGTGGCAAAACAGACCAACCTGCAGAAGTGGCTTCCTGACACCCCTTTGAGCACTGGATTGGACTGTGACATCCACACGTTGGGTCCCGATCCAGCATCTTTCCAGCCCAAAAAGGAGCAGCAGAATGCCACTGCTTTTTGGGGCCAATAAAAAGGTGCCCTTTTTGCTGCCACCATGGCTTTCCCACATTTCTGAGGCATGCCGCATGTAAATGCCACACTGCAGAGATGCCACACTGCAAAATGTGATGCCAGTTTGGGGGCAGCATAGGGCTGTATGGCATGTGGACGCCATGCCCCTAAGCCACAGGAAAGCCACCACATTTTGCCAGTGTATTTAGCCCCAAACTCTAATATTCTTATTTATTGAGCATACCTTGTTATAATATACTGAGAAATATTCACAGCACAAGATAGCTGGTGGTTTATTGCTGAATCATGTGAGCTTAGAATCTGTATGCATTTTATATGAACATACTATTTCTCATCATTTTTTTCAGTAGTTCTCTCTCTCTATCTTTTACTATGTATTCTGTGATACTGAAAAGACTAGGAAAGTCCCTTGTTGCACTGATTTGGCTGACACACTGTGGAAAATATCCCCCAATTCTGTGTCAGTATGTGTTAATAATTTGCTTAATAATAATTATTTATATCCCGCCCCTCTGCCAGGCAATCGGGGTGGCGTACAGAGTTCAAAACATCAACATAGATTACATCAAATCAACTCCCATCCCTAATAATAATAATTTTTATTTACATACAGCTGCTTATAGCAGGCCACTTGCAGAATATCTACAGCTGCTTTTTCCCCTTTTATCTGACAAAAATATATGTCAAATATAGTAGGTTTTTAATCATCCTGAAGAAGGACTGCCCCAGGGAATAAGTATCTGATTTCTTTAAAATTAAATCGCACTATTCTCTTTATCTGAAATGGGGTCAAAATGGGGTGCCTGGCTGCACTCACATTGCCGGGTGCCCTGTTTTGACATCAGAGGTGGCAATGGGGGAGGGGGGGGGCTTCTCAATAGCCACAACAGAGAAACAAGGTAAGGGGTACATGGTGGTAGCAGATCCATGGATGAGTGGGTGTATAAACTCCCTCCTGTCTCTATGGGCCTAAGCAGACTGCCAGAAATAGTGCACATTAAATTGAGGCACTGCCCTGGCTCAGTGCTAGGGAATCATGGGAACTGTAATTTATTGTGGCACCAGAGCTCTCTGACAGAGAAGCCTCAATGTTTCAGAAAAAAATACAATTCCCATGACTCCCTAGCACTGAGCCAGGGCAGTGCCTCAATTTAATGTGCACTATTTCTAGCAGTCTGCTTAGGCCTTATGTCAGCCCAGGGACAGATCTGGGGTCAATTAGCCCATCACTCAGCCCCCAGATCTTGTTTGAATGTATTGATGGGAACATTTATTTGTAAGGGGCTTATATGATTGGTGCCTTTCACCAATGGCTAATCTTTCTTTTACATGACTAGGAAAAACAGCTAGGATGGGAACAGGAAGGAAACAGTTTCAAGGGAGAGGTTTCATTTCATTATTTATGATTTACTTTGAAAACTGAGGTCACTGATCTAACTTCTTACTGGAGATTTTGAGCAATCACTTTCCTCCTGTTGACATTTTCTGTTAGTTCTTCCCCCATATATGGATTTCATTACCTTATTTCTGTCTTGAGGCCAAGTTTTGGTTAATGTTCTGAGCTGTAAGATGTTTGAAGGGAAAGGAGTGATTGATAAAAGAGATGGCAGTATACAGTGTTGATGGAGAATGTGTGCAAAATAATTATTTGGATAATGTGTGCGTGCGTGCGTGCGCCTTTAGGTTGCCTATTGGCAATCCCATGAATTGCATAGGGGCAAGGAATACTCAGAGGTAGTTTGCCAGTTCCTTCTTCTGAAATATATCCTACAGCACCTGGTATTTGATGGTGGTATTCCATCCAAGTACTAACCAGGGCTGACCCTGCTTAGCTTCCAGGATCAATTTATATCTGGTTCCTTTAGACTCCTATTGAGGTAACAGAGCATGGGGTTAACAACAAATGCACAAAGTCTCAGTGCAGTAGTGGGTTGCTCATTCTCTTTTTGGAGGTCACAGAAGAAATAAACTAACTTTTCCTTAATATAAATGCATCCTACATGTTTGATATGGAGCTTTTAGTGGTGAGAGTATTGCTATGTTACTGACTGTCCTCTTTGAATGATTAGAGATTGCAAAAAAAGAAAACAACAATTTGGAATTGGTTGTTTTGTAGACTAAATGAACTGAGTTCATAATGCCCAAATGTCTAGTGGAATTAAACCTCAATCTAAGGAATTTTATGTAGCTTTCAATTCAAGCCAAGACTGATTATCAATTCATTTCCTTACATTCTCTGCTTTTGCAGTTAGCATGACTAGGTATTCAGACCTTCCATATGTTTGCCATTTTTTTGCATGCACTGACACTTATTGCTGGTATGCCTTTACTTTCTGGTATCAATGGCCCATTTTCAAACGTACATGCACAAAGAAAAAAGTAACCTTTGCCCTTCCATATCACTTTGCTGGGGGGGGGGGAATAAACCCCAGTTTAAGAATCTTGATCTGAACCATTCTGCATTCATAATTAGAAAGTCAATTTCATTTGAACGGGCATAGGAACATGGGCAGGATATCACAGGCCAATCCATGGTATCCCACCTATGGTTCTGAACTGTTTCCACTCGTAGCACACATGTTGCTCCCACAGCGTGGAGCCACAACCTCTCCATGCCCCCTTACCTGCCACCACCATGAGTTGTAAGGCAGGAACAGGGCAACTGGCTGCACCTATATGGCACAACACCCCCTCCCAACATCTGCAGCTTGCAAACAGCAAGTATTATCAGGTTGTACTAAGAGATTTTTGAACCAGGATTGTTCTGGAACTGCCTGGTCAGCATCTGGTCTGGTAGATCCTAGCTCTGGGCTATTGGCCTGTGTTGTCCATACAGGATGATACCAGGCCAGGAGGAATGTGGGGCTTTGGGCCCATGCATTCATTTGCAAGGTACATTTCCTCCTTGTCCCCTGAAAATAAATTACTGATTGTATAGACTATGTTCATTATTTTAAAAATCTACATTAAAGAATATATCTATCAAAGTCCTTACAACATCTTAAGGCATGCCTCTTTTTGTTTGTTTGCTTTACAGATACTAGCTAAAAAGTGTATAATTTAAAAATACACAAAAAATGTTAGTTGCTGGTTAAATTGTGTTTGAAAAAAAGTGTACATTATGAAAAATGAGTACCAAAATATGAATGGATTTTCACATGGAAAGAAAAAAATAAAGTCTCACAACCCTGCACAGAATTAGGATGTGACAAGATTCTAACAAACAGAACAGAAATAAAATCAGCAAAAACTTACCTCCCTTGTGTTCACTTTTGAAATCAAATTATTTTCCACACCTGTTTGGGACACAAGACAAATAATGCTAGATATTCCAAAGGAGAGATAGACCTATATGGCTTAAGTCCATACTATCTGAAAAACCATATTTCCCCATACAAACTTTCTAGAACTCTAAGATCTTCAGAGGAAGGTTTTCTCTCAGTCCCACCACCATCATAGGCTCACTTGGTGAGGACTCAAGCAAGAAAGTTCTCAGTGGCTGCTCCTACCCTCTAGAACTCCCATCTGCTTTGTTTTTGTGGGCAGGCAGACTTTTTTGTTGTTTAAGCAGGCTTTTAAAGTGTAAGTAGGGGTGCTTCTGATTGGGATGTCTTATTTATCTTTTTAAATTTTGTGTGTCTTCTAAATTATTTAATATTGTTTCATGCAGAAGTTTTAATTGTTTTTAATTTATAATTTTGAAAGATGAGGGTTTTTTTAAAAAAAGATTCTTTTTGGAAGCTGTGTTGGGTCCCATTCTGGAATAAAGGCAGCAAATAAATAAATAAATAAATAAATGCTGTATCAAATTCAATATGCAGCCCATTCTGAGAAAACTGGTGCAGTTTGTTGTAGATAATGCCCAAAGTCGTTTTACGTTTTAGACCTCTCATTGCAAGAGGAGTTTAGCATTGTTTGAGCCTAATATTTCAGCATGAGGCAACACTTTTGCATCGTAAAGTGATATCCTTTTGAGTCTGGGTGCCTTGAACCTGATTTCAAAACTGATAAATGATCCCATTGCAGTACAAGAACACATCATCAATAATATCTCATGCAATCTACATTATAACAGATGCATGAATTTGGTTCCCCTAATATTTTATGGCAGGGAGGTAATGAAATTTGTGAGCTGTGACTGTCCTGTGTAAAGCAAAAACAGCAATAGAAATCATTAGCCCATTTAAAAAGTGCCCATAGACTGCACTTGCAACAGTATGGGAAATGGATACATGTGACTTTACCCATGATAATTGGAAGGGTATTTTTTTCATAGAAAAGTAGTTTGAATATAAAGGTTTTGAGGAGAAATGCGAGGAGAAAGAAAAGCTACTTTCTCTTTTTTCTTCTTCACACTTATCTAATCAAAATCATTTTGCAAGCTACCTTTTTCCCTATATGTTACCTCATCCATCCCCCCCCCCCCCTAGTAGGAAAACTGATTAGGTGCTAATTTTGAGTAAACAACATGAAATGAAAAAGTTAAACACCCCATATCCCATATTCTTCTGGTTCCAATCAGTTACTTAAAGTTGTTTTTACTCTTTAACAGCAACAACAACAAGAACTAATAAACAACAGGCGAAACAACCATGAAGTTGTATATCCCATCTAGTTTGGTCTGTGTTTGTCTATATTCCCACTTTAGTTTTCACTGTGGCATCACACTGCGCCATTTTTAAGTTAGAGTACTTTGGTGCAACATAGCACAATTAGTTTCAGAACAATCATGTTTATTGCTATATTAGAGAACAAACCAGCCATGGAATGGTAATTGGGATTTACTGAAAGAGTGAATTGGATAATCTAAGCCTGCCTGAAAGGGAAAAGAAAAAGATGAAGAAATATGAAAGAATAGCATTTTTATTGTGCTAGATTTAAGTTTATTGGGAACATGCATCACTTGGTCTCTTTGTCTCTCAATTTTCATCGTACTCAATTTTCATAAGCAGCAGAAGTGACACCTACATTTTAAACCCCAAGCTAGTTTTTTTTTTAAAAAAAATCACTAGGTTTAACAGGATTTTTTTTAGGAATCTTACTAAATTACATGTTTTCAGTGAGAGAGTCATCTCATCACACTTTGAGGAAGCATGCTGAAAGTGTGTTAACACCTGTGAGATTTTTCTTCTCCATCATGAGAACAAGAAAAACATTTTTCATGGAGATGTTTTGCATTTTGCACAAGAAGTATTTACATAAAGTGAGGATCACTCTGTGAAACAATGCATATACTTGCAGGTCTGGCTAAGTGATCAAAAATATATTTAAAAATCAATGGGATGCTTCTGATTTTTAAAATTCTAAGTGAAAAGTGCTCACTTCGGCAGCACATATACTAAAATTGGAATGATACAGACAAGATTAGCGAAAAGTCAGTAGCTATCATGGTTTCACTCAACAATGGCACAAGCTAGACAATTTGTTCAAAAATGATTATCACAAGTCTTTCAACTCTCAAGACTAGCTAAGGATATCTTGCTATTTGATAGCTAAGAGCAAAAGCTGAGCAATTTCTTTTTGTCACACAAGAACAGAATAAAGCAAGCAACCATAGTTTATCAACAGACACAATTCTTTTCTTACACCCCCCCTTTGTAGACGGCATTTAGCGCTGTCTTGGAGGCAAGGAAGGGGAGAGCAGCCTCACGCTGGGTGCCCCAGGCCTTTCCTGAGGATGTAATTGGAACGGCCACTCTTCCACAGGACAGGCGCTCCGATTACATCCTTCTGGCTCAGCGTCTGGACACGCTGAGCCAGAAAAGGCGCAGAAGAGCCGCATGGTGGCTTTTCAGCTACCCCTTTTGCGGCTTGCAGAAGGAGCAGTATTTTAGCTCTCCTTTCCCAGGCGGCGAAAGGGAGGATCAAGGCTGAAGCATGGGGCAGCCTTGGCCCCAATCCACCACTTCCCAGGGCGGCCCATGGCCACCTGTCTGCATCCCCCCTAAGTTGCTTTTAATGATAGAATCTGCATATTTAGTGGCTTATCAGAAGGTTAGTCATCTGCACACCCCACCCTGAAGCACCTACAAGCCACTCTTTCCTGCCCATCTGTTTCAGGCCTTAGTTAGTCTCAAAGGTGCTGCAAGATCTCTTTGCATACTGATACAGGGTAACATGGCTATAATTCTCTCATCTGACATCGTGTTGGAATGAGACTCCACATGAATAATGAAACGTGGAAATTTTTCAGAAATTAGATTTTTGGAAGGAAGCTGTCTTCTCTAAAATCCTGTTTAGTCTACTATCTTTCACCTGGCTTTATTTGAGAGAGAATTTCCAGTTGCACCAGGACAGATCAGGGTCCAGACACTGTGTTCGGTTAAAAGATGGCCACAGCTTTAATGCTTATACAGGATAATAAATCAGTCTTAAATGTCATCATAAAGCCATAATGAATGCCATCATAAATCAATAATAAAATATACACAACAATCATAATTGGGTCATAAATCAATCATAATGCCATTGTAAATCAATAATACAACATGCAATAAATCCATGATAAATGTGTGATAAATCAATCAAATTACAAGTATAAATCAAACTTAAGCAGGTTCATAAATCAATCACAAGATAGTCAGAAATAATTTGCAATTCCATCGCAAATCAATCCTTTACCTTCATGAATCAATCACTGTCATGACAATTTGCTGAATATGGTAAAACTAACTTCCGCATCAGAAGGGAAGACTATTACCACCACAGGAGGGGGCCAGCCCAGCTTGGCATCCCCTCCCCCCACTTCCCTCCCATGAATGGAGAGATGTACGTGCTTGGCCTGAGATGCTCCAATTGGTCTGAGCCACATGTGCCAGCCTATTTAAGATTTCTCTGTGATCTGGTGTGAGATTTTGCCCAGATCTCCCTGTAAACCTCATGAGGGCCACTGGCCTCACAAGACATGCCTCCATGTCCTCTGAGCAATTGCTTTGAGGGGCAGGTAGCAGCACATTAGTGCTGGCCCCAATCTCAGCCTGGTGCAAACTAGACCCCTCCATGTGGCATCAGGGTGGCTCATCTCTTGACTTCTTTCTTCTGATTTGCTACTCTTTCTGGTTTTGTCTTGCCACCACTGAACTGGCTGACCCCCAAAATTGACTAAGCCCATCCCATTAATTTCTTAAACTCCTTGTCTCTCGTTGCCATGATGCTAAACATGGATCCCCCTACCCGAGATACTGTGGTTCCTACTGTGCAAGTGCCATATTTCAGATAGTAGAAAATGGGGAGGGGAGGGGGCAGGGCAAGGCAAGGCAAGGCAAGACTGGTGGGGCAGGGCTGGGGGAGCATAAGATCACAACTTGTCTGCTTTATATGAGATCACATTTATGGGCAAGCTACGCCAGGTGTAAAATGGAATGACAAAGTTAATGTGTGATACACCAAGCAACTGTTACATAATATTACAATTGAAAGGACTACACTGCCAGTCAGATTGCCAAGTTTAACATGCTGATATTACCCTATAAGTTTCTAAAGAATATCTATGAACATTGATGGGTTTCAAATCAGCATTTATGACTTTTATGACAAGAATTTCTTTCAAATACTTCTGTGTGGATGTTAACTGACAACATGTGAAAATACATAGTATATTTACAGTTGTCCTGTCCTGTCTTGTACCTACAAGTGCCCATCATTGTCAGAGATTTCACTGAGCAAACAACCAGTGCACGAGAACAAATGGGAGAGGATTCTGAATCAAGCCTGTGTAAGTGTACAATGATTCACAATGACATTCAGTGATGTTTAAATGAGCAGGCAAAGCGAGAGATCAGTAAGCAGGCCAAATCCAGATAAACAGAGAAGTGTTCTACCAGATTGTAATCCAAAGCAAGGAGCAGGCCAAAGAAAAGCAAAATGTAGGAAGATCAGATGGATCCAGGGGGTGGGTGGGTCTGATAACAGGCAGGAATATTGGAAGCAGTGGTCTCAGCAGGTAAAGACAGGTGCTGAACTCTGCAACTTGGTGTTTCAAGAGCATGTTTTTATACAGAACTTTCTTTTTTTATTAATATTCTTTATTAATTTCAATTCATTGAAAACACATAAACATAAACAAAAACACATAAACATATATTTCTCAAAGTTTCACAACTATACCCATTTACAACCTTAAATCACACAATAGACAATACAGTACAATACAATACACCTTATATTACACTAACAATCCCCATACATCTACATTCAAACCAACATCACTCCAGTTTAAAACCAACTTCTTCGAGGCTATACAGAACTTTCAGGGTAGTCTAACTGTCACTATTAGGAAAGATTCTACTGAATCATCTCCTACTGAACCTTGAGCTTCTTCACAGCTGAGTTCTTTCATGCTGCCTCTTCTGACACTATCCCTCTTGTGGTTTTCCATCTCTCATGTGTACTTATGGACATTTCTCTATCCAAATCTGCATTACCCTCCTGCTCTTGTGTAGAAGGTGGATTTTCTTTGAAGGGCCCAGGCTCAGCCTCTGCCACTGCTTCTAGTGTCTGAAAGGAGAACAACCAACCTTAGCATCCAGTTCCATATGTTTCCTCCTACTGGGTTATTCATTCTGCTCTTCTCTACTTATATAATCATAAAGTTGGAAGGAAGCCCATGGGTCATCAGGTCCACCCCACCCCTACTAAATTCAGGATCTCCAGATAAATCATCCACAGCAGGTAGCTGTCCAGCCTCTTTCTGAAGATGTTTGGAGAAGGAGACCCTTTACATCTCTAGGCAATGTGTTCCACTGGCAAAATGTTCCTTCCACTTAGATGGTCTCCTCTTGGTAGAATAGAACAATTCTATTGTATAGCAGACATATAACTAGGATGACCAAAAGGGGAATAACTGATTTATGAAATGGATTAGCCATAACTGTGCTGTATATTCTTCCCTCTATGTCTTACATGCAGTCACTAAAATAATGAAAACTGGAATGTTATGTTCCTGTTCCAGCCTGGTACAGTGGGGTTACCACTGAGAAATTAAAGACAGAGTGTTGCTACAAAATAGTTCCCTCAATGAGATCTAAAAAGAAGTGGCCTTCTTATGGAAAGGTGTTTCCAAAAATAAAAATTTAAAAGGAAAACAACAACCTGGATCTGAAAATCTAGAATTAGGATCTAGGATTCTATTTTCCTAGAGCCAATGAAGCTTAAAAAATGTATGTATACTTGTGTGTATGTGACAGTCTGCCTATCTGTCTTCTCTCTCTCTCTCTCTTTCACACACACACACACTCACAGTATACATGTATATGTATACTAATCACAATGTTTTAGTGTCATGGAAATCATTATATGTCACAAGTTCATTATTATGTCTCCACCTTGGTACCAATTAAAAGGAAAGATGGGATGTGAAAGGAGGAAGCCTTTTTTAAAATGTGAATGTGAACAGAGGCAATCAGCAAGAGTTGCAGAGGAACTGATGAATACATATGCAGGGAAAGAAAATCGATTTTGAGCCAAGGAATGATGTGCAGAAGTTGAAGACATGCACCACAATCCCAGTCTAAAAATTCTCACTTAATAGACTGAAATGCAGTCAGAATTTGTAGAAATATCTCTAATGGGAAGTGAGGCTTAAAAGCAAAGGCCAGTGGGGCTGATTGCTTTTCTTATTAGACACTGTTGTCAGTGGAGTACTCCACATGCTTTTATGTTAACATAATCTCTATCACCTCCCTCCTCCTGCTGTAGATTTTCTCTAGCAGAATAAGGTGTGCAAATGCACACAATGAAATCAAAGTGGCCTCATATAGAGTAGGACCTCTGCAAGGATTTTGAGCAGCTGTCATCTGATTTTAAAATGTGATACTATGACAGCCAACAATTTCACACATAATTATCATGACACGTGCTGGTGACTATTTCTTTCATGCTACGACTCATTCCTAATGTTCAGATTTAAAATGCTGTTAAATTAACATGAGTGATAGGCTTTGACAAGTACTTTTTCCAGTAAAAAGTATGAAACCCTGGGGCTATAAATGACTTTTGCCTGTGATGAAGAAATATACTTTTGATTCAAGATGCACTAGTTATAGTAGATTCTCTAGAATGCTTCTTTAATAAAGGAAAAAGCTTCTATAGTATATCTTGAAGTTCACCGCTCCTTTTGTAGGATTTAGGTATCTAATGCCTCACTTTTTCTTTTTCCCCACAAATACAAAAAAGTCAACCCCTTGGAGCTAGAGGAAGAATGTTGAAGTAGTAGAAAAGTAGAGTGCCCAGGCATAATTGAAAGGAGGAAGCATGAATAGTTCCTCTTAGGTTTATCATTTGGAATGTGTGAGCATGAGTTGCCATTTTTGGTATTTGTGTTTGTTTTTTAGTCAAATTAGATCAGATCAGGTCAGATCAATTGAGATCAATTCAGAAAGAAAGAAAGAAAGAAAGAAAGAAAGAAAGAAAGTTTTAAACAATGTGCAGACATTTGAAAAATGTGTGGAAAAGTGCATAAATTTCTACCACGTGCACAAATAAAAAGGTAAAGGTAAAGGCAGTCCCTTGACATGTATATCTAGCCGTAACCAACTGAAGGGGGTGGTGTTCATTTCCATTACTAAGCTGAAGAGCTAATGTTGTCTGAAGATTAATCTGGTGGTCATGTGGCCAGCATGACTGCATCAAATGCTGTTACTTCCCCACCGAAGTGGTACCTATTTATCTATTTGCATTTGCATGCTTTTGAACTGCTAGGTTGGCAGAAGCTGGGACTAGTGATGGGAGCTCACCCCATCATGCAGCACCTGGGCCTCGAACTGCCAACCTGCCGATTATACAATCATCAGAACTGGCGTCTTAACCACTAAGCCACCTCATTTGAAAAATGAGTGGAAAAGTGCATGCATTTCTACTATGTGCACAAATAACACTTTAATGCAGGGGTAGGCAACCTTTCCCCTTTAAGGGCCGAGGGACTTCAGCTCCCAGAAGCCTCAGCCATGTTGGCCAACAGTCCCATGTTGGCCAATAGCTCCTGGGATTCTGGGAGCTGAAGTCCCTCGGCCCTTAAAGGGGAAAGGTTGCCTACCCCTGCTTTAATGGATGGTGGCATGTGTCAATTAATTTATTCAGTTGGGGAAAATGTACAAAAACATGTGCACACATGATACACCTATGTCTATCTCCCTAAACATCTGCCAGCTACTAATCTAATCAACATCTACTAATGGTTACCTAGGTAATGAGTTCTTTACCACTCTGATTTACAGTATTGGACTTATACAGTGAAATGAATGAAACAGGTTTTAGAAGGAAGGAAGGAAGGAAGGAAGGAAGGAAGGAAGGAAGGAAGGAAGGAAGGAAGGACTGAGTACAGGCTAATATGTGACTAACATTTCCACATTACAACCTGAAGATCTGCTTTGCACATTTAAATTCCTCACCTCACATTACACTGGCAGATGAGGCAATCAAATTTTGTGCTGGGACAGCCTCAATGATTTGGGAAAAATGAGTGGAGAAGTGGGAAAGAATCCCAGCAAACCTCTTATCAGGAGGAAACTGGGTTGTCTTTGTATTCAAAACCCTGACTTCTGGGGAAGAACCTCTCTCTATATAAGGGTCATAAGGCTAGATCCCAAAGCCCCCCAAAAAAGGAATACGAGGAGGAGGAGGAGGAGGAGGAGGAGGAGGAGGAGGAGGAGGAACTGTCAGTGCTGGATAACTCACTTTTAAACCACTTAAAATCTACAATTATTGTGACTTGAAATTCACAGCACTGCTAACACAGAGCAGTCACTCTCTTTCAGATTAGTAGTGCACCTCAGATCAGTGGAGCCAGAGGGAGAGATAAAAGCCATGCAATCTCACAACTGCAGAACGGATGATAGTACAACAACCAACAGCCCAATAGCAGTGGTACTGCAGCCATTGATGAGATTTTTCTGTCAATGAGAAAGTGTGCTTCACCAACAATTGACATTAAAAGCAGAAACAAGAAAGACATGATGTCACGTAATAAATACTCGTACCAGCCAAAGGCAACATTATCTTGCTGCAATTCCGGTGTGGTTTTGTGATTCAAGCACTGGACTACAACTCTGGAGACCAGGGTTCAAATCACAGCTCAGCAGTGTAAACCACTTGGTGACCTTGGGCAAGTCACACTGTCTCAGCATCAGGGGAAGGAAATGGCAAACCTCCTCTGAAAAAGAACCTTGCAAAGAAAGCCTTGGGGTTGCCATAAGTTGGGAACAACTTGAAGGCACACAACAACAACAACAAGAACAACAACAACAACAAAATTCCAGTTTACAGATTTAGAGTCCTTAAAGCCATGAAGAATTGTTGATATTTTAAAATGTATCTAGCATGTTGTTCAATGGTGTGTTGACTGCACTAAAGTAATGTATGTAATTAAAACAAGAGAAAATAAAAACTCTAGCCTTCTACATTGGCTAATGAATGCACTGGTGATATTCAATACTATTACTATCTATTTCTGCCAGGATCTTGGTTGAGAACATCTGATGATGTAATTAATTAGTTGTTTATGTTGATACTCAACTCTTTTGTGGTTACAACTTACGTGAGGTCTTGGTGGAGCAGAATAGGCTGAGCATGTAAGCCTAACATGAAAGTGAGGGATAAAGCAGAGCACCCCAAAGGAATGGCTTGCCATTGCCCCTTTGAGCACCAGATCAGGGATATGGCAACTGCATGCTGTGGGCCTGATCCTGCTGTTTCCTGGTACAAAAAGAAGTGGCAGAAAGCTGCTCCTTTTTGTGCTGGGGAAAGGATGCCTTTTTTCCAGCTCCGGTGGTATGTGGCATGTAGTTGCCATGTTGCCAGAGTGCTGCAACACTGCATGCCATCTGGTTGGGGGGGACAGTGTGACATCAGCCTGGGGCAGAGTCAGGGTGTGTGTTGACTAAACGCCTTGCCTCCACGCTGCCCCAAAGCTGGTGTATCATGCTGGTCTGTATAGCCCCTCAGTCTTACTCATTCATACCTTGGTGTTTCCTTCAGAGACTCACTGAAAAAAAAAGTGTAAGAGAAGTTGCACATTTCTTTTCCATTGCTGAAGTCAATCTTCAAAATCTTGGCTAAACACATAACAAATGGAATTGATGGAACTGAACTACATGGAAGAACTTCATCCTCCCGCTGACCCCTGCTCTGAAATGACTCAATAAATCCTCCTGGCCTTTTCTAAAATCCATCAATGTATATGTATATAAGAATAATTACAGGAGCCTACCCTGCTGCTGAAACACCATGGAACAATATCAACCAGTAAAGAGTTGTTGGTATACATGTCCTAGAATGCAACTCCCAGTGCCAATATTATCTGGAGGATACTGCATATTGTAATCTCAATAGTAATGCTCCTAAACTCTGAGGGCTCATTCCCACTCACAAAAAAAACAAAACAAAAAACAAAAACCTGATTTTTGAATCGCATAGCTCCTGGATCACAGAATTGATTCAAATTGGAATGAAGTTCACACTACATTTTTCATTACTGAATGTCTCCATGTCTATTTAACACAGTTCATGTTCACACATTCACATTACATTTGCACTGAAACAAAATGGATTCTCAATATTGGACCTGATTGATCCAATCATGTGCATTTTTCCAGTGATGCTAGCACTCGGAGGTGTGGCTGCATGCATCAGCTGTCACTATTTCATGTCACATCGCCTCACAGTCTGCCAGCAAGGGTCATGGATCCTGTATTCTTAGCTGTTTTGTCATACACTTTCCTCATCTCCCTCCTTTTAGGAGGAAGGTCCACTCTGGTTTATAGCCTGGGTTAGTTTCTAAAAATGAACCATGGGATAGTGACTGCTGGCTGGCTGTTAAAGTAGTTTCATTTCCCCCAAACATTTCAAAGTACCAACCAACTATATTGGCACTTCTTATGGCCACTGGCACTGCAAGACATTGTGATTGATGTACTCACCCCAACTACATTTTTCTCAAAAGTCACACACTCTCAGTCTCTCAGGTAGTTGTGTGCTCCACAGTTTAGTATGGCCATGATCTCTTACACGGGCTTTACCAACAATAAGGCATTGCAGCCTGAGATGCCAAAGGCACTATGCTATGCAGCAGTTTACACACTGAAAAAAAATTTCACCATCTGCAGAAGCCATAGTAGCCCTTTCCCATGTTATTTACTCCCCTCCCCCTTTAGCAAAAATCTCACCCCCACAAGTCTATGTTATTGCCATGTCTTTTAAGCATTTCTTGGCCAGCTTCTGTAGCCTCCGTAATGAAAACAGAAGCATGAATGTGCCATCGTTACACTGCTTCCTGCCCAATGAAAATCTTCATCTCTCCATGGCACCAAGCCTTGAAAAGTCTTACAATGTATCAATTTACCTGTTCGTAAAACAGATACTGATAGTGCATTGGGCTACATAGGTTTTTAAAAAAATACAAATTCAAATTTGAATAGCTAATAAATAACCGCGACCCAGCGACTATTCTGTCAGTTGGGAATAATGGTGGCACGGTGGATTCCATTCCGAATAGAATATTGCAGGACCTGAAAAACCAATCTCCTGTTGGACAGCATTGCCCAGCAGCACAGAGCTGCCAGGAGGCTAATGAACTCCTCCAATAGGAGGAACATTAATTTTTGTCAGATGGAATCTAGGCACCCGGGCCAGCAAGGGTTTGCTCGGTCGGCTGTACAGTGCCATACCACGTACAAAACCCTGAAGGCTACATTTTTCAGGGCCATGGAAATGTTCCACGGGAACCCACTGCCCACCAACCAGCCTCCCTTTTATGAGAGGCTGAAAGTACTGTGGGTCACTGAAAGGAGACTGTCATAGAGGGAGAGGAGGCCAGCAGGTAAATGACACTTTTTTTTTTTTTTTTTTTTTTTTTTTTTTTACTTTTTAGCTACAGGGAGAGAACTCAGCCCAAAGTAGACATTCTTCTAAGTGCAGTATTCTGTCCCTTGCATTTGTAGGTGCCAGGAGGAGGAGAGTGGAGGAAACTTCCTTGTCCTTCACAGAGGAAGAAGGTTCCCCAACCCACTGTCCCCTGGAGTTGCCACACCAAGGTGAGGGTAGTCCTTTGAATCACCCCCATCACACCAGAGATCAACACCTTATATATGTATATGTGTATATATATATATATATATATATATATGTGTGTGTGTGTGTGTGTATGTGTCTGTGCATGTGTGAGAGGACAGAGGACAGACATAGATATAGATATAAATACACACACACAATCATATATCTATATATAGATATATAGATATATATGCACACACATATATGTGTGTTTGTATGTGTATGTGTCTGCATGTGTGTGTGTATCAGAGAGGATATATATATATATATGCAAATATTTAAATACACACACTTACTCTCAAGTAAGTGTGTGTATTTAAATATTTGCATGTAAATGTGCAAAAATATTTATGTATGGTTGAAGAAGGCCTGACAACATGTTGCCATGTTTAATCTGGTGTGCTGTGGTTCTGCTCTCCACCACAGCACATTGTCCAAATTATACCGAAAGCCATGTTAAGCAGCTCTGCAATGAACGTTTGGATTTCTGAGCACAGCTTTTCTTTCCTCCATAGAATCAGGACCTGTTGCTGGCCTAGCCCCAGTTCCACCACCCGCCCCCAACCCTGATGCATCATGTCCAGGCTTCTTTAAGTGTACAGTTAAGGATACCAATATAATAATATTGGAGGATGGAGCCATCATTTCCATTAAAGGTCACACTTTCCTTCATGTTTCTTTCCTTTTCTTTATTGCATCGAACCTTGTTCTGGAAAGGTTCAATAGTCTGGAGCAGAGGATGTCAACTCTGAAGGAGGCCCATCACCAAGGCCATTGACTGTGGCTGATAATATATGTATAGTTATATTTATGTTTTGTAAAACATTTATTGCATTATAAAGGTTTCAAAAGTTATATATTCTTAACAATTCTGTAGTATGCATGTTTTTTTGGTGCTAGCTGTAATTCCTCCTACCCTCCACTTATTGTCAGATCACAGTCAGCATTTAGAGTAATAAGGCATTTCAGGGGGATAATGGGACAAACTTCTTGATTTTTGTGCCAGATGCTGATGCATCTGCCCTTGCCTCTGAATACACTTCTCAGAAGATCTTTGCAAGTGCAGGGGTTCCTTCCCCTCTGCTCAGTGGGGATATAAACTCTCTCACACCCAATACACACACTCTACTGACATACATTCCGAGGTATGATGTACATTGACCCTTACCCTGAATGTGGCAGCAGCTTTTTGGCGCTCCTTTGGCACAATGTGTGTGAATGCTGTGCCAAGGGAGAGCCCTGATGCCACCTGCCATCTGTTTGGGTAGGCGGCATGATGGCTGCATTGGGGTGGAGTCGGGGTGGCCTTTTGGGCAGTCTGTATAGCCCCTATGTTGTCTGCTACTGAGCAGAACAGTTAAGGCTGTCAGGTGTTTACTTGCAGCATAGGAAAGCAAAAAGAAACTTAATGAATACATTCCCAGAAGGAGTGGATCTTTTCAATTCCGATTTGGGGCCCTAGGGTGGTCAGTCTCAGAGTGGCTTCTGGCTGCTACTACCTGCCCATCTGCTTCGGCTCTTTAACTGCTTTTGCTACATTTCTCCTCACTAGAAATGTCACACCATTACTTCTTAAATTTTCATTTCTTAGTTCAAGATTTTTTAAATTTGGGCTCAGTCATCAAACTTGCCCACTTCAGCTTTCTCAACCCAAGCACTGCAATGTTTATACATTCCATTTGTTGTTTTACTATGTCTACCTTCCCCTGATTCATGCCTTCCACATTTCATGGTCCTATAACATCTGCTGTACAACTTTCCTTTCCTTTTACCTGAGCTCACCAACAGCTTAACTTTTTTTTGGCTTGAGTCCAGTTGCATCATTACTCACATTACCCTGTGCCCTTTCCCCTCTGGAGGCCCTGATCCAGCACAGGGATGAGGCCTTCACTTGCCAAGACCAGGTAGCTGAGTGAGTATTAGGCCTCCCACACGACAGGCCTTGCACCAGCCTACCAGGCCTTGGAGCACCTTCAGGCCTTGGAGCAGGCCTTCCTGTCCTCCTCCTCTTCCAGTGCACTAGTGTGTCCTCTGCTCCTACTCCATCAGCCTCTCTTTCCTTTACTGCTAGTTTGCTTTGTGGGTGGTATTTGCCCCCCCTCTAATTAGTATGGCACCTAAGAAGGCAAGTGGAGCAGTGAAAGGCAGGGCACCACCCGAGAAGCCACTTGCAATGAGGGCTTGTACTCAGCTGCCTGGCCAAGCAGAGAGTCACAGGGAACAAGAAGGTGGTGGGGATTTCCTCATCAGGCTAGAAAGGCTGGAGTCTTTATGTGCCTCTATCAGTCATGAGGCAGGAAGGGCACAGCAAAGCAATGTGAAGAGACAGCAGCATGGAAGAGAGAATGATACCTTCGAACAGCAGATGTTGGCTTGCTTAGAAGCACTCAAAAGGTATCTGGGGTCAACACAGCCACCATCAGCAGAGGGTCTGGAGGAGGAGCAAGAGGGACAGGTTGAGGACACAACAAAGGGAGGACCACAGCAAGGCAGGGCAGTTGAGTTACCCCTGACTGGGTGGCCTCCATTGGGGGCCCACCTAGGGATGGATATGGGCACTAGAGGTTGGCCATGGAGAGTATGGGATTTCCCTGACAGCCATATTCACAGCCATTCAACTATGGAGCCCCAAGTGGTACACAACAGCAGGTTTATAAGATGTATGGGGGGATCTCCTATGGTTCTATTCCTATTTGCACTGTGTTTATTTACAAACTGGTAGCCTGGTGCCAAAGTTCACAGGTAAATAAGCACAAGATACTTTTGGTGATCTGTCACCTTCCCCTTTTTGCCACCTACGAATATATCTCCAGTAACTCACTGCCCTTTGGATCCTCTTTTTGCTCCTCCTTCTCCAACTTGGGTTTCTCTTGTTTATTGTAACCCCACCACATCCTGCAGGAAATGCTTTGGCCATCATTAGGGATCTCAAACCAAGAGCAAGAGTCAGGTTGTAGCTGACCCACTTGTACCCACCTTAAGAGCGAACTCTTTTCCCTGTTCCCTCCTCACTGTGGAGCCTCTCCAGTCTAGGGATCTTCTGTTGAATAAGACAGCCAAGGTAGTCTCACCTCACTCTGGAATTTCAGGGTATCTGTCCATCTTACATGCTCTTTCTCTTTCCACAGCTGTCTCTTCCTTGCCTTCTCTGCTTCCTTCCCGATCTTCTCTCCTTTTCCCACTGGACTCTTCACTCCCACTATCCATCCATGGATCTATTTGCCTTTCTAATCCTTCTCTCTCTCTCTCTTTTAATCCCACTGTTGTTTTCACTTGAACACCCTTTCTACTTCCTTCACAATATCTCCACTATACTTTAATCCCTTTTTGACCATCTTCTCCTCTTGCTAGTCCATCCTTCTCATCTTGTTGCTGTTTTCCTTGTCCAGCCTCCTTCATATTCAGCTCAGCAGCACTCACCTTTCCTCTTCTATCCTTAGTATTTTTGGCTCCCTTCAGAATCCTATCTTCCACCTACCCTTGCTTGCCTCATCCTTCCACTCTTAGCCCCCCCCCCCTTTTCTGGCTGCTGATTCATCCCACTGCTGTATCCATCCCCTTGCTTCTCCTCTGCCTTTTTTCCTATGCTTCAGCTGGCTATGAAGGTAAAAGATGCCCAGTGTGCTGCTGCAGCTCCTCCTGCCCTCTATGGCTGGTCCCTCTATCCTAGTAAGTAGGTGGCAGTTACTTCTCCTCTCTCTCCATCCTCTCTTAGATAGCAACTCTTATTACCTGCAAAAACCAAAACAACAGCCATAAAAAGAATCAAGAAGATTATTTTCAATGGAGAAAGTGCACTAATTATTCCTATTTTTGAATTAGTTGGCTGAATCTTGAACACTGTTGGTTGGTTCAAAGTTTAAAGTTGGTTAACAAGTTTATTTAAAAAATAAATAGGAAGAATAATGAGAGCACACTTTGTTTCATATCTCAGCCTTTGCAAAAGGGAGACTATGGGCCAATACAGACAGCCTGAAAGGGGTGGCACAGAGCCACTCCTGGGAGGGGTGGATCGGGGCCACAGCAACCACATGCCGCAGCCCTGATCCTCCTTTTTGCCGCCCCCAAAATAGCAGCAAAATGCCACTCCTTTGGGGTTTGGCAAAAGGCCGTCTTTCAGCCTCGGCTTTTTTGAACCCTTTTGGCACAGCGTGTGCACACGCTGCACCAAGAGGGCATCAGGACAGTGTTGGGGTGGAGTTGGGGTGGTCTGCGTGCAGCTCCCCACCCCAACACCATCCCCAGGCTGGCCGTTTGTGCCGGTCTACATCAGCCCTATATTGCAGAAAAGAAGTCCTAATGATTGGGTAAGACTATTTCTTTTTAAAAGGTGAGGGCACACTTACCTATCACCTCCAAATATTTCTTCCCTAAGAAAACCCTATTAGTCAACAGGTGACTTGAATGTGTGCATGTACACACACATGCACATGCTATATACATACAAATCTATATTATCATTGTATTTCTAGCATATAGAAGAACATCATTAGATCAGAAGAAACATCATTCATTTGATCTCTCTGCTGGCCCACAGTGGCTCTTTTCCTGAACAGTGCATAGTGTCTAGGTCTATCACTTGGACTATCAGTAGAAGAAGTCTCAGAGTAACTCTAAAACTCTTGCTCACCAGAGGAATGTGTATGTCTGTGTGTACTAAAATAAATTAATAACATTAGGATTCAGGGAAGCATATATTTAGTACCTCCTACATTAATCTCAGTTTGCTAGATTCATACAACACAGTTCAAACCAGGAAACAAGCTTTGGATTTGCTATGCTGTTGGGATTCCTTCAAATAGCTCTGCTATCCAAGTCCCATGAAATCAAAAGAATTGATGCATTGAGTGCTGGATCAGGAGGCAGAGGTTCAAAGTCCAACTCAATTGGAAGGCTCAACAAGACAGAAGAACTGACTTATCATGCTAGGATATAAATGATGCATTTTACATTAATATCTAAAGTTGGAGAGGGTAGGAAGACTAACAGCCTTTGCAGACTGCCAGAAATAGGGCAAATTGAGTCCACTTTAACTGCCCTGACTCAGTGCTAGGTAATCATGAGAACTGTAGTTTATTGTGGCACCAGAGCTCTCTGACAGGGAAGGCTCAATATCTCAGAAAAAAATACAATTCCCATGATTCCCTAGCACTGAACCAGGGCAGTTAAAGTGGACTCAATTTGCACTATTTCTAGCAGTCTGCAAAGGCCCTTTGTTTACTTTAGCATGACTCCGGGCGCCATTTTGTCTTCCAAAATGGCATCCAGAGTTGTGCGCATGCGCACATGATGCCACAAACATGCGCACGACTCCAGACGCCATTTTGGAACACAAAAGGGAGTCCGGAGTCTCCATCCCCCCAGAATATCAGGGGGCAGCAAACCGGCCCCCAGATCAAAAAGTCCAGGGACCCCTGGCCTAAAAGAACCCTTGATATTTATGGTGGAAATTGTATTGTATGTAAATCTAGATTTTGTTTTTAATACTCTGGAAAAGTCATATAGTACTTGGATGAACTTCCAAACTTTGGCTGACTAGCCTAATAAATTTGTATACGTATTCTATCATTTTCCACGTTAGTGATACTATTTTATCTTTGTGTCAGATGTGAAGAGAAATTCAGGGTGAAGTATTCTAATGGAACAGAAAATGAAAGCTTTTATGTTTGCTGGGTCATAGATTAGGATTTAATGGTTTAATTCTGATACCACTTGCCATTCAAGCCACATAAAATCTGGTTCCTAAACATATTTGAACAACATTAAAAAAATCTCTTGGCTGATGTAAAATCAATGCAGTGTATGCCAACTTTAATTTTTTCTTTATGGAGCGACAAGAGAAACCTTGTTAGGGTTTCATTACATGCTGTCTTTCTTCTTTTGAAATATCTCCTAACTCTGCAATCCATTCTAAACCATAGCTGGATACCAGGCCTGTGAAACTTCCACCCCCATTATATTGAAATTTAATTTGGAACAGTTGGTGTATATATGAGAGTTGGTGTATATATGAGCGTGGCCCAAGACATGTGGGTAGAGCCAAAAATAGAACAAGGAGGGCCAAAGAAAAGAAGTCAAAGGGCCGGTGCACATGGCCCGTTTGAGGCAGCAGAGAGGCGCCCCGGGGAGCAGCGGATCGGGGGTATGACAACCCCATGCGGCGGCCCTGATCCTTCCTTTTGTCGCCCCTAAATGCCACTCCTTTTAGGGGCAGCACAAGGCCGCCCTAAGAGCCAGTGCCACAGCTCTTCCATGCCCTTTCGGTACAGCATGTCTGCACACACTGCTTGCTGTGCTTAAGGGCAAGCGGCATCAGAACTGCATCAGGCTAGGGTTGGGACGGCCATGTACGGTTGCCCCACCCCAACTCTACCCCCAGGCCAGCCCTTTGGGCCAGTCTGCAATGGCCCACAGTTATTTACTCACATATGAGAGGATGGAAGAGTGGTTGAGAAGTATGTAGTTGAGCAACCTAATAGAGGAGAAGTGGACCAAACTAGATAGGAGTAAGATAAGGAGGGGAAGGAAGTAGATAAAAGGTACAGATAAAAGAGAGGTCAAAGAGGGATAGAAGATGGAAGGAAGAGATAAGGTGCAGTAAAACAGGAAGTGAGTAGAAATAGAGAGTAGTGAAAGTAGGAAGACATTTAAAGAAAGAAGAAAAGAATAGAATAGAAAAGATATTTAGATATTTAAATTAGATGGATAGGGTTAATATACTAATTAGCATAGTAAATTGTAGTTTAATGTTTTTAGGACTAATTAGTAGTTGTTTGCTGATGAGAGGAATGAAGAATAACTGTCAAATTGCACAATAAACATTATTTTAAAAAAACACCTTAATTCTCACATTTGGACATGTTGTCACCAAACATACAAACCACAGCCCAATTCTGTGCATGTCTACTTAGAAGTAAGCCCCGAATCAACACCTTTCCTACTCACAAAAGCTCACCTCAATCCAATGCAGAGTATTTAACATTTAAACACTCTCTCATTTACAACCATGAGCAAACATAACAGCAGAAGAAACCTTCCAGAAAATAAGAAGTTACTATGAACCACATCCAGTTCCCAAACTAAAGCTAAACACAATAAATTCTTGAACAAGTAACCTTTCAGAAGTACTTGTCCCTTCATTAAACTATTCTGATTACCTCTACAGAACCATCTCGGAGGTTCCTGCTTCTCTCCCAACTCCCCTATCTCATTATTGGACCATCACCATTTCATCAGCTGTGATGTAAACCCTCATTAAAATGTACCTCCCTCCAACATTTAACCCTTTTTTTTCTGGGAAGAAGTCCTCTGAGGGACTCCCATTTATCACACTTACATTCTAATGTGTAATTTTTATATGGCGTGTGTGTGTTTTAGTTATGTTTTTAACGTTTGTAATTTTCCATGTTAATTGTATACTATTTTAACTGGATTATTTTAATTGGTTTTTTAATGTAAAGTTTTAAAAGTGTTTTTCTCTTGTGAGCCACCTTGGGTCAGCATAAAAATGAAATATAAATAAATAAATAATTTCCACCAGGTATTGTGTGTAGTGTGTGTAGTTCCAGAAGCTTTTAGATTCCTCCGTGTGATGCAAGGATGGATCAATCCATATTGACCAGAATGATTTGTTGTTTGAGAGCTATTTAAAGGCAATCTGGAGTTGTTGCTTTGGATAACAGAAAATGTTTCCCCCTATACTGGTGGATAGTGAAGAAAGTAGATAGGAAGAAAATCAATCCATTTGAGATATAGTGTTGTAGAAGAGTGCTGAGGATGCCATGGGCAGCTAAAAAGACAAACAAATGGGTCCTAGAACAGATCAAGCCAGAACTCTCCCTGAATCCAAGATGACTTGAGGCAATAATAATAATAATAATAATAATAATAATTTATTTATAATCCACCCCTCTGCTCGGCAATCGGGGCGGCTTACAGCAAGTTTAAAAAATACAACAATTAAAACATTCCAACTTCCCATGCCCTCCACCCCCACCCCAACCCTCCCACCCCTTAAAACTAAATTAAACTGTTATAGAATTAAAATCAGATTAATCATAAAATGTAATACAAACCAATTAGCAAACATGTCATGGCAGCCAGAAAAGTGAGAGCAGCAGATTACCTCCATATGGCCGGGCGGTTATTCTGGGAAGGCCTGCCAGAAGAGATCCATCTTTACTGCCTTTTTAAAGGCAGCAAGAGTAGTAATAAGACGGATCTCATCCGGCAGGTCATTCCACAGCTTGGGAGCAGTCGCAGAGAAGGCCCTCTGGGAGGTCTGCGAAAGCCTGGTCTTTATTGGCTGTAACAGATTCCTCCCAGAGGACCAAAGGGCGCGGGGGGGATCATACGGGGAGAGGCGGTCCCTAAGATAGGATGGACCCAAGCCATGTAGGACTTTAAAAGTCAAAACCAACACCTCGTACTGTGCCCGGAAACTAATCAGCAGCCAGTGGAGGGATTTAAGCACTGGTGTTATGTGCTCTCTCCTAGATGTTCCTGTAATTAACCTGGCTGCCATATTTTGTACCAATTGCAGTTTCCAGGTTAGGCACAAGGGTAGCCCCATGTAGAGCGCATTACAGTAATCCAGATGTGAGGTTACCAAAGCATGCACCACAGTTTCCAGGTCCCTCCTATCCAGATAAGGGCGCATTTGGCGTATCAGCCAAAGCTGATAACAGGCAGTCCTGACTGCCACATTCACCTGACTAGTCATGTGAAGCGACGAGTCTAGAAGTACCCCCAAGCTGCGAACACAGTCCTTGAAGGAGAGCATGACTCCATCCAAGACTGGAGACTGTATTCCCAGATCTGGTTTCGGGCCTGTGACTGCAAGTACCTCCGTTTTGTCTGGATTCAGCCTCAATCTGTTTTTCCTCATCCAATCCATTACCGCTCTAAGACAGTCATTAGGAGGAGAGACGCCATCTGAAGTCTGAGTCGATGATCTGGTCATGGAGAGATATATCTGGGTGTCATCAGCGTATTGAAGAAACCGCGCTCCATGCCTCCGAATGATCTCACCCAGCGGCTTCATGTAAATATTAAATAACATTGGGGACAGGATAGTGCCCTGAGGGATGCCACAATTAAGCCGTCTTAAGTCGTCTTCCTTATTTTTCCAAGGAGCTTGTCCACGTCATCGGTACTCACAGATTGAAGCTGATCCAGTAAATCACCATCAACGGAGTTGTTGGATACCTCATCTGCAGATTCTGTCAAAACAATGGCATCTAAGTCAGCTCTTATCCGAGAGATTTTATCTGCAAAGTGGATGTCAAATGCGTCACAGCAGGCCGTCGTTGGGTTAAGTAGGGGACTCGGTGCTGGAGGAACCTTCGTCAACTTCCCCACCACCCTAAACAGCACTGCTGGATGAGACTCTGCAGACACAATATGTGCAGAACAGAAGGATTTCTGCGCTGCGCGTAAAGCCTCCCTGTAGGAATCAAGATGCTTCCTAAGGCGAGTTCTATCCGATAAGAGTCGAGTCTTCCGCCATTCGTGCTCTAGTCGTTGTCCAGCTCACTTCATCCTCCTGAGCTCCTCAGTGTACCAGGGCCTATGATTCAAAGCGGGCTGGAAAGGACACTTGGGAGCGATTGTGTCGATAGCCCTGGTTAGATCGGTGTTCCAAGTGTTCACCAAGGCTTCGACAGACTCACCGGCGTTACCAACCATTAAACCCTCTAAGGCCTTCTGGAAACCAATGGGTTCCATTAGTCTTTGAGGGCGGACCATTCTAATGGGTCCACCACCCCCGAGGGGGCTGATAGTAGCCTTTAGCTCTATCTTGACCAGGAAATGATCCGTCCATGACAATGCAGAGGCTTTTATAACCTCCGCCCACGGATATTCCTGTTCCGTACTAAAAAACCCATTGAGGGTATGACCAACACAATGCGTGGGCCCGTCAACCAGTTGGGATAGGCCCATGTTTGTTATGGTCTCCATGAACTCCCAAGCTGCACCACTTAGATTGGACAAACCGGTCTCGAGAGGGATGTTGAAGTCGCCCAAAACCAAAAGTCTGGGTGACTCCAGCAGCAATTCTGAGACCAGTGAGGTCAGCTCGGTTAGGGAGTCTGTTAGGCAACGGGGTGGCCGGTATACTAACAGGATCCCTAGACTATCCCTGGTTTTCAGGCTAAGGTACATGTACCCGATGTGGGTTGTTTACCGGACAGGCTTCCTGGTCAAGGTCAGGTTGTTTCTATGAACCAAGGCCACTCCGCCCCCCCCCCCCGCCCACTTTCCCTTATCTGCTCACTTACTGTATACCCAGCTGGGAGGGCCTGCGCCCACGTAGTGGTGCTAGCATCTCCCAGCCAGGTCTCAGTGAAGCATGCCAGGTCGGCTGCCTCATCCAATAAGAGGTCATGGATGATATGTGTCTTATTCTTAACCGACCTGGCATTGCAAAGTAGCAGAGTAAGGGTTTGTGGAATGGTTGATACGCTCTCCAAATTATCTTGGGAAACAGAGTGAACTGAAGAAGGAATAGCTATTACACATCTATCCCTTCTTCTTTTGTAACATTTCTTCACTCTGTTGCCGCCATATCTACCCTGCCCCCACACAACCTTGATACCCGCTCCCAAGCTGTTCCCGGCTCCATTGTGAGATGACAACAGTAGGTGGTTCAACTAATAAAAAAGAAAAGGGCTAGAGGGAATAATGGCCTATTCCAATCCCAATAAATTATTCACTATTAGTGTTAGAGCAGCAAGTAAGAAGCTTGTTATTAATAGGAGCTTCCACAGTGGCTACAGATAGCCCCTCCCCCCAGCTTTTATCCCTGCCGGTGCTCCTCTCGGCTCTCGCACAGCTACAGGAGGGACAGACTGCCCAGATGGTGTCCTTGAGGGCTGGAAAGGGTCCTCTGCAGCCCCAAAGCACTGCCGGTGCTGCTGCGTGCGTGTTTGCCAGGGGAGAGATGGACTCAGGCAGGGTTTTTATCCTTGCTGGTGCTCCTCTCGGCTCTCGCACAGCTGCAGGAGGGACAGACTGCCCAGATGGTGTCATTGAGGGCTGGAAAGGGTCCTCTGCAGCCCCAAAGCACTGCCGGCACTGCCACATGTTTGCCAGGGGAGAGATGGATTCAGGCAGGGCTTTTATCCCTGCCGGTGCTCCTCTCAGCTCTCGTACAGCTGCAGGAGGGACAGACTGCCCAGATGGTGTCCTTGAGGGCTGGAAAGGGTCCTCTGCAGCCCCAAAGCGCTGCCGGGGCTGCCGCGTGTTTGCCAGGGGAGAGCTGGACTCAGGCAGGGCTTTTATCCCTGCCAGTGCTCCTTTCGGCTCTCGCACAGCTGCAGGAGGGACAGACTGCCCAGATGGTGTCCTTGAGGGCTGGAAAGGGTCCTCTGCAGCCCCAAAGTGCTAATACTTTGGCTACATAATGAAAAGGCTGATCTCATTAGAAAAGACAATGATGCTGGGGAAGGTGGAAGAGGGAGCAGAAAGAGATGTCAGATGGATAGACTCAATCAGGGAGACCATGGGCCTCAGTTTACAGGACCTGAGCAGGGAAGTAGAGGATAGAGAGGCTTTGGAGCCTTCTCATTCACAGGGTCACCATAAATCGAGATTGACTCAAAAGCAGCTAACTACAACAACAATATTGGACATACCATTGCCAAGTAATGATATCATTGCCAAGTACTGATGTTGCTCTTTGTATTTTACTAAACAAGAATACTCTACAGATCTGTAGTCCAAGGAATTTCTGGGTTTCCTAGTTTCCCTTTTATCCTTGTCCTTGAGTCTGAGACATGTAAATAGCAGGTTTTTAAGAAACAATCTTGATGCCTTGATTCATTATATGTTGATGATGCTTGCACATTAATGAGTCCTCAAGAAAGCAATGGGGAATGCTATTATATTGAACATGAATGTCTTACATTAATCTAATAATGGATAGGTCGCACATCCCCTCAGCAGGGTTACAGCAAATTCTTGCTTTGGCACTGAAGATTAGAAGACCTAATGATCTGCAATGCACTCTTTTTCATTAGTCATGGAAATATTTAATCTGCACAGTAATGGCCTGATTATAGAACCCTTGCTTGCTTGGACGGATGTTAACTGTAACTATTGACATCTGTGGGCCCGTCATTGAAGAAAATACCATTGCTATAATTAATTTAAAAAGAGGACATAGCAATAAATGACTTTGAATTTCTACTACTTGTAAGGTAATTCCATTAACAGGTGTGAGGAAAAATTTTCACAGTAGAACTCAGCATAACATTTTTTAAAGAAAGAAAGAGAGAAAGAATCTGAGATGTAGATTACCTGGGAAATCATTTTTCCTCATCATATTGAGAAATACCAAACCCCAGTTATATTATTCCCTTCGTTATATGATTTGCTCTGCATCCTTAGTATAGCCCCATCTAGCTGTACATAAAATTAATGTCCTCCAATACATACTTTTCAGCATCAAATGAATCAAGATCAGGATGGAAAACAAAGCTGCTTTAGGTCTGAAATACTGTTGTTGTTTTCTTTGAACATCAGACTCCCATAATATTGTGAACTGCCCTTGAAAGTCTCCTCTATTTCATACAAAATCAGAAGATTAGGAAGGACAGCTATGAAAGAACCAGATACGATCCTAAAGTGTAAAACTGTATCTGTAGATGCCAAGTGGAGAATCACCCATGCCACAATATTTCAAATTTCTATGTATGAGTCTGAAAGCTAAAAAGTTAAGAAATTGGAAAAGAAAATAATCAACTCATTTGAAAAATTTGGTGCTGGATAAGAATTCTACAGATACAATTGACTGTTAAAAGGCAAATGAATGGATCCTAGAACAAATAAAGTCTGAACTCTCAGTCAATGTCAAAATGAATAAACTGAAATGGTCGAAGCAATACAAATGATAATCTTGCCAAAAATAAACTTTCTATTTCAAAGCATTCCTATTTTAAATAATAATAATAATAATAATAATAATAATAATAATAATAATTTTCATTTATATCCCGCCCCTCTGCCACGCAATCGGGGCGGCGTACAACATATTAAAACATCACAGCAAATTAAAATCAATCCAAATCCCGTCCCATATTCCCACACCCACCCACCCCTTAAGAATAAATTAAACTGAAACAGATTAAAATGACAATAGTTAAAAATATACAATAATTAATTAATTAATAATTATTGTATAATTATTAATTATTAGTTCAGGTGGTGGAAAGGCAAAGATCAGATCTAGCAACAAACCAATTCAAGAATGGCAAACAAATCTAAAGAAATTTATTTGGAATAATAAGAAACCAAGGATAAATTGGAAAACTATGACAAGATAAGAAGAAGGAGGAGGAGGAGGTGTCCCTGATTTAAAATTATATTATCAAGCAAGTGTACTAAATTGGATTGCCAATTGGATTGGACTAGATAACACTAGATTACTGAATTTGGAAGGATTTAACAATCGTTTCAGTTGACATGCATATATTTGGTATGGGAAAGCCTCTGTCCACAATGAATTTCAGCATCACATTGTTAAAAAAAAGTTTATTAAGAGTCTGGGAGAATTTTAAGGAGAAAACTTCAAGAAGAAAACCTCTTTGTGTGTCACCACAAGAAGCATTCATTGGAAGGTGGAGAAAAAGTTGATAGATGGCTTACATATAAAGATATATTGAATAAAGTCCATCCAAATAAGTATGAAATGAGAGAAATAAATGAATTGCATCACCTTGAACCCGAAATGCATTGGTTCTTATATTTGCAACTAAAAGAAAGATTCCTGATGGATAAAAAAATAGAAGAGTTTGAATATGAAACTTTGGAAATAGATAAAATTCTGTTTGATCCAAGAAAAAGAACGTCAAATTTATATAAATATTTAAGGAAAAAAGAAGAGGAAGATGATTTGATTTCAGATGAGATGATAAAATGGGTATCAGATTGTGACTAGGTCATTGGATTAGAGAGTTGGAGTTACACCAGAAATAAAACATTTTTTTTTACAAGAGCACAGGACTTGAGAGAGAATTATTTCAAAATGGAGCATAGGTGATACTTGAGACCAAGTAAGATTGTGAAGATATATAAGACGAATTCTAACAAATATTGGAAATGCCAAGAAAAGTGAGGTACATGGATCCATATGTGGTGGTGATGCCCAAAACTAAAGATCTTTTGGAAAAAGATTCACATAACAATTGAAAAGATATTAAAAATAAACTATGAACTGAGACCGGAAATTTATTTACTCAATATGTTAAATAAAATCCCATCTCGTGTAGAAAGGGAACACTGGAGAATTTTACTCTATATGACAACGGTGGCAAGACCTTTGGTTGCACAAAAATGGAAAAATAATGAACTTCCTGCATTAGATGATTGGCTGCCAAAATTATCAGAAATGATGGAAAAGGATATTTTGATGGCTTATCTGAATCAGAATGTAATTGAGAAAGAATGGCTTCCAGTAAATGAATTTTGTAAGAACAGATGGAACTAAACTATAGGTAGAGTAATAGGATGACAGGGAAATAAGATGAACTGTGCATCACATGAATATAAAACTTTGTGACTACTGTAGATATATCGGTGTGTATCATAAAAGAACAAAAGAACAATAAATTCAAATAGATATGGTTGGGAAGAAAGGATGACCCCACAAGAGACATTGAGGAGGTATAGTTTTAGGGGTAGTGTTTTATGTTGTTAAGCAAATTCTAATGTACATTACTGGAAAGATATGTATATGCTTGAAGAAAAATAAAGTATATTAAAAAAAATAAACTGAGGTGGTTGTACTTTGGACATATCATGAGATTGTGTGATTCTCTGGAAAAGGTTATAATGGAGCTGTATGACTTACTATGCAGCCAGGTTGCTGTCCAGGTTGGGAGATGTAGTGGTGACAGCCTTTGGCATGGCCAACTTCCAGTTTCTCTTTCCCAATATTTAGCATGGCTCAGGAAAAAGGAGGAATGATGGCCAATGGGATTCAAGCTGCTGTTTGAATCCCATTGGCTGAAAAACCTGACTGGAGTGAGCAGCAGTTTTCACTCCAGTCAGATTCTTGGGGACTTATTTAGCTGCCCCATAGGATGGAGGCAGTTCCTCCTGGAGCAGTTGATATTGATGCCTCAGCTAAACTCACACCAGGTTGCTAAAAGATAGAGGAGATTATCACACCACCTTTCCTCCCATGCTAGAGGTGGGATGTAAAGTTAAACTGGTGGATTTTATTGCACACCCCTGTTCCCAGGCAGTAAGCATCCTGTACCAATCCAGGCTCCTCCCTCACCTTTTAAAGAAGATGGGAAGTATTTGGAGGTCGTAGGTGGTGTGTTTGTGTGACAGTGCACATGTATAGTGGGGAAGCAACAACAACAAAAAAAATTACCCAGCAATGTGACTTGACATTGTGCCATGCAGTCAAGCTGTGCATTTTCAGCCTGCCTTGGGAGTGGGCTGTGAAGGCAGTGGGGTTTCCACCCACTTTTGGAACAAGCAACATCAAGCTGCTTTTTTCTACCCATCTGTTCAGCCCATATGCACAGGAGCTTATCAGAGTATGGATCATTGCAGCTAAGTAATCTATATCCAGAGAAAGAGTGTAGCCAATTATGGTTGATAGAACCCATATAGCTCTTTTGCTGGTATCCATGATGATGTACCCTACCTCTAAAATGCATTAGCATACTGGACAGCTTCTTTAAACTTGTAGCAATACCTCACTGATGTGGGCATCACTAGCCACCACTGTTCTACCTTGAATACCATTCTAAACTGAAGTAAGCTACTCCATATCAAATAAGCTACTGGAGGTTCTCATGAAAATGGTGGATCTAAAGTATCTTCAAATCTCACCTGTTAGTGGGAAAGCAGCCTTCTCCAATTATTATTATTATTATTATTATTATTAACTTATTTCTAAAGCACTGTCAATATACACAGCACTGTACAAAGATAAAATCAACATAAAATAGAATAAAAACCTGCCAGAGGCATACAATCTAATACAAACAATAGGTAAAATAATAAAAGTCAATTAAAACAAAAAACAATACAACAATTAATTAACAACATCCACTGTCTACCCAAATGACAGAAAAGTATATATAATAAAAGTGCATAATAAGATGTGCAATAATTATCACAAACTTCTATCTATTTCATTCATGTCTAATATATCGTCTTAATCCAGTTTCTGCTATATCTTGGTTAGTTACTTCAGCAACTTCCATCTTCTGTCGTTCTTTCATTAGATGAAGTAAGAAGTTGTGATCACAGCTTATCTTAACTTATTTGGTTTGTTAGACCACATCATCATGGCCAGACACTGGTCTAGCATACCTGCTTATACCAAAATACTAATTTAAATATGTGGTTTGAAAGGGAAATACACATTTAGACACATATTCAAAAACAGACTCTAAGAGGTACCATTCTGTTCTGTTTTGGTCAGATCTCACCTGGAATACTATGTCCAGTTCTAGGCACCACAATTCAAGAGGGATATTGACAAACTGGAGTGTGGCCAAAGGAGTGTGGCAAAGAAAAGCCAATATAGTGAAAGTTCTGAAAATCATACGCTATAAGGAGAGGTTTAGGGAGTTGAGTATGTTTAGCCAGGGGAAGATAAGGTTAACAGGTGACATGATAGCCATGTTTAAATATTTGAAAAGATATCATACTGATGATGGAACAAGCTTGTTTCTGCAGCTCCAGAGAATAGGATTTGGAGCAATAGATTCCACCTATAGGAAAAGAGAGTCCACCTCAACTTTAAGAAGAACCTCTTAACAGTAAGAGCTGTTCAGCAGTGGAACACACTCCCTCAGAGTGTGTCAGAGTGTCTTTCTTTGGAGATTTTCAAACAGGCTGGATGGCCATTTGTCAGGAGTGCTTTGATTGTGTATTCTTGCATGGCAGGATGTTGGACTTGATTCCCTCTAGGTCTCTTCCAACTCTATGATTCTATGATTCTAGGTATGTTTAAAAAAACAACAACAACCTGGTTATTGTGGAAACACAACAATAAAATGTTAAAATGTAGGAAGAGGAAAATGACTTGGCATAGAAATTGATTTCCTCATGCCCATGACTTAGATGTACAAAACTAGTTCTATTTTTGGGGGGGCTTAAATATCTACAACATTTTTCACTTGTTTTTCTGTTTGTTGCTGTTATTCAGTGATGGCTGCATACATTAGCTAGCAAAAGTAACTGTGCAGGAAAGCTTTGCTACATATCTGAAATCCTTCACATAAGCACTAGATGCTGGTGGGCAATATGTGGCTGAAACTTTCTGGGAAGTCTTCCACTCTTTCTAATATAGCAGAGACTTCAATGGACAGTTCCAGATGAATCATCAGCTTCAGCCTACATTATGGATGGAGGCATTCTGATTGCTCAACAAAGATAAGTACTCCAGTACTGAAGCCGAGAGAAACAAGATGCTTCAAGGCAAAGAAAGAGAGTTCAGCATTCACATGCTCCTAACTAGGTCTTGCTTCAGGCTCCAGGAGACTGATGTATACCATCTTGACATAAAAGCTCAAGGTGATGAAGCACACTCTCAGCAGACTACTGTTCAGAGAGACAACACTCCTTTAATACAATACCCTCTAGTTAAAAAAAAAACTACATTTTTATAGGCTTTCTTACTTCAAGCTGATTTGGAGACTGAGTTTTACAGCCTATGTCCTCTTGCAGCAGGAAGAGCAGTGAAAATTGTTCAAGAGGAAAAGGAAAACGATGTTATGATTTCATTTGCCCCATAAACATTTGGTTGCAGTTTTTCATCCTATAAGATCATGTATAAAAGCAAGTGTCACTCATAGTGGTTTGAGGGTTGGACTAGGGCTCTAGGAGACTAGGGTTTGAATCCCTACTTGGTCATGGAAATCTACCAGGTGACCTTGGGCAAATCATACTTTCTGAGTGTCATAGGAAGGCAAACGAAAAACCCACTGTGAAAAAATCTTGCCAAGAAAATCCTGTGGTACAGTTCCATAACAGCAACAGCAACAAGGTCTGATAATCTGAATTTAAACAAATGAAAAACTCTCTTCTGTGTCAATGGTTAAGTTATGTGAAGTTTCAGCAGAATGATCCAGAATAAGGATCATGATATAGTCCTTTACAATGTATTCTCCTGCTTTTAAACTCAAGTTCCATTTCTGACAGAAAGCTGAAAATTGAATATAATACATCAATAATAAACTTTTCACATGTACAGACATAGAAAGCTGCTGGATACCAGGTACGGTTATTTAATAAGCTAAACTCATGTGGATGACACCCAAGCCAGGGGACAGGATGGAGAGAGGGATTGGAGTTGAATGGCTAACAGGCCCACTGTCTAAACATTGAACATGCTTATTAAAGACTCCAACTGTTGTGATTTGGGGGAGGAATTTTTACTTTGACGGCTCTTTCCTCCCTTCTAATGTCATTGTGCTTCACTATTTTTTAAAAAAAAATGGCAAGATTTTTTCATTATCTCAGACAGAAGTCTTATACATCATTTACTACCTAACTAGAGAAGGCAGGGGGTGAACTGGTGACCTTATGTATGAAAAGCATGCACTCTACTGCCAAACTATGGACCATCTCTATTAAAATTAAATTGGTTGAGCAGCATTTTTGTTTCCCAGAGCGATTCACATAACTGTGGCATTGTGAAAATTAGAATGAAACTATTGCATTTACAATTGTTATAAATAATAAATAATATATCTACAATTAATTAGTCCAAGAATATAACTCAAAAATAAAAAGGGTAAGAGAAAGTAAGAAAAAAAATATTACTGAAGAAATTCAAAACCTACAAATTGAAAACCTACAAAACAATACAATCTACCTTGATTAGGACCACTAAAATGTCACAGCCATGGTACAAACCTCCTCCAGAACATTTCACCAACAACACACACACATCTGACCCAGTGCACTGGGCATGTTGTGCTTCTGTTCCAGCAAGATGAAAATTCCAGGTTTAGTGAAGAGAGGAGGCATTGAGATATTGGTTGAAAGTTTGCTTGAATCCTCATTTAATAGTTTCTCTTTTTCATCACCATCTAGAAACCTGGCTGTAACCCAGAGAACAGCTTATTGCCTTTTTTTAAAAAAAATAGTGACTGAGTCCCTAGTGGGTTACATCAGATGCACACAGCAACATGGCAAATTCTATATCAACAAAAATGGAGATTTAAATTAAGTGATACACTGGCACATAAAATGAAGCCAAATTGTGAGAATTCCCTGATAGTTCCCTAGCAGGAGGGATTGCCTAATAATTATGGTGTTAATTTATTAGTGAGTATTCAGTGACAAAGCACATTCCTTGCAGAAAGTCCTGGGTTTATTCCTAGGTATTATTCATTAAATTTATTTTATTTATTAAAATATTTCTGTCCCATCCTACATCCAAATATCTCAGAGTGACATACAAGGAAGATCAATGCAAACAAATTAAATCAATTTAAAACAATAAAAACAATTGAAATAGATGAGAAACATATTAAATACAATTAACAAGATAAACCAAGCTGAAGAGATTAAAGCAGAGTTAAAACTATGTGCATCAGCATTTTGAGATAAAATCACTAATGCCCCACTGCTTTAATAAACAGTCATGTGTTTACTTGGTGGCTAAGTAAAGCCAATCGAGAACCAATCAGGCCTCCGAGGGGAAGATTTTTTAATACTGCAGCTGAAAAGACCCTCTCCCATAGCCTCAGACAGTGTATAGGCCTTATTGGTGGGACACAGAGAAAGCTCTCCCCCCAGCAAACCTCAATCTTTCAGTAGTCATATATAGGGAGTGGCATTGCCTCATATATTATAATTGAAAGGGGTCAGGTTTTAGATAATTGGATAGACCCTTGCAAGAAATCCTGCTGAGCTACAGAGTACAAAATACTGGGTTATCAGGATGTTTATCTGATTGGGTCAAAGTCCAAAGTTCAAGAAAAAAATGTTACCACCAAAAACTTACAAAACTAAATCTAGATCCAGCTACAGCTTCATAATTCAGAAAGACAAGCAGACAGACTCACAATCTACTGTTCAAAACTGAGACTAAGGCTGCAAGTGCACTGCAGAATTAATGCAGTTTGATACTGTTTTAACTGCCATGGTTCAATGCCATGGAATTCTGGAATTTGTAGTTTTGTGTGATATTTAGCCTTTTCTGTCAGAGAGCTCTGGTGCCCCCACAAACTAAAAATCCCAGGATTCCATAGGTTGGGACCATGACAGTTAAAGCAGTGTCAAACTGCATTATTTCTCCTGTGTGGCAAAAACCCAAAATAGAGTAGACTTTTTGAAGCCATTATTCAATATTGAGTCAACACATCGGTAAATACCACTGATTAAATGAGTATGAGTATGAGTCAGAACTAACAATAGGATTCTGGCCAGTATCTTTTCTGTAGCAAACTCTCAAAGGGTGGGGGGGGGGGGGGAGAAGGAGAGGATGGAGTTGAATAATAGAATTCTTCCTTCTTAATCCTACAACATATTTTATAAAGGACTCCAATTGTTTCAGTTGTCTTTGACAGTTGTTTCCTCCTCCCTCATGCTACCATGCTTCACTATTTTTAAAGTCTTAAACTGATCTTCAGGCATCATAATATCAGAGGCTTCTGTACTTATCCTACTCAAACTTTCAGTTTATAATCTCTGAATCAGTCCAAGCCAATATGTGCCATATTTTTCATCAGGATCTGATTTGGGCACCCATGCATTTTCTTCCTGAGTTAGGCTGGATAATAGTCTGAACTATAATATGTTCATTTCTTGAGTTCACACTGTGAAAAATGCCTTCTGCACATTAATTTTCACATTCTCCCCAAGAGCAGGTAATCTAAAACCTGCTCTGTCACTTTCTTTAAATAAGTTGCATGCTGTTCCTTATAATATACAAGCATAGGAATGGTTATGGTTTTCTTCATTTGTGGTCCATTATTTCATTATAGGTCTGACATATTTTAACAGCCATTATATTTATGATGATCACATAATGCGAATATAGTGAAAGCAATTACTGTAAACCAACTATAGCACTACCTTTCATAAGCCAGTGCTGACACCATTTTTAATAGCCAAGTTCAGCAGCATCTTTTATTGTGAAACTTTATGCTTGTGTGCCCTTTTTGACAGATGTATGCCAATTGCATAACTGTCTCATAATTACAGTGAAACTATTTTGTGACAGTGAGTTGAGACAAAACCATATAAATAATCCCGGTTTAACTATAGTTGCTGAAAAATAGAAGACATGCCAAGACGAGCTACCTGCTTCACAGAAAAATATGCTGACATGAACAGGTGTTGAGTCAAAGGCCTTTGAATACAACTGTTTTCTTGCATGCTCATTTATTTGTTAGCTGCTGTGGCAGATCCACCCAAATGGCTTTCCTCCAGATAGTACACCTGTTGTACAAAAATTGCAATTTATTTTCTATTGAAACCATAGATTAGCTACAATCATGCATAGGTTCTGAATGTGTAGCATTAACATTTTCACAGAAAATCATCAATAAGGGGGGACACTTCCTGTTATAGAATTTTTCCTTAAAAAAACCAAACACTTTTTAAAAATTCTTATATGGCCAAAGATTCTAATGCAAGGAAAAAAGATTCCACCTAAACACTAGAAAAAACTTGCTGATAGTAAAAGCTGATCAACAGTGGCATAGACTGCCTTGGAGGGTGATGGACTCTCCTTTGGAGGTCTTTAAAAAGGGATTAGATAGCCATCTCTCAGAAGTTCTTTAGTTATGCATTCCTGTATGGAGTAGACAGCCCTTCTGGTTCTTTCCAGTTCTATCATCTTATGATTCTATGACAGACAGAACTGTGAATTCCTCAGGTAATTTCCATATTGTTGAATCTGGAGATGAACTGGTGCTGGATAAAGCAAAGGAAATCCATGGAAACCAATTTAGATAGCTTTGCTTTTAATTTGAGAGACTAATCCTTTAAGGATTGTGGATAGTGCCTTAGGGTTGCCATAAGTTGGAAATGACTAGAAGGCACACAACAACAACAAATCCTCTTTCTTCAACTTAGGATCCTGCTGCTCAGTGACAGTTTGGTATTATTCAGGTCACACAAATATATGGGGAGCTACATTGATCTTAAGTCAAATTCAAAAGTCCATTTTGTGGTAGTACAAAAAGCCAAAGGGCTGTAAATATTCTGTGCAAACCTTTGAACCCAAATATATCTTCAGGAGTATAAATGTTTTTTAAATGTATACTTTTAAATAGCATCTTTGCCAGAGGGGGGAAAAAACATAGTTTCAAAAGCTTGCACAGAGATTTTGGGGGTGAGGATTTCTGAGAGTTCATCCATATATCTAAAGGGCACCAAGATGAGAAGGCTGATGCAGGTTCAATACATTTCATCTCACACCATTTGCTCTTTCATGGAAGAGTTCACTTTCCCCATAACAACATTAAAAGTTGTCGGTAATGCAAACTATAGGTCATTACCATGGCTGCAGGTCTTGCCATCTAGTGCTTGCATCTTTCCCACCATGTTTGTGTGTGCTGCTGATACATTATGACTTTCTGTCATAAGCCTTTTCATTCATTTTAGGTTAATGCATAATGACAGCATGACATTAGGAAAACAGAGATATTCAAAAGGACTTGGCAGAAATGCTAAAATGTGTGTGGCTTTATGAGGCTTGACAATAGCCCATTGACATTTTTACAAGGAACTTTCCTCTTCATTTTTTTTTTTTCATGGCTGAAGTAATTTTAATCTTCCATCTTGTTCATATAGGATGTGTAGGATGTATGCAATATTCTGCTACTGGAATTCAGGTTAAAGCTAAATACCATATTAATAAAAAGCACATTGTTGTCTGAGCTTGCCCTGTCTGACCCCTTTTGGGTACTCATTTCTGTTTATAGGATTTTCTGTACTATTTCTGCCTTCTAAAATGGAGAGATATTTGCATTTATAGGGATTTCTATCCCATTTTTACCTGTCAAAGAGAGCTGCCCCAAATGGCTAACTTTCTATAATAAATTCAGCTAACTGAATTCTGATATATTCTTCTTCTTTCTTCTTCTTCTTTTAATCTTTTATATAAAAGAAATGCTATACATGATTCAAAGTTATTTTTTGCAGGTTGTATGACATTGATATGATCCATAAACAAAAAAGTGAATTAAATAAGTTGATTTCAGGTAAAGCAACTGTTGTTGTGTGCCTTCAAGTCATTTCCAACTTATGGCAACTCTAAGGCAAATGTATCACTAAGTTTGCAACTCACCTAAGATCACCCAGATCTTCCACAGCTGAGGGAGAGCTTGAACCTTGATCTCCAGTTGTAGTTCATGCTCAAAACATGTTGGTTTTCAGGTAAGGAAATACAGTGTGTTATTTAAAAAAAAAAAAAACACTATAGTAAGAAAAGTGTCCAGGGACAGATGGCCTGATGAGCATATTTTATGAAGATTTATTTAAAATCTCATCTTTTTATGTGCCCAAATAACCCTGTTGAGTAAGTGACTCTGAGAGTGACTGACCCAAGTTTCATAGCTCAGTGGAGACCTGAATCAGAAACTCCCAAGTCCCAGTCCAACACTCTCCCAACCACACTGATTCTACTTCCCCTATCTGGGAAGCATCACTGGTTGCCTCATCTCATGTTAGGTTGTGAAGAATTTCACTTCTCTAGTTTGTCTCCATACCTGAGCTGCCAAGCACAGTTGCATGGAGGGAAAATATTTGCTGGTCTGGAAAGAATGAGATCAGCAGGGAGGATGTATGGTGTGGGGCTGTGGAGCATGGCATGGGGTTACAGGTATGGACCAAAGGCCTATAAACCCATTCCACACTCATGACCTTATTTCAGTGGGGATACTCTACTCACCCTTCTTCCCTATGGTGTAGTGTAGTGCAGACAGTTGCTGGATGTATAAAGGCTGGGTATGAATTTTCTCCCCTTTCTGGAGCCTTTTTTTCCTACCTAGTACTGTATCTTGTGGGCAAATGGGATTATTAGCTAGGGTGCTGCTGTTCAAAAGGTCATCAGTTGGCAGGTAGTGGCAAGAACAGAAAGAGTTGGAACACTAATGTGCACGTAAAGAATACAGTTGCCCACTTGGGTTGTGGGACCTGGGGATGGGAAGGGAGACTTATTCTTGGGGTTTACCTGAGGTTCATCTAAGTCATGGGGGAAGTAGACCCAGGTGGACTTTCTTAAATGGGGCAGGCTGGGCAGTTATCTGATGAATTAGAGGGCCAGGGGGCTCAATTGCTTCATCCAAAGATGGCTGAGGAGGGAGGTCAGGGAACCCCATGCCTCTGCAGACCCCACTCCAGGTGGTCTCTCTACCCTCTTTGCAGTTCAAGTTAAAAGAGATGGCCATTGTTGAAGAGTTGGGAAGTTTTGTCCCATTTATTGTAAAGCATGTCCCTTATTTAAGGGTTGGAAAGCTTACTCTGTATGATCATTAAGCTGGACACTAAAACTCCTGTATTTGGGGAGTATAGGGCTAACATGCAATTCTCAAAGTATATACCAAATGATGAGGAATAAGGATTTGTTGTGAGCACAAATGGTGCTCATTTTACCCATTGGAGGGTGAGCACTACACCCACCCTGGTGTAAGTAAAATTCCTTCCCTCATATGGCTGCTGGGCTACCATCATAATATTTCCAAGGTTTGAGGGGTTTCTGAAGGATCTGAGATCTCACAGAAGTCTAGAATTCTCACAAGAGGATTTCCTCTCTGAAGATTGGAATTGGGCCTCATTTAGACATGTCTCATATGTCTCACTAGTCTTGCACTGGTTGTCAGTAAGATTGCATTGTTTTCAGATTAGATTTTCTCTATTTTGGCCAGCTGCTGATTTGCTAAATGCTAGGAATGATTCAGAAAGGCAGTGGAACATGCACACAGTACTTTGCAACTTGATGGGCTATTTGAGTGTTAACACTCAGGCCAGAGTAAGAAGAAGTAAATATATAGTCTGGCAGTTAAAGACCACAGTCCCATGACATTTAAAAGAGTAATCAGTTTTATTGTTACCACTTCCTGATTGGTAACCACATACATCACAAATTCTGACTCTACTTTATTGCTATATTGAACATCTGGCAAGCTAAGCCATAAATGAGCCTGTGAGCAAATAGCAAGGGAACAAGTACACAGAGACAGACAAAACATTCAACTTCTGGTTCCATGTCACATTTGTATGTTTATTCATATGTATATATTTATTCATAAGCATATTGTATATGTTTACTTATCTACTAAACTACTCTTAACATTGAATGCTTCTTGACCTCAGCAGATGTAACATTCCCTTGAGTGGCTTCAAATTACAACATACTTTTCAATGCTACATCTGTCTTGAGCTTTTTTTTCTCTCTCAAAAATTGTGTTTGGGATTACAGCCTCAGTATTCTGAGTTAGTATATAATGAAGGTTAAAATAGTTGTCATTAACATTGATTTTTGTGCAAAAGAAAAAAAAATGAAAAAGTCTGCAATTCTACAGATGCATTATTCATTGTTTATTACATTTCATTCCTGCTTAAAATCTACATTGATTCCTGAGCCTATTTCCACACAACAAAAAAATAAATAATCCAGGCAAATAACCCAGAAAAATATTTATATGTTGTCTTTAAAGATCGTGCACAGTCAATTATAAAAGTGGATTGATTCAGATAGTTTATTTATGGGCAATGTGACCATTTCCCAGGTATATAGTTAGCACACAATACATTTCTGTACAAACAACCATTACTTTCCTTCTTGTATCGTTGTTGTTAACTGCCCTTGAGTCAATCTCAACTCATGGTGACACTATGGATGAGACATGTCCAAGACACTCTGTCCTCCACTGCTCTGTTTATTTCCTGCAACTCCATACCCGTGACTTCCTTAATGGAGTCCATTCATCTGGCATGTGGCCTTCCTCTCTTCCTACATCCCTCCACCTTCTCCAGCACTATTGGTTTTTTCCAAAGAGTCCTTACTTCTCATGATGTGTCCAAAGTACCACAGTCTCAGTTTGGTCATCTTGGCTTCCAGGAAGGTTTCCAGTTTGATCTGCTCTAGGACCCACTTGTTTGTCCTTTTGACTGTCCATGGGATCCTAAGCACTCTTCTCCAGCACCACATCTCAAAAGAATTGATTTTCTTCCTATCATCTTTCTTAACTGTCCACCTCTCACATCCATACACGGCAACAGGGAACACAATGGCTTGTATGATCCTAACTTTTGTGCTGACTTGTATATCTCTGCATTTTAGAATCTTTTCTAGTTCTTTCATAGCCACCCTCCCCATACTTAATCTTCTTCTGATTTCCTGACTTCACTTCCCATTTCTATCAATGATTAATCCCAGGTATGGGAATTCTTTTACTAATTCTATTTCTTCATTCTCTAGGTTGAACTTCTGAAGGTCCTCGGTGGTCATTATTTTTGTTTTCTTTAAGTTCTACATTAAGCCTGCCATTGCACTTTCTTCATTGATTTTCCTTAGTAAGTGTTCCAGGTCTGTGAGGTTTTCTGCTAGTATTATGGTATCATCTGCATATTTTAGATTATTGATATTCCTTCCTCCTATTTTCACTTCTCCTTCTTCTGTGTCTAAGCCTGCTTTTCTTATAATATGTTCTGCATACAAATTGAACAGATAGGGTGAAAGTATGCAACCTTGTCTTACTCCTTTGCCAATTGGGAACCTACTGTTTCTCTGTGCTCTGTTCTGACAGTAGCCTCTTGTCCAGAGTACAGATTCCTCATCAGGACTATTAGATGTGCTGGCATTCCAATTTCTTTAAAGGCATTCCATAGCCTTTCATGGCCTTCTTGTATAGTGAAAGCTAACCTTTCCCCTGAATAAGGATAAAATTGATCCTCATTCAAAATCAAAGGAAAGTGGATGGGAAGGTTCTTTCTTTTTCTTTTTTAAACTGTAACTTCCAATTTTTGTGGGGGGAGAAATTGTAGAAAGAGTTTGATTCTATCCCAGTCCAACTGCAAGTCTGAGACAGTTGAGAAAGGTAAAGCAATCTATAGCAATGAATGAGACTCTCTGTATAATAGGAGTCATAGCTCACTGAAAAGTAGTAGATCAACAAGCTTATTTTTAATATATGTGTGAAATAATGTCTCATTCTCTTCTCTTTGCATTAAATTTCTATTCAGTTTCATGAAGATTTAACAATCTTCCTGCAAAGTCCTTTGGAAAAGAAAGAAAATAATAGAAAAGAAAATAGGTCTGCCCCTTTCCATTTACTTTCCCACTCTCCATTAAATGTCATCTGCTAAATCTACAATCATTTCCCCTGCCAGATTTGCCACAGAAAACAAATACTGATGGAACATATTTGACTAGAGTGGGTAGATAATAATACCAGCAAGCAATGATATAACATTACTCAGCATTAGATTATGCTCTGCATGCTCCAGCAGCATCCCAACATATTGTCTAATCTGACTAATCAAAATTAATGACTGGCTAATTAAACATGGAACAGCTCTCAAGGATTAATCTTCAAAGCTGTGTGTGGGATGCAGGCCATGTGATTTCCAATAAAAGTGCTAAATCCTCCAGCTCATTGAGCTGTTTTTTTTTTTAATTCCTTAAAACCTGCTTAGACATTTCAACAAGTGTCTATTAAAGAAACTGTTTCAGCTTTATAGTAGAAAGATTACTCCCATTTCCCATATTTCCTTGGTATGTTTATAATGGTATTTAATTTATGCCTCAAATTGGTGTAAAGATGGAACCTCTCTTTTCAAAAACTGCAGCTTTGGTTATTTATTTATTTATTTATTTATTTAAAAAAACTTTAACAACATATATAGTAAAAGAAGGGGACAGAGTGAGGCTTTGCCCATTAACTTTAATGAGAATTTACTGATTAAGAATGACAGTAACACATGTTTAAGGGAGCCAAATAAGTATGAATATCCTGATTTATATTACATTCCTATACACATTTGGCTTGGAATAAGTCTCAAGGAGCATAGTGGGATGTGACTTTTGAATCAGCATAAGTAAGATTTAGCTGTTTGCATGGATGCACATAGAAATTTATAGTGATGCAGGGATTAAATTAATTCAATGACTTTCAAACTTCCTACATCTGGGTAATTATTTCTGCAGTAAGATGTTTGTCAAAAAAATTTCTTGAATATCTACCAAAGCATTGCAGAGGGCTGAAAATGCATGTGGTGGGGAACACCCTTTCTGCACACTCAGTGGCCTGGTCTGATCAGTTTTCACTGCTTTTCTGCATTAACATATTCAACATTCATTTACTAGGGAAGATAGGTGGGAAAGTATCAGAGCACAGCCAGAGATGGTGCAATAAACAAGTCCCAGGAAGTCACTCTTGGGCAGACAAAGGTTGCTGTTCCCAGAATTAATTGATTAAATCCTCAGTATTAATACAGTTTGACACTGCTTTAACTATCATTCTGTTCTATGGAAACCTGCAGTTTGTAGTTTGTTGCGGCACCAGAACTCTCTGACAGAGAAGGCTAAATATCTCACAAAACTACACATCTCAGAATTCCAGAGCATTGAGCCTTGGCAGTTAAAGTGGTGTCAAACTGCATTAATTCTACCATGTGTAGATGCAGTCAAAGTCTTATCTCAAACATGAACCAATTTATTACTTTCTACCTGGGAGGAACCAATGGCAGGAAGTAGATGTGGACAATCTAGAGCTTGAGCATACTTTACAGCAAAAAAGGGCAAATGTGGCAACTGATCTATTTAGACTGTAGTCTTATAATCCCTTGCCATCTTTGAGGACTGTAAACTTCCCCCATAGGACTCCTGTGTCATGTAAGTTAGCCATCCCTTATTTACTGCATGGGAAAGTAATCCAAATCATCATGGAATAGCTACAAGTACTGTGGACCTTTGATACTTGCTGAGGTTTGACTCCAGGACACCACATGGATACCAAAATCCATGGATGCTCAAGTCTCAATATGCTCAGTAAATGGCATCATAAAATGGTATTCCTGATATCAAATGACAAAATCAAGGTTTGCTTTTTGAAGTGTATATTTTCAAGCTGTGGATGGTTGAATCTGTGGATAAAGAATCCATGGATATGGAGTGCTGACTATATGGTGACTGCTGTGCACCTGAAAATGTCCTTGAAGTTGTGGCATGAAGTTACATCTTATGAAGATGCAATAAGGAAACATATGTAGTTAACTAAGATTTACATTTATATTTCTCACAATGTTGCAAGGCATAGCTCCTTATTGTTTAGGAATAATCTGTTCTGGAGACCATTTGTTTCTCACTATAAATGTTTCCAAGCAGTTGAGGGGAAGATGGCATTTAGTTGTACCTTCAATAACAGCAAGTGGTACTCTAGTCCCTGAAGAGTTATTTAAAAAAAAAAAAAGCTGGCTCTTTTTTTTAAAAAAAAATGGTTCAGCTTGTTTTTCTTAGCTTGACCTCTCAAGAAGTACTTTACATACTAGACAACTTTCATCTGTCAGCCTACACTGCTCTGTATTCCTCAAATTACCTATCGTCTTGCTTATGCCAGGGAATGTTTGTTTCACCTTTTCACCCTATGCTTGTATATTTAGATAGAGTTATCATGAAGCTACTGTCCTCTATTCCTCTTGGAGACAGAGAAAACAGAAAAGAGAAGATTCAGAATGATAGCAGGATGCGCTAGCTGTTCTGTTTATCCCTGGAGGGCCCTTGAAGTTTCTTAACATCTATGACACAGAAAAGAAGATACTGTGTCAACCTTCCTTGGGTTAGGTTTCTTGGGGAACACAGCACTCCTTAAAGCTATAAGCCACTACTACAATATTGTAAAAGTGACTAAATACTAAATGTGTTCCTTTGTGTAAGAATGGTGGTGGTGGTGGTGGGAGAGCCTATCTTTCAAAGCAAGTACAAAACTGATGTGGTTGGCCCCTTGACATAACCTTCTTACATTTTACTTCAGCTTCTCCTTGGTATAAATCCCTACTACACTTCCACCTTATAGCTGCTGTTTTGCTTCCCTGCTATAGATTACTCTACAGTAGGAAATGGGATAGATTCTTAAGGAATATAAATAAATGATTCTACTGTGCACATGTTAGGTATAAGACCCATTTAGCTTTTGTTGTTGTTGTTGATTGCTATCAAGTAAGCTTCAACATACTGCCACCTTATGAAAGAGAGACCTCCAAAGCACCCTGTCACCAACTACCCTGCTCAGGTTCTGCAAACATAGGGCTTGGTTTCATTGATTGAGTGTGTTTGTAATGGGCACTCCCCTTCATCTGCCTCCCACTTTGATTAGCACTGTCATCTTTTCTAATGAGTCATGTTGTCTTGTGATATGTCCAAAGTCTGATAGTCTCTGCTTAGTCATTTTGGCTTCTAGGGAGAGTTCAGGCTTGATTTGCTCTTGGAATCATTTATTTGTCTTTTGAGCTGCCGAATGTATTTGTAAACCTCTTCTCCAACACCACATTTCAAATGAGTTGATTTTCTTCCTGTCAGCTTTCTTCACTGTCCAGCTTTCACAACCGTACACAGAAATCAGAAATGTAATGGCATGGACAATCTTGCCTTTGGTATTCAATGGTATATCTATGCACTTCATTCATTTGGATTTCATTCATTTCCTTCATAGTTGCTCTTTCAAATCCCAGTCTTCTTCCAATTTCTTGACTGTAGTCTCCATTCTGATTAATGACTGAGCCAAGGTATGGGAAATCTTTTACTATTTCCATGTCTTTATCAGCCACATTAAAATTATGTAAATCATCTGTGGTCATTATTTTTGTTTTCTTAATTTTCAACTGTAAGCTTTCTTTTGCATTTTCAGTTCATTCCAAGTCTTTACTATTTTGTACTAGTGGTGTGATATCATATACATATATTAAATTGTCAATGTTCTTTCCTTCAATTTTCATTCCTCCTTTCTCTCAGTCAAATCCTTATTTCTATATGATATATTCTGCATATAAGTGAAACAGCTAGGGTGATAAAATGCACCATTTTTGACTCCCTTGTCAATTGGAAACCATTCTGTTTCTCCATATTGTATCCTGACAGTGACCAGAGAAGAGATTATGCATCAGGACAATCAAATTTGTGGCATACCTGTCATATCCAATGGTTATGGATCTGTCAGAATAAGGGGATGTGTTATAAAAATAATTTGATACGGTGATATAGCACTATGGTTAATTAAAGAAAGAGCAAAGGGAGGGGGGGCAGTAACCAGAGGAGAATGCCTGAGAAGCAAATGGACTGCTGTGAACCACAGTTTTATGTACTTCTGTATTTCCTGAGGTTGAACACTGATGGTAAACAAAAAACACTTTCCTTCTTGAAACAGATATGATAATGAAGATGGGGAAATTGAGGAAAGGAGGAATCTTCAAAAGACTCTTTGATCTGGACCACAGGCTGGGAAGGAAGGGTTGGAAAAGGTAACTCTTAAAAGATAGTCTGTTTGGGAAAAACTCAGATTTGACACAACCATATATCTGGTGAACTTCTGTCTGGAAATCCAAAATAAAGCATTAGTTTTCTACACTACAATGCTCTCTTGGTTTCTAAGGTCTGAGCCTGCTAAGTCTGACAATACCCATCCTTTTAGACTGATGCATAGTTTGTCATAATCAACACAATGAAATGCTTTACTATAACTTACGTGGCACAGGCTGATTTTCTTCTGAAGTTCTTTCATGTCCTCCATTATCCAACATATGTTTTCGGTATGATCCTTAGTTCCTTTTCATTTTCTAAACTCATACCAGATGTTTGGCATTTCTCACTCAATATAAGGTAAAAGTCTTTGCTGTAAAAATTTGAGTGTCACTTTGTGTGTGTAAGAGATTAATGCAGTTGTCTGGTGGATACTCCAATCTCCTTTCAGAGGAATTGGAATGCATAATGAGCATTTCTAATCTGTTAGCCATTGTTTTGTTTTCCATCCTATTTAACTTAGAAGATAAAGTATAACAATGTTGCATTTTCATCTTATATGCTCCTATGGTTCTGCATTATTATTATTATTATTATTATTATCATCATTATTACACTATTTATAGCCAGCTCTGTTATTTCTCCAGTAAGACCTATCCTTCACTATATCTGTAACTTACAGGTTTTTTTAAAAAAAAAATTAAGAGTTTAGGAAGATTTACATGTAATTTTAATCCATAACATAATTGAAGATTGTAGAATTGTTCTTATTTAGGACAGAGTTTAATTGGAAAGAAAAATATTTTTAAAATTACTTATTTTTTTTTTTTTTTTAAGTGGTCAAAATGTGTTTCGTGAGTTTTGGAAAATCCCAATAGGAGAATCCTGGTCTAATGAAAATGTTCATAGTTTGGGATTTATTCTGCAGAAACCTCATGCTCCCCCCCCCCCCAAGAACAATATTTTCTGTGCAGGAAACAGCACTTCCAGAAATGGGAAAAAGAAAATGCTCTTTCCTGTGCAGAAAACACTGTTTTCTGTGTAAAAAAAATCCCCACATGCAAATTTGCACATAGTAAGTACTAAATTGTGAAATTTTGTTTTCAAAAACTTTGCAGTTTTAAAATAGTTTTTTAAAGCAGGAATAAATTAGCAAGAATTATATCCATACCACATAGGTGCTGCAATGCACCCAGCAGTATTTTATGTCCATATACGAGGGGATATCGTAAATTTTTAATTCTCACCTTTAAAAAAATGTGACAGAAAGTTTGTTTTGATTTGTAGTTGTTAACTTATTTCTACATAGTCACCATCCAGATTTACACATTTTCCCCAGCATTTCTTGACCCTCCGAATACCATTATTGTAGAAGTCTGCAGATTATGCCTTACGAGGATTTTGCACTTTAGTCATTTCTGGCACAACCTGTCACAAAAATAAAGGACACAATGAGCTGATTTTCTCAACATCATGCACTTAGGGACCAATGACTGACAAAATTTCATCAATATACCATAATAACTTCTGGGGGATAATTATTACTTTATGTAGACCATTATGTATCACATAAGGCAGGCGTAGGCAACCTTTCCCCTTTAAGGGCCGAGGGACTTCAGCTCCCAGAAACCTCAGCCATGTTGGCCAATAGTCCCATGTTGGCCAATAGCTCCTGGGACTCTGGGAGCTGAAGTCCCTCGGCCCTTAAAGGGGAAAGGTTGTCTACCCCTGACATAAGGAATCAGCACAGTGAAATTTTACATTCATATATGTAAATAAATTTTATGCGGATGTGAAACATGGGTAACTTATACCAGTTCAGACTACCTGTCCACCTAAGGTCTAATCTGCACTGCAGAAATAATGCAGTCTGACACTGCTTTAGCTGACATGGCTCAGTACTATGGAATTCTGGGATTTATAGCTTTGTGAGCTATTTAGCCTTCTCTGTCAGACCACTTTTGAGCCACAACAAACTACAAATCCCAAAGTTCCATAGGATGGCACCATGAGAGTTAAAGTGGTGTCAATGTGCATTCATTCTGCAGAGCAGATTTGACTTGAGCCAACTATTGTATGCTCTGATCTTCCAGAATCTCATGAAGATATAATTCCTTCCCACACAACACCTACTGACTGATCCTTGTAGATGGAGATGGTGGGAAATGAACCTTAAACCCTCCACATGCAAATCATGTGCTGAAGCTCTGAATTATGTTCTCTCACAAAGTGCTCTACATTCAAGATGTGTTTATGCCTCTTGTTGGATTCAGATATTTAGGAACCTGAGCTAGAGGATTCAAACTTGCAACATTCTAGGACATAGGTAAGCACACTTTCATCATTATAAGGAGGCAACCCCAATATCTCTTTATCAGGTGTAACAGCATGACAAGGAAAGGACCCCAGAAAATAGTGACTGATATTGGTAAATATAGATTAACTGGAAGATATAGAGAAAAATGGATCAATAGTATAAGTCAGCTTAGGGGCACCACTAGGGGGTGTGGTGGTGCAGGGCATGCAGACCACACCAGATGAAACCCTAAGGGGGTGTGTGACACCACTGCTCCCCAGACATCTGACTTTTAGCAGAAATGGGCTGTAGTCTTCACCTGCATCCCTTTAAAATGCTGAACAGATGACTGAGTGGGGCTGACACTGACTGGAAGAAGAAAGGAGAAGCCCCAGGTTTAATTATTTTTAATTTTAAAGTTTTAATTAAAAAATTTAAAAAATATTTTTTAATTTTTCTTTAAAAACATCACATCAAATTTTCACTTTAACCACATGAAAGTATGCAAATGTAGATACATTATGCATATGATATTGCAATTTAAAGGTATAAATTTAATTTTGCTAATTGTTTGTGTCATTGAATGATGTAAGCAAATTATGATTTATATGTAACATTAATACAAAAAGCATGACCAAGGATTCTCTGTGGCATGGTAGAGGAGGAGGTCAATGTGAGGGATGGCACTATGAGTTTCTGCACCAGGTGATGCCAACCCTAGTTAAGCCACTGAGTCAGCTCCAAATTCTCACCTAATCAATGTGACTTAGATGCTTGTAATCCAGAAGCTGCAAATGTTTACAGGTACACACCTCAGTGACATACTGCTGAGCCAGAGCATATAAAGCAAAGCCAAGTACATTGCTAAGATCTACTTGAAGATAAGTCTGGCCCACAATATTACTACATGCATCAAAGTAGAAGTGTGTGTGTAGTTTTAAATGCCTGAAATCTAGGAGATGATCCAGAGATTTTTGATGCCTCTTGAACAAGTACATACCAATATTGCTTAGAGAATGAAAAACGGGGGGGGGGGGGTGTTAGTGAGTAATAGATGCCTTTTTCAAAAATGTGAGCATACAAGGATTGCATTATCAGATCAAATCAAAACTCGAGATCATCAAGCATCCCCCACCCCACAACAGTAGCCAAATAGATACTTCTAGAGATTTCAAACAAGCCATGCAAGCTGCATTATAACTGGGCAGAGTCTGTTCAGTGTGACTTTCTCCTTAAATACATCTATTGTCTTATCCCACTCTCTTCCTTTGGCTGAGAAACTAAGGATGTAGTGGTGGAAATAAATGTCATTAGCCTTGACAGTTTAAATGAAAGTCATATTTCTGTACTTGCCAAGACTTGCTTCAAGGAAATACACACTATGTACTGAGAATTTGCAAATTTTCAGGATGTAGTGAGCACTTCAGAGAAATACAGTGGCATAAAACAATGTGTGTATTTTGAAATGCAGATAGTTAATATGTGCATGATCTGAAAATAATATATATGCAAAGATTTTCCTTGATGGGGAAAAGTTATGAAAATTAGGTAAATCTGGCAAATAAATGCACATATAATTAAAATGATTTTAAACGTGTCTGAATTTTAAGGATAGAAAAGTGCTTCTCGAATTTAGAGAAACTTAGCAAAACTGAAAATGAATAATTTTACATCCCTACTAGATATACTGCAGATGCATGTGACCTAAATCCTTCCAGGATAGTCTTTATAACTCAGGGCCTTTACAGATTGCCAGAAATAATGCAGCTTGAGTCAGTCTGCTTTAACTGCCCTGGCTCAGTGCTAGGGAATCATGGGGAGTGTATTTTTTTTTCTGAGACATTGAGCCTTCTCTGTCAGAGACCTCTGGTGCCAGAATAAACTACAGTTCCCATGATTCCCTAGCACTGAGTCAGGGTAGTTAAAGTGGACTCAAGCTGCATTATTTCTGGCAGTCTGTAAAGGCCCTCAGTTAATAAACATGTTGCATTGCCCACACCTGCGTGGGAAATGAATGAGTAACTAAGGTAATTGCACAAAGGAAATTGTTACCCGAGAACCAGCATGGTGTAGTGCTTTGAGTGTTGGACTGTGACTCTGGAGACCAGGATTTGATTCCCAGCTCAGCTATATAAACCCACTGTTCTGAGCACTGAACATCTTCAATATCTTGAGGTGTGCATGCTTTCTGCTATGGCCCTAAATGGAACTTCAGAGCCACCATGAACCAAAAAACCAGGAGATCATGTAGGCAAATGTAGAAACAAAGATCAAACAGCTAGTTTAAGGATTCACAATCAAGAAACATTCACACCTTCCTAGCAAGAAGACCAGGTGATTTATGGTTCCAGATGCCTTATGCCAGAGCCACATAAGATCCATTGTCACCTCTGGAATCTGTCTACTTCAAAGTGACCTTTGCTATGTAAATTCAGCATCTTTTGAAGTGTAGTCAACAACCTTCACTCCAGGCTATTTTCATGCTATTTAAGGACCTCCAAATTAATTGTCAGGTGTGTCTGGTTAGAATTCACAGTGTCTCCATGTCACTCTGAATTCTAATTCAGGTCTGGCTCACTGCTGCTTCCCTGTCCCATCTGCGCAGTTGAGTCCAACCCATCATTGGATTCCTGGGGCAGCATCATCAGGTAATATTACTGTTAGAAGGCCTATTGTCTATTCCAAAGCTAACTATTTTATTCTTGAGTCCTTGTAAAAGTGTGTGAATGATTGGCTGTGTTAGTGTGTGATCCCCAATAAATTTACAATTCATTTGAATAAGCCTTGCCTCTGCTGATTTACTGTCCCTAGCTCCCTCTGTATCAATTGGGATGTATCCTGGCTAATTAAGATACCCCCTGATCCTAGTCTCATAATATTAGGTGACCTTGGGCAAGTCATACTTTCTAAGCCTCAGGGGAAGGCAATGGCAAACCTCCTCTGAACAAATTTTACTAAGACAATCCCATGAAAAGTTCATCTTAGGGTTGCCATAAGTCAGAAAAAACCTGAAGACATAGAACAAACTAAAAATTATTATTTCCCTCTCCCCAGCATCTGGAATCTTGATGTTGGCAAGATAGCTCTCAAAATACCACTGATCTCCAGTTTTCCTTTTGGACAGGACTGTCATTGACAAACCAGGGGTGAACCTGCTCTCCTTTGTGTATGTTTAGGAGGGAAGATGTGGGAATCAGGGAAGGAAGATCAGTAGTGTTCCTTCAGTTTCCTTACCCCTGGCAGCCTCTGGTTGTCCACAGAATGGCCATTAGAGCAATGGTAACTGATGATGTAGCACCATTTCAAGGCATTCTAGGGCAGAAGCATAGTAGCTAGCACCAATAAATTGCTTTGGCTACATCTGCACTGTAGAAATAGTCCAGTTTGATACCTCTTTAACTGCCATGGATCCATGCTATGGAATCCTGGAATTTGTAGTTTGCTGGAGCGCCAGTGAGCTTTGACAGAAAAGGCAAAATTTCTCACCAAACTACAAATCCAAGGATTCCATAGCATTGAGCCATGACAGTTTAAGTGGTGTCAAATTGCATTAATTCTGCATAGCAGACAGCACATTGGAAGATAACTGAAGCTTTTTGTGCTTCCTCAGAAAGGCAGGGTGGGGTGATAAAACATCTTTCCACTATGAATGGAGTCATAAAAGTTGGACGGGAACATTTTGCTCAATTTTATATATGTGGAAATTCCACTTGCCTATTATCTCTAACAATCATTAGTAGACTTCTCCAGTATAAATAATTTGGTTGATTCACTTTTAGAGATCAGTGGTTTAGACATCCTGCTGTCATGAATAAATCCCATAAATGAATTATAAATTGTTTGAAGAAGTACTTCCCTTTGTCTTTTCTGGGTCTGCTTCAGATTTGTTGGGGCATCTTTCATCCATGTACTTGTAAGAAGAAGGGTTTTTTTCCCTATCCATTCTCTTTCATTTGATCAACCTCCACTGGGAATAACTGCACAAGATTAGGAAACCCATGATAATTTACTTACTTGGGCTAGGAGAAGCTACTGCAGTGGAACTAAACAATCTTCTTGGGATGGTGTAGATTTTTCTTATATGTAGAGGGTGGGAGAATGCCTTCAAGAAAATGGAAATTCTGTCTCATTTTTTAAATACAAATGGAAGTCACCAATCATGCAGAAAGAAGTCATTCCAGGCAAAAAGATGAGGCTGAAGAACTGTATTTTTGAAATGTCTGGGAAATCTATTTGTTATGAATTCACCATTGCCAACATCATATGGTTTTCATGATATTTTCAGCCTCGGTATAATTACAGTTTATTTCCATTTCAGACTCCTCAATCTATTGTTTTGCTTTGTATATTTATTGTAATATTACACAATAGCTTTTTAAAACAGCAAAACAGAGCAGTATAACATTATACTTACCATTTTTCATGTTTGTCTTCATTTAACAAGGTAAATGAAGGATAGTGTTTAAAATCTATCACCTCCTGAGCAATTTATTTGGTTCCTAATGTTTCTGTGCAACTCAATATGCACTTAACATCCTGATCTTAGTGCAACTATGAAGAAGTCATGTACCAGATCATGCTATAAAGCACTTAGCTTGTGGGAAACTATGCTGAGTTCAGTATCTGGATCCCAATACCAAACTAGGGGGTGGTGGGGGTGGTGGTGGGAATTGGAACTAACGTTTGGGGTCCGAAAGATGATACAAAATGTGTTTTTGTTGTTGTTTAAAAAATGTTTAAAAAACAGTGAAAACATCCATCCAGAGTTTCAATTCACTCTTTGTAAGTGAAAATGAGAGTAGCAAGACAATAAATCAAAGATGTAAATAAGTAAAATGCATGCCACTCCAATTGTGATGTAAGGTAGGAATAGAAGGTTCCACTATGGAAACAGATTTAAGAATATATACCTTGGTCCAGTCATAAATCAAAATAGAGACTTTTGTCAAGAAATCAGAAACAGACTAGATAATTTATCACATGGGAGCAAAGCGGGCAGATCTGGTTAAAAAACAGGGTTTAAATCTGTGAATATCCCACAAAAGTGGGATTGTTTTCAGATGATGTCAGGCTCCTTTGGCATTATCCCAACATCAACCCATGAATAAAGTGGCAAAATCACACCGGTTTTTAATTTTTAGGATTTTCCCCAAAATAAAAAGTGGCGTGATTTTGCTGCTTTATTCACAGATTAATGTTGGGATAATGCTGAAGTTGCCTGATGTGTCTGAAAACAATCCCACTTTTGAGAGATATTCACGGGATTTAAACTCAGTTTATTCACAGGATTTGGGGGGCTTTGACTCCCATATGATAAACTCCTAGGACTTAAAAATGTAACTGTAAAAGAATTAGACAAGAACCTCAAATATAAATGTATATATCAAAATATAAGGGTATATCATTGAATACCTGTTAGGATCACCTATCTCATTGTATTTTTGATTTCTATATTGTGAAAGCTAGACAGTGAAAAATGCTGACCAGAAGAAAATCAACTCATTTGAAAAGTCATGGTAGAGAACAATTCTACAGATACTGTGACTGCTAAAAAGACAAAGAAATGGGTCCCAGGTTGCTTTCTCACTGCAGAAATAATCCAGTTTGACACCACTTTAACTGCCATGGCTCAATGATATGGAATTCTGGGACTGCAGTTTGTTGTGGCTGTAGAGCTCTCTGAAAGAGAAGGCTACATGTCTCACAAAATTACAATTACCAGAATTCCAACAGCACTGAGGCATGGAATTTAAAGTAGTGTCAAACTGAATTATTTCTGAAGTGCAGATGCAGCCCCAGAGCCCATGAAGCCTGAACTGTCCCCAGAAGCCAAGATGACTAACCTAAGACTGTCATACTTTGGTCATATCTCGAGAAAATATGACTCCCTATAAAAAAATAACAATGCTTGGTAAGGTAGAAGGTTGCAATAAAAGAGGAACACTGCATTCCAGATGGATAGACTCAATCAAGGAAGTCACACCAGTGATCACTAGTGAGAGTGCAGGGGGTGTGGACTGCACCACATGACACCCTAAGGGGGGGTGACACCATTGCTCCTCAAACACCTACCTTTTGGCAGAAACATGTTGTGGCATTCATTTGCTTCCCTTTAAAATGCTTTAACAGATGATGCCTGTGGGGTGAAGCTCAGTGGGAGGAGAAAGGAGAGGCCTCACAAGTATTTAAATTAAAATTTCAATTTCAAAATGTTAATTTTTTTAAAAAAATTAAATTTTAAATGTTTAAATTCTTTTTAAATTTTCCTTAAAATATCACATTTTAACCAAATATTCACTATGTATATGTAAATACATTTAGGTTGTGCATATGATATTGTAATTTGAAGGTATACTTTTATTTTTTAGCTGTTTATGTCACAACTATTAGTATTACATTCAATGGTATATGGGAATTACAATTTACAAACTCAATACATTGCAGAATTAATGTAGTTTGACATGACTTTAACTGTCATGGCTCAGTGCTATGGAATTCAGGGAACTGTAGTTTTGTGAGACATTGAGGGCCTTTGCAGACTGCCAGAAATAGTGCAAATTGAGTTCATTTTAACTGCCCTGGCTCAGTGCTAGGGAATCATGGGAACTGTAGTTTATTGTGGCACCAGAGCTCTCTGACAGAGAAGGCTCAATGTCTTAGAAAAAAAAAATACAATTCCCATTATTCCCTAGCAATGAGCCAGGGCAGTTAAAGTGAACTCAATTTGCACTAGTTCTAGCAGTCTGCAAAGGCCCTGAGTCTTCTCTTTCTCTGGTGCCACAACAAACTACAAATCCCAGAATTCCATGGCTTAGATTGGTGCAGGGGGTGTGGACTGCACTGGGTGTCACCTTGGGGGGGGGTGACACTTGGGCTCTCTGCCCACTACAGGGGTGGGTTGGCTCTACTGCTACCTGCTAGCCTTCCCAGATTGGTGGGGCTGCTGTCTGGCTAGGAAAGGGGGTGCTGGCAACTGTAGCAGCAGTAGCACCATGGACTCTTCCTTTTCCTTTCCAACTGGTTCCTTTTCCTTTCCAACTGGAGATAACTGTTGTCCACCCCTTCTTCTCTGCTGCTGTGGCTCTCTCAGTAAAGGGAGCTAAGGCAGTGGAAAAGAAGGGATGGGTGCTGCCATGGCTTTCACTGCCAAGGGAACCAAGGCAACTGAGGTCTGAACAAGAAGCCCACCCTCCCTTCCATCCTCTCCCACTGTCTGACTTCCTCAGCCATCCTTCATCCTCAGAAGCCCTTTCTGGGTCAGAATGGATAGGAGGGGGGCAAGTGAGAAAGATAGGAGGAGGGGAGAGAGGGCATTTTTGAGCTCATGGCGGCTCTGCAGTTTGCCACTGCTGTCCCTCCCAGCAACCTTTCTTAGAACCCACACCAGGTGACACCAATGATGGTGACACTAATGATACCACTGGTGCTGCTGACCATCACTTCTCTCCTTTCCTGTTATTTATTTTTTTAAAAAAGACAACAATGGATTACTAAACATCTTGGAAGGACTATAAGTAGTTCAGTTTTTGGATTCTGGTAGAAGGACAAACAATTCTGCACCTGTTGCACCCTTTGTGAGGTATCAGTAAATTCAGTTACCATCTCTGTGTTCTTCCTAGCCTCACACTATAGTTGTGGAGAAACACCAGGAGGGTATTTGCAAAGTGATGTTGAATTAGTGTCAGGATACACACTGACTGTTCCAGCTTACTTAATCTGCTTACACATAAGGGTTGGCTACTGTGTATCCTTCCCCTTAGTGAAATATATTTAAAGCTTCAATGTCTCTGCATTTCCATTGTCTCCAGTCTACCAAGGTATCCATTCAGGAAAAAATAGGACATATATTAATCCAGATTTCTGATCCACTGAGGCCTAGTCAGAGCTAATTTTATAATTACTTAGAAGAGTCAAGACCACATGTATAAAAGAATAACAAATTGTATGGATAAACAAGGGAAGGGGAACAGGGAAACCCAGGAAGGCATAATGAAATGGGTAGGAAAGCAAACAATGACAGGAGGAATAATATAGGGAGACAAACAGCTACTGGGCAGCAGCAGTAGTGCTGGGTGTAACTGACAGGAGTGAATTGTGACACCATAGCTAACATTAGTTGGTACTGTGCACAAGGAGGTGTAGGAGGCCCTCCTTGTGTAACCCCATCATCTAGTAAACCCTATGATGAGAGACCCCAAGTGAGACACAGGCAGGGTCAGAGCATTAACAGAAAGGGAAGGAGAGAGAGATAAAGGGATATCACATTTGCAAGATTAGCTAAGGGCATAAGAAAGATGACAAGACAAATAGCAGATACCATTAGAAAGGCAAATAGCATCCAAACCAGAATTACACATAAGATAGGGATATGGATGTGAGGAGTATGAGCCAAGGGAAGCTAGACATAGTAAAAATAGAAATGCAATGCATGAACATAGCAGCACTGGAGGTGAGTGAGTTAAAATGGACAGGAATGGGTCACTTTGACTCAGACAACAATACAGTGCTCTGCTTGGGGAATGAAAAAACAAAAAGAAATGGGGTGACTCATACTAAGAAAAGATTTGACAAAAGCAGTCAGCAGATACAATGCAAAATCAGACTGAATCATTTCAGTTAGACTCCATGGTAAACCTATAAATATCATCATAATTCAAGCATATGCACCAACTACAGAAGCAGAACAGGAAGAAATTGATAGATTCTATGAAGGAGTACAGGAAGAAATTGACAACACACCAACACAGGATGTCAAGCAAACCTATTCATAGCAAACACATTCTTCATACAACCAGAAAAAAGCTATACACATGGACATCACCAGGTGGTCAATACAAAAATCAAACAGACTATATAATTGGAAGCAAAAGATCGTGAAACTCTAGACTGGTGGCCAAGATTAGGCCAGGTGCTGACTGTGGCACAGATCACAAACTACTCATATCAAAAATAAGAATAAGACTCAAGAAGAAGACAAAACCAGTGATTATACCAAAATATGATCTAAATAATATCTCAACAGAAATTACTGACAACATTTGCAGTAACAGATTTGCATTACTAAGCATAATAGACCGAGAACCAGAGGAACTATAATCTGAAGCCAGGGACGTAATAAAAGAAGAATGCATACAGACACTTTCAACAAACAAAAAGAAAGAGAAAAAACATCATGGATAACAGAAAAAACATTACAAGCAATAAAGAAAAGAAGAGAAGAAAAACAAAAGGGAGATAGGAACAAACCAAGAATTATCAATGTAACAGTACGATGGCTTGTGCAGAAAGATAAAGAAAATTACTACAAATGACCAATGGAGAGAAACAAAAGACAACAACAAAAAGGGAAGAACAAGAGATCTATTTCACAAGATCCAAGAAATCAATGAAAAATTCAAACCAAAGACTGGAACAATCTATGACAATAAAAATAAAATAATTCAAGACCAGGAAGGAATAAAAAGACATTGGCTGCAATACACAGAAGATTTATACAAAAGAGATGACAAAATGAAGGACACATGGAATGAAGTGTCCAGGAAAGCTTCCAACAGTGTGGCTGATAAAAGCAAGTTCTGTCTCTAGCACCAAAAGCAGTTGTAAGTACAGTACCAGTCTGATTGCTTCAAGCAGCAAAACAATGAGTCCAGAGTCCACAAGGCAAGTCAATGAATGTAGTCCAAGATCCAGGGTTCCAACAAGCAGGTCATCCAATCCAGTCCAGAGGTCACAAAATCCAAATCAATCCAAAGTCAGACCGGGAGTCAAGAGTCCAAAGCTTTCAACGGTAATCTCAAATAAGCTTTGACAAGGAACTCGGCTTTCCTCAGCTGCTTATATAGCACAGCTCCCACTCACAGCTGTTTGGCCTTAGCCGCGCATTTCTCTGATAACCTCTGAGAACGCCGGAGGCACACCCATTCTGTCCTTCTCTGAGCAAAGGTAGGTACCTCTGTGTCCTGCTCCTCTGTCTCTTCCAGGCCTGAAGCCTCTGCTGGGGGGAGGCTTTCTGCTGGGAGGAGGCTAGGCTGCCGAAGCAGGGGCTGTGTCTCAGTGGATTCCACAGAGTTAGACCCAGGTTCAACTAAGTCCATGGGAACTGGTATCACCAAGCTAGGACCTGGCTCAGCATCCTCATCCTCAGAGTCCTCCATGTCCTCAACCTGGCTGTCCGTGATATGAAGAGCCATATGAAGATGAACCCCAAATTCTAAAAAGTGAGGTGGGATCTGCAATAAGAAAAAGAGCAAAAAACAAATCACCAGGAACAGATGATAGTCCAATTGGACTGCTGCAATCCACACTGACAGAGTCAACTCTAGTGCTAATCAACATATGTCAACAGATTGGAAGCGAGCAATATACATCCCCATCCACAAAAAGGGAGACACAAGAAACTGCAGAATCATAGCACTGATCTCTCATGCAAGCAAAATCATGTTCAAAAGTCTGCAACATAGACTCCAACCACACATGGAGAGAGAAATCTCAGAGGTCCAAGTAGGGTTCAGGAAAGGACAAGGCATGAGGGACCACATTGCAAACATACGATGGCTAATGGAGCACACAAGGGAATTCCAAAAGAAAATCAACATGTGCTTTATAGACTATAGCAAAGCCTTTGGATCATGAAAGGCTAAGAAATGCCCTTAAAAACATGGGAGTGCCAACACATCTGATAGTCCTGATGAGGAATCTGTACAAGAGATACAAGAGTACAAGAGGCTACTGTCAGAACACATCACGGAGAAACAGAATAGTTCCCAATTGGCAAAGGGGTCAGTCAAGGCTGCATCCTTTCACCCTATCTGTTCAACTTGTATGCAGAACATATTATAAGAAAGGCAGGCTTGGACACAGAAGAAGAAGGAGTGAAAATAAGAGGAAGGAATGTCAACAATCTAAGATATACAGATGACACCATAGTACTAGCAGAAAACCTCACAGACCTGGAACACCTACTAAGGAGGATCAAAGAAGAAAGTGCAAAGGCAGGCATAATGCTGAGCATAAAGAAAACAAAAATGACCACCGAGGACCTTCAGAAGTTCAATGAAGAAATAGAAATAGTAAAAGAATTCCCATACCTGGGATCAAACATTGATAGCAATGGGGACTGCAGGCAGGAAACCAGAAGACCAAGAATGGGGAGGGTGGCTATGAAAGAACTAGAAAAGATTCTAAAATGCAAAGATATACAAGTCAGCACAAAAGTTAGGATAATACAAGCCATTGTGTTCCCTATTACCATGTATGGATGTGAGAGCTGGACAGTTAGGAAAGATGATAGGAAGAAAATCAATTCTTTTGAGATGTGGTGCTGGAAAAGAGTGCTGAGGATCCCATGGACAGCCAAAAGGACATTTCTTAGAGTAAGGCACAGATATCTTTACCTCAAGAATGAAAGCAAAAGGAAGAAGTTTTCCACAGTTAGCACATATTTATATTTCAAGCTCCTCCTGACTGGTCTATATTTCCTGTAAATAAACACCTCCACCCAAACAAACTATTTCTGTCATGCTACAATAACCTATGTTCACTATTTCTTCACCAGTCTTTGAAGTATTGATCTCATTACAAAATGGCAGATCCCCCCCCCAATCTCTACAGATACTATAAAGCATTTCAATTACTTCTCAAAGCAAAACATGTTACTGTCTCAGTGAACACACAGAAAGGATCACAGAAAGCAAAATGAAGCTCTGACTGACTCAAATGAAAAGTGATGCTTAAAAATGACCTTTCAAGTGTAGCATTGCCTGTGATGGTTTGATTGGGGAATGATGAGAACTAGTGTGGTCCTTTGTAGTGTACCATTTTGGAATGAATGAAGGTGAGCAATAACCATGGACAGCAGCTGTATATAATAACAAAATTGAGTAATAGCTTAGCACACTTTGAATTAAGAATGGTGATGGGGACTAACCTGGCACCATGTTGAAAATTGTCTACGAGTAGATATGTGCTAATGTGCCTTTGAAAACAAACTGAAGAACTATACAGACATGTTGGTTTTCTATGTGAGTATTATGTTCTATGATAAAACATTATTGCATAAAATGCTAAATGTAAAGGCAAAGGTTTTCCCTTGTCATGAATGTCTAGTTGTAACTGACTGTAGTGGTTGATGCTCATCTCCATTACTAAGCTGAAGAGCCAGCATTGTCTGAAGATGACTCAGACAATGTCATGTGGCCAGCATGACTGCACAGAAAGAAGCCACCCCGACCTGTCGGGAGGGGCTCACAGTTGCATCGGCCTTGAAAGGCCTCAACGCAAGTGATTGGCCGAGTAGTCGGCAAGACCCGCCTCTTGGGGGCTGCTCGGCCAATAGGAGGATCCGAGAAGATGAAATCTCGCGGGATTTTGCGGTCTCGCGAGATTTAGGAACGGGAGTTGGCAGGCTATATAAGCCTGGGCTGCCTCGTGGCCAGCAGCCATTTTGGGGATAGAAAGCGAGCAAGTGGCTCGCGTCCCTGCTCTCTCTCCTTAAATTCAGAGAGCTGGGGAAATTAGATCGGGCGCGACTGCACCAATCGGGCCGCCAAAAAGTCCTGATACTTGGCGGCCTCTGTGGCAGTGCGCCTTAGTGAGTGTCTCGCCAAAGGCGAGATCAGGCTTTCGGGAGGCGGCTGCTTTCTAATTAAAAGGGAGCGGGTTGCTCCTCGCCGGGCTTGCCCCGCGCGTAGCCGCGGCCAAGGCCTATTCAGGCCCCCTGATTGTGGCCTGGGATCCGCGCACGGCGCCGCCTCCAATTTCTTAGGCTTCACTTTGCCCACGCTTGTTAACCAAGCGGAGGGCCGAGGACGGCGCCACCTCAATTGTGTACCGCCCGCGCTTGCCAACCAAGCGCTGGGCGTATTTCTCCCTACGGCCTGGAAATTAGGCAGACCCGCAGCGGTGCCTCAGTCGTTGGCCGTGGAGCGGTAGAGGAGGCTGTGATCCAGAAGGACCAACTAACCGCAAGTTTATAAAAAAAAAAAAAAAAACACGAACTGTATGCCTATTTGGGGCACAGTTCTTAAGGCCTATTTGGGGGCCGATTTATCACATTAGGCCTCATTCGGGGCCTATGTTAAGGGCCTATTTGGGGCCTTTGTTGGTGGCCTAGTTGGGGGCCTATGTTTGGGGCCTATTCGTGGGCCTGATTTGGATTAGGCCTTTTTGGGGCCTGGGAAGGCATTTTGCGGCCTATTCGTGGGCCTGATTTGGATTAGGCCTATTTGGGGCCTGGGAAGGCATTTGGCCTAACTTGAGTGTACATTTAGACAGCTCATCTGGAGTATTGGCCATTACCATTTGAGTACTGGAGCTTTAGGAATAATTCAATATTGTAATACAAATTGTGGTACTTATCTGTTCACATTGATTTAATAATAATAATAATAATAATAATAATAATAATAATAATAATAATAAATACAGCTCTAATCCTATTATACACGTGTTGATGCAAATGTTACATATGTATATAGCACCACATTCTTGTACTTAAACGTTGAGTGTTTACTGTAATCTGGCACTTCATTTGAGGGTGATCACATTTAAGGTTTTGAATTAAGTTAGTGTGAGCAGTGCTGTCAAATAACGTTAACATGCCGCGCAGTAAGGCCCAAGGCAAGAAACGCGCAGCTCCGCCAGGTCAAAAAATAGATCAGGCACTGGCTAAACGTAGTAATCCTGAAAAGGACAAGGATATGGACATTCACGCTCACCTGGCCCAAATTGGCCGCACTATGCAAGCGTGTGCCTCTGTATGTGAACAACTAGCTCAGCAACATTTAGTTAGGACTTCACATACTTCTCAGGTTATAGCGCCTACAGCTATAGCCCAAGCTTCTACTTTGCAGCAATCTGATAATATGGCCAGCACTTGTGTTTCTATGATTCAGGGTTCCCAGGAAAATACTGCTAAGGAAACGGGGCAGCCTTCCATTTCAGACGTAATGGAATTGTTAAAGAAAGTTCCAGGAGTGGAGCTTCCGTCAACCTCAGCAGCAGTGAGCAATCAACCTACGCTGTCTGATTTGTTTGATTTGGTTCAGAAAGCTATCGTTTCAGGTCAAAATAGTGTCCCTGTCACAGAAGCCTCGGGGTTTGCAAGCAGTTCCGTGCAAAACTTAGGAGGGAGACGCCACAACACCAGAGCAGCTACTGCTACGCTCTCGGTGGGAGCTCCACAAGCATCGGCGGATGCTTCAGGCCAAGGGACAGGCTCAGGTGCGTCAATTGTTAATAATATTCAGGTGACTTGGCCAGCTTCGGTGTGGTCGTCTAATAGTCAAGTAGGAATGTCTTCCGGTTTCGAAAATTTGGAGAGGACACGGTCTGCATCTCATAACACAAATGCCACTGGCGCTCAAGGCACGGAGGCACAGATTCAGGAGATTGGTACTTCAAACAATTTAGTTGGTCAGAACAAAGAAACTGTGGTAGTAGGTGCGCTGAATATTGCCGGGTCTGACAGGACCAATCAGTGCAATCCTTATACAGCCATGTCGACTCCTTTGGGTTCTCACCTGCCAGTGTCCACTAAAGAAAGGATTTGGAGAGGTGAATTTATTGACTTGTTCTCACTCACCTTTCGTGATCCTGAACCAAGGATCTTAGTGAAAGATGGGGTGGTCTTTGCCTTGCCCAAGGAATTCCAAGTACATAAACGCCCCAAATTGGAAAGGAATTTCGTTAATTGGATTATGGGCTACACTATTTATAGGGGCATTATCGAAGAAAAAGACCCCAATAGGGCGGCGGAATTATCGAAATATCAAGAGATTATAATCAAAGCGTATACAAATTGTCATTTTAATGCCAAGGGGTCGGCATGGTTGCAATATGACGAACAATTTAGAATGAGAGCGGCGTTAGACCGTTCTCTTTCCTGGCGTCATGTGCAATCGGAGCTTTGGGCAGATGTGATGTTAGGTGCCTCCCCTACGAGCCGTTGTGATAATGGGTTTGTGCCCATGGTCACACAGCTGCGAGGGCAGAATACGAGGCCTAGCATGGGGGGAAAAAGACAGATGGGTCTCTGCTGGGATTTCAACGCAGGTAGGTGTAGGAGGCAGACTTGCAGGTTTGACCACAAATGCAGCACCTGCAGGGGGCCTCACCCTGGATCATCCTGCAATAGAAGTAAAAAAGCTGGGAGCGGGGCATCATATTCACAAACAGCGGCTGCTGGAAAGAGCGCCAACACCAATTAAACTGAAAGTGTTGGAGAGCTGGTTGCGAATCTACCCAAAGGTGGATTCTGCTAAATACTTATGGGAAGGTTTTTCACAGGGTTTCCATATCCCATATTCAGGTGTCCGAGTACATAGTATAGCTCCTAATGCACGCTCAGTTAGGGAACTCCCAGGGATAGTAAAAGTTAAGCTGGCTAAAGAAATTGCAGAAGGAAGAATCTCGGGCCCTCACGATCAATTGCCATTGCCAAATTTGAGGTTATCACCACTTGGTGTCATACCCAAGAAGGCACCGGGTGAATTCAGATTGATTCACAATTTATCATACCCAAAAGGTGCATCAGTCAATGACGCAATTGATCCACAGCTGACTTCTGTTAAATATGCATCTTTCGATTCAGCTGTAAAAATGGTAAAGAATTTAGGTCAAGGTGCATTGCTAGCAAAATGTGACATTAAATCGGCTTTTAGGTTATTGCCTGTACATCCTGATGATTTCGATTTGTTAGGATTTCAATTTGAAGGTAAGTTTTATTTCGATAAAGCAATGCCAATGGGTTGTTCCATTTCATGTGCAGCTTTTGAAGCATTCAGTACATTTTTACACTGGTGCGCTGTTAAGAGGACTAATAACCCAGCTATCACACATTACTTGGATGATTTTTTATTCGCTGGGGCTGGTGGAACATCAATGTGTTTTGACACTTTACTGGCATTCAAAAAATTGATGGAAGACATAGGAGTTCCTTTAGCAGGGGAAAAAACAGAGGGTCCTAACACAAAATTAGTATTCTTGGGAATAGAATTGGATACCATGGAAGGAGTTTCGCGCCTTCCATTAGAGAAGCTTATAGCTATGAGGTTCCAAGTCAAGCTGATGAAAAGCAAATCTAAAGCCACGCTTAAAGAATTTCAATCCCTGATGGGTTTATTGAATTTTGCATGCAAAGTTATAGTTCCAGGGCGAGCTTTTTGTTCTCGCTTATACAAAGCCACCAAGGGGGTTAAAGCTCCGCATCATCACATCAGGATCACATCTGGTATTAAAGAGGATTTGGCTGTATGGGAAACTTTTTTGGAAAATTATAACGGAATATCATTTTGGAGGTCAGATATGCTTTTAAGAGCGGATTTCCAGGTGCAATCTGATGCTTCTGGGGCATTCGGTTTCGGTGTCTTTTTTAACGGACAGTGGGCAGCTGAACCTTGGCCTCAGATATGGAAGGATAAAGGCTGGGATAGAGACCTCACATTTCTAGAATTGTTCCCAATTGTAGTGGCAGTCCATTTATGGAAGGAACAATTTCAAAACAAAACGGTTTGGTTTTGGTGTGACAACCAAGCTGTAGTTCACATAGTCAATTCACAAACATCCAAATCCCCCAGAGTGATGACGTTAGTCAGGGAAATGGTGGCGTTATGTTTGAAGTTTAATATATTGTTCCATGCTCAGCATGTTCCTGGTTTATTAAATCCCTTGGCGGATGCCCTTTCGCGTTTTCAGTTTTCCAGGTTCCAGCACCTAGCACCGGAAGCGTCGTCGCAGCCGCTGGAGGTACCAACGCGACTTTGGAGCCTTGGCGAATAGAAATTGACAGGGCGATTACACAGTCCATCGCTCCAGCTACACGCAAGTCGTATCAACTCGCATTGCGAGCATACAGATCTTTTTTGTCAACTGTTGGGGTGGTTGAACTTTGGCCATTAAAAGTGGATTTAGTCCTTAGGTTTGCTGTTCACCTTCACACATCGGGTTTGGCGCCGGTGACAATAAGGGGCAGGATGGCGGCGCTATCATTTTATTCTAGAGCTTGGGGGTTTTCAGACCCCACAGTTGATTTTAGAATTAGAAGAGCATTAGATGGTTGGGCAAGAGAAACAATTACGGTGAGGGACAGCAGATTACCAATCACAGGTTCTATTTTGATAAAGATGTGGGAAAGTCTTCCTTTTACATGTTTCTCACATGAGGAGGTAACATTATTCAGGGCGGCATTCTCTCTGTCATTTTTTGCAGCGCTAAGAATCAGCGAAATAGTGCCAAGTTCAAGCGCTGACGAGTCCGGCAGGGCTCTTTCTATATCAGATGTTAAAATTGATGAACAGGGACTACATGTTAGAATTCGGTGGTCAAAAACTGACCAGATGGGGAAAGGCCAGTCTATATTTTTGAATAGGACACCTAGTGGGCAAATTTGTCCAGTGTTGGCTTTGGAAGAATATATGAAGATTAGACCAAACAGTTTGGGTTATTTGTTTTTGCATAATACTGGACTTCCGTTAACCCAGTTCCAGTTTAGGGCAGTTTTAAAAGACGTTTTAAAGAAGGCTGGCTTGCCATCGGCACACTTTCCATCTCATTCTTTTAGAATTGGAGCCGCTACTTCAGCGGCCATTCAGGGTTTAAGTGAGGCAGCTATTCGTAGGATAGGACGTTGGCGCTCTCGTGCGTTCAAGTCTTATGTAAGAAAATAATTTAGCACAATGGTTGATTTATTGTTCTAATTCAATTTATTTCAGCACAACGGTCAACAGAAGGTGTCTGGATTATTGGGCACAGCATTGTATTCTGGGCAGAGAGGCATTTGGTCCAACAGCACAGCAACACTGATTTGGGATGGAGAGGTTCCGGATCTGTTAATTGGTTTGGACGCAGAGGAATGCTGTGGGGAGCGTTACTCCCCAGAATCTTGGAGCTTACGGAAACATTCAAACAGCCGGAGGGAGTAATCATACATCTGGGAGAGAATGACTTAGGAAAAGTTACCTCTTTAAACCTAGCTAATATGATTGTGAACGATTTCCGTGAAATCAAGAGACTTTTGCCAGACTCAGTGTTGATTTGGACAAAGTTCCTGCCCAGAAGGATTTGGCAAGGAGTGCGAAATCAGACTGCCATTAATAAGACTCGACGCTTTTTGAACAGATCGTTGGCAAAATCTTTGGGAGATTTAGGGGTGTTGATTTTGAAACATAATAGTATTCAATCTGATAGGCCTGATTTATACAGGGGTGATGGGGTGCACCTCTCCCCAAAAGGTATTGACATTTATTTGGACTCGTTAGAGTTATGTTTAAAAAGACTATCGAGGGGGGGGGAGGGGAGGTCTAGCTAGGCTGGCCCCCTCCTGTGGCGGGCAGGGACCCCTCCCTCTCAGGGATGGAAATAGGTTAATTCAGAATGTAATGTTGTATAGGATTTGAATAAATTTGAATAATTAATGATGTCATTGGTTTTAATTAAATTGAGTGACGTAATAGTTAAATTTACTGACGTCATTTGTTAATAAGTTATATGACATCATATACAATTGGGGGGAGGGGGTTTAATTGTTAGGGGATATGCAAGAAAGTTAACTTGACGCATGCTAGAAATAATAGGGTTTACAACAATGGCGATTAGAATAATAGCCACTACGCATGCGCCAAATAATAATTTTGTGAATAATTGTTAATTTTGTGATGACCCTGTATAAATAAAGTTGTGGCCTAAATTGTTTACCCATAACAATGCGTGTGAGTCCTTTGTGCCGATGCAAAGAAGCCACCCCGACCTGTCGGGAGGGGCTCACAGTTGCATCGGCCTTGAAAGGCCTCAACACAAGTGATTGGCCGAGTAGTCGGCAAGACCCGCCTCTTGGGGGCTGCTCGGCCAATAGGAGGATCCGAGAAGATGAAATCTCGCGGGATTTTGCGGTCTCGCGAGATTTAGGAACGGGAGTTGGCAGGCTATATAAGCCTGGGCTGCCTCGTGGCCAGCAGCCATTTTGGGGATAGAAAGCGAACAACCCATCCCACCCACCCTTAAGTTGTATAAGTTGTTTACTCTCAGGCTTAGGCTGGTCGCCTACGGGGGCCGGGAGGGAATTTTCCCAAATAAAGTCTGTTTGGGTTTTTCGCCCTCTCTGAGAACAAATAACATTATTGAGGGTGTGGAATATAATTGCATAAATGTTATTAGGATATTTGTAATTGTTACACCACGTATGTGCAATGGTTGATTTGAAATGATTAATTATCAAAGTTATATGTCGCAACTTAGGATAAGGGTCATAAAATAGTTGTGAAAAGGTATGTTTGGCGGGCAGGGACCCCTCCCTCTCAGGGATGGAAATAGGTTAATTCAGAATGTAATGTTGTATAGGATTTGAATAAATTTGAATAATTAATGATGTCATTGGTTTTAATTAAATTGAGTGACGTAATAGTTAAATTTACTGACGTCATTTGTTAATAAGTTATATGACATCATATACAATTGGGGGGAGGGGGTTTAATTGTTAGGGGATATGCAAGAAAGTTAACTTGGCGCATGCTAGAAATAATAGGGTTTACAACAATGGCGATTAGAATAATAGCCACTACGCATGCGCCAAATAATAATTTTGTGAATAATTGTTAATTTTGTGATGACCCTGTATAAATAAAGTTGTGGCCTAAATTGTTTACCCATAACAATGCGTGTGAGTCCTTTGTGCCGATGCAACACTGTTTCCTTCCCACCAAAATAGTACCCATTTATCTATTTGCATTTGCATGCTTTCAAACTGCTAGGTTGGCAGAAGCTGGGACTAGTGATGGGAGCTCACCCCATCACTTGGCAATTGGACCTCAAACTGCCAACCTTCTGATCTTATAACCAGAATTGGCATCTTAACCACTAAGGCATTGCATCCTTGTGTGTAAAGTATGATTATGCCTATGTATAAAATATGATTTGCAAAAAGAGTTTGTCTCTTGCAGTAAATTTCCCCCTCTTCTCCTTTGCACTGCAACTACCCAAGCACCTCAAAACCCACTTTTGTTTATCTGGGGCTTAACCAATTAATATATTATAAGAGCCTACCCTGTGCATTCACTTTTGTGAGTATGTGTTCTGAGTATTCAGCTTTACTGTTTGGTGAGGGAGAATAATTTAAATAAGTAATAAGAGAAGAAGAGCCTGTAATAAATGGCCATGCCAAAATGTGGTAAGCATTCATTGTGTGGTAAGTATGCAGTACTTATTTCACCATGCATGGTTGTTTCCATATATAAATTAGTATAAATTACTATCTGACTCACAAGGACTTAGAAACACAGGTTGTTGGTTAGCAAACATGGCAACATACTTTTCTTTCCCACATCTCTGGTGAATTATTTATTTTTTTCTTCCCAAATTCATAATTTTAATTATTATTGGCAGATAATATAACCTAGACATGTGCAATACAAGAAACCGCACACTTTAAAAGAACTTTGTTCATTATTGTCTGTAAACTCTGAACATCTCCTAGTCCATGTCCAAAGTCCTGTGGTATTAAATGGACTTGAAGTACTAAAATAAATGGACTTTCCTTTCTTAATTTATCTGACCATTTTCCTTCACTTAATCTTCTCTTTCCACACTCATTACTTGCAAAAGCCTCAGCTTAGATTGAATGTTGATGCTGTTTCTCCAGGACAAATAAATTGCTCAATTGTAGCATGCCATATTGGATAGGTTTATTACTTTTAACTGTTCAACCCATTTAGAGCATATAGCTAATGCTGCCAGATAGTCTGGACTTCAGCTCCCTGAACACCCAGACATCATGATTAATGACAAGGGATATAGGAAATATAGTCCAGAATATCTGGAGGACTAAATATTAATGTCTATGGCATAAAGATACAAACAGTGGCGGTTGTTGGGTTTTACTAGTAAGTCCAGAGTACCAGCATGGTTTAGTGGTTTGAGTGTTGCACTAGGACATTAGGGTTCAAAAAGTAGGGACTCAGTCATGGAAACCCAGTGGGTGACCTTGGACAAGTCACATCATCTCACCCTCAGGGAAATACAATGCAGCCTCCCTTTAAACAAATATTGTCAAGTAAACCCTGTCATACATTTGCCTTAGGATCACCATAAGAAGCAACTTTAAAGTACACAATAACAAGCTCATTAATACTAGGATTTATTTTTCTTAAAAATGTTTTGTTGGAATGATGGCATATTTTCTGCAGGCTGTGACTAGGATCATGGCTAGGATAAAGCATATACCTGCTTTGTTTGTAGCATTTCCTGACACCAGTGATATTTTCCAAGTCCCCATTTTGATTTCCTCTGAATGAGGACAAATTACTGACAAGCAAAGCATGTAATTTTTGCTCTCTGAACCAATATTTGCTGAGATACAGCATAGGACATTTTGGGTACAACACATTATGCTGGCTGGAATGAAAGAAATATCCAAACAGATTTATTTAGGCTTTGTTTAGTTTGTGTTTCCCTTATTAATTTGTGTCTTTGTTTTAAAACCTGTTTTTTTGCAAGGGGCTAAGAATTGTTTAAAATTGTGCAGGTGACAATATCATAAGTCTATATCTGTGTGGATACTACAAAAAAAATCTGACTCTGAAGAATTACAATGTCCTGTCATTGTGCATGAGATGATAAGGAATTGCTTGTGTAAGCAGATCCTTTGTTAAGAGCATACATATTTGTCCATCAGAGATTGAATGGAATATGCTTTAGTCAAGAAGATAGACATCAATGTAGTGTTGACTACTCTCTCTCTCATATATATATATATATATATATATATATATATATATATAGTATGTGTGTGTGTGTTTTTGTATTTACATAGGGAAAGGAGCATTGAGATTATTCAAGTAATTTAGCTGTAGGCTATAGAATCCTAATTAGAAATGTTCAGTCTCTGAAGGGCATAAAATAGTACTTGGGGGAGATCTTTAAACATTAATTTCTTGGGGAGAATATATATTACTTGGTTTTGTAAATCCCTAGCCACATCCAGTGAATATACAGGGAGGAGGACGACTTAAATTTGCATTGTGGGTACTGCAAACTTAAGAGAGAATGAAGTTTCTGTTCTGCAGAAGACAGCAAGAGATTCCTTGTGGTCTTCACCAAAAGAAGAAAACAACAGAAAAAAGAGAGGTGGGCTTCCTCAGGTTCTGCCACAGTCAAAAAATAATCCAGTCTGATACCACTTTAACTTTTATGGATTAATGCTATGAGATTCTAGGATCTAGAGCATCTTATGGCACCAGAACTCTCTGACAGATGAAGCTAAATATCTCAAAACAACAGATTCAGAAATCCACTGGAGTTATGGTGCTGGGTGTTATCAGTACGTGGATGACACCCAAATCTATTTCTCCATGTCTCGTTCGTCGGCCTCAAATTCCAATGGCATCTCCTCTCTCAATGAATGTCTTCGGGCAGTAATGGGCTGGATGAGGAAAACAGATTGAAGCTATCCGGACAAGACGGAGGTGCTCACAGTAGCAGCCCCGAAACCAAGAATTGGTTTGCAACCTCCAGTCCTGGATGGGGTCACACTCTCCTCCAGTGACTGTGTTCGCAGTCTGGGGGTGCTCCTTGACTCGTCGCTCCTGATGACAAATCAAGTAAATGTGACGATCAGAAGCTCCTGTTATCAGCTTCGGCTGATACACCAGCTGCGCCCTTTTCTGGAAGTAAGGGATCTCGAGAAATTGTTTTAATTGTTAAACTGTGGTTTTAATTCTATGGATTTAATACTGTTTTAAGGAGGGGAGGGATTGTTGGTTTTGGGATATTATGTAAGATTTTATGGTTGTGAGCCACCCTGATTGGTTTTCTAAAGGGCGGGATATAAATTATTATTATTATTATTATTATTATTATTATTATTATTTATTATCCACAATATTGAGTCATGGCAGTTTCAGGTCCAGAACACACTGTAAAAATAATCCAGTTTGAGACTGGTTTTACTGCCATGACTCAATGCTAGGGATTCTGAACTATAGTTTTGTAATACATTTAGGCTTCTCTGTCAGAGAGCACTGGTGCCACAATAAACTACAATTCCCAGGATTTTTTAGCACTGACCCAGAGCAGTTAAAGCACTGGATTATTTCAGTAGTATGTTTTTGAGCAAAGTGGTGTCAAAGTGCTTCATTTCTGCACTGTGGCAGCAGCCTCAGAGCTTTGAGGAGGAGCCTAAGACATGAAGCTATCAGGGCAGAACACATTGCAGCAAGTCCTCATTCAGTGATTTAGAAACAAGAATATTATTTTATTCTGACTGATCTCCAGTGTAAGGAGATTGCCCTGAGGATAAAATAGAATAAAAGCATTCTGGCAACCTTATACCAGATGGCCTAGGATACATCTGCACTTCAGAAATAATGCAGTTTGACACTGCTTTAACTGCTGTGGCTCCATCCTATGGAATCCTGAGATTTGTAGTTTGTTGTGGCACCAGAGTTTTTGGACACAAAATGGTAAATACCTCACAAAACTACAAATCTCACAATTCCATAGCATTGAGCCATGGCAGTTAAAGTGGGGACAACCTGGATTATTTCTGAAGTGCACATGCAGCCCTAGATACTGGAAGGAATGGGTAAGAATTTCCTTTCATTTTATTTTTGATAGGAATTTATCAAAATTGGCAAAAAAAATGGGCATCTAGCATAGAAAGAGCTTAAGATTTCTTTTCTTTAAAAAGTGAATGTATGATGTATGCAACCCTGATGAGATCCATCCACCTAGACTCAGGGCTTTAAGTTTATATCTTTTAAAAGTCTGACTTTGAGTCCTTAATATGTGTCCAACCCTGCTAGCATTAGATTAAGCTTGCTACCTAATGTATTTAGTTAGTTGGTTGGTTAGTTCATTAGAGTTATGAGAGGCTCCTAGTGTTTAAAGCCTTGATGGCAGACAGGCATGACATGATCCTCCCTGTCCTGGGAACAGCTGGCTAGAGAAAAATGAAATTAATTTGAGTTTTGTTTGTTTTTGAACAATGTATCAACGTTCATAAAAGTCTTTACGTTCACAGCAGAAAGAACTTGAGGTTTAAAACATTCGGATGTGGGAGAAAGTGAATCATATGCAGGCTTGCATCCTGCTCAGTATTTACAAGATTATAATCCAGATGTACAATCTCGTACATTTTGGGATTCACATTTATGGTGGTTAATAGCAAAATGTGACACACACACACACACACACCAAAAAACCCTGCCTCTTAACCAGGCAATGCCCCAACCAAAGGGCTTCCAAAGCACTGTAGATTTCTGTGCTAGGAAATGGTGATGTGCTATCCCAGTCATGGGGCACATTGAGACAAGCAACTGCTGGTTGGGGTACTGGCAGTTTTAAGTGTTGGATTTAGGATACCTTGGCAGAAGTAGCTACAACAATGGCACTTCATCATCAAAGCAACCTCTACTGATACAGAATCTCTGCCCAAATTTCCCAATGCTAGATGGAAGTTTGGCTCTATGCCTTTTGCTATCAATATGGTGGCATGTCCCTTGTCTCCCTTTGATGTGCAGAAACCAATCAGACTAGCAGCTTGTGCATTTGTTAACTCTATAATTACTATATTCACCCAGCCACTCCATTACACAAGTTCAACAAATTTTCTTACTTCACTATTAGCACTGGTTTTATTTACCATAAGCTTATATGGCACACAGAACTCTATTCTCCAGTTCCTTGCCATTGCATGCTCACTGTTCATGCTCTCCTCTACCCACTAAAAATAAATATATGCTTTAATGCCAGAACAGAGGTGTCAGCATGCATTATGCTTTCTGTTTTCTTAAATCAACACTTCCAAATAAATCATTTGTAATAGCTCACAATCTCCATGTAGTTCCAGACTGGTTGCTTATAACCCACATGATTATATCTGCCCTATGAGACTTCAGTTATTAGACTTGCCTTTGTTTTTAAAAAATAATCTTTCTTTTTTCTTTTTTTATCCATAGTGATGAGATCAGGGAACTGAGTATTGAGAACCAACACTGCATTCAGGCATATTAATTCATTTACCAACAGAAAATGTAAAAGCAATAATAAATAAAATGCCAACATTTTCTACAGTGATATTAAAGCTGACACAAAAAAATAATGTTATATGCCTTCATATTCACAGTTTAGACTAAATGGTTGCTGCTGGAGTTGACTTTAAATCTACTTTAAGCATATTGTACTTCTGATGTCAAGCAAGGATATCAGCTGGAGATAAGCCTGTTTTTATATTTATGTAATATCAGATACTGACTTTCAATACTGCATGATTTTCCAGAGGATCCCCATCTTTGAGTTATTTTTACTGAATGTCATATAGGGATGTGATTTATCACTAATTTTCTTCTTGAAGGAAGCAATGGGTAATTTTAGCAGTTTTCTTCCTGGTGTGAGAAAGACATCAAAAATCACATAGTTTTTAAAACCTATTTGTAATTAAGGACTTAATTATGCACAAATGTTGCACACAGGGATTTTTCACAGAAACCAGTATTTTCTGTGCAGGAAACAGCATTTTCTGTGCAGAAAACACTATTCCTATACAGACATATTGTATGCACAGAAAAAGCTGCTTTCTTGGGCAGCCAATACAACATTTCTGGCATTCCACATAAAATGCACACATTATTGATTTGAATTAAAATTTGCATTTCCTGTATAGGAAGTGTTTTGTTATTCAGACAGATAAACATATTAAAAGAGGAAATGTTTTTACATGTTTTAAAATTTGTGGTCTGCACAACAGTTATCAGAAATGCAAACACATATTTCAGTTTCACATCATCAGGAGGGACTTGGATTACTTTTCTTTTCTTCTTGGGGAAAATGCATTCTAACTGACTTCTTTTAGGAAAAGCAAATAACCAAATACATTGAATTTCCATGCAAGTGGGTGGTGGTGGTGGTGATGGAAGAAAGTCTCTTCATCCAATTCAAATCTGGATGGCTCAGAACTTAGTGAAAGGTTGTGTGCCTTCAAGTTGTTTCTGTTTTATGGCAACCCTGGAGTGAACCCATCATAGAGTTTTCCTGGCAAGATATGTTCAGAGGAAATTTGCTATTGTCTTCATCTGAGACTGGGAGAATGTGTATTGCCCAAGGTCACTCAGAGGGTTTCTGTGGCTGAGTGGAGATTTGAACCCTAGTCTCCAGAGTCCCAGTCCAACACTCAGACCACTACACCACATTGGCTCTAGGAAAAGGATAATATGAGAAAAGTAACAAAACCAAAACTGGAAAATTTTCACACCCTTACCCCAAATTTGTTGTTGTTGTGTGCCTTCAAGTCATTTCCGACTTATGGTGACCCTAAGGTGAAACTATAGTGGGGTTTTCTTGGTAAGATTTGTTCAGAGGAAGTTTGCCATTGCCTTCTCCTGAGGCTGAGAGCCTGTGATTTGCCTGAGGTCAAGCAATGGCTAAGCTGGGAATTGAACCCTGGTCTCCAGAATTAACATACTCCACAGGGGACAGTAGAGAGAGACAAGCAACTGCCTCCATATTTTTCCCTCTCTCCCTCTCCTCTATTCCTCTCACTCCACTTTCGTTACTGCTATACAGTAATACTCCTCCACATCTTAAACTCTTCATAAATCCCAGTCCTTCTGCCAGGGGCATATCAACAGAAAAGGTTGGTTGGTTCTTTTAAAATTATTTTTTTATGTTGAGGTAAGAGACGAAAAACAGCCATGGGTGGCCACATGCAAGTTAGGGCCTTTACAGACTGCCAGAAATAATGCAGCTTGAGTCCACTTTAACTGCCCTTGCTCAGTGCCAGGGAATCATGGGAACTGTATTTTTTTTTTCTGAGACATTGAGCCTTCTCTGTCAAGGATCTCTGGTGCCACAATAAACTACAGTTCCCATGATTCCCTAGCACTGAGCCAGGGCAGTTAAAGTGAACTAAAGCTGCATTATTTCCGGCAGTCTGAAAAGGCCCTTAGTTTCACTATCAGTTGTTAATCATATTGGTCACTCTTCTTCAAAAATTATTTGTAAACAAAAAACTTCCGGTCTTAGTCCGCTAGGAACCGTCTAGTTTTTGGATGGTTTGGCTGTCACTATAATAGACAGCAGAAGTACCCCTTTGGTAAAAGGGGTCCAGAAGACAACTTCCTTAGAGAGCCCCCACGGACATTGTAGTTGGGGGTGTGAAAATCCACAAAGAGGAGGAAGAGGAAGAGGACCGATAAAGGGAGTATTCCCGGCTGACCAAAACTCTCCCCATTTGGGGGTATAGGAATGCCACTAACTTTTAATTTTTTATTTATTTATTTATTTATTTATTTATTTATTTTGGTATTGTGCATGCTGAAAAAGCAGGGCACCTAGTCAAGCCGTTTCTAAGCCCCTTACCTTGGGACTGGTACTTTAAGGATATGGAGGAAGGGGGATGAGACCCCCCCCCTAAGAAATTAAAAATGGAGCGCAGTGGGCAAGGCTTGGTTTTTTAACCTGTATCCTGTATCCGTTAGCTCTGGTATTGTTTTCAGCTATAGAACTTGGAACTCTACCTGTTAAAGTTATTTTTATTGTTGACCTCAATCAATATCTTTGCTGAGGTTTCAGAAGCAGGACTGAATAACCTTACTTGCTCTAGAGGAGTCTACATTCCTGGTTGGAAAAGCCCTACTGGAAGTGGAAAATCTTGTATGCTTCGCAAAGCTCCATGGGAGTGGTAGTTTTGTTAAGGGGGAACTAGAAAAAAAACAACACTGCGCCTACACAAGAGACTGCAAAACGGAATTTGCTGGGGATGGTAGCGTTGGAACAGCAAGTTTGGAAAAATCTTGGAAGAAAGCCCTGTAACAATTTGAGGAGGAGGATTTGATACATTCTGTTTGTGGGTGAGAATTATAGCTGTGAAGAACGTAGAATAGGGGCATATTTGGACTTGGTAATAGACTCTGGACAACTATAGACATTTATCTTGATTGAGTAACTTTATTGTCTGCTTGCATAAAGATCTGCTGTGTGGATCTGCATAGCTGGAAAACTATTGTTTGGAAGGAACGGACTCTCTTTACTGACTGATGGTGGGAAGAGCATTGCTTAACTAATATTGGTCTCAACAGATAATGTCATTGATTTTACCAATATTGCATACTGAATCACATAATTTGGAATAGTTTATATGTATTTGTTTGGGGAAAGGTCTATAAACAAAGTGATGTATATCACTTAAGATTATTGATAGAGAGAGTTCAAACATTACCAGGAATTTATTTACTGTGGATTATGCTCTTGGTTCTGTATTATATTATTCATTGTATAGAACATTAGAAGGTCTTTTTGATTTACAAGGATAGACTGTGAAATATAGTTGAGTAGTATAAGAATTAAATGGCAACTAAAACAAGATCCCAAACTCAGGCCCAGCAAAATCAGGGAACTCGCAAAGCATCAATAGACCTAACAAAGCCAGGTGAGGGAAATATGTCCCTTATGGAGGAACTTAGGAAAATTAGGCTAGATTTAAGTAGAGAGATACAAGAGTTGAGAAACGAAGTATCTGATTTAAGATTGGAAATTAAAAACGAACTTAGAGCAGACATACAGGGAGTTAGTGGAGCATTGGAAAAGATGTCAGTAGAGATTAATAAAATCCAAAGTAAAGTGGATTTAATAGAAAAATAAACATGAGAACTTTGAAGGAGACCTAAAGGGAATTAAAGTCAAACAAAAGGAATTATTAGATGACAATGTTATGAATAAAGTGAAAAATAGAGAGAGGACCTTGAAGTTAAGGGATGTGCAGGAAGAAGATAATGAAAACCTGTGGAGTAAGATAGTTAGCTCGTATTTGGGGAAAGAATATAATCTGTGTGAAATGGAGATAGACAACTTATATTGTGTAAACTCTTATATTGCAAAAAAACAAAACAAAAACAAAACAACCTAAGAAACCGAGAGATATCATCATACTTTTCGTGAGGAAGCAATTTAGGAATATGATCTGGTTAAAACACAGAAATAACCCCATTACCTTTGAAGGCAAAGAAATCCAGCTGTTCAGGGATTTACCACCGGAGATAATTAAAAGGAGGAGGGAATTCAACTTTCTTACCCAAGAATTGAGAGAGAAATATAAACTATAGATGGAAACTTCCTGAAGGTCCTACTTTGTGGTTTCAGAAAAAGAGGACAGAAATAAAGTCCTTGATAGAAGCTAGAGATTTCTATAGGTATTTGAAAAAGGACTTTAGGAGGGAAAGTAAAGAAAGGAACACACAAGGTAAAGAAACATCAACAGCATCCTCCCAACCAGATATGGGCGTAACAAAAACTTTATTAAAACTACCTTCCTTAAAAAAGAATAAAGAGTATGATATAGTACAAGATAAAACCCTTCAGACTCTACCTGGTAGAAAACATGAATTTGAACATTTATCAGATATGGAACATTTTGACCAAGCAGATAGCACACAAAATTTAGTGGTTACCGAGGCTCGGATTCTTTTGGAGGAAGAATTGGAATCTGAGGGTGAACTTGAGGATAGTATACCTGAACAAGAAAGAGAAACCTCTAATATTTAATGATGAACAAATTAATTTTATCTAGCTGGAATGTCAAAGGTCTAAATGGATGTGATAAGAGAGGCAAAATATTTCATTTTATTAAGAGATGGGGATGTGATATAACGTGCCTACAAGAAATTAGAATTAGAAGTAAGGATAAGATGCTACTGGAAAGACCGAGTTTGGGGAAAACATTTACCTCTACTACGAATGAGGAAAAAAGGGGGTTGTCCTGTACATTAAACCCAAATATGAACCTTGTGAATTGTTTAATGACAAGAAAGGGCATTATATGGCAGTTTCTGTAAATATTATGGGTATCAAAACTATGATTTTGGGCATCTAAGGTCCATTAAACAAAAGAGCTAAGTTTTTTAGACATTTGTTAAATAAAATTGAGGAATTTCCTATGGAAGCTTACATTTTTCTGGGGGACTGGAATGGTGTGTTAAATCCAATTTGTGATAGTAAATCAACGAAGGAAATTAAAGAATCTCAGGGTAAACTCCCCAAAGAATTTTTTGAGCTTATTGAATGAATAGGGGTTAAAGGTGTTTGGAGGGGGGAAAAGGGACAGCAAAAAGAGTTTACATTCTACTCGGAACGACATCAGTCCTGGGCCAGATTGGACATGGCTTTGGTATCCACCAATTTATTACCTAAAATTAATGATATTGAAATTAAACCGAGAGTCCTTTCGGATCATAACCCGTTTTTAGTTAAAATAGGCTTGAAAGTAAGACCATTTATTTGGAAACTGAAAACAGAATTATTAAATAAAGAAAGCATACTTAAAGAAATAACTGTAGTAATAGAAAATTACTTTAAAGAAAATGCAAATAGAGAAACTAATTCTGGCATGGTTTGGGAGGAAGCTAAAGCAGTTTTTAGAGGGGAATTATTGAAAAAAGCTTATGAATTTAAGAAGCAAAAAACTAAGAAGATGGAAGAGTTATTGAATAAACAAAATTGAAAGAAAAAGATTTCAAGAAATTTCCAAATGATAAAAAGATAATATTAGAAAATAAAACATTACAACAGCGAATTTCTATATGTTTGATAGAAGAATTGCAAAATAAAATTAAATATATGAAACAAAGAAGATTTGAAGGAGCAAATAAGCCAGGTAAATGGCTTGCTTATCAACTGAGGATGGAATCTCAAAATAGACAAATAACAAATCTTACAGAAGCAGGTCAAAATTATACAGACCAGGAAGATATTAAAAAGATCGTCTATGAGGTCTATTATCAACTATATAGGAATGAAGAAAATAGTGTAGAAGATAAAGAGATAGAAAATTATCTGGATGAGGCTAAGATAACCCCTCTTGATGATGAACAAAGAGAGTTATTGAATAGAAGGATCTCGATACAAGAAGTAATAAAGGCGATCAAAAGGGCCCGATCTAATAAAACCCCCGGACCTGATGGATTCCCAGTGGAATTCTATAAAACATTTGCAAATCAGCTTGCACCTCCCCTGACATGCTTAATAAATGAAATGGTAGAAGACAAATTGGAAATACCGCAATCATGGACTGAGGCGAACATAACTCTGCTCCCGAAAGAAGGGAAAGATAGATCTAAGATAGGAAACTTTAGACCGATTTCGTTGTTGAACAGTGATTATAAGTTGTTCACATCAATTTTAGCTGAAAGATTGAGAAAAATTCTAAAAAACTGGTTTAATAGTGACCAAAACGGTTTCCTTCCGGCAAGGAGATTACAAGACAATATCAGATATATAATTGATTTAATAGAACTCCATGAAAGGAAACCAGATAAAAAACGTGCATTGATTTTTTTTGGACTTCGAAAAGGCCTTTGATAAGGTAAGTTGGCCTTTTATATTTAAAGTTCTTGAGAAAATAAACATTGGCAGCAATTTCTTAAAGTGGATGAAAATGATTTATAAAGAACAAAGTGCTAATATAATCGTCAATGGAGATAAAATAGATAAACTTAAAATAGAGAGAGGGACTAGACAGGGTTGTCCGCTATCCCCTTCAATTTTTATAATTGTCATGGAAGTTCTGAATAATAAAATAAGGGAAGATAAATTAATAAGAGGCGTCAGTTATAAAGGCTAGGAATATAAACTAAAAGCATATACCGATGGTTTGTTGGTAACGGTTGCTGACTCAGGGGAAAGTGTTGAGAGGTTACTACAACAACTGGACAATTTTAGTCATATCTCAGGGTTGAAAATTAATAAAGGAAAAACATATGTGCTAACTAAAAACATGACGAAGGAGGAGGAAAAAGAGATCTGGGAAACATCAGGATTTCAGACGGTGAAGAAGGTAAAATACCTTGGAATTGAAATAACTCAGAATTGTGTACTATGCAGCTGAGTTGTCTGCATCTGTGGAAAATTGCAGGGGTTAGAAAAGTGCAATGCAGGATCTGCATGCTGGGAAAACCTCCTTTGTGATCAAGGTGTCTCCCCTGCCATATGCAAGGGCAGTTAGATAGTACTAATGGCTGATAGATCCACCTCCTACCAAGTCACTCACATCCTCTCAGCAGTCAACAGTAGCCTCTCTCTCTTAGATCATGAAAAAACCACAACAAAGCAGCTACCAACAGCTCTGTCAGAACAACTTGCCGATGAGGAGGAGAAAAAATTGTTGTCTCACTTGTTTGGTGCCTTCCACCAACCCCATGCCACCTCACCCCTTTTACTCCTCTGTTTTGTGAGATGCTGCTCAAGAGCTCAGAGAGAATATGAGGACAAATGTGTAGAATTAGAGAACAGGGTTTATAGAATTTGCCTGCCTATCTTTTCAAGGCAGATATCTGGTGCTCTCCACTACATACTCACAGAGCTCCATGATATGAACAGTTGCTCTACCATATTCTTGCACCCTAGGGGATTTAGCACACATCCACTAAATTTCAGCATCAACCCCATCCCAGTAGGCTCACAAGGGTCCAACGTGCCACTCCAGCCTGAAGAATGTATCCATTCCTACCCTTTAGGGATGCCTATTGGGAACCTAGGTGGACATGAAAGACATCCTGAACCTCATTATATTGTCACTGTGAGTATATCAGTGCTGATATTTGTTATTTTTGCAACTGTTGTGTTGTTGAGTCTGCTGTTGACTGCTGCCACTCTGCAGAAATAATGCAGTTTGATACCACTTTAACTTCCATGCCCCTATGCTATGGGATGCTGGGATTTGTAGTTTGATGGGATGCCACAGCTCTCTGACAGGAAAGGCTAAATATCTTACAAAAATCCAGATCCTAGAATTCCATAGCATTGAGCCATGGCAGTTAAAGTGATGCTAAAGTGCATTATTTCTGCTATGTGGCAGCAGCTGTTGATTATGAATGGAAACATGATCATGTTACACTAGTTTTAGCCCTGAAAAATCAACTGCTCAGCATAGTGGGCCCAAAGGACTGCCCTGTTGCATACATTTCATTAAACAGCTAAGCTTTAATCTGTATGTATAATTTCCCCTCTTCTCATGACAATGAGGATCATGCCAAGACACCTTTGTCTTTACTGTTCTTGAATAAGCCCCAAGTATTTTTGAATTCATGCTCGTAGAGCACCAAGAGATTTGCCTCTAAGACTATGAGCTGAAGTGCAACTGCAAATTTCATGCCAGTCACGTAGCTGTACAAATAGTATCCACAGGGAGTAGAGAGTGTTTTGTGTTTTTTCATAACATTGTTCCCTAAGTTGCTACTAGAAACTATTCTACCGTTAGGGACTGCTTCTCAAGGCACCAGTAACACAGGTAGATTTTTTTTTAAGGCTGCTTGTATTATTGTGGGGTAATTTAAGTTTCCTAAGGCTTCAGCCTTTTCAAGGAAACAAAAGTATTTAAATATCAAAATATGAAAGCCAAGCCTGTTAGAGTCTGGCTTTAAATTAGCAGAGTGTCAGAAATGTGCCTTTGTTTAACTGTGCTTCCCTAAGAACTGAGACTAACTCCAAAAAACAACAAACTCATAGTTTGTAGTTTAAAACAATGGCTTTAATCTATATTTACTTAAAAGGTTATATCCTAATCTAACTAGTGAATAATTCAGGTAAAGAGAAATAGTTATCTCACCATCTTTCCAAACAAAGTTGAGAGAGCAGGAAAATGGGAACAGTTTAGTTGAAAATCTTTAGAGAGAATGTCAGTTAGCCCCAAAGGGGGAGTGACCTAAGTCACAAGTTTAGTTTGAATGGTGGGGGGGAGAGGAGTTTGCATGCAAGAAATTTCTATCTATCTAAGGAGGGGGAGAGAGAATGCAAAAATCTTCCAATAATCCCTTTCTCATTCATTTGGACAGATGTCAAGTATCTTCATCCCTTTGCATAATCTCTGGAACTGATCTCTTGGGAGAGGCTTGATAAGAATGTCTGCAATCATCACTTCAGTGTTGCAGTACTCTAACTGAAAATCCATTTGGACACATCTCTTGCACCAGATCTCTTCCGGGAGGCATTCCCAGAATAACACAATCTCCCTCCTGCCATCAGATAGCTCTTTCCTAGACGTCTGCAATGCCGCTGTCTATTTATGTTATATGTTTTATTAAATTTGGTTTTAAATGAGATTTTAATCTGTTTAACAATTTAATATATTTTAAGGGGGGGTATTTGTTGCTGATTTGTGTGGGTGTACTCTTTATAATTTGTAAGCCACCTTGACAGCCTTGGATAAAGGTGGCGTATAAATAAAGTTTTATTATTTCTTCTTATTATTATTATTATTGTAGAAGGCTCAGCACCTCTGGAAAGTTATTTCCTGCTGGGCCCAGCTGCCGTTACTTCAATAAACTCACTTTCTTTACTCTGTGGTCTCTACATCCCATTAATTTCTGTAACAATGTCAATATCCTTCTTGAATGGTGTTCCAATCTCAGAAATCTTGATGCAGCTTTGATTATCTTGCATCAAAATGGTTAGTTTGGGCTCTGTTATCCCAAAGTCCAGAAATAAGTTGTTCAGCCATTTCATTTCATCACATTCTGCCTTTGCTGAAACACACTCAGAACCAGTAGAAGAATCTGTAATTATGGATTGTGTCTTACTTGACCAAGTTACTGCTCTTCCACCATAGAAGTTCAGGTTTCCATTGGTTGATTTTCTATCTGCCAGGTCTGCAGCCCAGTCTGCATTCATGTAGGTGATCAGTTGTAGTTGGGCACAAGCTGGAAACATCAGTCTGTGATTTGCAGTTCCTTTTAAATAACTGGCAACTCTCTTCACTGCAATTAAATCTCTCTCAGTAAGAGAGTTGACCATTCTGCATAAAATACCAACAGCATTTGCAATATCAGGTCTGGTGAAATTGGCAATGTATAGGAGTTTTCCAACTGCAGTCCTATACTTGTCTCCATTTTTAAAAGGTTCAGATTTATTAGTGTCCTTTAAGAATCCTACTTCCATTGGAGTTGGCACAGCATTTTCATCTTTCAGGCCAAGACAATCTAGAAGATCCATTATCTTCTGCTTCTGATTAAGGAAGAAACTTCCATCACTGCTTGTTTGTATTTGCACTCCAATACAATGTGAGATGTCTTCCAATTTTTTTATATCAATCTCTTTCTTGAGACTACTCCAGCAGAGATTTCATTGTAGTCCTCACCATACTTTTGACCAGGAGTAGGCAACCTTTCCCCTTTAAGGGCCGAGGGACTTCAGCTCCCAGATGCCTCAGCCATGTTGGCCAATAGTCCCATGTTGGCCAATAGCTCCTGGGATTCTGGGAGCTGAAGTCCCTCGGCCCTTAAAGGGGAAAGGTTGCCTACCCCTGCTCTTGACTGTAGCCTTTAGCCACAAGTCTTGCTTTGTATCTCTGAATCTCCTCTTCTGCATCTTGTTTTGTGGAAAAAACCCACCTACAGCCAATTGCCCTTTTCTCTTCTGGTAATTCTGACAAAGTCCACGTCTTGTTTTGATATAAATATTGTATTTCCTCAGTAGTGGGTTATATCCACTTTTCAGAATCTCTTTGGCAGTCCCTTGTTCTTTTTTCTATCAATGGTTTTGGAATTCTTTCCTCTGTGGCTTGATAAGAGAACCTGTCAGGTGGCATACCTCTATTGGAGCATTCTGACTTCTCACCTGGACTTGGATACCTGGCTCTGCTTCTTGCATGTTGTCCAGTTCCTCATCATTAGTCTGGTCCACTGCAGGTGTAGCCCTTTCTAGATGCAAAACCTCTGGAGGATGAAAGAATTCCACATGCTCTGGTTGCTGGTGGGAGTCCTCTTCTACTGCAAATAAATCTGGATAGACATCTTTGTTTGCATTAGATTTGGGTTGTAGCCTTTCATCAACATAAATAGCACTTGTTAATTTTATTGTGTATGCATCTGGATTTAGAATTCTGTAACCATTTCTAACATAACCAACAAATATTCCCTCTTCACTTCTGCAATCAGGTTTGTCTCTTTTCTGCTTGGGAATATAGGTAAATGTTTTCCTCCCAACAACCTTCAGAGAGTTTAATTTAGACTTAACTCCATGCCATAACCGTAATAGGGTTACATCTTTGGATTTAGTTGAAAGTGGGTTGCACAGGTATGTAGCAGTCATGATGGCTTCAAACCAATAGCGTTTAGGGATATTAGCCTCCAAAAGCATGGTGTCTGCCACCTCCTTGAGAGTTCTGTTCATTCTCTCTGTCATGCCATTTTGTTCCTTAAAAAAGTCATCAAACTCAGCATTGACAAATTCAGTGCCACTGTCTCTGTGCAGTTTCTTTGGTTTGTAGCCAAATTTGCTAGAGACTCAATTAAAATACTCTTTGAATTTTTGAAATGCTTGACTCTTCTCTCTGAGAAGGTAAATGCATGTGTTCCTGCTGAAATAATCAATAATACTCATTAAGAGTTGCCACCTGCTGACTTTTGACTCATTGGTCCAGAAAGAGCAGCATGTAAAATATCCACTGCCTAATTGGATTGCCTCTCAGTAACTGGAGGGTGTGGAGTTCTAGTCGCCTTTGCTTTCAAGCATTCTACACATTTTTCATTATTGGAGCATGCTCTGAATTTAAAGTCTCTTGCAATCTCTTGATTTGCCAGTCTCTTAATATTTTCCAAACTTCTGTAAGCAAATATGCAATGCCATAAAGTTGTACAGTCTTTGTGATTACACTGGGTCACACTGTTTGTAGAAGAATGAAAAATCTGCATCTGATAACAGCCATGAGGTCCTAAGTATGCTCTAAACATCAAATTTTGCCATGAAAACCAAAGCAGGATTGCTTTCTGAAACTGACATGGTTGTCTCTTGATGTGGTTTGCATACTGTAGAAGGAGGCTTGCAAATCCAGTACATAGGGATTTGTAAGATTCCTGTAATAATAATAATAATAATAATAATAATAATAATAATAATAATAATAATATTTTTTTATTTCTAGCCCGCCCCTCTGCTCAGCAATCGGGGTGGGTTACAGCATAATTAAAAACAAAAAACAGATTAAAACAACCAATCCCTATTTCCCCAACCCTCCCACCCCTTAAAACTAAATTAAACTAACATGGAATTAAAATACATTATGCATAAAAACTAAAAAAAACAAAACAAAAACAATAGGCTGCATACAATAGTTATGGGGGACACAAGGCAGATAGCTGGGTTCCCTATAACCAGAAGTTATTCTGGGAAGGCCTGCTGGAAGAGATCCATCTTTACTGCTTTCTTAAAAGCAACAAGTGTGGTGATAAGACAGATCTCATCTGGCAGGCCATTCCATAGCCTGGGAGCGGTTGCTGAAAAAGTCCTCTGAGAGGTCTGTGCCAGCCTAGTCTTCATGGGCTTTAGCAGGTTCCTCTCAGAAGACCGAAGGGCACGAGGGGCTCATACGGGAAGAGGCAGTCCCTGAGATAAGATGGAACCAAGCCATGTAGGGCTTTAAAGGTTAAAACCAACACCTTGTACTGTGCCCGGAAACTAATCGGCAGCCAGTGGAGGGATTTCAACACTGGTGTTATGTGTTCCCTCCTTGATGTTCTTGTGATTAATCTAGCTGCCATGTTTTGCACAAGTTGCAGTTTCTGGGTTAGGCACAAGGGTAGCCCCATGTACAGTGCATTGCAGTAATCCAGACGTGAGGTTACCAAAGCATGTACTACAGTTTCCAGATCCCTCATATCCAGGTAAGGGCGCAGCTGGAGTATCTGCTGAATCTGATAGCAGGCACTCCTGACCGCCACATTCACCTGACTAGTCATGTGAAGCGACGGATCTAAGAGCACCCCCAGACTGCAGGTGCTCTTAGAGGAGAGTGTGACTCCATCCAGGACTGGAAACTGTATTCCCAAACCTGGTTTCGGGCCCGTGACTGTTAGTACCTCTGTTTTCTCTGGATTCAACTTCAATCTGTTTTTCCTCATCCAATCCATTACTGCTCTGAGACAGTCATTAAGAGGAGAGACGCCATCTGAAGTCTGAGCCAATGATCTGGTCATAGAGAAATATATCTGGGTGTCATCAGCGTACTGATGACACTGCGCTCCATGCCTCTGAATGATCTCGGAGATAGGATGGCGCCCTGAGGGACACCATAATTAAGCTCTATTTTAGAAGAGCAACAATCCCTAAATCTCACCCTCTGGGATCTGCGTGAGAGGAAGGAATGGAACCACTGAAGAGCAGTGCCTCCAATTCCTAACTGTCTCAGGCGATCCAAGAGGATGGCATGATCTATAGTGTCAAAGGCTGCTGAGAGATCCAAGAGTACCAGCAGGATCACACTACCCCTATCGATGACCAGGCGGAGATCATCGGTCAGAGCAACCATGGCAGTCTCCACTCCATATCTTGTCCTGAAGCCGGTTTGAAATGGATCAAGATAATCAGTTTCATCCAAGACTGCTTGGATTTGGGAAGCAACTGCCTTCTCGATCACCATGCTCAAAAAAGGAAGCAAAGATACTGGTCTGTAGTTGTTTCTATCCAGGGGGTCCAGGGAGGTTTTTTTCAGGAGTGGCCTAACTGCCACCTCCTTCAAACAGGATGGTACAATACCCTCCCTGAAGGATGCATTGATCGTGTCCCAAAGGAACACTTTCAGCGCGTCCCCCCTTGGACGACCATCCAAGATGGACATGGATCGAGGGGGCAAGTTGTCCTCCTTACCCTTCCAAGGAGCTTGTCCATGTCATTGGTACTCACAGATTGAAATTGATCCAGTAAATTGCCATCAACGGAGTTGTTGGATACCTCATCTACGGATTCTGCCAAAACTTTGGCGTCCAAGTCGGTTCTTATCCGAGAGATTTTATCTGCAAAGTGGATGTGAAATGCCTCACAGCAGGCCGTCCTTGGATTGAGTAGGGGATTTGGCACAGGAGGAACCTTCGTCAGCTCCCCTACCACCCTAAACAACTCTGCCGGGCAGGACTCTGCAGATGCAATATGTGCAGAACAGAAAAATTTCTGGCTGTGCGTAAAGCCTCCTGATAGGAATCAAGATGTTTCCTAAGGTGAGTTCTGTCAGATAAGAGTCGAGTCCTATGCCATTCGCACTCTAGTCATTGTCCAGCTCGCTTCATCCTCCTAAGCTCCTCTGTATACCAGGGCTTACAATTTGAAGCGGGCTGGAAAGGATGCTTGGGAGCGATTGTGTCGATAGCCTTGGTGAGATCGGTGTTCCAAGTATCCACCAAGGCTTCGACATAATCACCGGCGTTACCAACCATTAAACCTCTAAAGCTTTCTGGAAACTGATTGGTTCCATTAGCATTCAAGGGTGGACCATTCTAATGGGTCCACCACCCCCGGGGGGGGGGGGGGCAGACAGTGGCTCTGAGCTCCATCTTGACCAGGAAATGGTCCATCCATGACAATGCGGAGATTTTTGTAACCTCCGCCCATGGATATTCCTGTTTCGTACTAAAAACCCCATCGAGGGTATGACAGCACAATGTGTGGGCCCATCAATCTATTGGGATAGGCCCATGTTTGTCATGGTATCTATGAACTTCCAAGCTGTGCCAGTTAGATCTTGCAAGCTGGTTTCAAGAGGAATGTTGAAATTGCCTAGAACCAATAGTCTGGGCGATTCCAACAGCAACTCAGAAACCAGGGCAGTCAGCTCGGTTAGGGAGTCTGTTGAGCAACGGGGTGGCCAGTATACCAATAGAATCCTCAAACTATCCCTGGTTTTAAGGCTAAGGTACATACACTTGATGTAGGTTGTTTTCCGAATAGGCTTCCTGGTCAAGGTCAGGTTGTTTCTATGAACCAAGGCCACACCGCCTCCCCGCCCACTTTCTCTTATCTGCTCACTAACCATATACCCGGCTGGGAGAGCCTGCACCCATATGGCAGCACTGGCATCTCCCAGCCAGGTTTCGGTGAAGCAAGCCAGGTCGGCCACCTCATTGTGGATGATATGGGTCTTATTTTTGACCGAACTGGCATTGCAGAGGAGCAGATTAAGAGATTGTGGAATGGTTGGTGCGCTCTCCAAGTTATCCTGGGAAGCAGAGTGAACTGAAGAAGGGATAGGTATTATGCATGGATCCCTTCTTCTTTTGTAACATTTCTTCACTCTGCTGCTGCCATACCTTCCCTGCCCCCACACAACCTCAATGCCTGCTCCCAGGCTATTCCCGGTTCCATTACATGCTGAGAGAGGGGAGCACTCCAGCTAAGATCTCGTCCCAAACTGGACCAAGTTTTGTTTTCAAAATAACGTCCTTTTCCCTGTGGAAAAACTTCTTGACCATTAGTAAGAGAGACAGGAAAGTTACATTTGCATCAAAATCAACAAACCATTCTTTGTTGTTTAAGTAATGTGCACTTGGTCCACTATCTCTCAAAACTTGGTTTTTATGTTTATCTCCATCAATTTGAAATAATTATTCATGAATCAAACCAATATCAACATGACTGGAAGATTTCTGTTTAGGTTAAAAGTTCTTTTCTTAAAGTTACTTTTGCTTTTGGTATTTAGCTCCTGGCTTTGCAACTTTTGCAGCTCAGTACCTGGCTTAGACTTATTAACCTTGTTTCTATTTGACTTTAGAGAACAAGAGGTTATTTGCAAATGTTCTGCAGCAAATTGAGATAATTCTCTGTCTGTTGTTTTTGTATTACAGTTGCTTTTCATCAAGTTCTGCCTATTTTGAAATTCAACAATTTGAGCTTAGAAAGCATTAATTATTGTAGAGTAATATTTTGGAAACCTAGCCAATAAGAATCCAAGTTTTGCATGTTCTGGAAAGGATTCTCCAGGTGCTGTAACTCCAGACAAAGTTGTCATTAAGCTATTAATATGCTGATTCAAAGATTGAGGATGATGCAACTTTGTGTTAACAAGTTTGATCATGAGAGCTGTTTGATTAAAAGTACCTGGAGAATCAATCACTTTCTGGCCAACATGGCTGAGGCTTCTGGGAGATGAAGTCCCTTAGCCCTTAAAGGGGAAAGGTTGCCTACCCATGAGTTAAACCTTGGATATGGTATGCAATACAAGGATCTACAGGCAAGCAAATATAAGCAGCTGTCTTCTCTGCATTTTCATCAAATTGTTGTTGCTCTATTCCTGCTTCTGTGGGTCTCTCTTCATTCACTGCTTTAAATGGTTCCATTGTAGTCAAGTGCATTTGTATTTTCTATGACCACATTTTATAATTTGTGCCAAATTAATATTTCAGTGGTCATTGTGGGGTTAGCATTAGCAGAAGCCATTCTGTATTGTAAGAGTAGTAAAACCTTTGTCGCAGATCAATATCTTCAAGAGAAGCAGTTTAGAACAAAAGACTCTGGGACCCCATAACCCAAAAATATGGGGTAATTTAAGTTTCCTAAGGCTTCAGTCTTTTTGAGGGGAAAATGTATTTAAATACCAAATAAGAAAGAGCCAAGCCTGTTAGTTCCTGGCATTGAATTATCAGAGTAGCAGAAATGTACCTTTGCCTAACTGTAGGTATCACTGTTTGGATATTGCTGGTTCAAAATGTAATGTTGATGAATGTTCATGAATTTCTAGAGGTTCAATGAACTAGAGCAGGGGTAGACAACCTTTCCCCTTTAAGGGCCGAGGGACTTCAGCTCCCAGAAGCCTCAGCCATTTTCGCCAATAGTCCCATGTTGGCCAATAGCTCCTGGGATTCTGGGAGCTGAAGTCCCTCGGCCCTTAAAGGGGAAAGGTTGCCTACCCCTGAACTAGAGGGTCAAAAAAATCATTGCAATAGCAGAAAGCTATACATACGCTGCTGCTGCTGCTGCTCCTGCTCCTGGAAAGAATAGTATTAGTTATGCATAGATTGCCTCATGAGAATTGTTATGGGATTATGCATTTATTTCATATGAAGATTCTACCCTCTTCCACCTCCCACCATTCTAGTGCAGCTGCCTACAAACATTTGTTTCTGGACATCAATTACATTTTCTGGATCAGAGTGATGGCATTCAGAAGGAGATTAAAACAGACTGTGCATCTTCATCTTGAGATGTAAACAGTATCTCCAGTATGTGCTCTAATTTTTTAAGAGTATATTTTTTTGCAAATTTAGACTTCAAGTATATAGCCTCTGAGAGGCAGTATGCTTCCCTAAGAACTGAGTCTGACTCCAAAAAAACAACAAACACAGAATTTGTAGTTTAAAACAATGGCTTTAATCTATATTTACATAAAAGGCTATATCCTAATCTAACTAGTGAATAGTTCAGGTAAAGAGAAACATTTATTTCACCATCTTTCCAAACAAAGTTGAGAGAGCAGGAAGATGGGAACAGCTCAGTTGAAAATCTTGAGAGAGAATGTCAGTTATTCTCAAAGAGGGAGTGACCTAGGTCACATGGTTATTTTAAATGAGAGAGGGAGGGAGGAGTTTGCAAGCAGGAAATCCCCATCTATCTAAGGAAGGGGAAAGAGAATGCAAAAATGTTCCAACAATCACAGATTACCTTATTACAAAAGACATATGAGCAAATTTGAAATCTTGGTACATCATTTTGCAGTTTTTTAGTGTTTTGTGCATCATGACAATGTTGTTGTGACTCTTTCAAGAAGGGGAGCCAGGAAGAGTTTGAATACATCTTCTCTTTGTCAGGGGAAAAAATATTGAATGTGTTGTACTGTTTTTTCTTATGTGGTGCAGCCATTCAGCTTCCCCATGGGTACTGAAAAGCTTTTGCAGAGAAATGAACTGTTCTTTTCTTTTCTTTTTTTCTTTATTCTGCTTTATTATGTTCTTGCGACTGAACTTGGAATGCCAGTGATTGCCTAAAGCTGTAAGCTACTTTGTGAACATTATTACCAATTGCTTTCCATTGCAGCAAAGCTGAAGTGGAATGGAATGGCCATCAATGTATCAAGTAGGTACTATTTATCTTATTAAGCTTCTCAGACTGATTCACAGTATTTGATTTATCACAATAATATGTGAGGTGAGGTTAAGGCAGGCAAGCACCACCATGCCTCAATATATATACTAGTAGAGAGTTATAGGGAAGAGAAAATAAACTTTTGGAACTTTCAGCTGGCATTTTTGGTTTCATACCAAGACGTTTCATAGCTGATTCATATGTACTCAATTATCTCCCAGCAAGACTTAGGGGGGATGCAGACGGCAAAAAGCGCCATCTTCAATCCCAGGAAGGGGAGGGGCAGCCAGACGCTGGGTGCCCCAACCCCTTTATGAGGATGTCATTGGAGTGCTCATCATTGCACACAATGGGCACTCCAATGATGTCCTTCCAGCTCAGCGTCCAGTCACGCTGAGCTGGAAGAGACGCCAAAGAGGCTTGCACTGCCTCTTGTGGCGCCCTTTCCACACCTTACAGAAGGAGCACTATTTTAGCGCTCATTCCAGGGCCGGAAAAAGAGTGGATTGGGGCCAAGGCGTGGGGCAGCCTCGGCCCCAATCCGTGGCTTCTTGGGGCAGCCCATGGCTGCTCATCTGCAGAGGCCCTCTCCTGACTGCTTGACAGCTGAATTGATGATCAGCCTCTGTTGAATAGTACAGTGTTTGAGGTGGCTTCTGTCCCAATGTCCTATGAACTGCAGTAGCTGTTTCAGATGTGTAGATCCATGGTCATCAATGGCCTAAATCTTGTTATTAATCCTCACTAGAGTAGAGTCACTGAAAAGATGGAGTTTACTCAAATGTCGACTCACAATTCAACAATTGATTGAATGGATTTACTCTAGTTGTGACTAACTAATGGTATACTATCCATTAAGTGCTGAAAAGGCATTCATACTTAGTCACACTGGTTTCAGTGAGAGAAAGTTTGTTTCTAACCTTGGACCGTATCCTCCAGAATATAGCTGTATTAGTTTGTAAAATCGGTATGGAAAGAGATCTTATAACTCCTTTAAGACTAACTGAAAGAAAGAAGTTGGTAGCATGAGCTTTTGTAGACCTGAACCTACTTCCTCAGATGCATTTGAGGAAGTAGGTTCAATTCTACAAAAGCTCATGCTACCAACTTCTTTCTTTCAGTTAGGGCCTAAGCAGACGGTGCTTTGCGCCGTCTTCGAAGCAAGGAAGGCGAGGGACAGCCTCATGCTGGGCTCCCCAACTCCTTCCTGAACACGTCATCAGAGCAGCCGTCGCTCCGCATGACCGGCGCTCCGACAACGTACTTCCGCCACAGTGTCCGCACATGCTGCGGCGGAAGAGGCACTGAAGGTGTGCCCAAGGCCTCTTGTGGTGCACCTTCAGCGTCTTGCAGAAGGAGCGCTATTTTAGTGCTCCTTCCAGGGTCTGAGAAGCTGTGGGTTGGGGCCGAGGTAGCCGGCTACCTCGGCCCCAATGTGCAGTTTCCCGGGGCGGCCCATGGCCACCCGTCTGCTTAGGCCCTTAGTCTCAAAGGTGTTACAAGATCTCTTTCCATTCCAGATATGCATACAGTTGGCCCTCGGATCCACAGATTCTCCACCCACAGTTTCAACAGCTTGGGTCCAGGCTATCTGGACTATCTCCCTATACAAGCCAGCCCCAGTGCTAAAATTGGCAGGGGAGGGCTTTCTCTTAATCCACCACTTTCGCAGGTGTGGTTGGTAAGGACTTGTCCTCTCCATGGCTGCTCCCAGATGCTGGTACTCTATTCTATGGGAAGTCAGGTTGGGCCCTTCCCTGATCTCTTTTTGCAGTCAACTGAAGACATTTTTATTTAGGCAGGTGTTTAGTGGATGAATTTTACTTCTGTTGTGCTGTGTGCTGTAAATGCTTCATGGATTTTACTGGTTTTAATTATGTGTTTTCAATTTATGTTTTAATATTAATAATATTTAATTATTTTAACTTTTGTAATTAATGTGTTTACTTCTGTCTTTTAAATTATTATACCTTGCCTTGAATCCCATTGTGGTGAGGGGTAAGGTAGGATATAAATCCTTGAAACAAACAAACAAACCATGGTTAATGTTTTTAAAAAACACTCAGTAGATTTAACATCCCACTTCTGCTAGTTCCACATCTGCAAGCCTATTGATCAGCATTTGTTAGCCAGTGAGAGTCTGTAGAATGTTTATTAACTGGTCTGGGGGGGGGACTTTTTTGTGTGTGATTTTCCTATCCTATGTATAAGTGTATAGGATTGAGTGCAAAGCCTTTACTGACAATTAACAGGATGTGAACAAGAAGTCTCACATACAAAAAGTAGTTAGGTGTCAAGTTAGACATAACCTTTTCACCCTCACTGTTAAACTTTAACAATTACAATATTATTTCCTAACATTTGAACAATATTTTTTCTCAGAAATCTCCATTCCACAGACTTCTTCAAGCACAAAAATTGGCTTATTATACCAAACTATTGTGCAAATTGTAGCCAATTAAGTTGTAATCATTTCAAACCAGGACAGCAATTTAACCTGACCCGTGTTCTCCTGCTCTGCTTCACATCCCATTGTCAGCACAAAGAAAGATGCTCAAGGGACTGGACATGGACATGTGTTATATGCCCTGATGGAAGTGCAACAGCAGGGAGAGTCCCATACTGTTGGACTTAGAGGAGAGTAGGGAGTAGGTTCTTCTGGAAGTCTTGTTGATTTCAGAGTCACAAGAAAACTAACACTGCTTTGTGGAAATTATTTTCTTCCAAAAAGAAAATAATGTTCAACCAATTGAAACTGGGAATAATGGTACTGCAGTCCAAAACAGGCAAAGTGGTACCATAGGAACATGTAGCTATGTAAATAAATACAAGTCTTCACGGCCAACTGAATTGTGTCCAAGGGCACTAAGGAAACTTGCAAATGCAATAGCAGAGCCTCTCCTTACAACCTTTGAAAATTCTTGGAAAACAGATGAGATCCCTGCAGATTGGGGGAGGACCTATATTGTCGCCAGCTTCAAAAAGCATAGGAAGTGAGGACTTAGACAAGTAGTGACAGGTCAATTTAACATTGATACCAAAAAAGAACAGATCATTAAACAGTTGGCCTGTGAGGTAGGAAAAATGTGTTTACTAAAAGGTAGCATGGTTTCTCACTAGCAAGTCATCCCTGATTAATTTTTTCTTTCCATCCCTCTCACTCTTGGACCAAATTACAGGTTTGGTAGATCCTGATATCAGGAAGGCATTTTGAAAAGGTGACCCATGATAATCTTGCACATATTTTGTTGAAATATGGGCTAAATAATGCTTCTGGGTCTCCATTATCCTGGAGAGAAGTGACAAGTGAGATGCTGCAGGGTTCTGTCCTGGGCCCACTATTGTTCAATGTCTTTCTAAATGAGCTTGATGAAATAAAAGAGAGTATGCTTATAAAATCTGCAGTTGACACCAAACTGAGAAAGATAGCTAATTCCATATTAGACAGGACCAGAACTACAGATGAACCTACCATATCAGATTATTGGCTCAATATTAATAAAATAAATTGCAATGGGGATAATTGTAAGATCCTACATTTAGGCAGAGAGCCAGTATGATGTAGTGGCTTGAACTTCGGACTATGACTCTGGAGATAAGCGTTCAGATCCTGACTCAGCCATGGAAACACAGTAGGTGACTTTCGGCAAGTTACTGTCATGCTTGGCAGCTGAAGACTTGAAGAACCAGGACAGCATTTTAGTGAAAATAACTATGGCTTTATTCTGGATTCTAAGGGGCTGTACAGACATATTTCACCAGCGTATGTTGAAGATCCTTGCTGGATCAGAGCTGCAGCAACCGCATGTCGCGGCCCCGACCTGGAGGTTTGCCACTGTAAAAAGAGCTGGCAATGCCGCTCCTTTTTAGAGTGGCAAAAAGCCACCCTTGCCACAGTGGCACCTTTTCAGCACTCCTTTGGCATAGCGTGTATGAATGCTGAACCAAGAGAGTGCCCTGATGCCGCCCGCGCGTGTGGTGGGGCGCACAGCGTGACACTGGCATTGGGGCAGAGTTGGGGCAGCTGGTGTACCGTCATCACGCCTTGACTGCACCCCCAGGGTGGCCCTTTTGGCCGGTCTGTATTCCCCCTAAGACACACAAAGCTACCCCATGACAGTTAGAGTCAACTCTGAGTTCTCCCAAGTTAAACAGCATTTTAAAAATCCTTTGTCCAGTCCCCTCTCCACACTTGTAACCAGCACCTTTTTTTTTATCCACCTCAAAGGCGTGCTTTGAAGTTTTCCCCTTCTCAATTCCTATCTTCCCATCATCTCCCAGGAAAGGAAGGCACCATCATAAATAGTCATAAACAACCCAGTTTTCCTGTTTCAGTCACCTGCCCCCCAATCTATGATTTCCTTTAATTCCCCCCTTCTACATCCATCATATTTTTATCAGATTCCTATGAGAATCATAGGAACATGACAGTTACATTCTCTCATCCATAGAGTAAAGCAGCAGCAAACCCCTCTGAACAAATCTTGTCAAGAAAACCCCATGATAGGTTCACCTTAGAGTTGCTATAAGTTGGAAACAACTTGAAGGCACACAACAACAACAACATTTAGGCGAGAAATCTAGGTGGTATGTAAACAAAGACATCCCAAACTCTCCCACTACTTGAGGCAAGAGACAAAGTGGTACCAGGTTTTATCTGGCCTTAGGGTGCATCTGCACTGTAGAAACAATGCTTTTTGACACCACTTTAAGTGCTGTAGCATCGTCCAATGGAATTCTGGGATCTGGAGTTTTACAAGATGTTTAGCCTTCTCTGCCAAAGAATGCTGGTGCCTCACAAAGCTACAGATCCCAGGATTCTGTAGGATTGAGCCATGGCAATTTAAGTGGGATTAAAGTGTATGATTTCTACAGTGTAGATGCAATCCTAGAGTACTGTGTCCAATTCTGGGCACCATAGTTTTAAAAGGATGTTCACAATGTGTCTTCAGGAGAGTGATCAAGGTTTGAAAAGTGATCAGAAAACTGGTCTCTAAAAGGAATGGTTGAGTGAGTTTGGTTTATTTAAACGAGAAAATAATAAAACGAGGTGTGAGTACCCATGGGAATATTTATCTATTGATGGTACAGTGAGGTTGGTTTAGTTTTTTGTGAGTTTTTTAGGCTATGTGGCTGTATTCTAGAAGAATTTATTCCTGATGTTTCACCAGCATCTGTGGCTGGCATCTTCAGAGAATGCTGGCATGGAAGTGAGTGGGGTATATATACTCAGGGGTAGGCAAACTGTCCCCTTTAAGGGCCGAGGGACTTCAGCTCCCAGAATCCCAGACTATTGGCCAACATCCCAGACTATTGGCCAACATGGCTGAGGCTTCTGGGAGCTGAAGACCCTCGGCTCTTAAAGGGGACAGTTTGCCTACCCCTCATATACTGTGTGACCCTTGGTCGAGGGGATGTGATTCATCTGTGGGAGGATGGGAGGATAGTGCCTATTTAATTAGTGATCCATTGTCTTCTGGGAAAATCCCTGCCCCTGAGTGGTTTTCATTTGCATTTGCATTTGCTGAGTCTTGGTGTTTTGCAGGATTGGTACCCAAACTTTGTTAACTTTAAGAGTTTCTTCTTTCTTGTTGAAGTTGTTTAGGTGTTGTGGATTTCAAGGGCTTCCCTGTGCATTATGACCTCATAGTTGTTGGCATGGTCCAGAATTTCAGTGTTTTCAGATAGTATTTTATGCCCAAGATGCTTTATAAAGTGTTCTGCTACTGCTGATTTTTCTGGCTGGCCCAGTCTGCAGTGTCTCTCATGTTTCTTGATTCATAGAATCATAGATTTTGAAGAGACCACAAGGGCCATCCAGTCCAACCCCCTACCATGCAGGAACTCAACATCAAAGGATCTCCAACAGATGGCCACCCAGCCTCTTTTTAGAGACCTCCAAGGAAGAAGAGTCCACCACACTCCAAGAGTGTATGTTCAATTGTCGAACAGCTCTCACTGTCAGGAAGTTCCTCCTAATATTGAGGTGGAATCTCTTTTCCTGTAGCTTGCATCCGTTGTTCCGGGTCCTGTTTTCTGGAGCAGCAGAAAAGGGCCATCCAGTCCAACCCCCTACCATGCAGGAACTCAACATCAAAGGATCTCCAACAGATGGCCACCCAGCCTCTTTTTAGAGACCTCCAAGGAAGAAGAGTCCACCACACTCCAAGAGTGTATGTTCAATTGTCGAACAGCTCTCACTGTCAGGAAGTTCCTCCTAATATTGAGGTGGAATCTCTTTTCCTGTAGCTTGCATCCGTTGTTCCGGGTCCTGTTTTCTGGAGCAGCAGAAAACAAACTAGCTCCCTCCTCAATAAGATATCCCTTCAAATAGTTAAACAGGGCTATCATATCCCCTCTTAACCATCTCTTCACCAGGCTAAACATACCTGGTTCCCTAAGTCGTTCCTCATAGGGCATGGTTTCCAGACCCTTCACTATTTTATTCACCCTCCTCTGGACACACTCCAGTTTTTCAACATCCCTTTTGAATTGTGGTGCCCAGAACTGGACATAGTATTCCAGGTGGGGCCTGACCAAAGCAGAATACAGTGGCACTATTACTTCCCTTGATCTAGATACTATACTTCTATTGATGTACCCTAAAATCGCATTGGCCTTTTTAGCTGTGGCAACACACTGTTGACTCATGTCCAACTTGTGGTTTACTAGGACTTCTAGATCCCTTTTACACGTAGTCTCATTAAGCTGGGTGTCCCCCATCTTATATCTATGCATTTCATTCCCCCCGCCCCCCTAAGTACAGTACCTTACATTACTCCATGTTGAAATTCATTTTTTTAGCTTTGGCCCAACTTTCTAATCTATTAAGGTCATTTTGAATTTTCATCCTGTTCTCTGGGGTGTTAGCTATCCCTCCTAATTTGGTGTCATCTGCAAATTTAATAAGCATGCCCCCTATTCCTTCATCCAAATCATTGATAAAGATGGTGAATAGCACTGGGCCCAGGACAGAACCCTGTGGCACCCCATTGTTCACTTCTCTCCAGGATGAAGAGAAGCCATTGCTGAGCACCCTTTGGGTTCAGTCAGTCAACCAATTACTAATCCACCTAACAGTTGTATTGTCTAGCCCACATTTTACTATCTTGTTTGCAAGAATATTGTGAGGGACCTTGTCAAAAGCCTTACTTAAATCAAGATATGTCTACTACATTCCCTTAATCTACCAAACTGGTAATTTTATCGAAAAAAAGAGATCAGATTAGTCTGGCATGACTTATTTTTGAGAAACCCATATTGACTTTTATTGATTATGGCATTCCTTTCTAAATGCTCACAGACTTTCTGTTTAATGATCTGCTCTAGAATCTTTCCTGGTATTGATGTCAGACTAACTGGCCGATAGTTGTTGGGATCCTCTTTTCCCCCCCTTTTTGAAGATGGGGACAATGTTTGCTCTCCTCCAGTCTGCTGGGACTTTTGCTGTTCTCCAGGAGTTCTCAAAGATTATTGCCATTGGCTTTGAGATTACATTTGCCAGTTCTTTTAATATCCTTGGATGTAGTTCATCTGGTCCTGGAGACTTAAATTCATTTAGATTAACCAGGTATTCCTGTACTACCTCTTTACTTATTCCGTGCTGCATTTCCCCTATTGTGTCCTCTGCTCCATTTTCCTCAGGTTGAGCACCCTTTTCTTTGTGTGAGAAGACTGAGGCAAAGAAAGTGTTCAGCAATTCTGCCTTTTCTCTGACTCCTGTTAGATTTTCTCCATCTTCTCTTCGCAGTGGCCCTACCATTTCCTTCTTCTTTCTTTTGCTATGGACATACCCAAAAAAGCCCTTTTTATTGTTCTTAACCCCTCTACAAGCCTGAGCTCATTCTATGCTTTTGCTTTCCTGACCTTACCCCTACATGTGCAAGCTATTTGTTTGAATTCCTCTTTAGTGATTTTACCCCTTTTCTATCTCTTATACATCTCCCTTTTAAAAGTTTGTTCAGTTGAAAGTTCTTTTGTCATCTAACCAGTTTGAGACACCTCCCATTTTTCCTTCTCATTGGAACAGTATGCGATTGTGCCTTCAGTATCTCACTTTTGAAAAACTCCCATCCATCCTGAACTCCCTTCTCCTTTAGTATTCCTGACCATGGGATCACTCTCAGTGTTTCTCTAGGTTTATTGAAATCAGCTCTCCTAAAGTCTAGAATGAGTGTCTGACTATGCCTAGCTTCTCCTTTCAATTGTATAAGAAACTCTAGGAAAACATGATCACTCCAACCTAAGAATCTCCACAGTTGCACCCCATTGACCAGGTAATCTCTGTTGTTTAGGATCAGATCTAAAATAGCTGATCCCCTTGTTGCCTCTTCCACCTTTTGGATGATGAAATTGACTTACAGACAAGTGAGGAATTTGCTAGATCTTGAAGCTTTGGCTGAGTTTGACTTCCAGCAAATATCAGGATAGTTGAAGACACCCATCACTACTGCATCTCTCCTTTCTGAGTGTGTGGTCATCTGTTCTAGAAAGGCATCATCCAATTCCTCAGTCTGACTTGGGGGTCTGTAGTAGACTCCCGCAATAACATCCCTGTTGTTTTCTTCCCCTTTAATTTTTATCCAGATGTTGTCCATCTGATTTCCAGGATTGAAGTCCTGGATCTCTTCACGGGTGTAAACATCCTTGACATATAGTGTTATTCCTCCTCCTTTCCTGTTTGGCCTATTTCTATTAAAAAGGTTATACCTCTCTATGTCTACATTCCAATCATGAGACTCATCCCACCAGGTTTCAGTGATGCCTATTATATCATATTTGCTTTGTTGTGCTAGGAGTTCAAGTTCATTTTGTTTATTTCCCATGCTCTGTGCATTAGTGTAGAGACATCTAAGACGATGGGTCCTCCCCACTTGCTGCCTGTGTGAGGTTTCTTGTCTCCCACTGTTGGGCCCTTGCGTTGTAATGAATGAGTGGGTTCCGAGCTGACTGTATGGTCCCAAATCAGAGAACATGGCTGTGCACAATGCATTGATGTGGGAAGGATTTGGACATTGAAAGTGAGACATTAAGAGAAATGCGTCATTTGGCCGGAGCAGAAAGAGTTTGCAAAACAAGAAGGAATCTGTACAAACAAGGTGTGTACCTGTGCTCTGAGCTGCCAAACGTCAACTGATAAGAACTTGGTGTAATCATTCAAGATGTTTAAATATCAACAAGATAAGACACTGGTATGTTTTGAAACTATGGAAACCAAGGAAAAATGTTTTTGTCAAAAGAAAGATGAACAAGGTATAAAAGAAGTGGTCTGTCATCCTCACTTTGTTGGCACCTACCCGGGCAAGGTGTCATCCCAACCTTCATGGATGTCTGATCAACATTCAGTGAAGGGCCTTTGTGAGTATGTCTGAGTTAATGTGTATGTGCCAGAGCTCTTGATACTTAAGCCATTGTCTTAATAAATGTTACATGCATAGTGTTTAAACCCAGATCTGTTTTCCTACGTGTCTTTGCTGAAAATCCTATAGTCTAGGGTGGCTAAATTTCTCTCTGGATCAAAAGAACAACATATAACCTCTGTTTATGACAGCGTCATTTGCCTTGTTCCCTCTATAACACTTTGACTATTTTATCCAGCCCATTATGCACTCCTGCCTTCCATGATGCCTTCTAAGATCCTGTTTCCCTCCCCCACAAGACTCAGTTTAAAGCCTCCTGATCAAATGTTTGAGACTATTGGTAAAAATGTTTCTGCCAACTGGTGTGAGATGCAGCCCATCTCTTGCCAGAAGACCATCCTCATGGAACCACAGCCCATGATCCAAGAATCCAAATCATTCTTGGCAGCACCATCTACGGAGCCAGTTATTCACATCAGCTATCTTCCTCTCCCTTCCTGGACCATGCCCTTCAACTGGGAGAAGAGATGAGATAACAACCTGTGCACACAGCTCTTTCAGCTTCCTACCCAAAGTCTCCTAATCCCCTCTGATATTCTGAAGGTTATGTCTTTCAGTACCATTGGTTCCCACATGGACCAAAAGGAAAGGGTAATGGTCAATAGACTTGACAAGTCTTGTCAACCTTACTGTCACATCACAGATTTTTGCCCCAGGGAGACAAAGCACTTCCCGGGACATCTTGTCAGGCCCACAAACCACTGCTTCTGTACCCTTCAACCCCCACACAACCCCCCCACCACCACCACACACCTCCCCCATGGCTTAGCAGTGGCTGTTTCTTGTGGTGGTACTCTCAGGGTCCCCTGCACTGTCCCTGAGGACTGTCCCTGCTGCTCTTCCTCTTCATCCTTCATAAGGGAGAGAGTTTCAAATCAATTTTGCACCTGCAAGCTCCCAGAACAATCTCTGTTTTTCCTACTTCTGTGTGTGATGTTCTTCCAGCTGTCTACCTCCTGTGTGTGTGAAGTGACTACCAACTTGCACTTGATACAGGCGAAGTTCCCCACATCTCTTGGCAGGAAGGCAAACATCCCACAAGGTGACTGCAGCACCTCCCTTAGTATCCATATTGAGAAATCTTGAGTAAGCACTGAAACAGGATTGTGGGCTTCTTCCTGACAAAAGTCCCCCTGTAAAGACCCACGTAATGGGCCCCTGTTGGTTTGGCCTTTTCACCAGGCTCTGTCAGCAAGCTCAATCAACTTGGTTTACAACTCTATAGTTGTAATGCTACCTTATTCTGAAGGCAAGTCTCTGACTCTTCCTCTGAACAAAAAACCCCAAAAGCCCTATAAATGGTTTAAAAAAAAAAAAAAGTAGAACCACTAAAACAAATTTCCCAGGCTGCCTTCTACCTGTGCTGTGCCTTCCCTTGTCTTGTGAAAAACTTGAACAGCACACGCCTCTGGGAAGAGTTATATAGAGCTAGGTAGTTAGCTCCACCCCTTAGTGACTCACAGAAGCCTCAGCCCCTCAGCAACAAACACACTCTCGCAAGTTTTTTTTTTTTAAATTAAACATTCACCCACTCAAAATTTCTGCCCAGAAACTGCTTTCCTTTTTTCTCCCTGGCAGGGACTGACCTGGAGAGCCTCTGGAAGAAATTATGTAGAGCTAGGCAGCTAGTTCCACCCCCTAGTGACTCACAGATGTGACTCCCAGAAGCCCCATCCCTCAGTAACAAACACACTCTCCCAAGTGTTTTGTTTTTGTTTTTTTAAATTAAACACTTACCCATTCAAAAATGGCTGCCCATAAATTGCTTTCCCTCTTCTCCCTGGCAGGGACTGGCCTGGGAAGCCTCTGGGAGGAGTGTGTATATATATATATATATATATATATATATATATATATGAGTGTATATTGGTTGTCCCTATGTAGACTTCTCTGCAGCTGCATGGTATGCGGTAAACTCCTGCAGCCATGACAGGGTCTCTCCTGTCCTTCACTGAGCGAAGCATCTGCTGGATTTTCTTGGTCGGTTTGTAGACCATTTGAAGGTTTTGTTTCCTCACCAGTTTCCCTATCCTGTCTGTGACTTCTTTGATGTATGGTAAAAATACCTTCCCTTTGGTTGGCTGTTTGTCTTCACTCCTATGGGTTTTTATGGGTCTGGCAGCCCTTCTGATGTCTGAGCTGAGTTACCATTGGCCTGTAGAGCCCAGTCTAGGTGCTTAAAGTAAACAAAGTTTGGCTACCAGTCCTGAGAAACACCAAAACCAAGACTTAGCAAATGCCACCCAAGGTCAGGGGTTTTCCAGGCAGGCAATGGATCACTAATTAAATAGACACAATGCCTCCTTGCATATCCTCCCAACCTGAGGTCTTGCCATTCAACAACAGAACAATACACAGATTAACATGCAAATCACATCCTCGCAACCAAGAGTCACACAGGATATATACTCCACTCACTTCCATGCCAGCATTCTCTGAAGATGCCAGCCACAGATGCTGGCAAAATGTCAGGAATAAACTCTTCTAGAACACAGCAACATAGCCCTGAAAACCCATAAAAAACTATGGATGCTGGCCGCGAAATCCTTTGACTTCACTGTGGTTGGTTTGATTTTTTTCCCTACTTTTCAGATAGGTAGGACCTTAAATACTGGAGTCAATTACAAGAAAAGAGATTCCAGCTGAAATTTAGAAAGAACTTCCTGATGGCAGTAAGTGTTCGACAGTTGAATAGTCTATGGTCTTGTTCATAATGCACAGTTATAACATGATGATTCCACCTTAACTATCATGGCTGCATCCTATGGAATCTTGAGGTTTGTAGTTTCATGAGATAGTAGGGCTCTCTGGCCAAAAATTCTAAGACTCCCCCCTAAACTAAATTATAGGATTCTGTAAGATGGAGACATGGCAGTGTAGCTAGTATCAAACTGTTACAATCAAAATGTGAAAGAAATATACTTTGGAAGGCTTTGGGACTCTTTCACTGAAGCTTTTTAAACATAAACTGAGTGGCCACCTCTCAGGAATGCTTCAGTTATGAATTCCTAGCAGTGGGACGAGATTGGATAAATTAGACCTTGAGATATCATCCAATTTTACATGTCAGGATGGTACTAGAGTTGGTCTGCTAACTTTTCCGCAAACCTAACAAAAACATTATTTTTCCTTTGTCACTGACTTCCAAAGAACTCAGAAAGTCGTGGATTCCTTTAATCAGTTGTGCACAACCAATCTGACTATTTAATAAACTGATGATAACTGAAGTAACCAGAAAAGTACAGCATAAGGTTAAGAGAACCATCATCTAACACTGTGGTATCTCTTGGTTTAAAGCAAATGTAGCCATTTTGTTGGCTCTCAGATAACATAATATCAATAGTTGCTCCAATAAAATGAAAACAGCGCATTCAATATTGTTGTCTATATATTAATAAAGTATTTTTCCTTGTCACCAACACTACAGGAAATCTTTTATCATTACTCTCTGGTTTCAAGAAGAGATGAATCATTTCTTCTCTTTCATATTTTTCTCAGCATGTATACTTTTTATGCTAGTTCACGTCCATGTATTGCCCAGAGCACAAGTCCAACATGACTGTCACTCATCTGGAAAAGCTGATGATAGAGCAGACTTTTAAAAAGGTCGGGGGGATGATTTAGATTAAACAAACTTGTTATGGCAAAAGTTATGACAAAAGACAATTATGACAAAAGAACACACTTGTAGATTCCAACTCTGGTTTGTACTGTTAAAGTTTACACTTCACCACCTATGCCAGAGGATGGACATGGATGCATGCATTAATGTGCAAAGTACTGGAACATAATGTGAATAAATGACATCTGCATGTGTTTGCATATTTCATTGTAGTTTTGGATCTCTGCCAAATCAGACTGAGGTATTTGATTTCTGCCTGAAATTCCTGATCCAAATTTATTCTTATGAGGAATGTTTTTTATACGTGCACCTGAATCTCCATATGTGTCTTCTAGCAATATACAGAACAGTGAAAATGAGCCTTTAGAGTCATGGCTGGATGTCAAAATTAAAATCTCAAAGCTAATAACTGCCTGCTTTTGAGGAATCTCCTACAGGTTTTCTTTTTTATCTTTAAGCTATGCTGATAAAATTGGCTTCTCTTTCTTGTACAAGTCCCTTAAGTGTATACCACACTCTTGTTTCTCCATATCTTACACTGGAAATGCTTATCACCATCACAAAATAAAGGGTAATGCAACAAAGGCACTGAAGTTGAAACAGTGGGAGCCATTTTACAGAATGAGGTCCGGCAGATTTGAGAAGTGGTTCGTAAAAAATGAATTTATAGTTCCATGGACTGACACAGCTTTGTTGATAAATATTTGACAGCTTTACTTGAAAATGAAATTGGGCACTGCTTCATTGTCATCCATAGTTCTTTATTCAAGCCTTTTAAAAAAGCCTCAAATGAAACACTTCATCATGCATCAGGTAGGGATGTGTACCAATCCCAAGATTTGGGTCACACAATGATTGAACAATAAAGAAAGCAGTCCAGTTTGGCTATATGCCCCATGGGCTGTCTGAGGTCCACATCCAAATTTCAGTTCACATTTCCAGATTTTGATGTCTCCCATCCTCTGTCACAGGAAACAAACAACTATGACTTTTTTCATTTGTTCCACTGAACTGCATGAAATTCACAGGCTTAGTAGCTTGTTATGAGGAGATTATGGTGCACAAATTTCAGACAAAAAGGCATGTTATACATTTAAATGTCATTAATTTGTTTGTTGCAACGAGGGAACTGCCAAAAGCCTTTTAAAAAACTGATTGGAAGAATTAGATGGAACTTCCAGGGATAGTAGACTCTGCCACTAAAAGGCTGGGTTGCCAAAGTTTTATTTGAAAAGATGTATAGAGGTTTGTGGAATACCAGCTTTTGTATTGGGGGGCTCACAGTTTGGGAATTTCAAAAAAAGGGGGGATGTACTTGTCTTGCTCATGTTTTGTTTTGTGAACAATTGTTATGAACATGACATACAGCATACAGGTGGCCCTACTTAAGAAAACTTAAAGAATGGCAAAAGGAGAAATGCAGATGCAAAAAAAAACCTATATGGGGGGGGGGGGGAGAGTTTCACTTTTCCTCACTGTTTCCCTAGGTCCTTAGCAGTTTTTGTAAAGATGGTATATGTCAAAGTGGTGTTCAAAGAGAAGAGGTCTGCTAAATTTCAACTGGAAACATTTAGAAGCTATGATGAATGAAATACTATTTACCATTATGTTTATTTGTTTCTGTTCAGTCCACAACAAAAGGAAACAATGTGTAACAAAAGACAGAGGTGGATGATGGATCTAGAGCATACAGTGACACAGAGGCAGGAGAATTTGCAATATCCAGCATTTTTCAAGCAAACACTCTATGTACCCTCTCAGAAACACACATTTCAAAATAATTGTTTCAACATTCCTATTTGTGGAACAGAGCACTAGAAAAAGAGTGTTGAATACAGGAAAAAGTCCTGAAATACATTACTTTACAATCACTGTCCAAAGGCACTGAAATTTACAACACTGTATATTGTGATTAGAAGAGAGAGTTGTCCACCACAAAATCACACTCCTTCTTCATCCCCTCTTCCTTTCTTACTGCATGACCGCACTACACTGTTATAATGCTGCTATTCCACTTTTACTGCATTTTGGGATTTGCGATTTAGGGAGGGGCATTTAGAATTCTCAGCCAGAGAGCTTTTAGACCTCAATAAACTACAAAAACCAGAATGTAACATGAGTCAGCCAGAGCAGTAAAAGTGGAATAGCAGCACTATAGTGTAGTGTGGACTCCAACCATACATGGAAAAAGAGAGATCTCAGAGGTTCAAATGGGGGTCAGAAAAGGAAGAGGCACCAGGGATCACATTGCAAAGATACGATGGCTAATGTAGCACACCATAGAATTCCAAAAGAAAATCAGCATGTGCTTTATAGACTATAGCAGTGGTCCCCAACTCCCGGTCCGTGGCCTGGTACCAGTCTGCAGAACAAATGGTACCGGGCCGCCCTGCTACTGCATCTTCTGTGCAGCGGCGGCGGCGGCGGGTCCTGTGACTTTTGTGAGTCCTGCGAGTCCCGATAATAAGCACAGGGACGGGACTCCTGCGTCTGCCAACATGCCGGCCCAGATGATCAGTTTATATTTGAGATTGTTTTGATTTAATAATCAACGCGATGCTGCAAACCTCCCCCAGTGGGCCGCGGAAAAATTATCAAACGTTGACCGGTCCACGGCAATAAAAAGGTTGGGGACCACTGGATTATAGCACAGCCTTTGACTGCATAGATCATGAAAGGCTATGGAATGTCCTTAAAGATATGGGAGTGCCAACACATCTCATAGTCCTGATGAGGAATCTGTACTCAGGACAAGAGGCTACTGTGAGAACAGAATACTGAGAAACAGAATGGTTCCCAATTGGCAAAGGAGTCAGAAAAGGCTGTATCATTTCACTCTGTCTGTTCAATCTGTATGCAGAACATATTGTAAGAAAAACAGGTTTGGACACAGAAGAAAGAGGAGTGAAAATAAGAGGAAGGAATATCAATAATCTAAGATATGCAGATGACACCATAATACTTGCAGAAAACCTCACAGACCTGGAGCACCTACTAAAGAAAATCAAATAAAGTGCAAAGGGAGGCTTAATGTTGAACATAAAGAAATAAAAAAATAATGACCACCCAGGACCTTCACAAGTACAACCTAGACAATGAAGAAATAGAAATAATAAAAGAATTCTCATACCTGGGATCAAACATTGATAGACATGGGGACTGCAGTCAGGAAATCAGAAGAAGATTAAGAATGTGAAGGTGGCTATGAGAGAACTAGAAAAGTTTCTAAAATGCGAAGGTATACAACTCAGCACAAAAGTTAGAATCATACAAGCCATTGTATTCCCTATTACCATGTATGGATTTGAGAGCTGGACAGTTAAGAAAGATGATAAGAAGAAAATCAATCCATTTTGAGAAGTGGTGCTGGAGAAGAGTGCTGAGGATCCCATGGACAGCCAAAAGGATAAACAAGTCGGTCCTAGAGCACAGAAAACTCCCTGGAAGATGACCAAACTGATTCTGTGGTACTGTTGGACACATCATGAGAAGGGAGGGCTCTTTGGAAAAAACAATAATGCTGGGAAAGGTGGAGGGAAACAGGAAGAGAGGAAAGCCACATGCCAGATGGAAGTGAGCATCAAATAAAGAAAAATGACAAAAACAGAATAGAATAGATGTGTCCATTGTGGTATTACTTTCTACTGGCTTCCATTTCTTTCAGGGCCAGTGCACACAGCTTCTCTGGCAGATGTGGTACTGTCTGCTCCAGAGCTGAGTAACCGTGTCATGCCATTTTCATCAACTGAGGAGGAGCATTAATTGATATGACATGTAACACATTTGTAAAAGGTAGTGAAACATTTTGGTGAGAGCAGTTTTCCTAGCCAAAAGATTGACAAGTTAATCCAAGCAGTTTTTAAACCTGTAGCTTTGAAACAGTTTTAAATCTTTTTTAAAAAACTTGATAGCTTATATTTTGAAGAACATACATATATTCTTGCTATCTATTGGGGTTTGGCTCCAGAACCAAAATCTGTGGATGCTCAAGTCTCATTATGTACAATGGTGTAGTAAAATCAGGGGTTTGCTTTTTGGAGATATACACTCACAGACACACACACACAGTTGTACTTTGTGTCTGTGTCCCTCATGCTTTCACAGGTGGCAAATGGAGGGGGGAATGGGGGGGTTGCCTGTGGCATGTGCTCATAGGCACCTGCAGGCACGCACCTCCATTCAAGGTTATAGGGCTTGAATATTTGTGATTTTCCGTTTTTGCAAAAGGTCCAGAATGGATCCCCTGTGAAAATGGAGGGGCATCTCTCTCACTCTCTCTCTCTCTCTCTCTCTCTCTATATATATATATATATATATATATATATATATTCAAGTTTAGGATGGTGGATCCATGGATACAGAATCTGTGAATATGGAAGGCTGACTGCAGAATGATATTACTACATTGTTGTGTATTATAGCCAACTATTAAATATACAAATGTAAGGAATTTCTTCCTTAAGCAATACAGAAAATGTGTATTCAGCTGGTCTCCCAGAGTTAACAAAACAGAAAAATAATTAAAAATCCATAATTGCATCTGGTTAAACAGTATGAAGAGAGATCTTGTAGCACCTTTGAGACTAAGGGGCTGAACAAACCAGCCAAAAGGGCTGGTGTTGGGGTGGAGTGGGGGTGTGGTGAACCCATGGTGCATGCCTCGACTCCACCTCCAAGCTGCCATCATGGCGCACACCCGACCAGACAGTGAGCGGCATTGCGATGCTCCGGCCGCCTGATGTTTACATGCACCATGCTGCAGGAGCACAGAAAAGTTGTGGTGGGGGCAAAAGGAATGCTTCTTTTCTGGCCCAAAAAGGAGCGGCATTTTGCTGCTCCTTTTTGGGCTGGAAAAATATCAGATCAAGGCCATGGTGTGTGGTTGCTGTGGCCCTAATCAGGTGCTGAAAGGAGCAGCCCAGATCCTTTGTTTTGGGGCAGTCTGTTTCGCCTCTAGCTGAAAGAAAAAAGTTGGCAGCATCAGCTTTCGTAGACTACAGTGCTACAAAATCTCTCTACATACTGATTCTACAGACTAACATGGCTATATCTTTGAATTCTACCAGTCTGGTTAAACAGTCCAACTATTCATGCCTCTGTAGGGTTTTGCCCTCAAATATTCCTGCAGCAGGGATTCTACTGCACTCCCACATATTCCCAAATGGCTGGCTTCATCACCCATATATTTCACCAGAACCAAGATAACCAAAGAGAAATCAAGAAGGAAAAGGAAGCAAGGAAGCTATTCCTTTGGAATTTGACTAGTGCTTTGTTTCTGTCCATGATCCTAACCTTTTGCAGGCATTGAAGAAATTTAATTGGCTGGGCAATTTTAATGTCTAGGATATTACTCCTCTCTGTTATCTCAGTACATACAAGAAATACAAATTGATTATAAATTTCCAAAGAAACAGGGGACTAGATTACATACAAGATATTATGGGCTTCCACATCTCCCATGCCTCATGAGTTTTTCCATTTGTTTATGAATTTTTAATTGTTTTGTTGCTCATTTTATGCTTGTTCTAGGTTTTAAATTGCATTCTAAACTAAATGCCCTGTGATAGATGCTTTTAGACTGTGTTCTATAAATGCTTTAAAGAAAACAAAATATCTACCAGCTGCAAATTTCTAAACATTTCAGATGCCATATATTCTAAAACAAAAAAAAAGTTAATTGTGAAGACTTGAAACTACAAAAGAAAGCCTCAAACATCAGAAAAGCATGTTCATTCATTCCAAGCTGGCATGTTAAATTAAGAGCATAGTTCAAGAGTGAGCAGCATCATGATCCTAAGGCTGCATTTGCTCCTACAGACTGGTTTTGTAGCTCTTGACCCCTCAATCTCTCATGCCACTCTTTCTCTGCCCTACTCAGAAAGGATGTATTGTATGTCCTAGAACAGGGGTAGGCAACCTTTCCCCTTTAAGGGCCGAGAGACTTCAGCTCCCAGATTCCCAGGAGCTATTGGCCAACATGGGACTATTGGCCAACATGGCTGAGGCTTCTGGGAGCTGAAGTCCCTCAGCCCTTAAAGGGGAAAGGTTGCCTACCCCTCTCCTAGAAGCTATTTGCCTATTAAATAGATTCCACACCCCCAATACATGCATACACATCCTGTTTACATACTTTGCAACTATCCATTTAGCAGGGGCAGATCCAATTAATCCTCACTTTTCAGCTGCTTTTTAACCATTTCAGGTTCTTTCTTCCCATCCCATTTTCACATTTGTCCACAGCTAACTTCAGTCTATACCAAGTGAGTTCAAAGTGAAAAAGTAGTTTGCACTCAAGTACGAAAGTAGTTTGCATGCAAGTGCAAAAATAATTTGTATCAGAGGGGAGGACAGGACAGTCTTGCCCTTCTCTATAGACTCAGGCAAAAGCAAATTGCTTGCAGCTTCTCCTAGCTTGAGTTCTCCTTCATAGATAACTTTTGGCATCTTGATCACAAACTAATGTTGCTGGGCCACAAGTGTCCTGGTTTTTATCTGTGAAATGTGTTTGTGTGTGTGTATATATATATATATATATATATATATATATATATACATATCTTTAACATTATTTAAAAAAAAACAGTTTTTAAAACCAGAAATTGACTTCTGATCTCTAGAGGGTCTCGGGGGCAAAAAATTGCCCCCCAGACATACCTCAGATTCCTTCCCTAGTATGGTGCCATATGATTCAGTAATGTGGCACTATACCAACTTCCTTATCCTCATATTGCTTCCATATCTCTACCTTGCATTGGCCATGGTACTGGTATTGACAATACAGAACATTTATTAGCCATGGTGTTAGTATTGACAATACAGAACTTTTATCTTCTTTTGCTGAAACTCTTCTGTCATTAGTCTGTTGGCATTACTTTTTGTATGCATGTTGTTTAATTGCTTTTTTCTTATCTCTCTTCACCCATGAATTTGGATCACCATAAGATTACAAGAGGGAGGGGGGAAATGACATTAATTAAACTTTCTGTAAGATCACAAGCTGTGTAGAAAAGGCATGCCTGCTCTCCCTGAAGATTTTCTGAAGTCTTTACAGTTCTGGTATTTACATTTCAAATTTGGCCTACAACAAAAATAAACAACAAATTATGGTGTTTCTTAGAATTCCTGGCCATTTTTATTTTTTAACAAAATGTCACACCAATCTAAATGACCCTTTGTTTTGTTTTCTCCTAATTCTGAGTGATACAACTATGAACTTTAAAAAAAAGAAATATAAACCAATATATTTATTGTCTCACCTAATGTTAGGTTAAAATTCAATTTCCTATAAACTGTAAAAAAAAAACACGCAACCCTTTAATTAACATTTTGATGAAATAAGAAGGAGAAGTAAAAGTATCTAATTGTATTTTACATAATAAAGAGGATGTCGAATCAGTATGCTCAAGATTAATGCAAGGAAAGGTCTCTACCTTTTCATGCATATTAGACCATATATCTTTTTGTACAATATTTTAAATTAGTTTTGAGACTTGGGGTGAGGCCATTTTTTATATAATTAATTTTAAATGAGTGTTAAGTAGCTCCCTTGAGCACCAAATGGTGATGTGTCAGATTCTCTTAGACCTTAAAATTGATCCTTCTCCTTCTTCTTTTTGTAAGTCCAAGCTAAGAAAATAACTAAATTCTATTTAACTCCCACACTATTGAGTTAAACTTTAGCAGAGGGATAGGCAGCTACCAGCCTGAAGGTCCAATCCAGCCTATCAGGGTTTCCCAATTGTCCGGTGGCATAGACCTTGTTTCCAAGCAAGGACACACTCCCTCATCCTCTTCCCCTACTTTTGAATGGCAACAGAAACTCTCTGAGCTTTCCCTGTATGCATCTGGTCATCTTATGGATTTGCATCCTGGAGTAAGTGGCTGAGGTTCATAAAAGCTAGAGAGATCTAAGAAACTGTGGCGATTCATATGTGTTGAAAACAAATGCATAAAATTTTATTGTAGGCCCATATGAGCTAGCCTTGTTGCATCATGATGCATGGCATGGCATGACCATGCCAAATACATCCACCTTCAGCAGAATTGCTGCTTTATCTGCATTTGGCCAGTTTGACAAAAGATTCTGAACAACTAGCAATGCAATACGGCTTTTGCAAAGTCTCTCCTTATGTAGGACAGCACATGTATGATTGCATACAGAGAATGGAATCTTGTTAGGGACATATGCACACATAGATTTCCCATATTGTGCATATGCCCTTTCAGGGGAGGGCACTGTGGGAATTGATACTTCTTTTCATTTCCCCTCTCTACAGTTTATATGAACACCACCACCCCCGCAGCATGGGCAATCCATGCTTATGGGGAGTGAGCAGGATCTCAGAAGGACCCTCATAGCCAGATATGAAATGATTACAGCAGTATTGAAACCTCAGGAGGACCCTGGTGAATCTCAGTGCTGATATCATAATGTCAGGTCTGGTTACAGGGTTATAGCTTTACACCTCTGCAATCCTACTCATTGCCCAAGACATATGGTCATTTAGGGAGCTACAGAGGCTGTTTAGTAAGTCAAGGGTGTGGCATATGGCTCAGTCTAGCATAGGTCCATATGCAGACATATTGCTTTCCCTTGATCATAAACAGAACACCAGCTGTAGGGCTGGGGAGAAGATTCCAAGGAGCCTTGGGACTGCCCTCCATCTCCTGGTGCCTTTAAAAGGTAACCCCTGGCAGTGCAGCAGCAACACCAGCTGTAGGGCCGCGGAGAAGACTCCAAGCAACCGCCTTTCCATCTCTCAGTGGCTCTGGAGCCAGGATTCAGGACATAGCGGCAATGCCAGGAAATGTTTGGGCAGGGCCCTAGGAACTTGGATTTTAATGCTGCCTTAGTGGAGTGCGAACTTTGGGAAGTGGAGGAGGAGTTGAGACTGGGTTAGGAGGAACAGACCCAGGCAGGGCATTAGTTTCTAATCCCCCCTTGCCACCATTGAGGGTGGTGAAGTTGACCTGCCCACATTGTTCCTTCCACTGCCTGAGGCCGGGAATAAGGCAGGGGCGGCAAGTGGAGTTGTGCTGGGGAAAGGGAGATATGGCTGGAATGGAGTGAACAGATGTTACAAAAGACGGTGGGATCGCTGTCTAAAAGCTATCCCCCCTTCAGTTCACTCCATTTCCCAGAATGATTTGGAGAGCATACCTTCCATTCCACAGAACCTTAACATGCTCCTCTGCAATGCCAGGTCAGTCAAGAATAAAACTCATATCATCTATGATCTTCTTCTAGATGAGGATGCCGACCTGACTTGCTTCACAGAGACCTGGTTGGGAGAGGATAGCGCCGTTATTTGGATGCAAACCCTCCCAGCCAAGTACGCTGTTATGGAGCAGGTATGGGGAAGTGGGGGGGGGGTTGAGTGGCTTTGGTTTATAGGAACAATCTGACCTTGACCAGGATACCTGTTCGGAAAACAGACCACTTTGAGTGTACGTACCTGAGCCTGAGGACCAGGGACAGTTTGGGGATCCTGCTAGTCTACCGACTGCCCTGTTGTCTAGCTGACTCCCTAACCGAGCTGACACAGCTGGTCTCAGAGTTGTTGCTGGAGTCACCCAGACTTTTAGTTTTGGAGGACTTCAACATTCCGCTCGAGACCAGTTTAACAGGTGCGGCTCGGGAGTTCATGGAAACCATGACTAACATGAGCCTATCCCAATTGATCAACAGGCTCACACATTATGCGGGTCATACCCTCGATGCGGTCTTCAGTACAGAACAGGAACATCCGTGGGCAGAGATGATAAAAACCACTGCCTTGTCATGGACGGACCATTTTCTGGTCAAAGTGGAACTAAGAGCTTCTATCCGCCCCTCTGGGGGTGGTGGACCTATTAGATTGGTCCGCCCTCAAAGGCTAATGGAACCAACTGGATTCCAGAAAGCCTTGGAGGGTTTAATGGCTGAAAATGCCGGTGACCCTGTCAAAGCTTTGGTTAATACTTGGAACACCAATCTCACCAAGGCTATTGACACGATCGCTCCCAAGCATCCTTGCCAACCCGCTCCAAACTGTAAGCCTTGGTACACATCAGACCTGAGGAAAATGAAGCGAGTTGGACAAAGACTAGAGTGCGAATGGTAGAAGACTCGACTCATCTGGCAGAACTCGCCATAGGAACTTTCTTTGGTCCTATCGGGAGGTGATACGTGCAGCGCAGAGATCTTTCTCCACTACACATATTGCATCTGCAGAGTCCCATCTAGCAGAGCGGTTTAGGGTGGTGAGGGAGCTGACGCAGGTACCCCCTGCACCAAATCCCTTACTTAACCCAACAACGGCCTGCTGTGATGCGTTTAACAACTTCTTTGCAGATAAAATCTCTCAGATAAGAGCCAATTTAGATGCCAATGTTTTAACAGAAACTATAGACGAAGTATCCAGCGACTCCGTTGATGAGATTATTTTGGATCAGTTTCAATCTGTGAGTACCAAGGACATGGACAAGCTCCTTGGTAGAGTGAGGAAAACAACTTGCCCTTTCGAGCCCTGCCCATCATGGCTGGCTGTCCGGGGGGGGGGATGCATTGAGGTTGTTCCTTATGGACATCATCAATGCATCCTTCAGGGAAGGTTATATTCCATCATGTTTGAAAGAATCTTCCCTGGACCCCCTGGATATGAACAACTATAGGCCAATCTCATTATTACCATTCTTGAGTAAGGTGATCGAGAGGGTGGTTGCTTTTCAACTCCAAGCGATCTTGGATGAAACCAATTATCTAGACCTATTTCAAACTGGCTTCAGGACAGCCTTTGGGGTTGAGACTGCCATGGTTGCCTTGACTGACGATCTGCATCTGAGTATCGACAGGGGTAGTGTGACCCTGTTGGTGCTTTTAGACCTCTCAGCGGGTTTTGACACGAGAGACCATGGCATCCTCTTGACCACCTGAGGGGGTTGGGAATTGGAGGCACTGTGCTCCAGTGGTTCCATTCCTTCCTCTCAGGCAGGTCCCAGAGGGTGCTACTTGGGGACAGTTGCTCCAATAAAAGGGAGCTCACCTGTGGCATTCCACAAGGTGCTATTCTGTCCCCGATGTTGTTCAACATCTATATGAAGCCACTGAGTGAGATCATTCAGAGTTATGGAGCTGGATGTTATCAGTACTCTGATGACACCCAAATCTATTTCTCCATGTCTCGTTCATCGGCCTCGAGTTCCGATGGCGTCTCCTCTCTCAATGAATTTCTTCAGGCAGTAATGGGCTGGATGAGGAAAAACAGATTGAGGGTGAATCCAGACAAAATGGAGGTGCTCACGGTAGCATCCCCAAAACCAAGAATTGGATTGCAACTTCCGGTCCTGGACGGGGTCACACTCTCCGTCAAGGACTGCGTTCACAGTCTGGGGGTGATCCTGGACTCGTCACTCCTGATGACGAATCAGGTAAATGAGACAGTCAGGAGCACCTGTTTTCAGCTTCGGCTGATACACCAGCCTCACCCTTTTCTGGAAGTAAGGGATCTCGAGACTGTTGTGCACGCACTGGTAACCTCATGTCTAGATTTCTGTAACGCACTCTATATGGGGCTACCCTTGTGCTTGGTCCAGAAACTGCAATTGGTATAGAATATGGCAGCCAGAGTAGTGTCTGGAACATCTAGGTGGGACCATATTACTCTGGTATTAAGGTTCCTCCACTGGCTGCCTATTAGTTTCTGGGCCCAGCACAAGGTGTTGGTTCTTGTCAGTGTGTGGATGATGGGTGTTGCAGTGATGCTCTTTGACACCCAGCAGAATCTGCAAGACAAGCTGGCTGCTGTGATCCACAGCCACTTTGTATCTCTTACCATCAACTGGTTCAGCTTCCCTTCTTCAGGATCCTGTCTTCCTCAGTCAAGAAGACACATTGTAAAGTCCAAAAGCATAGTTTTATTAATGCATATAAAAGAAAAAAATAAGATAGCTAAGTAAAATCCATTGTGATGAACTAATCCAGTTCAGCCATGAGAGGTTACATCTTTAACAATCCCAAAAGCATAGGATTACAACTTCTTGTTGTTGAAAGTTAAAAAGAAGTTACAGATCCATGTTTCCAGATCTAGGAGTTACATTGTAAAAGCAGTATAAACATACTAGAAGCCATCTCTTAACTCCATGGTTAAAAACCACTGGCAGACACTCACACACTTGTGCACTCACATCTTGAAATATAAACATTTTTAAACAAAGTTTTTCTAGGCCCTTCCCATACTCCACCTTCTGGGTGTTAACCTTATGTTGACTGGATAATGCTTGTATGATGTATATTAACCCAGCCTCTTGCTGTCCATCATCCACCACGTGACTATTTTCCCAAGCCTAACGATGTTTACCTTTGTTTGATATCTCTTGCTTCCCATAACAAAATCTGTGTCTATGAGTTGTACCTTTGGGAAAGTACGTGTTTATGTCTTCTTGGCCATCTGGTGTTAGATTCATTTTGTTTTTCTAGATGTTGTTCTAATGAGGAAAATTCCACATACACATCTCTACATTTCACCTTTGACTATATAACCCATCCATATTCTAACAATTATCACCTTTAAAACCCGAAATGGCTTGGGTCCAAACTATCTTCAGGACTGCCTTCTCCCGTACAATCCTCCCTGCGCACTCCAGTCCTCTGGGAGGAATTTGCTCCAGCTACAAAAAGCTAGGCTCTCAGCTACCTCCCAGAGGGCATTTTCTGTGGTCGCCCCCAGATTGTGGAATGGCCTGCTGGACGAGCTTTAAAAAGGCTGTCAAGATGGATCTCTTCCGGCAGGCCTTTCCAGGATAGATATCCTGGCCTCAGGAATCCATCTTAGGAGAGTCCTCTAGAAGTCTTCTCCTGAGCCATAAAAATGATATCTCCAGCTTCCCATTTTATTGTATTAATGGTTTTTTTCTTTGTTTGGTTTTAATCTGTATTGTTTTAATCTGTATTGGTTTAATACTGTTTTAGGGGAGGAGGGTATAGGGGTTGGTTGTATTGGTATTTTAACATGTTGTTAGCCGCTCTGATTGCTCTCAGAGGGGTGGGGTAAAAATTATTATTATTATTATTATTATTATTATTATTATTATTATTTATAAAGGATTACAGCCAGAAAGGCCTTTCCCATACCATCTGAACAGTGTAGTCCACATGGAAGTATTTCTATCATTGTAGGGGATCCCAAGAGGGAACCCACAAATTATATTCAATGGAGAAATTGATTTAGCTCAATGAGAAGCCATGAGAGGGCTTTGGTAATATAAAGCCAGAATCTTAAGCCTTTCTATATCAGTTCCGAAAAACTAGAACTTCAGAGTGCAACTCAATTTTATTATTTGAACAATAAGAGGGATATCAACATTCATACGAAGCAATTACACACACACACACGAACTCAGGTATATAAAAAGGTGGTAGTGGATAGCAAATTAAAGTATTGCAATGGGCAATACTTACCAGGCTCCAATCTGAGAGAAAGCTGGGAGTTGAATATGACCCAGTATGCTTGCAGCAGTACTGAGGGGTCTTGAATCTGACAAAGTTTCTGCCTGATTGAAATTGGACTGAAATAGGAGTGCCCAAGCAGGGTTATTTATGGGACAAACTTGACTTGAAACAGTTTGAGTTGATTTACCAGAAATCCCCAAAACAATGGGATCCCCACCTGATCAATGGTTTTAACTTCAAAGTTACAAAAGGAATATTTTTGGTGAGTAGCAGCGACATTGATTTAATCAAGTAGGAAAATGATCAGGGAAACTCCAGGGAGTTTGGGAAAGGATCAGGTGTGGGAAAGTACAATGGTGAGGGAAAGTACAATAACAAAAAGATTGACCTAATACTTTAGGCTGGCTAATAATAATAATAATAATAATAATAATAATAATAATAATTTATATCCCACCCCTCTGAGCTCAATCGGGGCAGATAACAACAATAAAATACATCATATAAAATCCTAAGCTTTGTCTGTGACCTTCTAAAATAAATGCACATGGGAGAGGGTGGCAAATCTGCAATTTTCACAGCCATTAAGTTATGAGGATCCTTTCTACATGCCCTCTGTATGACCAGCCAGAAGTTCACTTAAAGGACATCTGATCTTTCTAGGTTCATGCTCATGACCTCTCTGTAACTTCTATTATAATAAAATATAAAAAATACTAAATAATATCTCAACAGAATTTACTAACAAGATAAGAAACAGATTTGCATTATCAAGCATAATAGAGAAACAAAGGAACTATGGCCTGAAACCAGGGGCATAATAAAAGAATGCAGACAGACAATTTCAATAAACAAACAGAAAGATAAAAAACCCATGGATGACAGAAAAAACATTACAAGCAATAAAGAAAAGAAGAGAAGAAAAACAAAAGGAAAATAGGAATAAACCAAGAGTTATGAATGCAACAGTACAATTGCTTATGCGGAAAGATAAAGAAAATTACTACAACAACCAATGCCAAGAAATAGAACACAACAACAAAAAGGGAAGAACAAGAGATCTATTTCACAAGATCCAGGAAATAAATGGAAAATTCAAACCAAGGACTGGTACAATCAATGAAAATAAAAATAACATAATTCATAAGACAAGGAAGGTCATAAAAAGATGTTGGATAAAATACACAGAAGAATTATACAAAAGAAATGATAAAATGAAGGACACATGGAATGAAGATGAACTCCAAATTCTAAAAAATGAGGTGGAAACTGCAATACGAGAAACAGTGTAAAACAAATCACCAGAAACAGATGATATTCCAATTGAACTGCTGCAATCCACAGTGACAGAGTCAACTCTAGTGCTAACCAGAATATGTCAACAGATATAGAAAATAAAATGATGGCCAACAGATTGGAAGCAATCAATATACATCCCCATCCACAAAAAGGGAGACATAAGACTGCAGCAACTATAGAACCATAGCACTGATCTTCCATGCAAGCAAAATCATGCTAAAAATTCTGCAACACAGACTCCAACCATCCATGGAAAGAGAGATCCCAGAGGTCCATGTCAGCTGTCCCAACTCCACCCTAATGCTGCTGTTATGCCATGTTCCCCACCACATTGTGGGAGGCTGCATGGTACTCCCTTGGCATAGCGTTCACACCAAAGGAGCACTGAAAAGCCACCTTTGCCAGCTATTTTTAGAGCAGCAAACCTCCAGAACAGTGCCACAGCATGCAGTTGCCATGGCCCTGACCCAGCAAGGAAAGGGGTGGTGGGATACCACCCCTTAGGGGCTGTCTGTACAGCCTAACAGTCTTTTTGAGACATTTTGAATACTTCTTGGTGTATTGAAGCAGGCCTCATCTGAACCATCTTTAGTGATTTGTGCCTTAGGGCCGATGCAGATGCATTCAAATGGTAATGCATTCAAATGGTAATAAAAGAACATTGTCACAAGGGGTCCAGAGGCAAAAACAGTCATGGTTCAATTGCACCAGGATAGAGGTTTGGACCAGAACTATAACGTGGTCCTGCACCTCTTGTATAGGGGTTCCTATTAGGCCGCTGTAACAGTGTGTCCATTGCTGTGTTTTTACACACCCAGACAAATCATATAAGTGGGTGCCATTAGTCCAATGTAGGGTTTTCTCAGGTAACATAGTGGTATTGTTTCCTGATGGGGAGACCTATGTGGGAAGCGGGGTGTATGACTTGAGTATCCCATACCTTCTCATGGTAAATGCCTATTTGGAGCACCATGTCCTTCCATTGTGCTCCTGTTATTTTGATCAAATCTGTGGGGTGCTGGATAGGGTCTGGGTATCTATTTTTAAACAGCCCCATGACTTCTGGATGGATAAGTTTCATCAGGGAAGCTTGTATTAATTGGGATGCAAATGCCATAAGACTGCTCTGGATCTGGGGGCAATGAATGGCAATGGATAAGTTGTAGATGCTGGATTGGAGGGAATTTCCAATGTCTAAGCAAAATTAGGGGGCACTCCCCCTACTATCAAAGAAAAACTCCTGTTTGAGAGAAGAAAAAATTGTCACACAAAAATCTAGCAAAAACCTTAAAAGAAAAATTGAAAGGCAGGAAGGAAAACCTTCCTCTTTCTTAACTCAATTCACTTAACTCACTTAGCTCATATGCAAAAAGCAAAATTGTTACATAATCAAGAATACAAAGTTGGAGCAGGCCAAAGGAAAAGTCTTAAAGAAACTAGTTTCAAAATGTAGCTAGGAAGGGTCTTTAACCATTTGGTCTTTGCTGATCAGCCAAAAAAAAAAAAAAGACAACAATATAATAGCTTTAAAATCATTGGAAAATAAAGTGACTGGGAAATAAAATAAAATAAAACTAGACAAACTCACACCTCCAGAGGTGATTTTTAGTAACCACTAGGCATGTTGGTCCCTAAAGGGAGGACTTAACAATATCCTGCATATTTTCTTTTTTGCAAAATGAATGCAGGAAATAATCACATTAAAATGGGTTAAGATCAAATGACTAAAGCATTCCTTACAACAGGGGTGCAGGGAGCAACACTGCAACAACAAAATATAATTTGGAATTGCCTTATAGCTTTATTACTGTAGAACACATGAAGCAAAAAACAGAGCTGAAGCACCAGGCCGCTTAAACAACAACAAGGCAGCGCTAAGTGGCATCATGGTAACACTCACAGCAAGGGAAGAACAAAAGTCTAGGAAGAGAAAGGAGGAGCACCCCTAAGCATGTTTAGAATGCAGCAATAAGGAACAAAGGGGTCCTCTTTGATTGAAAACAAGAAAGAAAAGGAAAGACAAGTCTATTATTGCCAACTGACTGGGAAAACATTGGGAGAAGCTGGCACTGTGCCTTTATTGGCATCTGAATCTAAAGCAAGGATCATTAAGAAAGAAAAAGCAGGGTTTAGCTAGGGTGAGAGAGTGTTACTTGAAGCTTGTAGTCTCGGACCATGTGGAGAGTGTAGAAAGCAGAAGAAGAAAAAGAAGCTTAAAAAGACAGGGGGCTCTGTGAGGCGAAATGGCATCACTCACAGCAAGTGAGAAGGGAATAAAGAAGCATAGACTATGCTGGTAGGTGAGGATCTCTTTCTAGGAAACAAGGGAGGAGAGAAGGCTGCAGTGAAAACAGCATAAAACAGCATAGATTTGAACAATGCAAAGCAAAAAGCCAAAAACTGGTTCCAAACTCCAAATGGAGGACTGGAAAGCTGGCGTTATTTCTAGAAAATACAGGGGGTGTGCTGGGCAGCAGGATTAGCCTCTGAGCATGTAAAGAGAACCAAAGCAGAAACAGAAAACAATAGCTTAAAACTCATACAGTCCCAAGCACATGGCAGCAGAGAAAACTCTGGATCCAGGCCATGCGCTCCCCCAGAATTGGAGGGGCAGAATTTCCCTCAGCTTGAAAAATACAAATTCCTAACAGCACAGACCAGCTATCATAGAAGCAAAGGAAACCAGTTTTGATCTAAATACAAGGTCTAGAGGACTTGTACTCATTGGTGGGAAAGAAAGGAGTAGCCTCTGAGCACAAACAGAGTGTAGACCATGAGTTTTTGTTAAAGTTAAAGGAACACAAGGTATCTTAAAACACGTTTAACTACACAGAACTATGCCCAAAAATAAAATAACAATAACAGAATACATGAGGGGGAATGGGTTTGAGACAAATACCCACAGTGAACTTTAAAGTAGTTGAAAGAGTTGGCAACACTCCATAGAAACAGAGGGTGCACTGCAACCAATCCTGGGACTGCAGCTCTGAACTTTGTGTTATTCATAGCATCTGAGCACATGCAGAGTGCCAACAACAGAAAGCAGTGAGCCATTTTGCAAAGCAGAGAAAGAAGGGGGTGTCTATCCCTCCCAAGCTTTTCTAGGCTATCTTACTGTACTCAACTTGGAAATTCCTACTAAATGATCTTATCCACTTGCCTTATGGGCACAAAGGACAAGAGAAGAATACTGAATAGGGGCACAACAGTGGTGAGAAAAGGCAACCTCAACAGCCAATTTCTCAATCTAAGAGATTCAAGGAGTGTAGGACACAGCCCTTTATTCCCATTCCTAGAGTATGGGGTCATAAACTTTATAGAGATGGAAAGGAAATCCATTTCCTTCCCTATTGACAACTTCTAAAATCACACCAAGGTATAAGCCATCAAAGGAAAACAAGAACAGTTGGTACAGGATTTGCAACCTTTATCTGTCCATGAATCAGGGTGTCTTTAGAGGGCAGTTTTCTAAGAGTCCCTTTCGAGGGCTATCAATTATGGTGACGACTGGGGAAGCTGGGGTGTACCTCACCTCCAGGGCTGGGGAAAATGAAGCTGAGACAGTGACACCCATCTCCACTGTCTCTTCTAAGGAGCTGGGTCTTGGTCTTCTATAACGACCTGTTCATTCCAATTTTTTTCCACGGGGATGGGAGCCTATTTCTGCCTCCCTTGTCTTATCTTTCCAGGTGCTGTGGGGCTGGGAAGGATAACCTCTTGGGGTCCCTTTTTCTGGCATGGCTGGCTTGCAAATCTCTCTCTCTTTGTGGATTGTAGTCCAAACAGTAGCAGAAGAAAAGGGGAAATTTTTCTTCGAACTTGGGTCAGCCTTTCTGAGGTGTCTAGGACCTCTGTCAGTATATGGCTCTTGGGAATGAGGGGAATGAGGTCTCTTGAGGGTTTCACTAGGAAGAGTAGGTTCTTCTGATGCTTTCATTTCTCTTTGGGGAGTAGGGGAAGGCTTAGTGGGGTTTTTATTTAGTGGACTTTTCTGGCCTCTCTTTTGCGCTCTTGGGTCTTTTCTTGTCTCCATGCTAAGACCTTCCCCTTTAGGAGTTGGGAAAAGAATTTCCAGGAGTTTGGGAAGCATGACACTCCCTCACATTGCAAGCACTTTTGGGTCTGGGGGTACAATCCTAAGTATAATTTCCCGAAAAATGCTTCATTGTCCCACACAACCTGTCCTTGGGCATCAGGTATTACTTCACCTGACAAAATAGCTAGGAACATTTTCCTGGAAATATATTTCTCTGGGATTTCATTCTTGGATTGTCTCTTTTTATAGTATATCTCCCTGAGAGTTTCTCCTGGCTTTAAAAGGGAAACAATTTCTCTCATCCAGGAATAACTGTCTTTAGATAGGAGGTCCTGAACCACTACAGCTGACTCCAAAATTTGTCTGTCCTCAGGACACATACACATTCTAGCAATTTGAGTGAGATTTGGACCCCTAGCACTCAGGCAACAGTTTGATACATTCGTTAGCCATGTCAAATAGGTTTGTGAATTTAAAGGTCCCACTAGCTGTGCTATGCAAGAAGCCTCATTAATAGAAAATTTGGGTTTTGCCTCCAACTTCTGGATTCTGTTTAGTGCATACAATCCTCCCCGCACTCTCCGTTCCTCTGGGAGGAATTTGCTGCAGCCTCAGAAATCAAGGCTTGCGGCTACCTCCCAGAGGGCTTTTTCAGTTGTCGCCCCCAAACTCTGGAATGGCCTGCCGGATGAGATCCGTCAGTTAACATCATTAGACAGCTTTAAAAAGGCTGTCAAGATGGATCTCTTCCAGCAGGCCTTTCCAGATTAATTATCCCTGCGTCAGGTACTCCCACTCCCAATGATCTTTGCGTGATCCCATCTACTGATGGATGAAGAACATTGCCTTGGATCAATCTTATGCTTGTAATGTTTTTATTTTTTAATTGTTCGAATTTGTCATTTTAATTTTTCATTGATTTAATACTGTTTTAAGGGGGGGGAGGGATTATGTTTTGGGATATATTGTATGGTTTTATTGTTGTAAGCCACCCTGATTGGGTCCCCAAAGGGCGGGATATAAATAAACTTTATTATTATTATTATTATTATTATTATTATCTTTGAGAGTGGTCATGAGAATGGAATTTTCTGCCTTAAGGAGGTTAATTTGGCTTGCCAAGTCTCCAATCTCCATTTTATTGGGGGGGGGGGGAGTCCTTAAGAGTTCCTTTGGATCTTAACCTCTGGTGGGAGGGTAATGGGAAACCTGGGAAAATTTACTGTTCTTTTTCTTTTGAGGATTGCCCTCCAAATCTGTTTGAAAGCTGCAAAGTTTCCCAACAGCTTCAAATGATGGTCTCAGGGTTTACACCCAGTTCAGCCCAAGTTGGAGACCTTAAAAGGTTTTAATATTGGAGAGCCTGGTTTAAAACCACTTGCTCTTGGAGGTTTCTCTACCTCTCAACTGAGGGGAAAGTTCAAAGCTAGGCAACCTCTAGGGTTCTGACTTCAGGGTTTCCTTTTCTTGGAGGACTGTCCTCCAACCTGCTATCAATCTTAGGGCCTTGGCAGACGGCTTAAAAAGCCATCCTGGAGGCAGGGAAGAGGAGGGGCAGCCGCACGCTCGGCGCCCCTTCCTCCTCCCGAGGTTGCCCTCGGAGCTGCTGGGCCTCCACATGGCCAGTGCTCCGAGGGCAACCTCCCGCCTCAGTGTCCAGACATGCTGCAGTGGAAAAGTCAGTGAAAGTGCACTGCAAGCTTTTGCGGCACACTTTCACTGACTTGTGAAAGGAGCGCTATTTTAGTGCTCCTTTCAGGGACGGGGAAGGTGCGCCGCTGGATCGAGGCGTGGGGATGCCTCGGTCCCGTGGTGCACCTTCCCAGGGCGGCCCCGTGCCACCAGTCTGCTTCCCCCCTCAGTTACTGTTAGGCAGGCTGGGGTTAAAACCTAGGCAGCCAGATTGGGGTTCCTTAACAAGCACACCAGCAATGGAAAGCTTGGGGTTTTGGACCCACTTGGCTGGATGGGCTGTGACTTTGGGAAGTACACCCATGAGGGAAGCTAGGAGTTAACACTCACTGGCTTAACATGCCAAGACCTTAAAAGGTTCCTTGGCTTACTAAAAAGTTTTTCCTGGGAGCACCTCCTCCCTGCTCTCCTTTTTCTCCTCTCCTTCAGCTCTCTACCTTTTCTCTATTCCCTAACTATGCTAGCCCCACTACGACACTCCCGTCCTTACTAGCTAGATTTTCCCTAACTATGCTGGCTGCACTAGGATACTCCCGCCCTTACCAGCTCAAACCTAACTATGACTGTGCTGTCTCCACTAGGACACTCCTGTCCATACCAGCTGGATTCTATTCTCTGGCTGGCTACACTAGGACACTCCCACCCTTACCAGCTCCAACTTACTCTTACTAGCCCCACTAGGACACTGCCATCCTTGCTAGCTGGATTCTGGACCTAGGGACCACTCCTGTCCCGCCGGTGAACTCGTGGGTCTGGTGTTGTGGGGTACTACTGCTGCTAGTGCCACTGACAACCTGCACCAGTTAGCATCTGCTAAATGCACTTTTGTTCTTATTGCCGGAAAATAAAGATTAATATATTACAGACTTGACACTTCAATGTCTAGCTTGAATTTGTAATCTTTTCTTCTTCCTCAGTTTCTGATTCAGTTCAAGTCCTCTCTTTAAAACTGTCCCATTCCTCAAACATCAATCCTTCTCCCAGCCTTATTTCCTGCAGTATGAAAATCATTTCTTTATAATTCTTTGCTTTGGTCCAGCACTTAATCACTCGAGCTTTTGTGTGTGTCTTCCTTAATATTTCACTTTCCCCAGTGATAGAAACATAATTTATTTTTAATTCCTGATTCCCTAACCTACATTCTTTCTTGTGTGTTTATTTTCACTAATATATTGTTAACATAATTGGCCTCCTCTTCCTTCTTTTTTGGATTATGCCTGCAAATCTTTACAATTCTATTCATTCCTTATCATTTACATTGTTTGTGTGGATGCACCCCATTTATCAAATTGGTGGTGGAAGTTGTGTGTGTACACTACCTTTTTCTTGTAGACTTTTGTCAGTGTTGTGTATGGAACCTGGGAGTTTATCACATGGGAGGAAAATGGGGATTTAAACTGTCATTATCCCATGAGAGTTGCACAATCATGGTGAAGATTTTCACAAGACATCGTGATTAAAGAAGATTTCCCCGTGAATGATTTTTTTGCTAGTTATTACCTGGTTATTGCCTGGATAAGTCCTCTTTAACTGTGACATCATGTGAAAATCTTCACAGTGATCACGTGACTTTCACAAGATAATGACAATTTAAGCCCCTGCTTTTCCGCACTTTTCCCAGAGTGATAAAGTCCAAAGTCGCAGTGTGTCTTGCATGTGGATTACACTATACTTATAGTAGTTTGTGATCATCTATGGTCTATTTTAGTGCACACCCATGCATTGTTTATAACAAAATTCATATACCTTCATTACTGTTTAACAATTTATAATTAACAATTAACAAACAATAACTTTTATCAATTAATTATGACACCAGCAGAGTCAAATATTTACACTTTTTTGCACTACTGGATTCATTTAAATTAGATGCTGAGCCTAGAATTCTTGCTGGACTGGACTGGCTGATCAGGTGTGTTGAATCACATACAGGTTTGCTATTATTTTGTGTTATTGTTACATGGAAATAACTTGAAATAAGTTGCACACAATGGCCATAGAGCTCTCCAGGGGAATCACCTGATCATTTTTCATTGTTTGAAAAATACATTCTATCCATGCAAAACAATGATGCACATGCTCAAAGACTGTGTCATAGGCCTGTCTCAGTGTATAGACTACAGAGCCTTGCAGCATATATGTGTGTGTGTGTGAGAGAGAGAAAGAATTGCTCCTCTGAGAAGGTAATGAAATGTTATGAATTGTAAATTATAATAAAAAGGAAAACAATATTAAACTAGCAGGAATCAATTTTCCTTCCCAATCATATTTTGACCTTAATATTACAGTTTTAATAGCCTCATGCCTTTTGGCCAATATAAGAAAAAGGCTGTTGATGATCAATGTTTCTTTTTTAAAAAGTGAGCCAGGAAACAGTGAGTTGGAGAAGCATATTTATTGGCATTCCATAGGCTATTGAGGAAGTGAGCACACCACCTTATGAATTGAAAGTCTAACCGAGGAGCTAAGGTATTATTTGTATGTTTGTCATAAAGCTTTGCAATGATTTGCAATCATTTTCTTCTTCCTGATGTGGTTTAAGAATGCATTTCAGAAGTCTTTAAATGAGATCTAGCCGTCAGTGAGAAAGAATCAGCTTATTCATATGGTTGTGAAAGTTGCTGTCACAATTTTGTTGTGTTTCCCCAAATCCCATCAAAATTTTCTCCTCGAGCCCATTTTGTATTGTGAGACTTTGTTCTTTATTTCTGTAGTGAAATCATATGCATACTCATGAATTTTTCCTAATGTGTACATTTATTTACAGATTTTATCTAGTGTTATATATTTCCCCTTTGACTATAGCATGTTTATGCATATTTTCCAAAAGTATGCATTTTTAGCTGTTCCTACTTTAAAATGTATGTATTTTATTTTGAACACTTTATTTATCTAGGATAAACTGTAAGGCTTTCAAATATGAGAGTTCTCATTATTATTTGTTTTCATGAGCTCTTAGTCTGCTTCAAAACTAATACTAACTTGGTTAATGGAGATGGAATTGGGAAAGACTGCATGTCAAATAGAAGTGTATAAATATGTGAAAGTAATAAAAATAATGGGCTTGATCCAGTGGTGTTTTTTTTTGGGGGGGGGGGGGGGTTGGGTTGCACACACCAAGATTCTGAAAGTGTTCACACCTAGACCTTTTTTATTTACTACATCCATCCCCTTGGTAACTTTGCCTGTTTTTTTTTTTTCCAGGAGCCTGAACTATTTCTAAATGGTCATCTAAAGGTTACTGTAATGCTAAAAATATGGTGACTAAGGCAGCATTTCATTTGGGGAGGGCAATGGCATCATCATATTTGGAAATGAATGTCCTCATCCTCTCCCTATTGCTACACCCCTGGTATGATCAACACTTAGGTTACATCTGTACTACAGAATTAATGCACTTTGCCTCCACTTTAATTGCCATGGGTCAGTGCTATAGAATTCTGAGATTTATAGTGGTATGAGATATTTAGCCTTCTCAGTCAAAGCTCTGGTGCCACATAGATTTCAAATCCCAGATTCCATAGGATACACCCATGACAATTAAAGTAGTGTTAAACTGCATTAACACTGCACTAATTATAGAGTGTGGCAGTAGCCAGAGCCTATGGAAGCTCACTACTCATTTTTCTGTTGTTTTCTTATTTTGTTGAAGACCACAGGGAATCTCTTGCTGTCTTTTGCAGAACAGGAGCTGATTTCTCCTTTGAAGAGTGATGAATCTGCCATACCCAGTAGAACCATGGAATCAATAGAACTCAAGTTCTTCATAAATAATTTAAGACCCACTTATTTTAGGTATAACCCAATTAACATAAGACCCACTTATTTTAGGTGTAACCCAATTAACATAAGTGGGTTTTAAATTATTTAATAGGGTTACTCTAAGTGTGTCAGGTATGGTGACTTAGTGATTAAGATGCTAGTTATGATGACTGGAAGATTGGCAGTTTGAGGCCTGAGTGCCACATGATGGGTTGAGCTCCTGTCACTAGTCCCAGCTTCTGCCAACCTGGCAGTTTGAAAGCATGCAAATACAAGTAGATAGATAGGTACTACTTCAGTGGGAAGGTAACAGTGTTCGGTGCAATCATGCTGGCCATGTGAACACCATCTTCAGACAACGTTGGCTCCTTGCCTTACTAATGAAAATGAGCACCGCCCCTATAGTTGGTTACGATTAGACATTCATATCAAGGGACTACCTTTACCTTTTTTTTTCTCTTGGTGTAACTAAACTTGAGACCAACACAATTTTCCTGTTAGATTATTTTAACACCACTTGCCACTAAAGAATGTCCATTCATCTACATAGTTTAAGGGGCTTTGCAGACTGGCCTAAAGGGTCAGCCTGGGGATGGAGTTGGGGTGGGGCAGCCACACACCAGCCACCCCAACTCAACCCCGATACCATCCTGATGCCGCACGCCTGTCCACATGGTGTGCGGCATCAGGATGCCCACCTTTTGCCACCCCTAAAAGGAGCGGCATTTTGCCACTCTTTTGGGGATGGCAAAACGGAGGATCATGGCCATGGCATGTGGTTGCCGCACCCCCGATCCGTCGCTCCAGGGGCTGCTCTGTGCTGCCCCTTTAGGTAGGTCTGTAAAGGCCCTAAATTTTTATAATCAAACCTCTCAGTCCTGTTAATTAAACAGCACTTATCTTTTTATTTAAAGCAAACAAGACATGATACAGGTCATATAACTACTATCTGAATGAGTCACTTTTAAAGGAAAGCACAGGAGAGGGTCCAATCTGGATTACCTTTCTGCCTTAAAGGAATAGACTGATGTCTATTTTAAAAGCCATACTTGAACACTGTGTGAATGGCATTGCAACACTTTCAACCCCTTAGAACTTTTTTTTTTTTTCGGGTGGTGGTGGGGGAAATCAGTCACCCTTGATACAATTCAATTATAAATTTTAATATATAAATGCAAAAATCTTTGCCCTGATATTCTGTAGTCAAAGGGTAACTGAAGCACAAAGTACTCAGACACATAAGTGACTGACAGATATGGTTAAGTTCAATTAAGCAAATGTGATTTCAACTTCCAGCAGATGTGCAAGAAGAGAATATATTTATTTTTAGGAATTCATTTTGTCCCGCCCCCACCCCATGATATCTTTAAGACAATAGCTCTATTTAAATGCAATTTAAGAAATTTCAAGTATCCTAGAATTAACAGAGCACTTCTGTTAATCTGAAGAATAGGAGCAGCAATTACAACCCATATTTCTTTTTGACTCATTCAACTCTAGGGTTTTCTGCTAAGGATTCTGTCACAATTCTTTAGTGCTTTTATAACTCTACAATGTCTATTAAGAGCTGTTTGGTTACTTGAAAACCAGGGTTGTTGATTTTTAGGACTTAGGTGTGTGTGTTGGGGGGAGGCAAGAGTATGCAACAAAAGGAAATTCAGGAATTCCAGCTGCAGTGGAGTGGAATGTTCACCTGTTGTACTTTTTGTCTATCAGACTGAAAGATGAAGATAAACCCTGTCAGGGAAGAAAGATCAAGTTACAAACAAAAATCAACTTCTGAGACTAGGATGGGCAAACTCAGCCCTCCAGTTACTGTTGATCAGCAACTCCTATATTTCTCTTCATTGATTTTGCTGGCAATGACTGATAGGAGCTGCAGTCCAACAACATCTGGAGGGGCATACTTTGTCCATCTTTGTCATAGCAGAAGGTATCATACTGAAGCCTGCCCTTCAGTTGATTTCTATAGTTGGGGGACATTCAGGTGCACATAGAACATCCTAGTTCTCATTCTGGATAAATCTGTATCTGGCCTGTGCCACATCCACAACTGTGGGGAGGGCAGCTCCTCCATATAGTACAATACAATGAAATCCCCCACTTACAAAAGTCAGGCAGTGAAGCTAGGTATCACATAATGCAGCTGGGCTACAAATCTCTTCCCTGTTTTCTTTGTGGAGTAATGTGGAGTGCTAGTTCTCTACCCAATGTGGTACAATTGAGACACAAGTTGACAACAACACATTGTTGTGGTGGTCATGGTCATGTGGCATCTCAGGGATAGTCAGTATTTTTTATGTTGTCAGGAGTTCCTGTGCATGAGCTGCACCAATGCAAAAGTACCCTTAGTCCCTGGACTGACAATACTCAGCTTTGGGTAGCCATTGGATCCTTCTGGGGAGGAAGGAGAATAAGAAGTCTTCTGCATCCACTTGAGCTTTACTTGAACAACAAAGCCTCCCTCTGTTCTTGTGCATTCTTGTATCTTTTTTTGTTCTTCAGTCCAGATTTAGGAGACCACACTTCCTCTCCAGTCTTAATTGTCTTGTCTCACAGCTTTTAGTGTAACATCCTTGATAGAATGAAACAATCCATGCTTAATCTCTAGGAAATAAAATAGGGTCATTGTTCTATACACAACATTTCCTGATCTGAAAGGCCTTCCCTTAAGAGCTGATATGAAGAGTTGTCTCCTTCATCTCTCTTATACAACAGTGAAGAACTTTGTCCGTGGGTAAATTCCAAGGCTAATTCTCCCATTGGAGATACTGTGGCAATTTCTTCCAATATTGGAACACAAGGATTGGTGGATCATCTTGCTCCACGCATCCCACATAGGCCTTCAATACTCTGCAAAGTTTCATTCCTGACACAGACAAGACCCAAATACTTGTCTCTGAGGAATTTGGCAGATCCAAATGCCTGGGAGTCAGTAATAACGTTGGCTAAGCCAAAGTGTCATTAGTGATGCATCACCTTTTGCCTTGTGTGCAATCTGAGTTTCCCAGGGTGTTAACCCTTTTAAAGGGAAACAAAATATGCAAGTATGAAGGTTAAACTTGTTAGAGTTCAGCTGTCATCAGCAGAACAACAAAAGTATGGGTAGACTATTATTTTAAATCTATCTTCCTAAAGAATAAGGACTTACTCCAAAAAAACAACAAACATACAGTTTGTAGTTTAAAAACAAACAATAATGACTTTAATAAATAAATACATAGAATAACTAAAACCTAATCTAACTGGGGATGGCTTGGGTAAAGAAAAATAAATCTCACCATCTTTTAGATAGCAGGAAGATGGAACAACTGACTGCTTGAAGCAGTTTGGAATCTTGGGAGAGAGCTGTTAAACTTCCTCCAAAAGTGACAGGAGCCACATGTTTAAACAGAATGAGAAGGGGGGGGGGATTTCCTGTCCAACTAAGGAGAGAGAGGAGAATGCAATGTATAATTCTTTCAACAGTAATAATGTTGGCTAAGCCAAAGTGTCATTAGTGATGCATCACCTTTTGCCTCATATAGCAAGAGAGCTCACATCAGCATTTTCACAAAACTTGCCAGCCACTACTTGTGTATTATGGGCAATTAATTCCCTTTACATGTGACAAATGTATAGATAAGTAACATTATGACTGCAATGTAATGGATAAATTCATTCCTTTGGAAGGTGTACTCTAACATTTAGTTATTTTTATAGTTATGGGTAGGTGGCCTCACCTGAATTATAGAAGAGAAACATCACAGGGTTCAAATCTTGGTTCATGCCACTGCCTCATGCCCTCTTATGAGTTTCTGGAGACAAGGAGATGCAAAGGAAGCAATGTTCTGTATCAATAGAAGAAACTTTTAGCACTATGAAGTGTGTGTGTGTGTGTGTGTGTGTTTAGGGCAACTTTAAAGCAACTATCTACTTTCCTTTGAGAAATGGGAAAGAAAAGCACTAGTTTCAAAACTTGTAACTTTGAAGACCTTTGATCTGTATCTATACTAATTGATCTTTAAGAGCAATTTTCTAAGTTCTACACTTCTTTTCTGTTCTTATTTCATATATACCAGGATTAAGTCCTGGCACTAAACTAGGTAGCAATGAGTAACTTCAGGTATTTTCTTCCCACTGTGAGAATGTATTTGAAAATAGTTTTCAAGAGCTATTCACAGTTCAGGACCTATTCCGTACAAGATTTGCATGTTTTTGGGTTTTTGTTTTGTTTTGTTCTGTTCTTTTTCTTTTTTTCTTATTCTTATACTTATTCTTATTTGCAGAAAACAGCATTTTCTGTGAAGAAAACAGGATATTCTGTTTGGGAAATATTTAAATAAAGAAATTTATTTCTGCACAGAAAAATGATATTTTCTATGGAAAATATCTCTGTGTGAATTTTACACATAATAAATGCCCAATTACAGCATTTTCTGAACAAGAATTAGCATTTATGCATGGGAAATAATTGCAGAAAATGCTGTTTTCTGTGCAGAAGATACTGTTTTCTGCATAAAACAAGCATGTATGAATTTGGTGCAGAATAAGTCCCAAATTGTAAATATTCTTGTCAATCCAGGATTCTTCTTGTCAGACTTTCTTAACACTTGAAAAACATATTTTTCTTTTCTTTTCTTTTCATTTGCTTTAAAATATTTACTTCAATATATTGTACAATAGTTTAAATAATTGTGCTAGGTTTCATAGTCTTTGTACAATAAGATAATAATATCCAACATCGAACTTCTGTGTCTACTATATACGAAGTCCTTCTTTAAATCTAAGTTAGTAAATGTTCCAGATTTAAGTGCTCGAGTTACTGTTTCTATGTAACTAGTGGCATACAATAACGGAATATACATATATATATATATATATATATATATATATACACATATACATATATACATGTATATGTCTGTCTATTTATTTACATTTGATATTACAGACCTTTCCCTTTTTCCCCCCATATCCTTGCTTTTATTCTAACTATATTGTTCATAGATTTGGCTCCATTTCTTTTTGTATTGTTGGGTCATCTTTCCCGCAATATATATAGAAAGTCTGTCCATTGTTGGGAATTCCATTACTTTTGCTTCCCATTCCTGTATGGTAGGTAATTTCTCAGATTTCCAATATCTAGCGTACACCACCTATGCCGCTGTTATCATATATAGTATCAGGCTTTTTTCATCCTGACAGAGGGGGTTGCAGACTGCCAGAAATAGTGCAAATTGAGTCCACTTTAAGGATTAGGGTTAGTGTTAAGGAATCATGGGAATTGTTTGGGGTTTTTTTTTTTGAGACATTGAGCCTTCTCTGTCAGAGAGGTCTGGTGCTACAATAAACTACAGTTCCCATGATTCCCTAACCCTAACCCCAACCCTAAAAGTGGAGTCAATTTGCACTATTTCTGGCAGTCTGCAACCCCCCTTAATTTACCCTCCACCACATCTAGCATGTTTAACAGCATCAATTCTGGTTTTAGTGGGATGTTTTTCTGTAATATTTTACACATGTTTCTATGTATATTTTCCCAGTATTTTTTAACATTTCTGCAATGCTTCCAGCATTTATTTATTTTTATTTTTGTATTTTCGCTAATCTAGTGAGAGTCATATACTATCTATAGAAGATTTTTTGAAACTTTTCCTTTAGAACATTGCATTTGGTAAATTTCATAGTGTTTTCCCATGTATTCTCCCAATTTTGTAATGATATTGCCTTTCCGATATTTTGCAACCACTTAATCATGTTATGTTTCACCGTTTCTTCCCCTAATTCTATTTCTAATAACAACTTATATGTTTTTCTTATCCAGTGTTGTTCACCTCCCTTTAAGATCTTATCAAATGTGTTTAATTCCTTTTCTATTCCAGGATCTTCTAAGTCTTTTTTAAAATCTTCTTTTATTTGGAGGTATTTTAACCAATTAATTTTGAACCCTTCTTGTTTTAGTTCTTCTATTGATTTAATGTTTACTCCCTCCTCAGATTTTATCAATAGCTCTTCATATGTAATCCAATTATCTTTCAGGGAGCCCTCGTTCTTGTGATATGCCTCTTGCGTTGATGCCCATAATGGTATTCTGGGATATAGATGTCTTTTGTATTTCTTCCAGACCATGTGTAGTGCCTTCCTTGGGTGTTGAAGTCTTTGTCTAACTTAGGCATTCTGTAGCATAGTATTGTGTGCCATCCTGTTTTCATTTTAATTCCTTCTATCTCTAAGAGTTTAGAACTTTTAAGAGTTATCCAGTCCATTATCCAAAGTAAGGCACAAGCAGTATAATATATTTCCAAGTTTGGGAGTCCCGTTCTGCCTTTCTCTTTTTGGTCCTGCAATGCTGAAATTTTAATTCTAGGTTTCTTCCTTTGCCATACGAATTTAGTAATATCTTGCTTCCAGGTCTGGAATGGCTGTTTCGTTAATAATATCAGAACTGTTTGGAAAAGATAAAGCAGTCTCAGTAGTATGTTCATTTGCACCATAGCAATCCCACCCAGCAATGATAGTTGTTGTTTATCCCAGGTCGTAAGGTCTTTCTTTATATTATTCCAGATAGTCACATAGTTATTTTTATATAGATCTGTATTCTTTTTTGATATCATTATTCCTAAGTATTTTGCTTTGTTGATTATCTGATATTCTGTTTTCTTTTTTAGTTCTTCTTCTTCTTTATAGAGGTTTTTGGTTAGTATCCCACTTTTAGATTAATTATCTTGAAGCCTGCTAGTGCACTAAACTGTTCAAGTAATTCTTCTAATTGTATTATACTCTTAGTTGGGTTTACTAGGAATATTACGATATCATCAGCAAATGCCTGGAGTCTATAACTGAATTTATTTATTTTCGGCACCTGTATCCATTTGTCATTCCTAATTCTCTTATTTAAGATTTCCATGGTCATGATAAAAAACAGTGGACATCCTTGCTGTGTTCCTTTATTTATCCAGCAGTTTTCTATTTTTTCACCATTTATAATTATTTGTGTTCTTTGACTGCTATGTATCTTCCTGATCCAATTTATAAATTTCCCTTTTATTCCACTCTCTTATAATACGATATCTAAAAATTCCCAATTTACTAAAAAGCCTTCTCTAGATCTAAAAATACCATACCTAGTTTATCTTTCTTATGATGTTCATCAGGGGTAGGCAACCTTTCCCCTTTAAGGGCCGAGGGACTTCAGCTCCCAGAAGCCTCAGCCATGTTGGCCAATAGTCCCATGTTGGCCAATAGCTCCTGGGATTCTGGGAGCTGAAGTTCCTTGGCCCTTAAAGGGGAAAGGTTGCCTACCCCTGATGTTCATAGTATTCTATTACATTTGTTACTATCCTAATATTGTCTTTTATATATCTTCTTGGGAGGAATTCTGCTTGATCTTCATGAATCTAATATGATAATGCTTTTTTCAGTCTTTCTACTAATATTGATGCATATATTTTATAGTCCACATTTAAAAGTGTAATTGGATGGTAGTTACTTATATACTCGGGATCTTTATTTTCTTTCTGTATTAAAGTAGTTAATGAGTTTTCCCAAGATTCTGGATATTTACTGTAATCTATATCCTGAATAGTTTTGTGAAGCATTCTGGCAATTTCATTCTTAAATGCTTTATAATATTTCACAGTCAGCCCATCTGGTCCCAGTGATTTGTGGTCTTTCAAATTCATTATTGCATGTTCTATTTCAGCTATAGATATTGGTAAACTTAAGTCTTCTATTCACTGTTCAGTTAATTTAGTAATTTTCTCTTCCCTTATATATTCTCTCATCTTTACTCTTTTCTCTTGCAATGTACCTTGTGATGAGAATAATTCTTTGTAGTATTCTTGAGTTACTCGTTTTATATCATTTTCTAATGTGTATTCTTTTCCATTACTTTTGAGTTTAAAGGTTATATTCTTTTCCTTTTCTTTCTTCAATCTTTGGGCCAACCATCTTCCTACTTTATTTGCATTCTCAAAATGATAATGCTTTACAAATTTGATTTTGTTAATTATTTCTTGCATTGAGATATGTTTTAGTTGGTTCTTTATTGCCTGTGTTTCTTGATATATCTTTAGATCCTTTGGCTTTCTTTTTTCTTCTTTTTCTTTAGTTTCTAGTTTTCTTATTAATTCTTTTCCTCTTTCAACTTCCTTTTCCTGCTTTCCTGTTGTATTAGAAAGCCCCTTACTACTGCTTTGCTTGCATCCCATACAAGGTGCATCGGTGTTTCTTTATTGATGTTCTCCTGAAAATATCACTTTAGTTCTTGTCTTATCTTACTAATTCTTTTCTCATCTGCTAGTATAGATCCTTTTAATCACCACATATATTCTCTTTTTCTCTATAATGTAATTAGGCTATGGTCCAATATTGTCTTAGGTAAGATTTCTGTTTTAGATATTTCTTTATATATTATCTTGGATGCAAAAATCATATCTATTCTTGTCCATGATTTATACCTATCTGAGAAGAATGTATAATCCTTAACTCCTATGTGCTTAGTTCTCCATACATCAATCAAGTTTTGTTCATTTATAAGTTCAAAAACAGTAGATGGTAATTTTCCTTGATATTTTCCCCTATAACTGTGTGTTGATCTATCTTCATCTGGGTTAATAACTCTGTTCCAGTCTCCTACTATTACTATTCTTTCATAATCATACTTCCTTATTTTCCCTTTTAGATCTTTAAAGAATTTTGATTTATTTTCTTGTGGGGCGTATATATTAATTAGAAGTAGTTTTCCAAAGTATGTGTCTATTTCTATTGCTAAGTAATGACCATTATCCTTAAATACTTCTTTTACCTTTGGATAATTTGTAACATATATTGCCACACCTTTTTTCTTGTACTGTTCATTTGAGGCTATAAATAATTTAACCGTTTTTTTTGTTTTCCAACAATCTCATCTCTTTATTTTTTTGTATGAGTTTCTTGGATACAAATTATATCTTTTTTTGCCCAAAAAAGGCCACAAAAAACTATATCTTTTTTTGTTTATTCAGATAATGCAAAATTTTTCTACATTTACAATTTTGAGTTCAGACCATTGATGTTCCAAGATATTATTTTAAGTGACATCTTTTATTTATTTAACAGCTTTTTGATACACTTAGTGCTTTGTGTTGAACTTCTTCCCTTTTCTTGTCCTTAAGCTAGTTTGGATATGTCTCCTCTTTTCTTTTACCTTTCCCTTTTGTCTCCTTATCCTCATATATTGTTTCTTCTTCTAGTCTTACACTTTTTTGTTCTTCTTCTTTTGTCCCTTCTTCTAATCCCCTATCTTTTAGGATTTCTTCTTCCTCTTCACCATCTTTTTCTTCCTCTGATTCCTCTGTTCCTGATAAATAAATCTATGGTTAATTTAATTGTTCCTCTTCTTGTTCCCTTTGCATTCCTCTCCTCTGATTACTTACTTCCACTCTTGTTCTTATTTTTCCATCTTCTTTACTCGTATTAGCTTTTAGTCTTTGGGTTCCTTTAATAGCTGTTCTTCTCTTAGCTTCTTTTTCTCTAAAAAATCACTAGCTTTCTTTTGTGAGCCTATTAGAAATTTCCTTTTCCCTATTGAAAAAATGACTCCTATTTTCCCCATTTGTATTTAATATTGTTTTCTTTTAGATGTTGTACTAATTTAGTGTAATCTTTCCTTTTCTGTAGAATCTGTTGTCGGATATCTTTATATATTTGAATTTCTTGTTCTTCTATATAACATCTTTTTTATAGTTTGTCTCAATGATTAAATCTCAAACTCTCTCATGAACAAAGTGCACTATTATATCTTTTGGTAAGTTCCTGTTTGTTGATGCCCTTAGAGTAAATTCTATACAACTTATCTACTTCTACAACTAATTGTTCCATTGGCCAATCAATGAATTGTGCCAGCGCTGGAATAATTCAAGCAGCTAGGTCTTCATTATATTTTTCTTGTAACCCTCTTAGTTTTAATGCCTTTCCTTTAAATCTTAGTTCTACTGATGTTTTATATAGGTCTTCCTGTTCTTGTGTCTTTTCTAGTGGGTTTGTTTTTTTCTCTAGATTTGTTGTTCTTTCTTCCATTTCTATGACTTCTGTTTGTATTTCCTTTATCTCTGTTGTCATTTTTTGGAGGTTTCCTTTAAAATCCTGTAGTTCTTTATGTATCTCTGCTTTTATTTCAGCTCTTATTTCTGCTTGTATTTCAGCAGTTATGTCAGCATTTACATTTCTGATTTCTTCTAGAATATATTTATTCAGGTCAGTACTTGGTAGTTTGTCTATTAGTGATGTTTCTTGGGCTGTGTTTTGTTCTTGGGGGTTTAATTGAGTTTCTATTCCTGTTGCCATCATTGTAAATAAACAGTTATATTATCAACAATTATTTCACCATAAATATGAACACTTAGTTGCTTAATACATCTGTCTCTGCAGTAATCTCACTTATTATTTCATATGTCCCCCCTCTAACACTTTCCCCCTTTTAAGAATGATTGATAAATACAGGAAAGAAGTAATCACTTCTACATTCAACGTACAGTACAAAGAATACCAGAAGTCATCCAAATTGTTTTCCCCCGTTAGAAAATAAAATCAGTCTTTTATTCTACTTAATTTTATTCTTTCTAGGTTTATCTAATTTTTCCAATTACCAATTTCTAAGCTTATATAATTTATCCAATTATCCAATTACCAATAACAGTAAATATTTCCTTTCAGTGTGTATCCGTAATAGTAGCTTTATTTCTTTTACAATCACTTATTTTAATATCTAGGTCAGTATGTCAATATGTAAATATATAGTCTCTGACCTTTCCTTCTTAATGTTTCCTTTATGTCTTTACTATATTTTTTATTTTTTATTTCCTCCGATATTTTTTAATATCTCTCCTGTTGTTTTTTCTCCAACAATATTTTATATTCTATTATTTCCAAATTTCTCTATTTCTTCCTCTTCCTCTTCTTCTTTTTTCTGGCTGTCCCCACCGATATTACCTCTATTGTTTCCTCCTCTCTGCAGCATCAGCGTTATTCTTTTCTGAATAGTTTCACTGTTTCACTTTCTCTACTACCTCTTCATTCACTCCTTTCTCTGTTGCATATCCATTATTTCCTCCTTTTGTTGCTGCTGCACCTGGTGTGGGTCTTAGCTGATTTAACAATGCAAAGAGGAAAAATTACTTCTTTTCCCTCTCCTCTCTTAGGGGGGTTGCAGACTGACAGAAATAGTGCAAATTGAGTCCACTTTTAGGGTTAGGGTTAGTGCTAGGGAATCATGGGAACTGTTTTTTTTCTGAGACATTGATCCTTCTCTGTCAGAGAGCTCTGGTGCCACAATAAAATACAGTTCCCATGATTCCCTAACCCTAACCCTTAAAGTGGGCTGACTCAATTTGCACTATTTCTGGCAGTTTGCAAAGGTCCTTAAGGCCTTTGCAGACTGCCAGAAATAGCGCACATTAAATTGAGGCACAGCCCTGGCTCAGTGCTAGGGAGTCATGGGAATTGTATTTTTTTTTCTGGGATATTGAGCCTTCTCTGCCAGAGAGCTCTGGTGCCACAATAAAATACAGTTCCCATGATTCCCTAGCACTGAGCCAGGGCAGTGCCTCAATTTAATGTACACTATTTCTGGCAGTCTGTAAAGGCCCTTAGTCTCTCTTCTCTCCTCAATCTTGTATGATCTTGTTCTGCCCTGTAATTCACTCTACGTTATCTCAGCTGTCTCTATGTTTCACTGCTGCTTTCTCTTCTGCTTGCTTTCTTCTCCCCAGCATATTTCTGCAGCTGTTGGTCTTTTGTGCTCTATCCCAATTATTCAAATCATCTGACATTCCTCTCTCTAGACTGGGGAGACTTGCTTGGTTTACACAATCTGAAGGGAAACCAGAGTATACTGGGGAGGCTTGTTTGTTGTCTTTTGGTTCCCTTTAATCCTCCTGGAACAATGTTTGTATTTTATTCTTGTTGGGCTGTTTCCAGTTCTTAATAGTTAAAAGGGTGTTGGGCACTGCTCTTGCCTTTTTAGCTTCCAGCAACAAAAGCAGAGCCTTTTGGCATTCAGCAGCAAGTGTAGAGCTCCGACAGCCTTCACGTTCCATTCCACCTCCCCTCCTGCGAAGCGGTAACTTCTTTTGGGGCTTATGTCAGTCCTCTCTGACCCCAACCTTCCCAGGGTGGTGGTGGGGGGTTACTTCTGTTGCCAAGCTTTCAGAGCCTCAGGTTTTTTTGTTGTTTTTGTTGTTATCCTGTACTTGGGCTATTGGTTTCGCTGCTGTACCTGGGTTGCATGGAGCTACCTCCGAATCCAGCTGCTTGCAGAGGCATTCACCACCGGAAGTCAAAAAACATATTTTTCAACCATTTTAAAAAGGTTTTGAATATTCTTTCCATCCCTACATTGGACACAAATGCCATTTCACAAAGTAAGCACTGTTGTTCAATAACCCACCTTCCTTGCAAGGACATTCAAGAGGAAACTGAAGCTGGACAACATAATAATGCTAATCTTGTTTCATTAGTTTTATTTTTTCAGTTAGACTTTCAGTGTTACAAGCTGAGATGGATAAATAAAATAAGGCCAATTAGGGAAATACCATAACTTGAATGACCATAGCCAATGGCAAGTTTGCACTTTCATTCACATAAGTTAGAGCACACTTTTTCTGTTGTTGATCTCCACATCAAAACTTTGTGCTTTGGTCTATCCACCAACCCTCAGGAGAATCTTTTCAGCTGATATGAGAAGGGACTGCAGTGTTTCATAGGTATCTATGAAAACTGGATGTTCAAAGCTTGTGTAAGCAGAAGTATTTATAGTATAAGGTCACTACTGGTTTGAACTCAGTGTTTTCATTTAGTACTTGGCATGGCTATGTGTGGTATAATAAAATTAAAGTACACATGGAGTTCAAGAACCAGTTTATTAGAAGAGCAATTCTGAGGCTATGAAATAGATTCAAGTCAATACTACATCCTAAAAAACCCCTATGGATTTCAGTTCAGGAAGTTTTTTACAGAATTGGTAAGAAGACCTCAGAAAAGTGGCTAATATATTATGATCTATTAAAATTAGAGAATGATAAATCCCAATTTAAAAACCAAGAAGCATTAACCATAGAAGGGTATGATATACAATGGTATAGAATAGATACAGATAACTATTAGAAAGATTTCAGCGAGATAAAAAAATGCCTAGGTTTCAAATTGGGGCAAATGGAGTTGAAGGACATGTAGATGGTGAGAACCTGGTTGGGAAAATGCTATTGAAATGCTGCTATAAATGCTATTGTAATAAGAGTTGACTGATGAACAATTTTTTTAAAAAAAATCAGGAGCCCTGGTGGTGCAGTGGTTAAATGCCAGGACTGCAGCTATAAGATTGTAAGTTTGATCCCAGGCAGGCCTCCAGGGTCCACTCAGCCTTCCATCTTTTTGTAGGTTGGTAAAATGAGTACCCAGCTTGTTGAGGGCTATTGGTGAACTCATTGTTAACCGCTTAGGGAGTGTTAGTTCACCGATAAGCGGTATATAAATGTACTTGGTATTGCTATTGCTACTAAAAATTGTATGACTAAATGGGCACAGTGTGGTGTAGTGGTTTGAACCTTGGACTGTGACTCTGGAGACCAGGGCTTGAATCTCAGTCTGACTATGTAAACCCATAGTCCCAGGCAAGTCACATATTCTCAGCCTCAGAGAATGGCAATGGCAAGCCCCTCTGAAAAACTTGCCAAATGATAGGTTTGCCTTAGGGTAGCCATAAATTGGAGACAACTTGAAGGCATTCAACACAACACACAAAAAAAGGCATTCAACACAACACACAAAAAAAAGGGGACAAAGTATTGATATTAATTATAACATTGAGTTAGAACAATGGGAAAGAATGTGGAGGACTTAGTTTAAGGGTATATTATGTTATGACTGTAGAGGAAATTTTCTGAAAATGCTCTACAGATGGTACTTTGCATATGTTAAAATAGCCAAAATGTTTAAAGGAGCAAACATTTTTGTTGGAAATGTGGGGGCAAATCTAGTCTTTTTATCACTTATAGTGGTGAGAAAGCCAGGAAATTCTGGAAGCAAATACAAAATATGCTGCAGAATATGTTTAAAACAATAGATTTGAATCCAGAACTGTTTTTATTAGGAATGTTAAATTAACATCTTAACTATAAGGTGTTACATTATATGTTTATTACTCTTGTTTATTACTGTTCTTTTTAACTGTTATACTAGTTATTTTTTTTAATTTTCTCAAGTTTAATTCAGTTTTAAGGGGTGTGGGAGGCGGGTGGAGGTTGTAGGGAGATGGTATGTTTTAATTGTTGTATTTTAATCTGTTGTAAGCCGCCCCAATTGCTGTGCAGAGGGGTGAGTTATAAATAAAATTATTATTATTATTATTATTATTATTATTATTATTATTAGATACTGGTGGCTCAATTACTATATGCAAGCAAATGGATGAACTTAGAAACTCCAGAAGAATGAATATTAAAAATGTTAGAATTGGGGGGAAAAATAATTATTATTGAAAAGTCATCTGAAAGTTTGTCAAGGACTGAGAACCATTTATTCAATTTCTTTAAAAGAAAGGAAGAAAACCATATATGCAGCTTTCAGGTGTTGAAGAATAAAGAAGGTGTTTACACTTGTAAATACATGCAAGAGGTAGAGGTTAAGGTGGGAATAGTAATGAAGAAGTACATAAAAGTCTTAAAATTATGTCTTATGTATGGGGGTGTTGGAAGTCATGTATATATTTGTGGGAGAGTTATGGGGTTGTTTGGATTTTTTGTATATGTTTTTGTGAAAATTTAATTAAAATATTATAAAAAAGTGGCCTCATTTAGTACGAAAGACTGAGATTAATGTGTATTGAAAACAGGCCTGTAAAAGTAAAAGAGAGGTCTATAGATGTATCAGAAAATAATATTTGAAAGTGTTGATGTTAGTACTTGTTTAATCAAAATAGCATAGCCACATGCACAACGCACATAAGAGCAGACATGGAGGAACCCTAATGAGTGTACAGATACAAAATTCCTTTATGCAAAATAAGTATGTCTATGTTGCAAAGGAACACAAGTCATCCAACTGAGGACCAGGTGGCCACAAAATGTTGGTGTGCCTGCTAGGGTTGGGGATGAAAAGAAAGGGGTGTATTTATTTATTATTATTTATTTAATTTATATGAAGCCTTTCACCTGGAAAGGGATCCAAGGAGGTTTACAGATAAAATAGTTTAGAAAGTTTACACAAAAAAATTAAAAACAATTAAAATCATCTTGCTAAAACCATATAAAGTTTCGTAAAACAAACAGATATTAAAAATATAAATAGAGCATACACACCATATAAAAGTCTCCCTGACAATAATTATATATTAAAAACCTGCTTGAATAAAAACATATTTGACTGCTGGTGAAAGTAGAGCACGAAGGGAGGCAACCTAGCCTCCCATAGAAGGGAGTTCCAGAGGGTTGGAGCAGCCACCAAGAAGGTTCTCTCTCATGTCCCCACCAAGTGAGCCTGAGATGGTGGTGGGACTGAGAGACAGCCTTCTCCTGTAGATTATATGACCCTTGCTGGTTGGTATGGTGAGATATGGTCATTCAGATAGTCTGGACCCAAGCCGTATAGAGTTTTACATATCATGACCAGCACTTTGAATTGTGCCTGAAAATGAATCAGTATCTACTGAATCAGTTTCAACAAAGGAGTAATATGCTCCCTATCATTGGCCCTAGTCAGCATTCTGGCCACCACATTTTGAATCCACTGCAGTTTCTGAACAGTTTCCAAAGGCAGCTCCATGTAGAGTGCATTACATTAGTCCAAATGGGATGTAATAACACCATGTGTCACCATAGTCAGAGCTAACATCTCAAGAAATAGATGCACCTGGTGCACTAGTTTTAGCTGTGCCAATGCACTTCTTGTCACTGCTGAAACCTAGGCATCCAGGCTCAGAGGTGAATCTAGGAGAGCATCTAAGTACAGAGACAACTTCCTTGAAATCAAATGGGAAGGAAAAGTAAAGTTGAGAGTCATCATCTGCACACCGGTGACTCCACACCCAGAAACTCCAGATGAGCTCTCCAAGAGGTTTCATATATATGCTAAATAACATGAGAGACAAAACACTGCCCTGTGGGACTCCACAAGCAAATGGCCAAGGAGTTGAACAGAAGTCCTCCCAACAAGAGAAAGGAGCATGAGATTAATTCCGGTTGCCATTTCTAACTAAAGTAGACACATAAAGTAGCGAAATAGATTGCCCCAAAGGAGTGGCATCATGCCACCCCTTTGATCACTGGGTTGGGGCTACAGCAACCGCATGCCACACCCCGAACCTGGCATTTTGCTGCTGCAAAAACTCTTTTTTTTGCACCAGCAAAAAGCTGGCTTTTCCACTGCTGCCACAGCTTTTCAACGCTCCTGCGGCATGCTGCATCTAAACGCTGCAGTGCCAGAGCACCAAAAAGCTGCTTCAGTGTAAATGGCTGGATGGCTTCATAGCAGCTTCACAGCAGCTTGGGAATATGAATCATCTAAATGACATGCCCCCAAGATGTTGGGAAGCAGCCACAAATGGACTGTCTGTTTGGCTCCTTAGTTACTAGGATTTGCCTACATGTTGACTGATTATTCAACAGTTGACTCAGTGGGCCTACTTTAGCATGGATTAACAATTGGGTTTAGGTCATGGGCAGCTGGAACCTGAACAGAAGCAGACCACAGTACAACATTTTGTTACCATACTCACTTATAATTGGTATAATACCACACTATTTCTATATCTGTGTTGTTAGAATACCTGTCAGTTATCAGCTTGGTTTTCCATCCCCCTTAAAATGACTGACAAGAATGATGCCATTTTCATGTCTCCATTTCTCTGTTTGAAGGCAGCAATCACACCTACACTTCACATCATGTTTTGGTATGACGTGTATTATTTCTCAGTGTGTTATTTCTAGGTGTAACAGACTCTGAGTAAGTGTACAAATTATAACTCAGGAACAAATGGGACATTGTGGACTTTATTTTTTGAATCAAGGGAGTGAAAAATAGCAACACCAATTGGCAAAAATTTCTGCAGAGTTTTGTTGTAGCAGATTGAAGGGCAAGAATTTGCATCTTTCATCCAGCAGTATTTTGAGCAAGGTAATGCCATATTACCAGAAACCTATCCTTTCTCTAACTTTCTCAGGGCAGATGCAGAGCAGATGTTTATTACAGATATCTCAAGCTGGCAGTAGCTGACAGGTATCATATTACTCATATTTGCCCTAGGTGTTCTGATGAAAAGAAGGGTGATACAAAACCTGTCAGAATTCAGATGCCATTGCTGGAGATAACAGGGAAACTAGAAAATCCTAAGATTCCTACTGTGTTGCTGCTGCAGGTCAGTAGCTACCTATCAGTCTTACATTCCTTTGTATTTTTAAAATGTTGTTGCCTAGGCAGTAAAGACCAAACTTGTATCTACTTTTTTCTGGAATTGTGGGAAATAATAATAATAATAATAATAATAATACAGTTCAGGCTGCTTGATGTGTAGCCATCCTTAACTGATTGCAAGTTTTGTTTAAAAGCATTGCTAAATATCCATCTGAAGCAAACAGATTTATGCTCCTGTCACATGAAATCTGTCCATTTATAAACAAGGCACACAAGGATGAGTCTGTTGGGATTTGTAATCAAAGTGGAAATGTACAGATGTGAGAAAATTTCTATTGTGAAAGTTTCAGCCTGCAGGTGGGTTACAAGTAAACAACACACAAAGAACACAGTCAAGGTCAGTGAGCTGGGAACATGGAAGAAAGAGTGTAAACAGATTAGGTCATCAGGTTTGGTGAGAACCAAGGTCACATGACACATGACACACAGAAGAAGGCTGGGTTTAGAGCTGTTTAGCAAATGTCTATAAAGGTAACACCCTTGGGGGGTGGAGTTTTTCCTTGAGTGGCTTGCTGGGCTTGGCATGGCTTGGCACAGAGTTTTCTTTGTTCTAATGGCTTTTCTACAATGTAAATAGTTACCATATTAATTCTGCATCTGAAGAATAAAGACCCTTCTTTTGAAGAGAATTTGGTCTCTAGTCTGGTTCATGGAATGCTGGAAGGCTACAGCAAGTTACAGATCCAGAGATGTATGGAGATGGTGAAAGGCAGTCCTGCATACACTCTGCACACTTTCTAACCATAAATCAACAGAGCCCTAGTCTAATTAACAAGGCAAACAATTTATCATTTTTCTGTGATGCAAATGAAATGGTCACATTAAAGTGTACACATTTTCAATACTTGGAATAATGTGGTCCAAAATATTCATGGCTTTAGATTTTTGAGAATTTTTTAAAAAAACATTTTTACTTTTTATTGAAAGAAATATAACTTAGCAAAATTCAACAGAACAGAACGAATTAAATTTGCACCATTCTTTAAGAAACATAATAAATGCATAATAAATGCATACACATACATTTCTTTTTCAATCCTTCAAATTATGATGCCTATCCCAAGATCAACATGAGAGCCAGGCAGATCTAGAGTACCTTTGTGGCTATTTTAAAAGAAATAAATCAAAACCAATCCACAATAAAGGAGTCAATATTATTACCTTGCATTTCCATATCATGTGACAGAAATAAGCTGAGACAGAAGGGGGAAAGGGCCTACAAGCCACTTAGGGTGCATGTATACTGTAGAAATAATGCAGTTTGACACCACTTTCAGTGCTGTAGCTCCATCCTATGGAACCCTGGGATTTATAGTTTTATAAAAAAAATAGTTTTCTCTGCTAAAAATTCCTGGTGCCTCACCAAACTACAGATCCTGGGATTCTGTAGGATGGAAACTATGGCAGTTAAAGTGGTATCAAGCTGCATCATTTCTACAGTGTACATGTACTCTGAGTAAGTTCAGCATAGAATCATAGAGTTGGAAGAGACCTCCAGGGTCATTCAGTCCAGGCCTCTGCCATGCAGGAAATCATAATCAAATGACTCCTGACAGGAGGCCATCCAGCCCTTGTTTAAATACCACCAAAGAAGGAGCTGAAGGATTGTTTTCCACTGTTGAACAGCTCTTACTGTCAGGAGGTTCTTCTTAATGTTTAGGTGGAATCTCTTTTCCTAGCTTGAATCTATTGTTGTAGGTCCTATTCTCTGGAGCAGCATAAAATAAGCTTGCTTGCTCCTCAATATGACATCCCTTCAAATACTTAAACAGGCTATCATATCACCTCTTAATTGTCTCTTCTCCAGTCTAAACATACCCAGCTCCCTTGGGAGTTTATCGCACCCGAAGTAAAAGTGACTCCTTCTCTCAGGTTAGAGTCTCTTATGGGCTGTATTATCACATGGAAAATGCCACCCAACTTCATGCCACCTAAACTCCAGCTAAAAGTCACATTCAGCCTGCTGATTTATACACACAGGAAGCAACCAACTTTGTAAATTGGCCAGCTGAGTGCAGCTGGGAGCCAGGATTTAGACAGGATGCAGTCAGGCGGCACCATCAACGGCATTTTCCACATGATAATACCTAGCTGCATCCTGTAAGTGACTCTAACCTGGGAGTGGTAAGTCGCTTTTGTTTTGGATGTGATAAACTCCTGAGTCTCTCCTCATAAGGGATGGTTTCCAGACCCCTCACCATTTTGGTTGCCTTCCTCTGGACACACTTCAAAGAGATGGGATTTTGGTTTAAAAACCTCCACTTGATAACTCAAAGGCTATACAGACTGGCCAAAAGGGCTGGCCTGGAGTGGAGTCAGGCATTGTGACTGCACGCTGGCTGCCCTGACTTTGCCCTGATGCTGCCATCACACCATGCATCCTCCTGCATTGTAGGCAGCATAAGGGTGCTCCCTTGGTGCAGCATTCATACACGCTGTGCCAAAGGAGCATGGAAAAGCTACCACCGCAGTGTTGGAGTGGCAAAGTGCTGGATCGGGACCATGGCGTGTGGTTGCCACAGCCCCAATCTAGCACTCCCACGGGTAGCACGGAGCCTCCACTTAGGGGTCATCCGTACAGCCCCTCAATCTCTCAGCATTACATTGTGTCAGATCTTGGACACTGCAAAGCACCTGAAATTTCTAAGGGCTGCATAAAACAAAGATGACCCACCCATTTACTTGCTATGTAAGAAGAAGAGAATGAGAAAGGAAAAGAGGAACAGTTGGATAAGCCAAGTGAACAGGTGGGTATTTAAATAAGTATGCAAAAAGGTTGACCTCTGACAGGAAGGCAGTCCAGTAACACATTTTTTAAAAAGAGTGCAGAGGGAAGATTTGAGAGTGACCTTTAGTTTCTGTTGAACAAAGGGCTGAAAGAGCATAGAAGCAGAGAGAAGCACAGCAATATAGAAATAGCTATTAAACAGATAGTATTAATGCTGAAAATTTCTTCTGGTCCAGTACAGTTATTTTAATTACCATAACATTTGTAATTAACGCCTGTATGGCCAAGTCATATTGTTAACTTTCATTTTGTTGTTGTTGTTATTTTATACAAAACGTAAGGATTTCTTGTACAATTGGACCTCCACATTTTCAACTTTGACTTTTGTGAATTTGATTATTTGCAAATTGGATTAATATGTTCTCTTTAGGAATCTCTAGGTCATCCAGCATGACTCTATGGCCAACTTTTGTCAGACTTTGCACTGGAGGACCTAGAGATTCCTAGAGAGAACACTTTGCTGGTCATTTGTAGATCCTCCCACACAATTCTATGGTCAGTCAGCCCTGGTGGCGCAGTGGTTAAATGCCTGTACTGCAGCCACTCACTCATAGACCACAAGGTTGCGAGTTCAATACCAGCCAGGACTGAGGCTCGACTCAGGCCTGCATCCTTCCGAGGTCGCTAAAATGAGTACCCAGATTGTTGGGGGGCAATCAGCTCACAGTTGTAAACCGCTTAGACATCCCATAGTGTGATATGAAGCGGTATATAAATAAGCTGCTTTTTGCTTTGCAGTGTTGGTGGATGTTGACTATAGAATTGTGTGGGAGGATCTAGAGATTCCTAGAGAGGTGTTTTCTCATATAAAAAAGTGCTTTTTTTATTATTTGCATCCCCCTCCCATACACACACACTTTCACAGGTGTCTTGCATCCCTAACCCCAGTGAATGTGGAGGGCCTAAGTACTCTCTCAAAATGCAACATTGGGTTATCTCAACTAGGAATAAGAACTGTGTTGTTTTGGGGGCTGGCTGCACATTATGTTTTCCGTCCTTTAACATATAAGGATGCCTGGCTCTTTGTTAAATAATAATAATAATAATAATAATAATAATAATAATAATAATTTATATCCCGCCCAGTGGTAATCCAATCAGGGCAGCTTACAAATTTAAAATAGCAATCCAATAAAACATATAATACAATACCCCCCCCCAAACTCCATTAAAACAGTATTAAATCGAAGCTGTTTAAAACATCATTTCATTGTTTAAAAAACCCGATACAAAATAACCAATAAGCCTGACAAGATGGTCCTCTCCATCTGTTGATGGGGCCATGTTGAGGAGCATCTTTGTGTGGCTGTTAATATCCGAGGTGGGATAACTAGTCTGGAAAGGCCTGCCGGAAGAGATCCGCCCTGACAGCCTTTTTAAAGCTGTCTAATGATGTTAATTGACGGATCTCGTCCAGCAGGCCGTTCCAGAGCCTAGGGGCAACGACTGAAAAAGCCCTCCGGGAGGTAGCCGCAAGCCTCGATTTCTGAGGTTGTAGCAAATTCCTCCCGGAGGACCGAAGAGCACGGGGAGGATTGTATGGGAGCAGGCGGTCCCTGAGATAGTTTGGACCCAAGCCATTTAGGGCTTTAAAGGTAATTACCAACACCTTGTACCTGGCCCAGAAACTAATAGGCAGCCAGTGGAGGGACCTCAGAACCGGAGTAATGTGGTCCCTCCGAGATGTTCCCGATATCAACCTGGCCGCCATATTCTGTACCAGTTGAAGTTTCCAAACCTGGCACAAGGGTAGCCCCATGTAGAGTGCATTGCAGAAGTCGAGGCTTGAGGTTACCAACGCGTGCACCACAGTCTCAAGATCCCTTAATTCCAGAAAAGGGCGCAGCTGGCGTATCAGCCGAAGCTGATAACAGGCGCTCCTGACCGTCGCATTTACCTGATTTGTCATCAGGAGCGACGAGTCAAGGAGCACCCCCAGACTGCGAACACAGTCACTGGAGGAGAGTGTGACCCCATCCAGGACTGGAGGTTGCAACCCAATTCTTGGTTTTGGGGCCTGTACCGTGAGCACCTCCGTCTTGTCTGGATTCAATTTCAATCTGTTTTTCCTCATCCAGCCCATTACCGCCTGAAGACATTCATTGAGAGAGGAGATGCCATTGGAATTCGAGGCCGACGAATGAGACATGGAGAAATAGATTTGGGTGTCATCAGCATACTGATAACACCCAGCACCATAACTCCGTATTATCTCACCCAGCGGCTTCATGTACATGTTAAATAATATCGGAGACAGAATAGCTCCCTGAGGGACCCCGCAAGTGAGGTCTCTCTTACCGGAGCTACAGTCCCCGAGCAGCACCCTCTGGGACCGACCCGAGAGGAAGGACCGGAACCACTGCAAATCAGTGCCCCCGATACCTAACCCCCTCAGGCAGTCCAAGAGGATGCTGTGATCTATTGTATCAAAAGCCGTTGAGAGGTCTAAGAGCACCAACAGGGTCACACTACCCCTGTCGATGCCCAGACGCAGATCGTCGGTCAAGGCAACCATGGCAGTCTCCACCCCAAAGCCTGTCCTAAAGCCGGTTTGAAATGGGTCTAGATAATGGGTTTCATCCAAGACTGCCTGGAGTTGAAGAGCAACCGCCCCCTCGATCACCTTGCTCAAGAATGGCAGCAATGATACAGGCCTGTAGTTCTTCATATCCAGGGGGTCCAGGGAAGGCTTTTTCAGTAGCGGCCTAACCGCCACTTCCTTTAGACATGATGGAACATGTCCTTCCCTGAAGGATGCATTGATGATATCCGTTAGGAGTCTTACCATTGCATCTCCCCCCTGGACGGCCAGCCATGATGGGCAAGGGTTGAGAGGGCAAGTTGTCTTCCTCACCTTACCAAGCAGCTTGTCCACGTCCTTGGTACTCACAGATTGCCACTGATCCAGTATAACTACATCGGCAGAGTCGTTGGACACCTCGCCTATAGACGTTGTCCCAATAGTGGCATCTAATTCGGCTCTTATCTGAGAGATTTTATCTGCAAAGAAGTTGTTAAATGTGTCACAGCAGGCCGTCATCGAGTTAAGTAAGGGATTTGGTGCAGGGGGCACCTGCGTCATCTCCCTCACCACCCTAAACAGCTCTGCTGGACGAGAGTCTGCAGACGCAATACGTGCAGAGGAGAACGCTTTCCTCGCTGCACTTATTGCCTCCCGATAGGAATGAAGAAAATTCCTATGGCGAGTTCTGTCAGATAAGAGTCGAGTTTTTTGCCACTTGCACTCTAGCCGTTGTCCATACCGCTTCATCCTCCTAAGCTCAGGTGTATACTACGATTAGGAGCGGGATGGCAAGGGCGCTTGGGAGCAATTCTGGAATCCAAATGGCTCCATTAGCCTTCGAGGGCAGACCATTCTAATAGGTCCACCACCCCTGGTGAGGCAGGTGCTGGCTCTAAGTTTCATCTTGACCAGGAAGTGATCCGTCCATGACAATGCGGAGGTGTTTACAACCTCCGCCCACGGATATTCCTGTTCCGTACTGAAGACCGCATCAAGTGTATGACCTGCACAATGTGTAGGCCCATTGACCAGTTGGGATAGGCCCATGTTTGTCATGGTATCCATGAACTCCCGAGCCGCACCTGTTAAACTGGTCTCGAGCGGAATGTTGAAGTCTCCCAAAACCAAAAGTCTGGGAGACTCCAGCAAGAGCTCAGAGACCAGCTGTGTCAGCTCGGTCAGGGAGTCTGCAAGACAACGGGGTGGTCGGTAGACTAGCAAAATCCCCAAACTATCCCTGGTCTTCAGGCTAAGGTACATACACTTGATGTGGACCGTGTTCCGGAGAGGTATCCTGGTCAAGGTCAAGGTGTTCTTATAAACTAGAGCCACACCACCACCCCCCGCCCACTTTCCCTCACCTGCTCACTAACTTTGTACCCAGCTGGGAGGGCCTGCGCCCAGGTAACAGCTCTATCCTCTCCCAGCCAGGTCTCTGTGAAACAAGCCAGGTCGGCATCCTCAACCAGGAGAAGATCCTGGATGATATGTGTCTTGTTTTTTACCGACCTGGCATTACAGAGGAGCAGAGTGAGGTTCTGTGGAATGGAAGGTCTGCTCCCCAAACCATTCTGGGAAACAGAGGGGACTGAAGGTGGAATGGCTACTAAACAGCGATTCCGCCTTCTTTTGTAACATTTGTCCACTCTGTTCCAACCATATCTCCCATTCCCCAACGCTACTTCTATAGCCGCCCCTGTACTGCCTTCCACCCTGTTGCCAATGAGGGAGGCTTTAAGAGGGTATGAGATCTTATTCAAATCAATTCAGAATGGTTAGACCTGAGCAAATCTAGTACAGCCCAATAAGATATTAAAAGGACTGGTCTGTGACAATGTAGTCATCTACATCACACTCAGCCCAGTAGGGCCAAAATAACAATATAGAATTAATCAATTTTGCTCCTGACATTGACAAGTCCTCCATAGCCAGATCTTGATCGGCAGAATTAATCAATTTTGCCCCCAACTGTCAAGTCCACCGTGGCCAGATCTTAATTGGCAGGCTTATATAGTTCTATATCAGGACCGGAGGATTGGCCTCTTCTTTTATTAGTGGTCTCCGCTGCCTGTTCTTCCTGGCAAGGCTCTTAAGTCCTGCCCTGGGCCGCGGGACACGCCCCCAACGCTGCCGGTGCTCCGCAGGTGGAGAGGGAGGGAACCGGGCGTTACCAGGGCCTCACACCCTTGCCTCCAGGCGCAGCCTCCTGGCGTCACTGCTGCCGTGTCCTCCGCTGCCTGTTCTTCCTGGCAGGGCTCTTAAGTCCTGCCCTGAACCGCGGGACACGCCCCCAACGCTGCCGGTGCTCCGCAGGTGGAGAGGGAGGGACCCGGGCGTTACCAGGGCCTCACGCCCTTGCCTCCAGGCGCAGCCTCCCGACGTCGCTGCTGCCGTGTCCTCCGCCCAGTTGCACCTGGAGTTGGTGAGTTATCTGGTAAGCTTTAAAAGATAATCCATATACTGTGCATAGATCAAACAAAAGCCTAATAGTTCTCCAAACATTAGCTTACTCTGTACTTTTAAAAAAGCTGTTTATAGATATCATTTTTTATTTCTTTACGCAAAAGAAAATTTAGTAAACAATTTCTTCTCTAGGTATGTGGCATGATTAAACAGAGCAAATGGGCTTGGAAAATCATACCTAAAGAAGGACTTATGAATGCAGACATTTTTCTTCAGGCTGAGAAATGTTCCTAAATGCAAAAGAAAATAGTTTTCCAATTCTAATTAAATACACATTTTGGACAATCCTATTCTGCACTTCAGACCTCTAAGCCACTATTGCTGACATTAGAAATGTAGAGTCTGTTGTATTCCATTTTGATTATTTGGCTGGAATCCAACAGTGTGTTTTGTCATATATATATATACATATATATATATATATATAGAGAGAGAGAGAGAGAGAGAGAGAGAATGGGGTTTACATGAAAGAGAAAAGAATGGCATCCTTCTACTATCTTCTGCAATACTTCCTTTACTTACAAAGGAAATGCATAGATATTCATCTGTGATCACAGCACATTGACAGGAAGTCCATGGCAGAAAGAAGGAGCTCTTCTTCAAATTGACAACTGTTGGCTGTTTGGAGAAGGAAGGGGAGGCTAAATTAATCTTCCTGTCTCTCTTTTAAGGAAATGGCTTCTTATGAAGGTATAGGTTTTACACAGAGCTCAGCCTCCTTCATCCGTGCTTAATCAGACAGGGTAAAATAATAATAACGATGGTGGTGATGGTGTTTGTGATGGTGATTACTATTTGATTTATCTTGCCTGAATAGTTGTATTACAATGCAAGATTGAAATATAAAGGAGTAAAAGCTAGGATCTAGTAGATCTTCACTACTTCCACCAGACTTGGCAAACACCCTCCCTCCTGTACCTTTCCCCACTATAAAAACCTTATCTGGAGGACTAAGAAACAAAGATATGGAAGCACGCCATTAGAAGTAGGTGGAGATATGGAAGCACAGATACAGAAATACTTCATGGGACTTCTGCCAAAAAGTTATTGTTGAAATTTCAGTTTAGCTTTAGCTGCAGCAGATCTGAGACAACTGATGGATCTCTTGTAGCCACAAAATCTAATATCACTGATTTTTCTTGCCTACTTCCAAATTAGCTGGATCAGCCAGTCATACTTGTTGATTTATGGTGGTGTTGTAGTATCAGAGATCATGTGCCAGAAAGCCAGGCATCCATTCATCAGCCACCTTTGTGTCTGGATCAGAGCTGCACTGAGCTCACCATCCTGGAATGCAGCCATTCCTCAGCTCCCTGCAGATTCAAGCTTTTCATTAAGCCAAAAAAGAGCAAAACTTCTTTGCATAGTAAATAAAAAATTATATACATCCATCTTCATACAGGTAGAATAGGAGATCCAACACACACAACACAGTGCATAATTTGTAAGAACAAAGCAGGCTCTAAGCCAAACCCCAAATTCCTCCCATGGGTGGATACCTCCATAGACAATTTGCTGAATACTCTCTAACCCAGCCCTCTTGTCCAGCCCTCTTGCTGTGAGTCGTGTGTCATGTGATCCTGGTTCCCAGACAACAAGATGACCTAATTGTTTATGTTCTATCTCCCTCTGTTCCCAAGCCACTGACCTTTGTGTGGTCAGTGTGAGTTGTTTACTGCAATTGGTACAAAATATGGCAGCCAGGTTATTCACCGGAACATCTAGCACATAACACCTGTGCTTAAATCCCTCCACTGGCTGCCGATTAGTTTCTGGGCACAGTACAAGGTGTTGGTTTTAACCTTTAAAGGCCTACATGGCTTGGGTCCATCTTATCTTAGGGACTGCCTCTCCCTATATGCACCCCCCGTGCCCTTTGCTCCTCTGGGAGGAATCTGCGGCAGCCTATGAAGACCAGGCTCTCACAGACCTCCCAGAGGACCTTCTCTGCGACCGCTCCCAGGCTGTGGAATGGCCTGCCGGACGAGATCCATCTTATTACCACTCTTGCTGCGTTTAAGAAAGCAGTAAAGATGGATCTCTTCCGGCGGGCCTATCCGGAATAGCCTCCCAGCGAGAGGAGTCCATCTACCTGTCCTGAGCCCCCCCCTTCCAATGACTGACGTATGCTGCCCACAACTGATTGATTTTAATTATATAATGTATTTTAATTATTCATTGGTTTAATTCAGTTTTAAGGGGTGGGAGGGTTAGGGATTGGGATGTAAGATGTTTTAACCTTTGTGTTTTAATTATGTTGTAACCTGCCTCAATTGCCGAGCAGAGGGGCAGGCTAGAAATAAAAATTATTATTATTATTATTATTATTATTATTATTATTTTCAGTAGAAATTTTCCCACATATGTACATTTAACTACATATCCCAACACTCCTAACAATACTGACCTCATATGCAACTTTCATACAGGGAGAAGAAGAAAACATTTTACTAAGAATGGCATGATCTAGATCAGTGGTTTCCAAACTTTGGTCCTCCAGATGTTTTGGACATCAGCTCCCAGAATTCCATGCTGTTGGCCAAACTAGCTGGGGCTTCTGGTAGGTGAAGTCCAAAACACCTGGAGGAACAAGGTTTGGGAAACACTGATCTAGATTGTTGTGCATTGACAATGCAGAAGAATCAATATCATATGGCATGTTCCTAAATGAGAATTAAGCTACATCTGCACTGCAGAATTAATGCAGTTTACCACAACTTTAACTGTCATGGCTCAGTGCTATAGAATTCTTGGATCTGTAGTTTTGAGAGATATTTAATGTTCTCTGTCAAACAGCTCTGGTGCTGCAACAAACTACAAATCCCAGGATTCCATAGGATGCAGCCATAATATTTAGAGTGGTGTCAAACTGCATTAATTCTGCAGCCTGGAAGCAGCATTAGTAATACCATAGGAAAAACATTAACATCCAAGAAAAAGTTGGTTGTAAACAAAACATGTCCATAGAACACTGAGCATCTGGGGAAATCCTAAGAACATTGAAGCAGTGATAATATAGGACAGATCAGGGATTTTTCAAAGTCCCATAAATTTCACTACTTGCTATCCACCTCTCTTGAATGTCATACAATGTGTACACTAGGCACAACATCTTCAGTACTTAGTTCCCTGAGAGGTAACCACATCTAATTTTCTGTGTTCCATTTTGCCATGAAACATTCTATGTCAAACTGGTTCAATCTTACCTTTCATAGCAGCACAGAATACATCATGTCTGCCCATGTAGCAATGATTTAAAAGTTTGTCTTTTAAAAAAAGGAGACAAAAAAAGTGACAGGATGTAATGTGCCAAGAACTTGGTACTGTTCCATTTTTTATAACACAGAGGGATGGAACACACACTGTATAGAAAAAAATGTCTCATCCATTTAAATCTGCATTGGTTCTTGTGTACCATCTTAAAACTCTGATGAGTTTATCACTTAAAACTCAGAACTGTAAACAGTCTTGCAAATGTTATACTCTAGTCTTGTCCAGTCTAGTCAATGTGTATGGGAAATTTATATAACCAGATACTCCAAGGAACTTACAAAAATATTACAAGCAAAGGAGAGAAAAGTGGTGGGGAAAATACTTTTTCTTCCCATATTTTTTCCCCTTAGAATCATAGAATCATAGAGTTGGAAGAGACCACAAGGGCCATCCAGTCCAACCCCCCTGCCATGCAGGAACTCCCAATCAAAGCATCCCTGACAGATGGCCATCCAGCCTCTGCTTAAAGAATCCAATTCTTCGTGCCTGTAAAGTGCCATTTTTATGAAATAACTGAATGATTTTCTGTATGTGGTAATTGAGACATCCAGTAAAACCTGTCTCCCTTTCCTTCCGTGAATCAGCAGAGGCCTTCAGAGGATCAAAAGCTCTCAAACAGGATCCAGATTTGGTCATAATTAGAGATGATCCCATTGAAATTGTTTAGGCATAATTTTGGACAGTTTTAGCTCATTTTAGGGAGGGATGTGAGCCAGCTCTATAAGATGTAGATTCTTTCAGCAGAGTTTGGGCAAAGAAATGTGCTGAATCTCTAAGTTGTCTGATTAAGACTAATGTTTAAAAAGTTATTCTAATTATATTTATCACCAATGTCCATCCATTACAATCTGTGGTTGAACAAAGGGAATCTGAGGGGCAGTATGAGATCCAGTTAGATGCATGCAGGAAACCCTATATTGTCTAATGACTTTGCTGTAATAACAAAAGGATGCAGGAGTAGAATGGTTGATTGCAGCAGTGCTTCCATATACATACATACATATATATATATATATATATATATGGAATGTAAGTGAGTCCTTACTAAATATAATTTGGATCATCTCTCAGCCTGATTAAGCCTTTTGTGCTCATGGAAATACGCTTCCCATAATAGGAAGGTGCTTTTGGATTAAATCTGTTGTCTATGAATAGGTTGTTATACCACTTCCAACAATAAAACTCATCTGTCCATATATTTGGGCTTAAAATACACACACACACACACACACACACTTCACATACCTCTTCTATTCAGACTTTTCTATTACAATGCATGTGGCCTCCTCCTTCTTTGTGTTTATTCTTATTAAACAATCAAAAATTTTATGAGTGCATAAATTTTGAAGACATTTGACTCTTACAGCTTGATTTATTGCATTTCATGGACAAATCCCTGCTGCTATTGATGAAGTGGCATCACATGCGAGGCAAGTGGGAACAAAACTACAGTGCTTTGGGTGTTCTTATAGCTTTGTGGGTACTGCAGAGTCATCATCTACTGGAGTGACTTCCCATGGGCCTTTAGTTTACCCCATATTTCATTTCCAAATTCCCAGGTTTGAAGGAGCATACTGTCAGGATTAGAAGACTCAGGGGTGGCACAGAGCCGCCCCTGGGAGTGGTGGATCGGGGCTGCAGCAACTGCATGCTACAGCCCTGATCCTCCTTTTTGCTGCCCCCCAAAAGAGCTGTGGCAGCAGCTTTTCTGTGTCCTTTTGGCACAGTGTACAGTGTACGATGTGCCAAGAGGGCATCCGACACCACGTGCCATGCAAACAGGCACGCAGTGTCAGGACAGAGTCAGGTGGAGTTTGGGCGGCCGGCATGTGGTTGCCCCCCCACTCCACCATCAGGCCAGCCCTTTGTGCCGATCTGCATTGACCCTCCGTTCCCACTAAAGTTGGTTGGTTTGAGTTTTTCATTGTCCTTCCACACCCTAAGTTTTCCCTAGGTTCTTTTCTTGAGTCTTGGTAGGATCGTTCCCATTACCAGTTCAGCTCGTTATATAAGAGACTCTAGGCCTAAGAGACTGCCAGAAATAGTGCACATTAAATTGAGGCACTGCCCTGGCTCAGTGCTAGGGAGTCATGGGAATTGTATTTTTTTTCTGAGACATTGAGCCTTCTCTGTCAGAGAGATCTGGTGCTACAATAAAATACAGTTCCCATGATTCCCTAGCACTGAGCCAGGGCAGTGCCTCAATTTAATGTGCACTATTTCTGGCAGTCTGCTTAGGCTATCTGTGAGCAGGAGAAAAACATTGGGGGGGAGCAGACGAGGGCGTCCAAGATGCCCTGCGATGGTGCGCCGCGGGACTGGAACAGTCGCACCGCGGCGCACTGTCAGCGCCTCTGAAAGGAGCGCAAAAATAGCGCTCCTTTCAGAAGTCAGTGAAAGTGCACCCTAAAAGCGTCGGCCGCACTTTCACTGACTTTTCTGCCGCAGTGCGTGCGGTCGCTGCGGCGGGAGGTTGTCTCCGGAGCGCTGGATGTGCAGAGGGCCGGCGGCTCCGAGGACAACCTCATGAAGAGGAAGGGGTGCCGTGCGTGCGGCTGCCCCTCCTCTTCCTTGCCTCGGAGACGGCTCAATAAGCCGTCTGCCGAGGAGAATTGTTGCTTTTGAATTGAGCAAAGTCACATTGTGTGAGCTGAGGTGTTGTATATATATATATATATATATATATATATATCTTGAATACTTGCAGGCCACTGAGGAAGACTGTAGTCAAAATGTGCCTGGCCTTGAGTTTTTACTAATTACTATTATTATATTATTTTATTTTCTGCATTTGCACACTCTTCAGTTGGGTATTGTTACCAATTTTACTGGCTTATCTACTTCAGGGTTCAGTTTTTTTTGGCCTTGAATTTTGAAATTTTTATCATCATTATAATATTTATTTTTTGCATTTGCATACTTTTCAGTGGGGTATTTTTACCCTTTTAGAAATTTTATTGGCTTTTTTGCTCCAGGGTTTAGTTATTCCTTTATTTCTTTATATTATTGCCTTTTTGTAATTGGAAGTGAGATTATTTTATCCTTGGTTATTTTTTGGCAGAACCCTTCAGTTTGGTTTTTTGGCGATATAAACTGCCCAGTTCCACCTCCTCCCCAGGCAGCGCAGTGGCGGAAGCAGCAGCAGCACAGGGGAGGCCTGTGCCTGCTGTTCCACCTCCCTCCCAGGTAGCAACAGCAGTGATTGGCTGGGAGGCTTGGTCAAGGACTCTGGGGCTGCCTAACTATCTTCTTCCAGCAGCATGGTAGTAGTACCTACAGCAGGGCCGGTAGTCCTTGGGTGAGGATATCACTAAGCAGAGCCGAAGGTCGATGGGAGCACTAACACTGACTCTAGAAGCCAGACAGGGATAGTTTTATCCAGCTCCCCCCCTTTAAAACAGCTGAGAAGTAATCTACTGGGATATCTAGAAGATCTCTAGCAGCAACAGTGATGTGGCTGAGAGTTCTGCTCGGTGGGGCTTTTTCCTTTTTAGCCCACCCAGGCCCTCTATCAGCAAGGACAACCATAATAACATTGCTGCTAGAAGGATGGCATACCTTCATTAATCCCTCCACTGTTTGAGGCCGGGAATGGTGTGGGGGCAGAAATCGGAGTTGTTCAGGGGAAAGGGAGGTATGGTTGGAACAGAGTTAACAGATGTTAGAAAAGAAGACGGGATCACTGTTTGAAAGCTATCCCGCCTTCTGTTCACTCTGTTTCCTGGAATGGATTGGAGAGCCTACCTACCATTCCATAGAACCTTACTTTGCTCCTCTGCAATGCAAGGTCGGTTAAAAATAAAATTCATATCATCTATGATCTTCTTCTGGATGAAGATGCCGACCTGGCTTGCTTTACAGAGACGTAGCTGGGAGAGGGTAGTGCCATAACCTGGACGCAGCTGGGTATTCTGTGAGTGAGCAGGTAAGGGGAAGTGGGGGGGAGCAGAGTGGCTCTTGTTCACAAGAACTACCTGACTTTGACCAGGATACCTGCCTGGAACACAGTCCACTTTGAGTGTGTGTACCTGAGCCTGAGGACCAAGGATAATCTGGGGATTCTGCTAGTATACCAACCACCTCATTGTCTAGCAGACTCCCTAACCGAGCTGACACAGCTGGTCTCGGAGTTGCTGTTGGAGTCGCACAGACTCTTAGTTCTGGGTGACTTCAACATTCCACTCGAGACCAGTCTGGAAAATCTAACTGGTGCAGCTTGGAAGTTCATGGAATCCATGACAAACATGGGCCCATACATTGTGGGAGTCATACCCTCGATGCGGTCTTTAGTACGGAACAGGAATATCTGTGGATGGAGGTAATAAAACTCTCCGCATTGCCATGGACGGATCATTTCCTGGTCAAAACCGAACTAAGAGCCACTGTCCGCCCCACAGGGGGTGGTCCACCCTCGAAGGCTAATTGGACCAAATGGATTCCAGAAAGCCCTAGAGGGTTTAATGGTTGGCAACGTCGGTGATTCTGTCTAAGCTTTGGTTAATACTTGAAACACCGATCTTACCAAGGCTATCAACACGATCGCTCCCAAGCGTCCTTTCCAACCTGCTTCAAACCATAGGCCGTGGTATACATATGAGCGTAGGAGAATGAAGCAGGTTGCACAACGAATAGAGCGTACCTGGCAGAAAACTCGATTCTTATCTGACAAGACTCATCATAGGAACTTTCTTTGTTCCTATCGAGAGGCAATACGTGCAGTGCAGAAATCCTTCTCCTCTGCATGTATTGCGTCTGCAGAGTCCCGTCCAACAGAGCTGTTTAGGGTGGTAAGGGAGCTGATGCAGTTACCTCCTGTGCAGAACCCTTTACATAATCTGACAACAGCCTGCTGTGACACATTTAACAACTTTTTTTGCAGATAAAATCTCTCAGATAAGAGCCAACTTAGATAGACGTCAATGTTTTGACAGAAACAACTGACGAGGTGTCCAGCAACTCCGTTGATGATATTATTCTGGATCAGTTTCAATCTGTGAGTACCGATAACATGGACAAGTTCCTTGCAAGAGTGAGGAAAATGACCTGCCCTCTCAACCCTTTCCCATCATGGCTGGCTGTCCAGAGAGGGGATGCACTGAGGATGTTCCTTACGGACATCATCAGTGCGTCCCTCAGGGAAGGCTCTGTTCCACCTTGTTTAAAGGAAGTGGTGGTTAGGCCACTTCTGAAAAAAACTTCCCTGGACCCCCTGGATATGAATAATTATAGACCAGTCTCGTTGTTACCTTTCTTGAGCAAGGTAATTGAGAGGGCAGTTGCTCTTCAGTTCCAAGCTGTCTTGGATGAAACCAATTATCTAGACCCATTTCAAACTGGCTTTAGGACAGGATTTGGAGTTGAGACTGCCATGGTTGCCTTGACTGATGATCTCCATCTGAGCATCAACAGGGGTAGTGTGACCCTGTTGGTGCTCTTAGACCTCTCAGCAGCTTTTGATACGATAGATCATAGCATCCTCTTGGATCACCTGAGTGGGTTAGGAATTGGAGGCACTCCATTGCAGTGGCTCCATTCCTTGCTCTCAGGCAGATCCCAGAGGGTGCTGCTCAGGGACAGTTGCTCTGCTAAAAGGGAGCTTGCGTGTGGCATCCCTCAAGGTGCCATCCTGTCCCCGATGCTATTTAAAATCTATATGAAGCCTCTGGGTGAGATTATCCAGAGTCATGGGGCTGGGTGTTATCGGTACACTGATGACACCCAGATCTATTTCTCCATGTCTCGATCATTGGCCTCGACTCCCGATGGCATCTCTCCTCTCAATGAATGGCTTAAGGCAGTAATGGGCTGGATGAGGAAAAAAAGATTGAGAGTGAAACCAGACAAAACGGAAGTGCTAACAGTAGCATCCCCAAAACCAGGAATTGGATTGCAACCTCCAGTCCTGGATGGGGTCACACTCTGTAAAGGACTGTGTTCGCAGTCTGGGGGTACTCCTTAACTCGTCACTCTTGATGACTAATCAGGTAAATGCAACGGTCAGGGGTGCCTGTTATCAGCTTCGGATGATATGCCAACTGAGCCCTTTCCTGGAAGTAAGGGACCTTGAGACTGTGGTGCACATGCTGGTAACCTCATGCCTGGATTTCTGTAATGCGCTCTACATGGGGCTACCCTCATGCTTGGTCTGGAAACTTCAATTAATACAAAATATGGTAGCCAGAGTGGTCTTTGTAGCATCTAGGAGAGACCACATAACTCTGGTACTAAAATCTCTCCACTGGCTGCCTAGTAGTTTCTGGGCCCAGTATAAGGTATTGGTTATCACCTTTAAAGACCTAAATGGCTTGGGTCCATCCTATCTTCGGGACCGCCTCCTCCCATATAATCTTCCCCACGCAGTCCGGTCCTCTGGGAGTAATTTGCTCCAGCCATTAAAATCTAGGCTATTAGCAACCTCACAGAGGGCATTTTCAGTAACCGCCCCCAGATTATGGAATGACCTGCCAGATGAGATCTGTCAGATTACAAACTTTAAAAAAGCTGTGAAGACGGATCTCTTCTGGCAGGCCTTTTCTGATTAGCTTCTTAATTGGATCCCGGCCTCACGAGCAGTGTCTCTTTACCTCTTTCTGCTCTTGCTTCCTCATGGCTTGCATTTGTCTATTTAATTGTTTTATTTTTTTTTATTTTTTTTCCTGAGATTTTATGTTAAATTTTAATATGTGTAGTTTAATACCTTTTTAATGGGGGGAGGGGAGGGTCCTGGGGTTTGATTTGTATTTGCTATCATTTTAATTGTTGTAAGCCACCTCAATTGTTTTAACAGAGGGATGGGGTATAAATAAATTTTATTATTATGATGATGATGACAAAGCACCTTTCCACCTGGTGCTGAGTAATGGGAAATGACATCAGAAGATGGCCACCAAGTGCAGTAAAGCACTGAAAAAGACTGCAAAACTGCTAAGTCACCCTGGTTGAGTGAAAGGTGTCATTGTGACTCAAGAGGAAGAGGCAAGACCAAAAGGCCACATGGAGCCCTGGCTATATAAGGGAGGTGCTTCAAGTCACAGTGTGGGTGAATCATTGGTTGTGGATTGTTGTGATGGTGTACAGTGTACGGTGTTGTATGATAGCCTTGTATATAGTGGAACTAAGATTAAAATCCTCATCTGAGAGACACCTGTCTGCAGTATCTCTTCACTCTTTCTGGAAGGGGAGAGGTGCTTCTCCAGCTCACAAGCTGCTACCTGTGTCCCAGAAGGTGGTGACCCTCATGCCAGACATTGACGTGGAACACCATGGGCTGCGTATCCACACTAACAAGGGTTATGGGCCTAGTCTGAAACAGCAGATCCACCTGGATGACCATGTGAGTAGCTGTTTGTGTGCAGTTGTCCAGAAGATCAGTTCAAGCTGTCTGAGTGCTGGAAGGCAGAGAATTAAGAAGCCAAGTGGCTTGTTGTGCTCTTATCTCAAACAGATAGTGAGAACTGGGAAGGCTGGCAATGCTGAGCATTTGACTTGTTTGCTGCCAGCATGGATTTTGTGAACTTCCCGAGGCTAAATGATCAAAACTACTCCCAGTGGGCAGTTTATGCCAAGGCAGTCCTGGTAAGGGAAGGACTCTGGGATATCACTGAAGAAGGTCTGACTGTGAAAAATGCTGAACTCGATAGAAAAGCCATAGCCATGATAAATCTTTCTTTAGACCCAAGCCAATTAGACCATGTGAGAGGCAAGAAGTCTGCCCAGGAGGTCTGGTTTGCATTGAAGAATGTGCATCAGTGAGACTCTGCTCTTTCTATGATGCTTTGGAGCAAGAGGTTCGATGCTTGTAAAATGCAGAAAGGACAGCCTCCAGAGGAGCATCTGGCCACCATGAAGCATCTATTTTTGGAGGTAGAATCCAGAGGAATAAACCTTCCAAAAGAGCAAAAGGCATATATTTTGCTCGGCAGCTTATCCAGTGATTTTGATCACATACTGTACAGCCTGCAGGGCGTGCCAGAGAGTCAGCTCAGAATGGACTTGGTATTAACGTGTCTTGGAGGAATGCCAGAGATGGCATTTTGAGAATGGCATTCAGAGACAGTAACATGCTGAGCCAAGATCAGCAAACACACAATCGGAAGCAATTCAACAAGCTGAGAGTGCAACTGTCTGCAAAGTCAAATGATGCTATAACTGTGGACAGCCAGGCCACTTCAAGAGGAACTGCAAGAAGCCACTTGCTGCCAGAAAGAAGGAACAACACTGGTCTCCTGGAAACAGGAAGGGACAGTGACTGTCAAGCCCATCTCGCTGTTGCAGCCAGACACCTATGGATGATTGACAGCAGTGTAACTCGCCATTTAGTGAACCAGAAGTCCTAGCTGAAGGACAGGAAGCCCTCATGTGTTAACTCTGGGTTTGGCTGATGGAGGTTCAAGCCAAATAAGGGACATGGAGACTATGCATTTTCTAGGCACGCACTGGTAACCTCACGATTAGATTACTGCAATGCACTCTACATGGGGCTACCCTTGTGCCTAACTCGGAAACTTCAGTTGGTTCAAAATATGGCAGCCAGGTTAATCACTGGAACATCCAGGAGGGAGCACATAACACCAGTGCTTAAATCCCTCCACTGGCTGCCAATCAGTTTCCGGGCACAGTACAAGGTGTTGGTTTTGACCTTTAAAGCCCTACATGGCTTGGGTCCATCTTACCTTAGGGACCGCCTCTCCCTGTATGAGCCCCCCCGTGCCCTTCGTTCAGCGGGGAAAAATCTGCTCTCACAACCTAAAACGAAATTCAAGCAGACTTCCCTAAGGGCATTTTCAGTCGTTGCCCCTAAACTGTGGAATGGCCTGCCGGATCAGATACGCCTTATTACGTCTCTTACCACTTTTAAGAAAGCAATTAAGACGGAGCTCTTCCGGCAGGCCTTCCCAGAATAACTCTGTACAGGGATATGCACAGCTGAGCCACTTATCTGGTCTCTCTACCAAGAGTGGCATTTTGTTTTATCTTTTATTATTTATTTTAGTTATATGTCTGTTTTTAACTCTATTATGTTTAATACTGTTTTAAGGGGGGAGGGTAGTGGGTGAAGGGCAAGAATGTGGATTTTAACTGTAATATTTTAATTGATGTACGCCGCCCCGATTGCCGAGCAGAGGGGCGGGTTACAAATAAAATTTATTATTATTATTATTATTATTATTATTAGGGTTTGCCAAAGACTTTGAAAATGTGTTGTGTGCTCCCCATTTGCAAAACTGTCTGGTCAGCATGTCCTCACTGACTTCATATAGATATGCCCTACACTTTGAGGGAGATGATTGTGTCATCACTAACGGGGGGCAGGTTTGTGCAAAAGCACACAAGCACAACAGATTATACTACCTAGAACCATGCAGAGTGTGCCGCAGTAGGCAATGTGCCACTGCACTTGAATTGTGCACACTACTTTCATAGAGTATTGGGACACACAAGCTTTACTAGTTTGCGGAAACTGGGAAGTGTTTGCCTTGAGTTAAAACTGGATGAGTACAAAAACCATTTGGAATGTTCTGTGAGCAGCAAGATAAAGCTGAAGGCTTTTCCTGTTGCTAAGAGGAGCAAGTGCACCACCCAGAGGCCATTCCAATTGGTGCATATGGATCTGGCTGGTACCTTCGCCAAATCTGTAGGCAACAGTAGATATCTGATGGTTATAGTTGATAGGCACACTAGATACTCCTTTGCTGCACTATATGAGATGGCAGGAGAAGTGCAGTGGGTGAGGCAGCTGGTAGAAGACTTGAGTGAAGAGTGTACAGGCCCAACAGTTGTACACAAGGAGTCACAGGCTTGCATTGCCATGTCTGAGGTGGAGAATCTGAGGAATAGGTTGAAATACATAGGGGTACGGTAGCAGAATGTGAGGGAATTGGTACAGAACGGTGTTCTGAGTCTGGTCTACATTAGTTCGGAGGACAATGTAGCAGACATCCTCACTAAGGCCCACAGGTAGACAGACATGAGAGGTTGTCAGTACAGAATGGCATGGCACCGTGAGCAGAAGCTCAAAGCCCAAGGTCCTGAGTGGATGGAAGATCTAAGCCTGAGGACATGAGCGGCAGAAGATCTGGGCCAGAGTGCAGAAGCACTGAAGAAGATAAGTACCTGGAGTGATGGACAAGGTGCCTGGGGTGTCTATATCAAAAGGGTGCTGCAGCTAAAACTAGAATGCTGTTCTGGGTCTGGAAAGCATGGGTCAGAAGACAGTGTGGCCGACAGGTACACCAGGGCACTGGGTGCCGGTGGGAGGACATCGGAAGGTGTCAGGCCGGTGGGATATGACATGGTGAAACAGGGAAGGTCCATAAGAACACACTCCATGTTAAAATAAATCAAGCTTTGTGCACACATTGTACATTTTGGAGGGGATTGTTGGGATAGAGTCCCAGGGAAAATGTACAATGTGGGATATAATAGTGACTGGACAATAAAGGGTCACTGGCAGTCATGATGACAAAGCATCTTTCCACCTGGTACTGAGTCATGGGAAGTGACAGCGGAAGATAGTCACCAAGTGCAGTAAAGCACTGAAAAAGGCTGCAAAACTGCTAAGTCACCCTGGTTGAGTGAAAGGTGTCATTGTTACTCAAGAGGAAGAGGCAAGGCCAAAAGGCCACATGGAGCCCTGGCTATATAAGGGAGGTGCCTCAAGTCACAGTATGCATGGATCGTTGGTCGTGGATTGTGGATTGATGTGACAGTGTACGGTGTACGGCGTTGTATGATAGCCTTGTATATAGTGGAATTAAGATTAAAATCCTCATCTGAGAGATGCCTGTCTGCAATATCTCTTCACTCTTTCTGGAAGGGAACAGGTCCTTCTTCAGCGCACAAGCTGTTGCCTGCATCCCAGAAGGTGGTGACTCTGGTGCAAAATGTTGATGTGGAACATCACGTGCTGTGTAAGCATGCTAACAGTGTGGATATTCATTCACACTGTAGACAAGTGTTTCATAAAGTAACTACAAAACTTTATTTACAATACAAGTAACAATGTTTCACTTGGTCTTGCTGCACTTGTTATAATTGGTTACAGTTACAAATAATAATACTTTAAAACACTTCTTTCCTTGGAACACTTTCAATCACCCCCACAGGACACTCTTAGCACTTCTTTGGGTACATTTACCACTATTTCTTAACCAGCCTCTAAGGCTATCAATGCCCCCCGGGATATTCTCTTTATTAACTCCCTCACTTGGAATTTAGTATGGTTATTAGTCCCCTCTCTTCTGGACCTTAACCCTGTTCCTCTCTGGAACCTTCACTACCAGACCCTCACTGTCTGGAATCCAAACCCTAACTGACTTCCAACTGTTCCTAATGGAATTTTCCCCTTACAGCCCAACATTCTATTGGCTGTCGCCAGTTCAGTCCTGATCGGTTGTCACCAGGGCTGGCTCTAACCTGCCTTCTCTCCACTACACAGTATCCCAAGAAATCCAATTTATCACTATGGAAGTTGCATTTGGACAGCTTGATATATAATTGATTGTCCAGCAAGTGCCTTAGTACCTTCCTTACTAACTTCACATGGGAGTCCAGGTCTTGGAAATAAATCAACACATCATCTAGGTAAACCAGGACCCCTTTGAACAGCAAGTCATTCATAATTTCATTCACTAGTCACATAAACATGCCTGGACTCCCTGATGACCCAATGGCATCACTAAGTAGTTAAATGCCCCCAAAGGGCAGTTAAATGCAGTTTTATGCTCATCTCCCTCCCAGATCCATACTCAGATAGCATTCCTTAAATCTAATTTGGTGAAAATTCGGCTGGTAGACAGTCTCCCTAACATGTCCTTCATAAGTTGGAGGGGGTACTTGTTGGTATTACATATCCCATTGAGGTTCCAATAGTCTGTAAATAGTCTCAGCGGTCCATTCCTCTTTTCTCAGAAAAACACTGGGACTGCAAACATAGAGGTTAATGGGCAGATAAAGCCTCTATCCAGGTTCTTCTCTATGAATTCTTTGAGAGTTCCCATTTCAAGAGGGGTCATTGAGTACAGTTTAGGCTTGGGGGGTTGAGCTCCCAGTTCCAGCTCAATTGTGCAATCAGTCTCCTGATGGGGCAAGAGCTGGTCACACTCCTCCACAAACACCACCACCAAGTCCTGATAGAGGAGGGGTAATCAAATTGGTCCTCCTGGATGGCTTTTCCCACCTGCTCTTGCAGGTAGTCCGTTTGGATCCGCGCCACTACTGCCCTCCCTTCAGAATTTGAAGTGGGGCCCCGGGTGTGTTCCCTACATACCAGGTCCTCAAATATCAGTTCTCCCAGCCTCCACTGGATCCTGGGATCACCTGATAGCTTGAGATGGGGCCCACCAAAAATCAAATCTTTTCCCAGTGCTCTGCCACCCCAAGCCACACTGTCCCTGTTCTCTCACTGGTGGGTTCCCCCCACCAGTGAGAGAGAGTTGTCCATTTAGTGGAAGGTAATGGGATGCTCCAATTTCTTTGTGTCCAGCTTTAGTTCTGCTACAATATATGGATTTATGAAACATCAGGTGAAACCTGAGTCTATAGCTGTCACCAAGTCCCTGCTTTTCCCCCTTCTATGGTCCTCCACTTTAACTCTCAGAATGTATAGAGGGGTTCCTCCACTCACCATCAGGGTGTGGCACCTTGAGCCTAGGCCCTCCCTTCAGCTGTTGTCTGAGGCAGGCCAGAGAAGTTTCCCGCCAGCTCTGCATTGTCCTCCAACTCCATGGTGTCTGGCATTACCTTCATTTCTGCAGCATTTTGGCTGGCCACCTTGAGAACCCGACAGCCCAGTGGCCCTTTGCCTGATCTCTGCTGGTCTCCTACTGGAGCAGGAGTGGGCACTTTCTTTGGCATGGTTCTGAAACATCCCTTGTGCAGCAATGATGGTTTCTGCTATAACTGAGTTGTCCCCCTGTGCCAATATTGGTGCCTTTACACCATCACCTATACATTTTTGGACTGTGCTATTTCAGTAAGCAAAAACATCTGAGGAATGGATGCAAACTAATATATTAAGGAAGTCCTAAAAGATGCAGAAAAACCTCTAATGTGCAAAGCTTATTTTAAAATACTTCCCTAGTAGTGATTCTTGACAATTTTATTTGCTTTGCATTTCAAAGCAAACAAATTTGATTCACACTTCTCAAACTAATGTGTGAACTTTAAAACAGTTATCATTTAGATTCTAAACTTAAAACATTTCCAGGGTTTTATCTATGTGCAATAAGAGAATTTGGCACATCTACAAATACTGTTCCACTCACAGTAGTTTTAAATAATTCAGGTTTAAGTACACATGGATCTTTGGCCATGATTTCCTCATTTAATCATGTTTGCAAATTTGCTACAGTGCCATTTAATACAATTGTAATGGAGAGAACTCCAGAACAGCTTGTTCATTTCTAGATAATTCCCTGGTGATGTCAGATAGGCAGTTCAGAGACCCTAGCTGGTTATTTAGAAAGGCCAGCCAGCATAATGAGCATTGGCAAACATGAGTCAACTCTTTACCCCTTCTTCCCTTTTCATATTCAGAGAAAGGCTTCAGAAACAAAAACACATCACCATTCATATGGAAAATTGTTCATGGCTTGACTGTAGCTTCCCCAGATATTAAAAATATCCCCTATACCCAAAGCCTAAAATCCAGTTTAAATTAGGGTTTTCTAGTAGCTTGGATAAACTTGCATGCAGTCACGCTTCCTTCTCTTTGAAAACGCACTGCAGACATTTCCAATCAGTGAGTAAGCTAGAAGAATAAAAAGTAATTTTCAAAGGCTCTGACATTCTTAGAAAGTAATTTGGGGACTCTTAGCAAGAAAAATAAAATAACAACCCCAGTTATTTGCAATAGAGAGTTTTTACAAAGATTTTATGGCCTAATGCAGATAATCCCCCTTTCACCTGTGCACCAGAATTTGTGTGCTATTTACATTGGGAAGAAGAAGCCAGAAAATTCTTTATTTGCTCTTAAGATTTTTGCCTACTTCAGCATCCTAAGGGTAAAATTTATCTAATTCTGATTGTTATTTTCCCTCAGCATAATTGACTAGATTTGGATAATTGTAGATAGTAGACTACTTTTCAAATCTTTCCTATTTGAAGGACATAAAAAAGTTACAACCCAAATTTAGTATTAATAAGGCTGAACATACATGGATCTGAACCCAGACTTTCCAAAAAAGAGCACTCATATCACTGGATGGATAAATCTGCTGAATATCACAATATGCTGCAATAGCATTATTATTCCACTTTTATTGCTATGGAAGTCTCCTGTGGAATCCTGGGATTTGCATTTCAGGGAAGGGCATTTAGAATTCTCAGCCAGATTGCTCTTGGGCCTCACTAAACTGCAAACCCCAGAATTCTGCAGAAGGCAGCCATAGCAGTAAAAATGGAGTGAAAGTGCGATAACAGTGGAATGTGATATTGACCTCAGTTTGATCTTATTCCACATTTGAATTATTATAATCTCTAGATCTTTCTACAACTGTTTAACTGTTTAACAGTTGTATGAGAGACGAAAAGCCAGACAACTTGTCTCCAACATAACCATGTAAGAAAATTTCCAATGAAAATATTTTGCACAAAAACAAATGAAATGTTCATTAATGTGAAAATGTATTGGGAAAATGCACAAAAATTATCATAATCTTGGAAAGAAAACTTATGAAGTTATTCTTTCTTTCATGTGAGAATGAAATAAGCTAAAATGTATGTCTCAAATTTTATCTCACTCTAGTTGTTGTTCTTTATCTGGCCCTTCTCTGGTATACTTTTTCAATTATTTACTTTTTGTTATCTGCCTTCATGTTAACGCCAGCTATAATATAGTATAATATTAAAAGGAGATTTGCCATTACCATCCACTAAAGATGAGAAATAGAATGGCTTATCCATTTGACCTATTTTGAACCTGTGTCTCTCAGCATCCTTTTACAACACTCAAACCACTACACCTTGCTGGGTCCAATATAAAGTGTAGCAATGTTTTAATGCCTTTAGGAAAATCTTTCCAATATCAGGGGAAGAGTGCCAGGATGAAAGCAGAATGAGTTGGAAAGATTAAGTGCTCAACTGTTTTTTCAAAATTATATATTTTATTTATTTATTTATTTATTTTAAAAGCTTGTGGAATTATTGGCTTTAGGAGGGACTGAATCTGTATAATCTCTGAGTAGACATAATGGCTTGTGCAATTATTTTTATACTAGTGTAGTACCCAAACAGATTTTTTTTTGCTACAGAACTTAGAGCAAGTCAAGGTATTCTGACACCAGAGGTAGAATATCCTAGTGACACATCTCATTCCTGGCAGTAACAATGTGGTAGATTTGGTGGCGGCCTCAATCTGCCTAATGATTGGCCATTGACAGACCTTTCTGTTTCCAGTTTACAGGATAACTTCCTCCATGATCCTGAATGTGCGTGAAACTAAAGGATGGATGTGTCTGATGATATCACAGAGGAAAGTGAAGTGTCATCTGTGAACTGATCTTTAGTGTGTATTTTGGCTTGTTATAATTTTAAAAAAACACACACCTTAGTTTTTGGTTAGAAAATACTTGGTCACTTTGAAAGTAATTCACATGACTCATGAAATGAGGCTTAGTGGGAAGAGTCTGACCTTTTCAGCATGAAGTAAATAACCTTCTCATGCAACATCAAAGAAAATAACTCTAATCTATGATTTTGGATACTGAAACAGTGAGGGTCCTAGTCAATATAAGGCATACACAAAACCAAACCTTCATACTTCAAAAGCAAGCATGGATGCTCAGGGTGGGAAAGCATTGTTCCCCTTGCACTTTTAAAACTGTCACTCAAATGTGTAAAATATTTTAATGAATGAGTCCTCCAAGTGATGTACTGAGTGCTATTTCACAGCTCCATATGTAGAACAGAAGTAGTTCTACAACAGCTACATTCAATTTGGATATTAGATGTTAAAATATAGGCCTTGATCCAGTGAATGAGTCAAATTTACAATGTGATTCTATGCATATCTACTCAGAAATAAACATCACTGAATTCAGTTAAAAGCACTCTTAGGTAAATGTGCATAGTATTGTAATATTAAGCACTTTATGTGCATAGTATTGTAATATTAAGCACTTTTACACACATCCTTCATCTGAAATAGAACTGAAACAGAATTTTGCCTGAATGAGGATGTGAAATGCAAATATAAAGTGTATGTATCCAAGTGAGAATTAGCCATTCTCATTTCTTTGGCCCCTACTCTCTCTGTGTTTTGCATTAGTATAACTTTATTGATATCTAAATGCTAAATTTTAAGATATAAGCTTTGGAATTGGGAATGTGACTGCTTCCTATAAAATTCGCCACACAATAAATATGAAGCTGCAATTAGAGTCTGCATTTTAATTCATTACCTGAAGCATAAGTTATTTCTTTTCTCTGTATCTGCACAGAGATGGCTTCCCTTCGTTCTTATTTTTTTTAAAATCACTTTGTTAGTTTTCAGTTTAAAATATATTGGGAACTACTAAATAACCTAAAGGTACCAGATCCTGACTGATCTTGGAAACTAAGCAAGGTTATCCCTGGTTAGTACTTGGATGGGAGACTGAATGAATACCAGGTGGTGTAGGCTCTATTTCAGAGGAATGCACTGGCAAAACCACTTCTGGGTATTCCTTGCCTAAGAAAATTCTATGAAATTCATGGGGTCACCATAAATCAACAGACAATCTGGAGGCATATACACACAATGAACCAAAGTTGGGTGCTTTCAAATCAGTTCTAATGGGAGCCAGTTAAACATTTGCTGGGGTACTGTCAAATAATTGGAACCTGTGTAGATTTGGTTGGATCAGGCCCACTGTTTCTCTCCTTGTTTGGCTTCCACAGCAGTACAATGGTGAGTGGATAAAGGCATTACTGTTGCTCTTTCTTTCTCAGTATTCAAAAAAAATATATGTTTTTGAAAGATGTCAGATTGCAATGGCAAAATGATTTCTGGGTCTTTTCTTTCTTTTCTTTTCTTACTTTCTTTTTTTCAGTGGGGGTATCAAATGAAGCATGTTATGCAAAAGGTCATCAGTCACTTTATAGCAAGTATGGGCAATAAAATGCATTAGAGTGAAGGATGGTATATTGTCTGTTCCTTTTCTTGGACATTCTTTTTGGGTGACATTTTGTTGCAATTATCACCACATATAAACTGTAATCAAACACACTGTCTGTCATGGAGCACTTAAAGACCTAGAATCTGCAAGCATCAAAACATCTAAACACAAATGTTCTGTGGCATATATACAAACAAACAAAACACACAGGCACATATTTCTTAGAAGAACTTGGTCAAATGATACATGTCATAAGCTTAGGGAAGGAGGTTCCTAAATATTTCTAAGAATGTGGTCTTCTCCTTTTGAGCCTTTCAAGTCATCTAACAATAATTTGAATCTGTCTAGATTTTAAAGTGAAAGGATGGAGAGAAGTTTTTGAGTTTTTTAAAAATAAATTTTATATTTTGGCATTATTGACAATCATTATTTTTACACACACACACACACACACACACACACACACTGATATACCCACAATTTACTATAAAACCATCAACATTAATGTATAATTATCAATTAATTATCCCAATAACCCATAAATTAATATTCCTTCTACTATTACCCTTCCCTCCCTCCCACTTCCACCTCCCTAGGGAACAAGATTATCATTTATTCAAAATCCCTTTTCTTTGATATGGAGAATTATATTAATTGTATCTTTTATAATTTTGCATCCCTCCTCTTCTTTAGCTATTTCTATTAGTTTATTCTATTTCCTTAGCCAATCACTTCCTTTAATAATAATAATAAAAATTATTTTTATCCCACCCTTTGGGAACCCAATCAGGGTGGCTTACAACAATTAAAAATACATAATATCCAGAACAATCCCTCCCCCCCCTTAAAACAGCATTAAATCAAAAAAAGATTAAAACAATAAATCCAACAACATAAAATTTAAAACACATTTAAAAGAAAAATATATATATAACAAGGCACAGCTTAACCAGCGGCAATGATCTTCATCCATCAAAATGGGCCCACGCAAAGATCACCGAGGTGGGGGAACCTGAGGCCGGGACAATTAGTCTGGAAAGGCCTGCAGGAAGAGATCCATCTTGACAGCTCTTTTAAAATCGTCTAATGATGTTAACTGACAGATCTCATCCGGCAGGCCGTTCCAGAGCTTGAGAGCGACAACTGAAAAAGCCCTCTGGGAGGTAGCCGCAAGCTTCGATTTTTGAGGCTGCAGCAGATTCCTCCCAGAGGACCGGAGAGTGCGGGGAGGATTGTATGGGAGGAGGCGATCCCTAAGATAGCTTGGACCCAAGCCATTTAGGGCTTTAAAGGTGATAACCAACATCTTGTACTGGCCCCGGAAGCTGATAGGCAGCCAGTGGAGGGACCTCAAAACCAGAGTAATGTAGTCCCTCCTAGATGTTCCTGAGACAAGCCTGGCTGCCTTATTTTGAACCAGCTGTAATTTCCGAAACAAGCACAAAGGTAGCCCCATGTAGAGCGCATTACAGAAGTCAAGGCGTGAGGTTACCAGCACATGCACAACAGTCTCGAGATCCCTTACTTCCAGAAAAGGGCGCAGCTGGCGTATCAGCCGAAGCTGATAACAGGCGCTCCTGACTGTCGCATTTACCTGATTTGTCATCAGGAGCGATGAGTCAAGGAGCACCCCCAGACTGCAAACACAGTCACTGGGGGGGAGTGTGACTCTGTCCAGGACTGGAGGTTGCAACCCAATTCTTGGTTTCGGGGCTGCTACCGTGAGCACCTCCATCTTGTCTGGATTCAACTTCAATCTGTTTTTCCTCATCCAGCCCATTACCTCTTGCAGACATTCATTGAGAGAGGAGATGCCATTAGAATTTGAGGCCGACGAACGAGACACGGAGAAATAGATTTGGGTGTCGTCAGCGTACTGATAACACCCAGCACCATAACTCCGTATAATCTCACCCAGCAGCTTCATATAGATGTTAAATAACATCGGGGACAAAATAGCTCCCTGAGGGACCCCACAAGTGAGCTCCCTCTTGCTGGAGCTACTGTCCCCGAGCAGCACCCTCTGGGACCTACCTGAGAGGAAGGACCGGCACCACTGCAAAGCAGTGCCCCCGATACCTAGCCCCGTCAGGCAACCCAAGAGGATGCCGTGATCTATTGTGTCAAAAGCCGCTAAGAGGTCTAGGAGCACCAACAGAGTCACACTACCCCTGTCATGCTCAGAAGCAGATCGTCGGTCAAGGCAACCATGGTAGTCTCAACCCCAAAGCCTGTCCTGAAGCTGGTTTGAAATGGGTCTAGATAATCGGCTTCATCCAAGACAACTTGGAGCTGAAGAGCAACCGTCCTCTCGATCACCTTGCTCAAAAATGGGAACAAAGAAACAGGCCTGTAGTTACTCATATCCAGGGGGTCCAGGGAAGGTTTTTTCAGAAGCGGCCTAACAGCCGCTTCCTTTAGACAAGATGGAACATGTCCTTCCCTGAAGGATGCATTGATGATGTCTGTGAGGAATCTTTTCAATGCATTCCCCCCCCCCCCCCCGGATGGCCAGCCATGATGGGCAAGGGTCGAGAGGGCAGGTTGTCTTCCTCACCTTACCAAGCAGCTTGTCCACATCCTTGGTACTCATGGATTGCTTCAGGATAACTCCATCTATGGAGTCGCTGGACACCTCGCCTATAGATTCTGTTACAACGGTGGCGTCTAAGTCAGCTCTTATCTGAGAGATTTTGTCTGCAAAGAAGCTGTTAAATGCATCACAGCAGGCCGTCGTTGGGTTAAGTAAGGGATTTGGCACAGAGGGCACCTGCGTCATCTCCCTCACCACCTTAAATAGCTCTGCTGGACGGGACTCTGCAGACACAATGCGTGCAGAGGAGAAAGCTCTCTTCGCTGCATGCATTGCCTCCCAATAGGAACAAAGAAAGTTCCTAGGACTCAGATAGGAGTCGAGTCTTCTGTCATCTGCGCTCTAGTTGTTGACCAACCCGCTTCATCCTCCTAAATTCTGGCGTATACCAAGGCCTACGGTTTGTCGCGGGATGGCAAGGATGCTTGGAAGCGATCGTGTCGATAGCCCTGGTGAGATCGATGTTCCAAGTATTGACCAGAGCGTCGACAGGGTCACCGGCATTCCCAACTATTAAACCAGGGGTAGGCAACCTTTCCCCTTTAAGGGCCGAGGGACTTCAGCTCCCAGAAGCCTCAGCCATGTTGGACAATAGTCCCATGTTGGCCAATAGCTCCTGGGATTCTGGGAGCTGAAGTCCCTCGGCCCTTAAAGGGGAAAGGTTGCCTACCCCTGCATTAAACCCTCCAAGGCTTTCTGGAATCCAATTGGATCCATTAGCCTTCAAGGGCAGACTTTCAATTGACCCATATACCCCATTCTTCTTTCTAACAAAAAATAAATCATTATATATTCCAAAATATAATATTGCCATCTATCTATCTTCCAGGAAAGTTCCACTTGTGAAGTTCTGCTTATTTTGTTAAGTTGAAGGCTTTCACGGCTGGCATCCATGGGTTTTTGTGGGTTTTTCAGGCTGTTAGGCCATGTTCTAGAAGAATTTCTTCTGCTTATTTCACCCCCTTCCAACCTGTAATAATAATTCTTGCTTCAGTGCTGAGTCTAAGGTCCAAATAGTTAGAAGCTGAAGAAAAGCCATTGATTCAGTTAAATCAACCTGTAACAGAAAATTGAAGCTAGCTTACATATCTAATTTTCCCCTTTGTATTTCTGTTCCATAATGTACAAGTTAAAAGGTAAGGTATAAATGCAACAAGCAGGTGTTTGAAAAATATGAGTCTTATTACGGGGACATTTGTTGAAAAGTCAGCACTGGCTACTGTTCATTGGAGTTTATCACATGGGGACCATGTTCATTGGAGTTTCCAACTGTTCATTGGAGTTTATCACATGGGGACCTCCTTCCCAATAATGATTAAAGAGGCTGCAACCAACAAAAGAGTGCAATGCATGAATGATTTTCACACGCAGAACACAATAACAACAAGAAAGAGGGTAGAACGTGCATTTGGTTTTCACACAGATATGTGTAAATCCTGATAATGGTTTGGGAATCACTTTTTTTGCATGTGCACACAGAAGAAGTAGCTGTGTCACCAGAAATGACCCAGAGAAATAAACAATTTTATTTACACAATTTTTTTTATAAAAATATACTGTACTGTCCCTTATTTTCCAAGAAATGGTATCCAACCTAAGTAAAAAGAACAAAATATTACCCAAAGAAGTAGGAAAGGTAATAAAACAGCATAAAGGGCTGTGTCCTTCTTGGCAATTTGTGTCCCTGCCTTCCCTGGGTGACTGTTCCTTTAAAATCCCCAGTTAATGGGAAAGGGTGAGGGAGAAGAGACATTCACACAGACTAGGGAGAAGCAAAGTTGCCTTGTCTTAGCAACTGATCCTTTAAGAGTCCTGGCTACGTGACCCAAAGAACCATGGGAAATCCAGCAACAAATGCAGAAACAGAGAGAATCCCGCAAATGGCTTTCACACTTGAGCAATTGAGCAAAAAAAAAATAAAAAAAATAAAAAATAAAAAAGGAAGTCACAGAAATGAATTTACGGTATTTTCCAAAATATGCCTATTTGCTTTCATGTCACTTTCCTTTCAGATTCCAAGCAGTTTGTGCACAACATCATGCGAAAGCCATTTGCACAATTGAGCCTAATATGCTGGATAACTACGGGTTCTGACCCATTTAAACTTCCAATTTTTCCCGTGTGATAAACTCCATTGTTGAGCAAGCACTTGGTGGCAAAACTGAATCTGTGGCTGCTTAACATGTAAAAAAAGCTTTTGGAAACAGGATGCTAACTGAGATTTTCAGTCCAGTGATATTTCTACTGCACTGTTGTTGTTAGCAGCCCTCAAGTCAATCTTGATTCATGGTGACCCTCCAAGACTCCCTATCCTGCATTTCTTAGGTCCTGAAGAGTCAGGCCCATTCACCTATCTGACATGCAGTCTTCCTTTCTTTCTACTGCCTTTACCTTTCCTAGCAGAATTATCTTTTTTAATGAGTCATGCTTTCTTGTGATGTAGCCAAAGTACAACAGCCTCAGTTTAATCATCTTGTCTTCCAGGGAGAGTTCAGGCATGATCTGCTCAAGTACCAATTTGTTTGTCTTTTTGTCTATCCAGGGCATTCTCAGCACTCTTCTCCAGCATCACATCTCAAATGAGTTGATTTTCTTTTTATCCACTTTTCTTCACAGATAGCAACAAAAAATCAACTGTGTAAGACTTCTTTTGGATCATACCACACATAAACCAACTGGCAGCTTGCAATATTTGCAAGCCTACAGACAATTCTAGCATTCTATGCATGTTCAGAAAACAGATCCACTCTTTCTCTCTCTTTGACTGCACAAGACTATACATTTAGACAAGGAGGCATTGCTTCAGTTTCTTCCACCAACGTAACACAGGCAATGTTAACTGGTTAATGACTGAAGACTTCAGCCCAGTTCACACTTGCTGGAGTTCAGTGAATTTGTGTTGAACCTAAGTTGAACCTAAGATCAGATAGGCTTTAGAAAGTGGTCTCCAAGATAACATGTCACTTAGAAACAGAATGAAGGGGGGAGGAGCCACGAGCGATGGTGTGAACAGCCACCATTGTTTTCTCCTGAAAGTTAAAACAAATAACTTAAAGAACTTCTTCTAAATGGAACAAAGACTATGAGTAATTACAAATAAATAAATTGGAAGGGGAGGAGAACAGAATGGAACTGTTTAAATAAAGCTTTAAAGAGAAGAAAGAAAAATAAACAGTTTTTTTTAAGTGGCACTGCCAGCCGGATGGTTGTTACACTAAGTGGATGTTAAGATTTAAAAAATAAAAGCAAATTAAAACAACCTAAATATATGGGACAGTGATTGTGAAGAACTGAAATATAGAAATATTAATTAAAGTATAAATAAATAAAGAGAGAAAATACAAAACTGTGTGTCGTAACGAAGACACAATACTGATTAGAAGTTGGCAGATGTCCAAGAGCCAAAAAAAAGGGGGTCTCAAGCAGACAGTTTTAAGTTGGAAGGAATCTAAATAATAATAATACTAATAATAATAATAATTTATTTTTACCCCGCCTTTAGCCAAGGCTATCAAGGCGGCTTACATTAAAATAATAACCCACACATTATAAGAAACATATAACCCCCCTTAAAAATATATTAAATTGACATCAATTAAAATCTAATTTAAAAACACCAATAATAATAAACAAGGAAACAATTTCCAAGTACATCAGAGGCTAGTCAAGCCCAGTGGGCAAGGCCATATTAAGAGAAAGGAAGTCAAAGAGAAACAACTACTGGGGGAGGATTAGATCTCGAGTTAGCTTTATTCTGGATAACCCTGCTGGAAGAGATCTGTCTTGATGGCTTTTTTAAAGCCATCTAAGCTGGACATCTGACGGATCTCTTCCGGCAAGGCATTCCAGAGTCTAGGAGCAGTGGTGGAGAATGTCCTCTGGGAGGTTGTAGTCAGTCTAGTTCTTGTTGATTGAAGAAGCTTCCTCCCAGAGGACCTGAGGGAATGGGGTGGATTATATGGAAGAAGGCGATCCTTGAGGTAAGCTGGGCCCAAGCCATGTAGGGTTTTAAAGGTCATTACCAACACCTTATACCAGGGGTAGGCAACCTTTCCCCTTTAAGGGCCAAGGGACTTCAGCTCCCAGAAGCCTCAGCCATGTTGGCCAATAGTCCCATGTTGGCCAATAGCTCCTGGGATTCTGGGAGCTGAAGTCCCTCAGCCCTTAAAGGGGAAAGGTTGCCTACCCCTGCCTGTGCTCGGAAACCTATAAGCAGCCAGTGGAAAGATTTTAGAATCAGTGTAATGTGATCACTTCTTGATGTACCAGTGATCAGCCTGGCTGCAATGTTTTGTACTAATTGCAGTTTCTGAGTTAGGTATAAAGGTAGCCCATGCAGAGTGCATTGCAGAAGTTGAGTCCTGAGGTTACCAGTGCATGTACTATGGTTTCTAGGTCCCTTACTTCCAGAAAAGGGTGCAGCTGGCATATCAGCCGAAGCTGATAACAGGCACTCCTGACTGTCACATTCACCTGATCTGTCATGTGAAGCGACGAGTCTAGGAGAACCCCCAGACTGTGGAAACAGTCCTTAACAGAGAGCGTGACCCCATACAGAAGTGGTGGTCACAACCCAATCTCTGGTTTGGGGGTCCCTACCATAAGTACCTCCATTTTGTCTGGATTCAGTTTGAGTCAGTTTTTCCTCATCCAGTCCATTATCGCTTCAAGACATTGATTGAGGGGAGAACCGCCACCTGCTGTCATGGCAGCTGACCGAGACATGGAGCAGAATATTTGAGTATCATCAACATATTGGTAACATCCCACTCTATGTCTCCTGATGATCTCTCCCAGCGGCTTCATATAAATGTTGAACAACATTGGGGACAGAATGGCACCCTAAGGGATGCCACATTTTAGCTCTGTTTTTGATGAGCAACTGTCCCCGAGAGCCACCCTCTGGAATCTGCCCGAGAGAAAGGAGTGGAACCACTGCAGAACAGTGCCTCCAACTCCCAATTCTCTCAGGCACTCCAAAAGGATGTTATAGTCTATAGTATCGAAGGCCACTGAGAGGTCCAAAAGCACTAACTGGGTCACGCTTCCAAGGTCATCTACCAGAGCGACCATGGCCATCTCCACTCCATATCCAGGCCTGAAGCCGGTTTGAAATGGATATATCTAGAAAATCAATTTCATCCAAGATCACTTGGAGTTGAAAGGCGACGGCTCACTCGGTCACCTTGCTCAGGAATGGTAAATGTGAGACTGGTCTATAATTTTTCATATCCAGGGGTCCAGGGAAGGTTTCTTCAGGAGTGGTCCAATGACCGCCTCCTTTAGGCTTGATGGAACAACTCCTTCCCTAAGGGATGTATTGATGACCCTCTTAAGAAAGGTCATCAAGGCATCACCCCCCTGGACGACCAGCCATAATGGGGAGGGATTGAGGGGGCACGTCATCTTCCTTACTTTTCCAAGGATCTTGTCCACATCATCGGTACGATCCAGTTTAATCTCATAAATGGGTTTACTGGACACCTCATCAGTCACTTCTGTTATAATCCTGGCATCTAAGTCAGCTCTTATCTGAGAGATTTTATCTGCAAAATAGCTGTTAAAAGTGTCACAGCAGGCTGTTGTCGGGTTAAGTAAAGGGTTCTGCACAGGTGGAGTGTGTGACAGTTCCCTCACCTCCCTAAACAGTTCTGCTGGACGAGATTTCACAGATGTAATATGGGCAGAGGAGAAGGACTTCTTCACTGCCCGTATTGCCTCTCGATAGGAATGCAGAAAGTTCCTATGATGAGTTTTGTCAGATAAGAGTCGGATTTTCCGACAGGTGCACTCCAACCCACTTCATTTTCCTAAGTTCTTCTGTGAACCAGGGATGATGATTTGGAGCAGGTTGGAAAGGATGCTTGGGAGCGATTGCGTCGATAGTTCTGGTGAGATCGGTGTTCCAAGTATTCACCAGGGCTTCAATAGGATTGTCGGCTTTACCAACCAAGAAACCCTCCAAGGCTTTCTGGAATCCAATTGGTTCCATTAGCCTCTGAGGGCGGACCATTTTAATGGGTCCTCCATCCCCTGTGGGATGGGCAATGGCTCTTAGTTCAACCTTGACCAGGAAATGATCTGTCCATGACAGAGCTGACGTATTTTTTACCTCCACCCACAGATATGCCTGCTTCCTACTAAAGACCGCATCGAGAGTATGACCTGCCGAGTGTGTAGGCCCAATAACCAGTTGGGATAGGCCCATGTCCATCATGGAATCCATGAACTGCTGAGCCGCACCTGTTAAACTGGTCTCGAGTGGAATGTTGAAGTCGCCCAGAACTCAAAATCTGGGCAACTCCAGCAACAACTCTGGGACCAGCTGCATCAGCTCAGATAGGGAGTCTGTTAGGCAACGGGGTGGACGGTATACCAACAGAATCCCTATACTATCCCTGGTTTTCAGGCTCAGGTACATACTCTCAAAATGGTCTGTTTTCGGGGTAGGTATCCTGGTCAAGGAAAGATTGTTTTTGTGAACCAGAGCCACGCCTCCCCCCTCACCCACTTTTCCTCACCTGCTCAAACACAGAGTACCCAGCTGGGAGAGCTTGATTCCAAGTAATGACCCTATTCCCCCCCCAGCCAGGTTTCCGTAAAACATGCCAGGTCCATGAGAAGATGGGCATCTTTAGACAGCTTTAAAAAAGCAATCAAGACGGATCTTTTCCGGCAGGCCTTTCCAGGATAGAAAAATCCCGGCCTCAGGCCCCTTCTGAGGCCCCTACTTTTCCCCTCTTTTCCTTTCTTTAAGGGAACTCTATCCGCCTCCCTGAAAGCCATCTGTTACATTGCCGCAGTCCTCTGTTTCGCTGTATAATTGTGACTGTTGTTTTAATGTTGTTTTAATTCTAATTATTTTAATTTGTAATAGATTTAATAACTTTTTAAGGGGTGGGTGGGATGTAATTTGTTTTTACTATTGTATTGTATTTTATTGTGAGCCACCTCGATTGATCCCAAAGGGACAGGCTATAAATAAATTGCATTATTATTATTATTTATTATTATTATTATGGATGATATGGGCTTTGTTTTTCACCAACTTGACATTACAAAGGAGAAAGGTGAGGTTCCATGGCAAGGTCGGTAAGCTCCCCAACTTACTTTGGGCAACAGAGTGGTCTGAAGGCAGGATCGCTCCACTCTGTTCTTGCCATATCTTCCCCTGCCCCATATCACCTCAATTGCTGCTCCCAGAGAGTCATTTATCAGCTCTCCCCCACTATGCTGCATCCGATCAGTTGTTTTATAAGCCCCTGGAATCCCAACACAAGATACCCGCAAATACACAACCCAGGCATCTTATTTACTCCAATTCTGTCTCTACATATTTAGATGGTGAGAGATTGGGTGGGCCTTTTGGCCTTCTCGAGTCCTACCCAGCTCTGCCCGGCCTTTCAACAGCCTTGGTGCTGCTCTCTCTGCCACAGGTGGTAGTAGTCAGTTCTGGGCTCTAGGCTACCCACCACCTCATTGTTCCTGCCTCAACTTTGGCTGCTCAGCTGGTGGAAAGGGAAGGGCGGGTCCAACTCTCCCTGCTTGGCTCTTGGATTGGCTTCCAATTTTATGCCCCACTCAAGTCCTCCTGGCTCCCATTGCCGCCGCTGCTGCTAGCTGCTTCTGCAGCTTCTTCCAGGGGTGGTGGTGAGTTGGGCGGGCCTTTTATGCCACGGAGTCCTCCCGGCCCTCACCTCTGCTGCCGCTAGCCACTTGTGGAGACAATGCAGAAAACCAGAACAGGAGCCAAACCTAAGGAACTCAAAGAACACCAAGGTTCAGCAGTTCTGGGGAAAAAGCCAGATTCTGATGAAGGAATGAAAACATGGCTCACAGTTGCTAGTCAAACAGCAACAGAAAATAATGAAATCTTAAAAGACACTATCACAAAAAATAATGCCACATTATCAGAAGTTATATCTAAGAAAATTATGAATGAAATGAATACATCTTTTGAGAATAATAATAATAATAATAATAATTTTTATTTGTATCCCACCCCTCTGCCAAGCAATCGGGGTGGCGTACAGAGTTCAAAACATCAAAATAGATTACATCAAATCAACTCCCATCCCTCATTTCCATCCCCACTCACCCCCGAAACAATTCAACAAAACAAATTAAAAAACAATATACAATACAATATAAAATATACAATTACAATATAAAAATACATAATAGCATTGTAGCTGGGAAATGTATAACTGGGGAAGGATTTTAAGCTCTTCCCAGTTCCCCAACCATGCTCCAGCCACAGCTGTGCTGTTGGTGAAAATCAAAGTCCAATTATAATCAAAAGCTGGAAGCTGGAGGGGATTTTAAAGCCTCCGGTGCTCCTCCCGAACAGTGCAGGTGAAACTGGTCCTCCGAGGGCTGCTGGGTGGCCAGCAGTCCTCCACGGCTTCAGGGAGGCCGCCACTTGCTGGGTGGTGCTGGCGGAGTAGCCTCCAGTCCAGCTGCTCAGGTGGTGGAAAGGGAGGGGCTGGTCCCAACTCTCCCCGCTTGGCTCCTGGAGCTTTTGGAGCTGCTGTTGCCTCTGAGGAGGCTAAGAGTCTTAAATAGCCTCCAGTTCAGCTGCTCAGGTGGTGGAAAGGGAGGGGCTGGTCCCAACTCTCCCCGCTTGGCTCCTGGAGCTTTTGGAGCTGCTGTTGCCTCTGAGGAGGCTAAGAGTCTTAAATAGCCTCCAGTCCAGCTGCTCAGGTGGTGGAAAGGGAGGGGCTGGTCCCAACTCTCCCCGCTTGGCTCCTGGAGCTTTTGGAGCTGCTGTTACCTCTGAGGAGGCTGAGTCTTAAATAGTCTCCAGTCCAGCTGCTCAGGTGGTGGAAAGGGAGGGGCTGGTCCCAACTCTCCCCACTTGGCTCCTGGAGCTTTTGGAGCTGCTGTTACCTCTGAGGAGGCTAAGAGTCTTAAATAGCCTCCAGTCCAGCTGCTCAGGTGGTGGAAAGGGAGGGGCTGATCCCAACTCTCCCCGCTTGGTTCCTGGAGCTTTTGGAGCTGCTGTTATTATTAAAAAAGAGATCCGGCAAATAGATAAAAAAGTACAATCAATACAAATTGAACAGAAAGCTTGGAACACTCAATGAGATTGGACCAACTTGAAAGAAAAATCATTGACTTGCAGGATCGCAATCGAAGGAATAATCTTCATATTCGTTGCTTTCCTGAAACATCAAATGAAACACCGAAAACTCTGAAGATAGAGATTTTTAAATGGCTGCAAAGTATTGTTCCTCAAATTACCTGGGATGAGAAGGAAGTGGAGTGTTTACATAGAGCATCAACTTTTAAGAGAGGACTGGTTCCCAGAGATGTAATCATGAAAATAACAAGCTTCTACAAGAAAGATCTTTTAATGAAAGAAATTAGGAAACTCTCAGGATCACTGAAATATGGAGACAATACAATCGAAATCTATAATGATTTTTGCCCAGAGACTGTCAGCTGGAGAAGAGGAATTAAGCCTTGCATTCTTTTGCAAAAGAATAGAATAAGATACAGCTGGGGTTACCCCATTTTTCTGAAATTTCAATAGAAAGGGAAGCAACACAAGATTTATTCTCTGGAATAAGGATTGGATTTGTTGAAGCAACTGGATCTGAACCAGCAAGAAGAAGACAGCGACAAGGGTGCAGCTGGAGGAGACAAAGGGGGGTTGCAGACTGCCAGAAATAGTGCAAATTGAGTCCACTTTTAGGGTTAGGGTTAGGGTTAGGGAATAATGGGGACTGTAGTTTATTGTGGCACCAGAGCTTTCTGACAGAGAAAAAAAAATCCCATGATTCCCTAGCACTAACCCTAACCCTAAAAGTGGACTCAATTTGCACTATTTCTGGCAGTCTGCAACCCCCCAAAGAACTATAGAAAATAAGGACAAAGATGTTAAAAATTTTTTTAAAAGAGGACATAACAGGAGAGACAATTAATAAACAACCAGGAGGAGAAATTTGATCACACATCGGGAGGCATGGCTTTTTCTTCACCCTCTCCCCCCCCCCCCCCCGCCGGGAGGGCTAGTAAAAGCCATGGGCAAGGTTTGGTACCTTGGGGAAGGAGGGGGGTAAAAATGTATATGTGGGTAGGGGGATGGGAGGGAGGGGTTGGAGGGATAGGGAGAGATAGGGAAGCTGGGGGTATGGGCAGCACATTAAAGAGCTTAGTTAGAAGATTTAGAAAAGTAACATGATTAATAAAATAAGGATAGCAACATTAAATGTGAAAGGATTGGGGTCTGTAATTAAATGGAAAAGAATAGAATTATTGTTGAAGAAAGAAAAAGGAAACACATCAAGCAAAATTAGGAACAAATGCATTTAAGATGAATTGGGTTGCTACTTATGAAAAAGCATATGGTACTACAAAAGCAAGAGGGGTAGCAACCATAATCTCTAAGAAATGTGGTTTTGATGTGTTAAAAGTGAAGATAGATGAAAAAGGAAGATTTGGTCTTATACAAGGAATTATAGGAGGAGAAAAATATTTGTTGGTTAATGTGTATGCTCCAAATGAAAATCAAAAAGAATTTTATGAAAAAGTATTCAAGGAAATGGAAGATATGCAGGAAGACTATACAATTATGGCAGGAGATTTTAATATGGTTATGGATGAATGCAAAGATAAATCAGATCCAACAATAAAGGATAGATGAACTAATATTACACCCCTGAACAAGATAATGAAAGGGAAAAAAATTAACAGTCGTATGAAGATTGATTAAAGGGGATGAAAAGAATTATAGTTACTATTCAGCAGTTCATAAAAACTATTCTAGAATAGACTTTATTTTTGTATCTAAAAATATGGTTTCAAAGGTACTAAATACAGAAATAGAAGGGATAAGAGTTACAGACCATACAATAGTAAATATGGATTTTATAGTTAAAAAGGATTATAGAGAAGCAAAGAGATGGATGTTAGACACCAGAATACTTAATAATAAAGATATAGTGGGTAAAATTGAAAAAGAATGGCAAAATATTTGGGATATTAATAATAAAGAGGTTTCTCAAGCTCTGTTATGGGATACTATGAAAGCGGTTACAAGAGGAATTTGCATTAGGGAAACATATAACTTAAAGAGATGACAGGAAGAGAGGAAAACAAAATTAGAATGGAGCTTTAAAAATTAGATAATGATTACATAAAGGATAGGAGTAAAAGCATATATAGAGAATTACAAGGGGGGGGGAAGGAATTAGAGAAATTAGAGATAGAACAGGTCCAGAAAAATTTAATATATATAATAATAATAATAATAATAATAATAATAATAATTTTTATTTATATCCCGCCCCTCTGCATAGCAATCAGGGTGGCTTACAACATTACAATTTCCATGCATTAAACAGAACATAAAATCCCAAATATAGCAATAAAAATTCTAAAATATCGGTGAGATCAACACAGAAGAAAGAGAAAAATATGATTGGTGTTATAAGGGATAAAACAGGGAAAATGTGGATGATGATGAAAGAAAAGATAAAGATATTTGAAGAGTATTATAAAGAATTCTATTCAACAGGGAATAAATCAATGGAAAAAATTGAGGAATATATTAAAAGAATATTTGAAAATAAAAATAGAGGAAGAGGACAAAGAAATAATGGAGCAAGCGGTGGTTGGGACCAGAATATTATAAAACTTTAAAAAAGATATTAATACCTAAATTGGAGGTATTATATATTAAAATTTTAAATGGAGAAAGGATCCCACCATCATAGGATCATTGATAATACTGATTCCAAAACCAAATAAAGATTTAACAGATCCAGGATCATATAGACCAGGATATATAGACCTATATCCATGGTAAATCAAGATGCTAAAATATTAACAGCAATAATTGCAAAAAGAATGAATAAGTTTATATATAAATATCTTCAAAACTATCAATGTGGATTCGTACAAGGAAGGCAAATGTCAAATTTAATAGGAAGAGTACTAAATAAAATAAATATAATAGGGAAGAGTAAACAAAAAGCAGGAATAATGACACTAGATATATATAAAGCTTTTGATTGTGTGGAATGTCCAGCATTAAAAATAACATTAAATAAATTAGGTATGGGGGGAAAGATTAGAGGATTAATAAATCAAACAATACAGCAGTAGTAACAGTAAATGATGGACTAACAGATCTAATTCTAATTTCCAGAGGTACAAGGCAAAGCTGTCCCCTTTCCCTGATTTTATGTGCAATAATTATTGAAATGTTAGCAAATGCTGTTAGGGAAGATGAAAATTTTGAAGGAACTGGGATTAAAAAATTAAATATGATAGGTTTATTTGCACATGATTCCCTATTGACAATTAAAGATCCACTTTTAAAAATAGACAAAGTAAGACAACATTTAAAGGAGTTTGAGCAAATGTCAGGCCTACGAGTAAACTGGAATAAATCAGAGTTAATGCTGTTTAATTATACAGAAACAGAAGAACAAGATTTCCTAAAGGATAAAATGATAGATATTAAATTAAAAGATACAATTAGATATTTAGGAATAAATATTACAATAAATTTACAAAAATTAGAGGAACAAATTTACAAAAATTAGAGGAACAAAATTATAATAAATTAAGAATAGAAATTAAAAAGAAAATAGAAGAATATAAAAATATTAAATTACCATGGTTTGGAAGAATAGCATTAGTAAAAATGAAAATTTTACCTAAGATAATTTTTTTGTTCAGGATGTTACCAATAAAAATATCAGATGTGTTGAATTGTTGAATTGTGAAACATATATGGTGAAAGGAAGACAGTAAGAAGAATGAAGATATTAACAACAATTTTATGTGCTTTTTTTATTTACTGGTTTAATCAATATTAAATGGTTTTATATGAATTAGATTTAGATAAGGCAGTAAAGAATGAATAATTAATCTGATTTACCATATATATGATATTATTGTATGTAGGTTGTAATACAAGAAAAGAATTTTATACCCTCCCTCCAAAAAAAGAAGAAAAAAAAAAGAGAAAAAAGAAACAGAATGAAAAAAAAAAACACCACAGATTGTTAATCACATTTTGACAGCCAGTGTGGTGCAGTAGTGTGAGCACTGGAGTCCAGGATTCAGATCCCCACTCAACTCAGGAAACTCACTGGGTGACCTTGAGCCAGTCACTCGCTCTCAGCCTAAGAGGAAGGAAATGACAAACTTCTTCTGAATAAATCTTGCTAAGAAAACTCTATGATAGTGTCATTATAAGTCAGAGGTGAACTTTGAAGAAATATGATAACAACACAAATCACATTTTGGAATATTATACCAAATGACCATTTTAGACTGTCAGAGGAGAAGGAGAAGGAGAAGGAGAAGGAGAAAGAGAAAGAGAGGAAGAAAAAGAAATAATATTACACTGATACTTGGTGATGATGGAGGTTGCATCATAGCAGATGACAGGTTTGCTATGTCACAAAATACTGTATATATTTAAAAAGAGAAAAAAATGTAATACTAAAGACAACTGACAGAAAGTGTTTCTTGGAATTTGTTGAAATGTCATTTGAACACATGATCTTTCCTACGGTTTGTTGAACCCAGCGAAGCATCTCACTCCACCAAATAATTCTCTGCTTCAGAAGTTATCCTGTGACCTTTAGAGACTTTATCAGTATGGTGACTAAATGTGTTAGTGCTAATTGGGAAAAAAGATTATTATTAAACTCTGCAGCCTTTTTTTTTAAGTCTTTCTACAGGAGGAGGTGTTTGACTGTGGGAAAATCTAGCTTTTGCTGTTGGATGATAAATGCTGTCATATATATACAAACAGGTAACTGGCAGATGGCAAGATATTCTTAGATGCTTGAAAGCTTGGTATATGCTTTTGAAAAGACTGCATAATCATGCATTTGTATATAAAAGTAGTGCTTTAAGACATTTTTAAATCCCTGGTAAGGACTGTATCATTTAAAGTACAATGAATCAGAACCATGTCTTGTATCTTTTATAAAGATGCTTGTCTTCTATATCACTTTAAACATGGCAGTTTTTAAAAAAAAAACGATCTAAGGAGCTTGAAAATTTTGGTTTTTGCATACTCCTGTATGGAATGATTGGATTCATGCATCTAACCAGGAATGGGAAACAATTTGGCTTGGATCAAAAGATCTAGCTATGTCAGCACAAAATATGTCCAGTTATGCAAGGCATGAATTTTTTTTTAATTTGTTGGACTCCATACTTTCTGAAAAGGTGGTCCAAAGTATGACTGGACTTCCTTCATACAGCTCCAGTAGGGGAGATCTTTCAGTACACATCATTATCTTCTGGCAGATATTTATGTAGGTTCCTTTTAAAGACCCACCTATTCTCCCAGCGCTTTCCCAACTGCCCAGATTGACAATTAGTATTTTGAGTCCCTAGGTTCAAATCTTTCAATTAGTTTGTTTTAACTGGGAATTACTCATCTTTTCTATTTTATTGTTCACATTTTAATGCTTCTTAATTTTAATTGTTTCTATGTTTTTTTGGACATGGTTTCAAAATACCATTTACCATATGGTGAACAGTATATTAACTGATTTAACAAAAAAATAAATAAGAAGAATAGTTAAGAATGTTGAAGGGGGGGGGTGTTAGCAAGGATTTGCCAAGTATTAAAAAAAAATCCCAGCACTCCAGAGTTATAGAAACATTTAATTCTGATCAGGGTTATCTGAAACCTTTCCTTTTTGAAGTGTCTTCTTAAAGTGCAGGCATATGGAAGACTATCTTCAAAACAAACTGTCATGCAGACATTAAAATGGAATGAAACGAAAGAAAATACTGTCATCAAGATGGCATGAAGATGGTTTTGGAAAGAAGTCTTTTTTTCTAGGGTTGATTTTCATGACAGTGGGCTTAACAGAGATGAATGAAATTGGCCTATTCTGACATGTCCATAGCATGCAAAGAAATGACAAAACAGAAGAAATGAAATTGCCAGGCTTTCAGTGGTGGGGACAGAACCATCTGGCACCTTGGCAGAATCTAATCTATAGTGACTAGCACAGAATATTGTGACAATGTAATTAGAAGAATGAAGATTTTTATGACAGTCAAGGCAGACCCAGTTTATTAGTTCTCCCTTCCCCTAGAAGTAGGAGTAGCACAGCACTTTGGTGGCTGCAGGCATAATGACCAAACCCTAAGATCAGAAGTCTAGCCCACACAAATATTTAATCAACCTAAAGCCTAAATTGAACTGATTAACCCACTGGTGTGATTAGTATGTGATTGATATATGAATCTGTTAGAACTCTAAGATCTTTAGGAGAGGTTCTTTTTCTCTGTCCCTACTTTCCCAGACATGTTGGGTCAAATAAGGAAGAAGAGATTCTCAGTGGCTACTTGAGTATCCCTTTTTGCCTTTCTTCCACGTTAAATACTGCATCATCAGATACAGTAGATGGCCCTGTTCCATCATTGCTGTTGAAGTAACAAAACAACTGCCAGTTCAACTGGCTTTTGTACATCACATGGAGAAAGTTGCACTCTTGCCTCTTGCCTTGGGTAGGTAAAGTATTTGGTCTGACTCTGATTTCTAGTGAGTATTCTTAGCATTAATCCTGGGTTGAATCAGAAGCTTGTTCCACTTACTGTGATGGAAATGCACAGGTTTGCTACCTTGACCACCACATAATACTATGCTATGATAATCTCATCTTAATATAGGACTAAGAGTTGTACAAAACCACGCCATTTGAGGGAAAGCAAACAAATACTTAACTCTCTCTCTCTCTCTCATTCTCTCTCTCTCTCCCTCTCTCCCTCAGGAATGCTTTGGAATGTTTCATAATGTTGTTATAGAATTAAAATGGTAATTGCAATCCTGATGATGTGAGGTTCCTGGGAATTGGATATTTCTGAAAGTGAAGCCATGCTTTCAAGACGGTAAAATGCAAAGCAGTTGTTTAGGACCTTCTGGTGCTGTCTAGCTTTTTCTCTGACAGCGTGATTGGGAATGCATTGCCTTTGCTGCTTTGAAGTGTTAATGTCGCCCTCTTTCATTTATGCCATTAAAAATAAATGTTGTTGAAGGTTAAAACCTTTTGTGATATTTGATTTGGAAAAAATGTTTTGCAATGGAGCAAGTGTTCTGAAATTACTTAAATCTAAATTTGCATATGTCTTGTTCATGATAAAACTATTGACTGTTATCAAGTGGTGAAGGGAATTATGTTTAAAAATCTGTGTGTGTGTGTGTGTGTGTATGCTTTCAAGTTGCCAGTCCATTTATTGTGACCCTATGTATTTCATAGGAATAAAAAGATGCTGGATGCAATATAAAGAAAATTATATAAAAGAGATGACAACATGAAGGACTCATGGAACAAAGAGCCATATGAAGATGAACCCCAAATGCTAAAAAGCGAGGTGGAAGTTGCATTAAGAGAAATGGGGAAACAAAACAAGTCTCCAGGAACAGATGATATTCCAATTGAACTGCTGCAGTCTACACTGACAGAGTCAACTCTAGTGCTAACCAACATATGTCAACACATATGGAAAATAAAACAATGGCCAACAGATTGGAAGTGATCAATCCACCAAAAGTGAGACACAAGAGACTGCAGCAACTATAGAACCATAGCACTGATCTCCCATGCAAGCAAAATCATGCTCAAAATTCTGCAACACAGACTCCGACCATACATGGAAAGAGAAATCCCAGATGTCCAAGCAGGGAAAGGAAGAAGCATAAGGGACTACATTGCAAACAATGTATGGCTAATGGAGTGCACCAGGGAATTCCTAAAGAAAATCAGCATGTGCTTTATAGACTATAGCAAAGCCTTTGACTGGATAGATCACAAAAAACTATGGAATGACTTTAAAGACATGGGAGTGCCAACACGTCTGATAGTCCTGATGAGGAATCTGTACTCTGGACAAGAGGCTACTGTCAGAACAGAACATGGAGAAACAGAATGGTTCCCAATTGGCAAAGGGGTCAGACAAGGCTGCATATTATCACTCTACCTGTTCAACTTATATGCAGAACACATTGTAAGAAAAGCAGGCTTGGACACAGAGGAGTGAGAACAGGGGGAAAGAATATCAGCAATCTGAGACATGCTGATGCCACCATAGTGCCTGAAGAAAACCTTACAGATTTGGAACAATTACGAAGGAAGATAAAGTAAGAAAGTGCAAAGGCTGGCTTATTGTTGAACATAAAGAAAACAAAAATAATGACCACAGAGAATCTGCACAAATTTAAATTACACAATGAAGAAATAGAAATAGTAAAAGAATTTTCATACTTGAGGTCAAACATTGATAGAAAACGGGACTTCAGCTAGGAAATCAGAAGAAAATTAAGAATGGGAAGGGCAGCTATGAAAGAACTAGAACAGATTATAAATGCAAAGATATACAACTCAGCAGAAAAGTTGGAATTGTTATCTGAAATGGAGTGTTCTTCCATTCTCTCTCTGCGTGTATAGTTCTGGCATGACCCTAAAATGGAAGTGCAGTTTCAGCCATGCACCTAAAAGCGATTTGGTCACATAGGCCCTCGGAGGTAGATGATCACATAGACCCCAGCATCCATTTACAGATCAAACACTTAGTTTTAGGAGTTGCAAATAGAAAGATTCACACCTCAGGAGACAGGGGAACCAAGAAATTTACAGCCCGGATGAGCTTTGGCTGCAAGATAGATAAGCCCATTACCTCGGTCTGGGATCTATATACTTCAAGGAAACCACTATAATGTTGATTTGGCCCTTTTATATACAGCAATCACCTTTGTCCCGGACTATTTGCAGCCTATAAATAGACTACCAAAATTCTGTTTAGTGTAGTGATGAGTGACTTCAACTATCCTGATATTTGCTGGAAGTCAAACTCATCCAATAATTCAAGGTCTAGCACAGGGGTAGGCAACCTGTCCCCTTTAAGGGCCGAGGGACTTCAGCTCCCAGAATCCCAGGAGTTATTGGCCAACATGGGACTATTGGCCAACATAGCTGAGGCTTCTGGGAGCTGAAGTCCCTCGGCCCTTAAAGGGGACAGGTTGCCTACCCCTGGTCTAGCAAATTCTTCACTTGCCTCAAAGACAATTTCTTTGTCCAAAAGGTGGAAGAGGCAACAAGGGGATCAGCTATTTTAGATCTCATCCTAACCAACAGGGATGACCTAGTAAATGAGGTGCAAGTGGTGGGATCCTGAGGTGGGAGTGATCATGTTCTCCTGGAGTTTCTTACACAGTGGAAAGGAGGAGCTAGGCATAGTCAAACACTCATTCTAGACTTTAGGAGAGCCGATTTCAACAAACTTAGGAAAACACTGGGAATGATCCTGTGGTCAGGAATACTAAAGGAGAAGGGAGTTCAGGATGGATGGGAGTTTCTCAAAAGGGAGATACTGAAGGCACAATCTCAAATTGTTCCAATGAGAAGGAAAAGTAAAGCAAAGCAAAGCAGCTTCATTTATATACCGCTTCATATCACGCATGGGATGTCTAAGCGGTTTACAACTGTAAGCTCATTGCCCCCCAACAGTTGGGTACTCATTTTAGCGACCTCGGAAGGATGCAGGCCTGAGTCGAGCCTCAGCCCTGGCTGGTATTGAACTCGCAACCTTGTGGTCTATGAGTGAGTGGCTGCAGTACAGGCATTTAACCACTGCGCCACCAGGGCTGGTGTCTCAAGAAACTGGGTTGGGTGACAAAAGAACTTTCAATTGAACAACTGAACAAAATTTTAAACAGGAGATGTGTAAGAAATGGAAAAGGGGTGAAATCACTAAAGAGGAATTCAAACAAATAGCTAGCAAAGTCAAAGTCATCAAAGTCTTATTGTTTTAAACTAGCACATGTAGGGGTAAAGTCAGGAAAGCCAAAGCACAGAATGAGCTCAGACTTGCAGAGGGGTTAAGGACAATAAAAAGGGCTTTTTTGGGTATGTCTGTAGCAAAAGAAAGAAGAAGGAAATGGTAGGGCAGAGAAGATGGAGAAATTCTAACAGGAGACAGAGAAAAGGCAGAACTACTCAACACCTTCTTTGCCTCAGTCTTCTCACAGAAGGAAAAGGGTGCTCAACCTGAGGAAAATGGAGCAGAGGACACAATAGGGGAAATGCATCACAGAATAAGTAAAGAGGAAGTACAGGAATACCTGGTTAACCTAAATGAATTTAAGTCTCCAGGATCAGATGAACTACATCCAAGGATATTAAAAGAATTGGCAAATGTAATCTCAGAGCCACTGGCAATAATCTTGGAGAACTCCTGGAGAATAGCAAAAGTCCCAGCAGACTGGAGGAGGGCAAACATTGTCCCCATCTTCAAAAAGGGGGGAAAAGAGGATCCCAACAATTATCGCCCAGTTAGTCTGACATCAATACCGGGAAAGATTCTAGAACAGTTCATTAAACAGAGAGACTTTGAACATTTAGAAGGGAATGCCATAATCACTAAAAGTCAACATGGGTTTCTCAAAAACAATTCATGCCAGACTAATTGGATCTCTGTTTTTGATAAAATTACCAGCTTGCTAGATGAAGGGAATGCAGTAGACATAGCATATCTTGATTTCAGTAAGGCTTTTGACAAGGTCCCTCACGATATTCTTGCAAACAAGATAGTAAAATGTGGGCTAGACAATACAACTGTTAGGTGGATTAGTAACTGGTTGACTTACTGAACCCAAAGAGTGCTCAGCAATGGCTTCTCTTCATCCTGGAGGGAAGTGACCAGTGGGGTGCCACAGGGTACTGTCCTGGACCCAGTGCTATTCAACATCTTCATCAATGATTTGGATGAAGGAATAGGGGGCATGCTTCTCAAATTTGCAGATGACACCAAATTAGGAGGAATAGCTAATACCCCAGAAGACAGGATGGAAATTCAAAATGATCTTAATAGATTGGAAAGATGGGCCAAAGCTAAAAAAATGAATTTCAACACAGAGAAACATAAGGTGAAATGCATAGATATAAGATGGAGGACACCTGGCTTAACGAGACTGTGTGAAAGGGATCTAGGAGTCCTAGTAGACCACAAGTTGAACATGAGTCAACAGTATGATGCCTCAGCTAAAAAGGCAAATGCAATTTTAGCTGCTTTAATAGAAGTATAATATCTAGATCAAGGGAAGTAATAGTGCCGCTGTATTCTGCTTTGGTCAGGCCCCACCTAGAATACTGCGTCCAGTTCTGGGCACCATAATTCAAAAAGAATGCTGAAAAACTGGAGCGTATCCAGAGGAGGGCGACTAAAATGGTGAAGGGTCTGGAAACCATGCCCTACGAGAAACGACTTAAGGAACTGGGTATGTTTAGCCTGGAGAAGAGATGGTTAAGAGGGGATATGATAGCCCTATTTAAATATTTGAAGGGATGTCATATTGAGGAGGGAGCTAGCTTGTTTTCTGATGCTCCAGAGAATAGGACTCGGAACAACGGATGCAAGCTACAGGAAAAGAGATTCCACCTCAACATTAGGAGGAACTTTCTTACAGTGAGAGCTGTTCAACAGTGGAACACACTCCCTCGGAGTGTGGTGGAGTCTCCTTCTTTGGAGGTCTTTAAACAGAGGCTGGATGGCTATCTGTTGGGGATGGTTTGATTTTGAGTTCCTGCATGGCAGGGGGTTGGGCTGGATGGCCTTGTGGTCTCTTCCAACTCTATGATTCTATGATTCCACCTGGTTAGAATTCCTGGTGAGACTATGGGCCTAAGCAGACTGCCAGAAATAGTGCACATTAAATTGAGGCACTGCCCTGGCTCAGTGCTAGGGAATCATGGGAACTGTAATTTATTGTGGCACCAGAGCTCTCTGACAGAGAAGGCTCAATGTCCCACAATAAATTACAGTTCCCATGATTCCCTAGCACTGAGCCAGGGCAGTGCCTCAATTTAATGTGCACTATTTCTGGCAGTCTGCTTAGGCCTTATGTCACTCTGAATTCTGACCTAACTCTGACTCATTCTGTGCCCCCATCCATTCTCCCATTTGAGTCTAATCCATCCATCTGGAGCACTCTGGACAGGTAATATCACCCTTAGAAAGACTCATGTCTATCCCACACTAAGGGGGGTTGCAGACTGCCAGAAATAGTGTGAATTCAGTCCACTTTTAGGGTTAGGGTTAGAGTTAGGGAACCATGGGAACTGTATTTTATTGTGGCATCAGAGTTGTCTGACAGAGAAGGCTCAATGTCTCAGAAAAATAACAGTTCCCATGATTCCCTAGCACTAACCCTAACCCTAAAAGTGGACTGAATTCACACTATTTCTGGCAGTCTGCAACCCCCCTAACTTGCTTTATTCCTGAGGTCTTATGTGAATGTGTGTGTGAACACATTTGAGATGTAGTGCTGGAGAAGAGTGCTGAGGATTCCATAGAAAGGTAAGAAGGCAAACAAATGGGTCCTAGAGCAGATCAAGCCAGAAATCCCCTTGGGAGCCAAGATGACAAAAAGTAGGCTGGCGTACTTTGGAGACATCATGAGAAGGCATGAATTGTTGGAAAAAACAATAATGCTAGGAAAGGTTGAAGGAAGCAGAAAGAAGAGGACAAAGGGTCTTGGAGATGTCTCATCCATAGGGCAGCCATGAGTCAAGATCAATGCAAAGGCAGTTAACAACAATATTGTATTTTACAAGGTTTTCTTAGGAAAGCAATACTCAAAGGTATTTCTGCCAGTTCCTTCCTATGAAATGAAGTCTATTGCACCTTGTGCTTTCTGGAAATCTCCTATCCAAGTACTAACAAGGGATGATCCTGCTTATCTTCCAATATCAGATGGAAGCTGGTAACTAAATATACATCCACATCAAATAATGCTAAATGGTAAATATTAGGCATGCTACTGTGTTGCATAAAATGGTGGCTTTGCCTTAGTGAAGGCCAAGCTGCAACATATAGCCATGGTCAATATCCACTGTCTTCTGTATGCCTCCATGCCATATCCTCCTCTGTTCACCAAGTCCCCTAATCCACAACAGTAGATATTCAGAGAAGACTTGGAAGGAGGGCCTTTGCAGATTGCTAGAAATAGTGCAAATTGAGTCCACTTTAACTGCCCTGGCTCAGTGCTAGGGAATCATGGGAACTGTAGTTTATTGTGGCACCAGTGCTCTCTGACAGAGAAGGCTCAATGTCTCAGAAAAAAAATACAGTTCCCATGATTCCCTAGCACTGAACTAGGGCAGTTAAAGTGGACTCAATTTGCACTATTTCTAGCAGTCTGCAGAGTAGTTGGATGGAATAGTACTGGTGAAACTCAGGTACCCTCACATATGGAACAGCAAACACATTGTACAAAGACAGGAAGGGTAAGTGGGTGGCCTTTGGACTACATGTGAATCATGGGAGCTATTGTGTACCCCCTAGAGCCACCCAGGAAATCAACATTGGTAAAAACTCCTGACAGTGTAGTTGTCCATTGAAACATCCTCCTTCACATATACATGTATGTTTAGACCCCAAATAGCACTTCTAACAAACTGTATCTGGCTTTTCAAACACTTCTTAGAATAACAGAATCATAGTTGGAAGAGACCCCAAGGGCCATCCAGTCCAATCTCCTGCCATGCAATAAAACACAATCAAAGTACTCCCAACAGGTGACTATCCAGAATCTATTTAAAAATCTCCAAAGAAGGAGACTCCTGGGCAGTGTATTCCACTGTCAAACAGTTCTTACTATCAGGAACGTCTTCCTAATGTTTATATGGAATCTCTTTTCCTATATTTTGAATCCACTGCTCCATGTCCTAGTCTCTGGAGCAGCAGAAAACAAACGTCCTCCATCCTCAATATGATATCTCTTCAAATGTTTGAGCATAGCTATCATGTTGACTCTTAACCCTATCTTCCCCAGGCTAAGCAAACACAACTCCTCATAGGACATGGCTTCCAGACTTTTCACCATTTTGGTTGCCCTCTGCTGAACACATTCCATCTTGTTTACAACCTTTTCAAATTGTGGTGCCCAGAACTGGACACAATATTCCAGGTGATGTATGACCAAAGCAGAATAGAGTGGCACCTTGATCTAGGCTCTGCATTCCTATTGATGCAACATAGGATTATATTGGCTTTTTTTAAGCTACTGTACTGTTGATTCATATTCATCCTGTGGTTTACTAGGTGGCTATGCAGACGGGCAGGAAAAGGTGACCTGAAGTCACCTTTTCCCTAAGCTGCAACAACTGCACTGCCTGCCCTGAGGTTGCCCTAAATGGGGACGGAGCAACTGCACTGGGGGGAGTCAATGCAGCTTTTCCAGGGCTGTATTGAAGTCCCAGCAACCGCACCGCCAGCTCCAAGGACACCGCAAAGGGAGACAGAGCAACCGCATGGGCCGGCAGTGGTTGCTTTAATTTTTTTTTTCATTCTTCAAATGCATGCGCACATGCATAGGAACATATCCCTGTGCACCTGTGCAGGACCTGTCATAGATTAGTATACAATCTGTCACTCTCTGTGTACAAAGGTGACTAAAATTTGGCATCCCTGTGCACCAGCACAGGATCTGTCATGCACTCACATATCATGCAAGGATTCGCTGACCTCCACTTTCCCCCTAGGAGTGGGTGCAGTAATCAGGTGCCACTGTCTGATTGTGCCACCCTTGGGGTGAAGGAATAGGTTTGTCAACTGAAAAGACACTCCATCGTCCTCCACAAAACATGTCCCACACAGATCGGGGGGAGCAGAGAGATACATGCAAGGGAGGTTTGTAGAGATACATGCAAGGGAGGTCTTATGCACACCTGCACAGAAGAGGTCACAAAAGCCTCTTTCATGCAAACTGCTGACAGCAAGCATACATCCAACAGAATGCATTTATTGTCATAAGAGAGGACAGTTGCTAGGGCACATGTGTAGGGTTACAATTAGGGTTAGGTTTAGGGTTCTAATATTCAAGCGCACCTGCGCCAGTGCATCCACAGCTGGAAGCATAGCGTGCTTTAAATTAAAGCTTGCATCATAGGTCACATGCTCTGGATCGCCGAGTCAATTTCTGCTGCACATATGACAGTGCATTTATACAGCCATTTTCTGGTGCATCAGTATCGCTGCATACATATACACATGCAAAGGTGTGCATCTTCACTGAAGGAGCAGAAAAAAGTGGCTCCTTTTTGGAGCGGCTTTTCTCAGCATATGATGGCTAGGGGGCACTTTCCTGGAGACTTTTAGGCATGCGTCATCTAAAGGCCATGCCTACAAGTCACCCTCAATGCACCTCTTTTTGCCCATCCTAGATCCCTTTTGCATGTACTGTTGTCATGCCAGGTGTCACCCATCCTATATCTGTGTATTTTTTTTCTACCTACATCTCTCCCTGTTGAAATTCATTTTGTTAGTTCTCACCCAGTTCTCTAATCTGTTAAAGTCATTTTGAATTCTGACCCTGTCCTATAGGGGTATTGGCTACCCCTCCTAATTTGGTGTGATCTGCAAATGTGATAAGCATATCCTCTATTGCATCATCCAAGTCATTGATAAAGATGCTGAATAGCATTGCTTCATCCTATTGGCTGTCTGTAACACACAGGCTTCTGGAATATATGTGAAAAATGGAAAGTGTTCAGCCACCAGACATTCAATGGATACTCACCATTGTGCTGAAACACCATGGCAATAGGGCAGAATGCAAGAAAGGAGCCTCATGACAACCCCATCATTTATCATTTATTTATTTCTAACTCATTGGTCTTTCCTCCAGCCTCAGCAGGCAAGAAGAACCTGGGCTGCTGATGTCTGTAGGTATGAAGGAAGGAACTGACTATTAAAATTGGTTGCAAGCTTGTTTCACTGAGGCAGCCATTACCTTGAGCTATAAATAAGGTTACATGTGATGCTTTCAATTATGAAAATTGATTTAAAAATATGATTCATTTATTTCCTAGGGAAGGCAAGGAATCTGTATAGATTTCCTTTGTTTTTCAATTATGCCATATCAAAGTAATGCTGGCTGAGCTACCAGTGACTTTCTCTCTATTGACTTCTTTTTTCTGCCTGAATGTAACTGAACTTCCAACCCACGGAGCATCTTTTCTCTAAAATGATTTGTTTGTCTTTCATGCTAGGAATGTGATTAATTGCAAACTCCAGCTATTTGTCACAATCCAGTTGGGTATGGTAAAAATGAACAGTGTTGCCTTTTGAGATTGAGTAAATACTGCAACACCATTTTTTAAGCAGAAACCTTCCTTGAAATTACAAGAAAATAAGAAGTAAATATTTTATGAGATCCATCATATGGGGCAATTGTGACTATATAATTTTTATTTATTTTTATTTACTTTTTATTATTATTAAAGAAACAAATATACAAATACAACAATACAGATACCATAAAAATACACAAATACCAACATAAAACACTTAGATCTATTTATATCCCCCCCCAACATAAAATTCAGACATAAAACTACAACAACAACAGCAACAACAACAACAATAAAACTACAAACATATTCTATCCTAAAACTTTCTAAGCTCTGTTTAGGTTATTACAATCTATCCTATCTACATCTCTTGTGCTTGTAAATAAGGTCTAAATTCTCAAAATTATTATTATTCTGAAATTTCTTTTTCTTATCTTCTTAGAGTGAAAATAAATTGTCACATTCTCTCTGTATAAATATATATCTTACTAATCTAATATCATATCATATGCACCACCCGGTAAACGGCGGTGTTCCTGGGGCCGTGGAGGACTGCCTGACATCCTGCAGCCCTCCAGAGAACACCTGAGCGGCCTGAGCCGCCCCACCTGTGCGGCTGGGCGAGGGACACTGGCGGCTATTTAATCCCGCCTCGCAACATCTCCGCCGGCACCACCCGGTAAACGGCGGCGTTCCTGGGGCCGCGGAGGACCGCCTGACATCCTGCAGCCCTCCAGAGAACACCTGAGCGGCCTGAGCCGCCCCACCTGTGCAGCTGGGCGAGGGACACTGGCGGCTATTTAATCCCACCTCGCAACATCCCGCCGGCACCACCCGGTAAACGGCGGCGTTCCTGGGGCCGCGGAGGACTGCCTGACATCCTGCAGCCCTCTAGAGAACTGCTGAGAGAACACCTGTGTGGTTGGGGGAGGAACTTTCCCGGCAACTATATAATTATGTATTTTTACATTGTATATTTAATTAATTGTTTTTCAATTGCTCTGTTGTTTTGTTTCTGGGGGCTGGGAGGGCAGGAATGAGGGATGTGATTTGTATTTATTTTATTTGCCTAATGTTTTGTATGTTGTACGCCGCCCCGATTGCCTGGCAGAGGGGCGGGATATAAATAAAATTATTATTATTATTATTATTATTATTATCATCATATCCTTTATATTGTTCAAAAGAAAGGGGGGGACCAACCAGAGGTTTTAATATCCAAATTATTCCTCTAACTTTATAGATATACACCCATAATCACAGGCTTCCAAAAAAGTTACCAAAGGCTCCTACTCTTTTTTTTCTTTTTCCATGAATCGTCTCTCAATAGTGAAGTAAGTTTATCTGTCACTACACAATCCAACAAGTTAAACAGCCATTCCTTAATATCTGGACTTTCTCTTCTTTCCATTTGGCCCCATATACCAATCTAGCCGCTGTTGCCATGTAAAACAAAAGTTTGCTGTGTTTTATCTCTAGTGACTCATTTGAGTGCATCCCCCAAAATAATATTTCTCTGGAAGATAGAATTTGAGTAACTGATTTATGTATTTCATTCCAATAATGTTTGGCATATTTACAATGCCACCACATATGTATGAAAGTGCCCATTTCCTCTTGACATTTTCAACACTTATTACTTATGCCCTTTTGCATCTTTGCCAATTTAACCACTGTTAAATACCAACGATGTTGCATTTTTTTAAAAAAAATCCCTAAGATCATAACATAAAGTGTATTTTATTGTATGATTCCAATATTTTTCCCATTGATCCAGATGTATATTTTGCTTAAGATCAATAGCCCATTTTATCATATTCTCTTTGATTGCTTCCTCTTCTAGCTCCAGTTTTAACAGAAGGTTGTAAAGTTGTGATATTTTAGATTTATTTTTATTTCCTAAGATCTTTTCAAATTCTATATCTGCTTTCCCAATGCCTTTAGTATTTTTATCTTCAGTGAATCTTTCTCTAAGCTGACTATAAAGAAACCATCCACACTGATAACCTTTCACCCTTAGTTCTTCTTGTGTCTTGAATTTTATTTTGTCTGTGTCATTTTCTACATCATTTAGATCTTCATAGGTTATCCATCTGTTCTTATCTAGCCTTTCTCTTCTGAAAAGTGCCTCATTTGTAGAGACCCACATAGAATGTCTTTATATTTTAGCCAAACCCGTTGTTAGCAGACGTCCTCCATTTTTATTCTATATTTTAGCCATGTGGAGTTCCCTATGACCCCAGCCTGACCCTTGGGAGATAGCAGCCATAATCCCATAGATGTGAGGTCAAGTAAACAAGCTAAAAATTGCTTAAGACCACTAAGGATTTCCTGGACAGGCAGGTTTTGGGTGTTGCCCCAAAATTGGCTCCCCATTTGGATGAACCAAGAGTGGAAAACTAATGATAACAAACCCGTAGCCCATGCAGATAAATGGCAAGAAGCCGCCCAATTGATCTTAAGGAGAACTGCCCCCACGTGGGTCTCACATGTGAAAGGCCACCAGAAAACTACAGGGGAGGAAGCTCAATGGAACAACAAGGCCGACACCTTAGCTAAAACAGCAGCCACCGCCCCATGACCCCTATCAATGTAAAACCCAAAGCTTACACCCTACCCGAGATGCTAGAATTAGCACAGTTGCAGAAGGGAGACAGTGAAATCAAAGCGTTAGCTGCAGCAGGAAAAGACCCCACAGGAAAGTATAACATAATCCAAAAGGAAGAGATATGGTGGGCAGTAGATGGAGAAGGGATCCACCACTGAAGTTAGAGGAGACCTCATCCAATTCATTCAAAATATAGGACACCGAGGGAAACAAGTAACCCTAGACAGAGTTAAGGAGACAGGATGGTGGCCCCACATAAAGGAAGACATAGAGCAGTGGGTAGAGAACTGCCTAGCTTGTCCAATGGTCAACGCAGACTCTAGCGGTCCTAAGGCCCCCATCCGCCACCAACGCATAGAAGGTCCCTGGTCCTGACTACAAATGGATTACATTGGCCCCTTGCCAACCACGTCCTGATACCACAAATATTGCTTAACAATAATAGACCCATTCAGCAAATGGATCGAGGCTTTTCCCACCAGAGATAACACTGCAGAAACCACAGCTCGGATTTTGTTTGAACAAGTTTTCAGCCTCTGGGGGGTGCCCCAAACCTTTACCATTGACCACGACTCAGGTAGCCATTTTACAGGAGAAGTTATGAAAGCCTTATGCTCCACCCTAGGCATTAAGCAAAGATTCCACATAGCCGCCCATCCCCAAAGCTCAGGCCACATAGAAAGGACTAATAGAACCCTGAAGGAAGTGATGAGGAAAATAGTTAAAGCTTCGGGAAAGGATTGGGATGCAAAACTCCCCATAATCCTCATGGCCTTTTGAGGAACTGTAGCATCCCATGGCTTCATGCCACACAAAGTCATGACAGGAAGGAAAATGGTCATGCCAGAAGCTTTCTGGATCAACACCACTCTCCCTGCAGACCTAGAGCCAATTGTTTTGAATCATGAATGGATGAAAACTCTCCTACAGAGCATCCGGCAGACCCACAGACAAGTAGCGGAAAGATTAGGACAGAACATGAGAAGCATGGACAAAAGATTAGGTTGGGTGCGCAACCCTCAACAATAGGACCCTGGAAAGCAAGTGATGTATCGAAACTTTTTTAAACAGAGACACAACCTTACAGCTAAGTGGCTAGGACCGGTAGAGATAGTTGAGAGAGTGTCCCCAGCCATGTACCAAGTTAGAATCCCTAGCCGCCATGGGACCAGACTTAAGTACTTCCACATATCGCAGTTCAAGGAATGGAAAGGAAGTCCGACGCCTGTAAAGCCAGTTCGGTCGGAGCCCGATCCAGTACCCACCATAGACCTGACTGAGACATTTGTGAGCCTCTTCCCCACATAGCCAGTTAGTGAGATGCCTCTCTGCTTCCCTACAGGAACAAGAGATGGCACTGAGCGCATGGACCCTCTGGATACTACTATGGATGCCAGTCAATGTCTGTGCTAGTGTTTACCCAACCCAGTTCCACACCGATTGGAAATATAATATAGAGGCCAAATGCCACTGGGCCACCCCATACCCAGGAATGATGGAGGTAATAGATGCGATGGGCAATGCAAGGACCTGGTATGACAAGAGACTCCCCATTTTAATAAAAACTAGAATATATGTCACAAAAAGAAACACCCTAGCCTCAAGAGCAGGGGTAGGCAACCTTTCCCCTTTAAGGACCGAGGGACTTCAGCTCCCAGAAGCCTCAGCCATGTTGACCAATAGTCCCATGTTGGCCAATAGCTCCTGGGATTCTGGGAGCTGAAGTCCCTCGGCCCTTAAAGGGGAAAGGTTGCCTACCCCTGCTCAAGAGTGTATATGTTTGGTCCTAAAGAGCTCACTTGGGTGGAGGCAGATGCAGGCCCTCTCCCCCTTCAAGCAGAAATCTGGAGAAGACACCGCTTTGATCCCCCATTCAGCAAAACCCCTGCCTCTTTCTACACCTCCCTCTCCATAGACTATCTGTGCCACCCTACATGGGCTTGGAAAACCAGACTGTTTGTATGTCGCGACTTCATTCGCACCCCCACTAATTGCACCATAACATGCCGGCGCATGATGTGTCCAGACATCCCCACCGAAATCCCCGCCATGATCCAGGAGCCATCTATGTACATTGGCAACATAGTAATTAGAAAAGATATCTCCCTTTTACGCATACACAGAGATCCAGCCTATAGTCACCAACCTAAAATTAAATGTAACAGCCGTGAATGTAGGATGCACGATCGCCATTTGTAGTCCCTATTTAAAAGCCATGTGGGCACAATGGGAACAATTGGAAGATAAATGGCATAATGTAACGCACCCGCTTTTCAAAAGCAAGTGCAATTTGGTAGACACAATGTTAGGAGGATTTGGAACAGGGATAGGAGTTTTGAACGCAATAGACACAGAAGTAGTAGCTAATAAATTGGGATTGGTTGGATCTCATACCAAGGAGTTAGGTGCATCCATTGCCTCAGGTCTAACAAATGTGGCCCAAGGCATAGACATAATTGGTCATCTCTTACCACCATGGGTAAGCATAGAGAAAGAAATCATCATAGATATAGGAAACTCCCTTAAGTCTGGCATTTACAACTTATCCATAGCCATCCAGTGCACCCAGATCCAGAGCAGTTTAATAGCCTTAATAGCATCTCAATTAATCCAAGCATCACTGATACGACTCATCCACCCAGAAGTCATGGTTCTGTTTAAGAAAAGGTATCCGGACCCCTTCCAACACCCCACCGATTTAGTTAAGATAACTGGGGCACATTGGCAAGACATGGTGCTCTACATTGGCATTTATAACGAAAAGATATGGGACCCCCAAGTCATTCACCCTGCTTCCCATATAGGTCTTCCCTTAGCAGAGAGTAACACAACTATGCTGCCAGAGCAGATGTTGCATTGGACTAATGGCACCCACCTGTATGATTTGTCTGGGTGTGTAAAAACACAGCAGTGGACCCATTGTTATAGTGGTCTAATAGGAACCCCCATCCAAGAGATACAGAACCACGTTATAGTCCCAGTTCAGTCATCCATCCTTGTACAGCTTAACCATGATTGTTTTTGCCTCCGGACCCCTTGTGATCATGTTATTTTAATGCCTTTTGAATGTATTTTGGATATAGATAGATCGTTAGGAAACCCATGTTTTTGTCAAGTACATGTTAAGGATTGTTTTGAGAAGGAATTTTATTTGCATAAGACTGTTAGAGAATACACTAGTGAAGCACCCTAATTTGTAAACCCACAACTGCTAGAAGGATTTCATTTGGAAGATGAACTACAAATTTCAAAATGGTTGCGCCTACTCACTAACTTGAGTCAGGCCACCAAACAAATAGAACAGACCGAGGCCAAGATTAAGATCGCTGTAGACCTCAAGGCCCAGCAAATCATAGAAGTCACTCAGGAAATTAAAGATGCAACAAAGAACACTTGGTTTGGAAAGTGGGACTGGTCTGCCACTGACAGGCAATTTTAAAACTAATAACCAATCCCATCACAATAATTCTGGCGACACAGGTCATCACTGTCATAGGAGCTGTTAGTCTCACATGTTGGATTAGAAAGCGAGTGGCCAAGTTCCGTGCCCTTAGACCAGGGGTAGGCAACCTTTCCCCTTTAAGGGCCGAGGGACTTCATCTCCCAGAAGCCTCAGCCATGTTGGCCAATAGTCCCATGTTGGCCAATAGCTCCTGGGATTCTGGAAGCTGAAGTCCCTCGGCCCTTAAAGGGGAAAGGTTGCCTACCCCTGCCTTAGACTCAGACTAGATCTCCCACAGTCAATGACCACTAGGCAGCCCAACCACTACCACCAGCCCCGCTCCTTTTCCGATTGCCTCCATCCTCTAGAGGATGAAGGTGGGGAAGAGAGACTTCTTGGATAAAGCATAACCATTCACACCTCCATAGCCGCTGCCTGCGCCCCGCCCTTTTGGTATCGGGGGGAAGAAAAAGTTTTGGTCTGTCTTTTTCACTCGATAGGAAGATGGGGGACTAGCCCCCACCTTTTTGTATGACTGAGAAAGAAGACCAGTTTTGGGTAGTGCGGCCACACTGCCAGCCAATCTAACTCCTGCTTAGTGCTCTGGCTGAGAGCCCAAAATGCAGAGGGCAACTCTCATGAGAGTGCTCTTTGCATTTGTCTGGGCTATTCGGCTAGTTTGCCGAGACAGGCGGAGGTTGGCTGCAGACGGAAGCACCACCCAAAGTTGGACTTCCCTATCAGCCAGTAGCAAGGCCCCCTCATGGAGGCCCCACTTAGGGCAACCCAGTCATGGGAAGCATAGCAACCACAGGCCCGTCCACCTCCTTTTAAGTCATCATGACCAACCTGCTCGGAGCAATGGACCTAAATCCCCGCTCCAAACCCCATCTAGCCATACCTCTTGCAAGCCTAGGAACACCCTGGTTCCGCCGCAATAAGCCCATTTAGTTCAAACAGAACCCTAATTTGCATACCCTTCCCAACATTCCTGACCCCCTCTCCAAGGTGGTGACTCCCACTTCACTCAGACCAAGTGCCCACAGTTTATACAGCCTATCGGGATCGCCCCCGCGACCCGCCTGACCAGTTTAAGCCTATCCACGCACCCCCATGTAAAAGAGTACTATGGTGCAGGACACAAGTTCATTGGTAATTTGCAAAAGCCAACAGGCTCTGAGACAGTGTGGCCGCTACAGTCTGTCAGCCTCAGAGTAATTATTGGAGTTGAGATAAAGAAGGGCCTTAAGCCCCCAAGTAGTTTTGTTGCAGGAAAAGTGTTGGTGTATCTATGTGTTTTGGCGCTGTATGCCCCCCTTTTGGTGATGGACTTTCATTGAAAGTATGGTGATTTGGGAAACTCTCTTTCTTGTGACTTCTCTGCCACCGACTTCTGTGCTAACCTATGGCATTGTCACTTAACCTTTTAGCCACATCTCTCCAGAGACATGGGGGGGGGGGGGTGAATCTTCATCCCCAATGCATGCTTTCTATCACTTCCACCTCTGACAAACTTTCAAGAGGAAGGTAAGCCTCCAACTCAAAATCCAGATGCCACCGCAGCCCTGCCACTTGCAGACCACCACGCCACCACTTGCAGCCAGATGGTGCCCGCATCAATCCTACCACAGCCCCCACCGAAGCAGATGAGCAGCTCTCTTCTTCTCAACCGCCTTGCCTCTGATGCCCACATTTCAAGGCTTCTAGCCAAGCCACCGATTATAGACAGTGTTGCCAAAGCCTGACGTTGCCCACTGGACTTACATTTCAATTGCCCCCTTGGACTTGCATTGCTATTTCCCCACATTCAGACCCCTTGCCTTGGACTTTTGCCCTCATTCCCACGGACACTGTAAAGTCATCCTGCCCACCTTCAAGAATGGACTTTCACTCTTTTCTCCTTGGACTCACATCCACCCAAGATGCCTGCATTCAGATTGCCATTGCTGTTTGTTTGGACCTGGTTCATCACTGATTGTGCATTGCCATTGCCATTTCTGTCACTGCTGTCCTATTGTTGCTGTTGCTTTTCCCCTGTTAAATTGTTGTTATTGCCTTTCTACTGTTGTTATAGCTGTTGAAGTGAATGGGTTCCCGATGTGTGATTAGGGACCCCACCCCTCCTTTTCTGAGAGAGAGAGAGAGATACTTCCACCCGAACACAACTCCGCTTTCTAAATTGTCACCCCGAAATTCTATGACAAAGGCTAATTAGAAAGACATTGATCCCAACACACCAGTGCATTGCTCTCAACACTTTTTTTTGGGGGGGGGGGAACTGTTAGCAGACGTCCTCCATTTTTATTATATATTTTAGCCACGTGGAGTTCCCTATGACCCCAGCCTGACCCTTGGGAGATGGCAGCCATAATCCCCTAGATGTGAGGTCAGGTAAGCAAGCTAAAAATTGCTTAAGACCACTAAGGATTTCCTGGACAGGCAGGTTTTGGGAGTTGTGTTGGTGTGTGTGGATGATGAGTATTGTAGTGATGTCCTATGACACCCAGCAGAGTCTACAGGACAAGCTGGCTGCTGTGATCCACAGCCACTGTGTAGACTTGCCATCAGCTGTCTCAGCTTCTCTCTTCTCCAGCATCCAGTCTTCTTCAGTCAAGAAGACACATTGTAAAGTCCAAAAGCATAGCTTTATTAATGTATATAAAAAGTAAAAATAAGATAACTAAGTAAAATCCATTGTGATGAACTTGTCTAGTTCAGCCATGTAAGATTACATCTTTAACAATCCCAAAAGCATTAGGATCCAACTTGTTGCAGTTAAAACCACTGTATCCACACTCGCTCACATCTTGTTCAAGACAAGTTGCCCTTGGGAATATCCCATTATGTTGGAAAACATACCTAATAGTGTTTGTTTGTCTCAGTCTCACCCTTGATGAGACAGTGATTAGATTTGATGACACCTCCTTTCTCTAGCTTCCTTTCCTTGATTGCTTTGATACCAAATGCATTGTTTAGACTATGCCCAGACTTAAGTAAACAATGAAAAGCCCATCATGCGGCGGCGGCAAGCGGCAGGCGGCAAGCGGCAGGCAGGCAGGCGGCCGCGCTCCAGGCCCCACCCACGCTCACCTCCCTCCCCGGCAGCGGCGGCCGAATGGCTGGAAGAAGAGGGCCTATAAAAGTTCATCTCTCTCTCTCCCTGACAGCGGCTGATCCAGTGGCTGTTCCTTTTTTTTTTTTTTTTAAATACTCTGTTTTTATAAGGTTTTATAACATAAGGTTTTAGTATACATTTTATACATTTTATACATTTATTTTTATTAATTTTGATTGACGTCGATTAGTTTTTAACAATTTATACTGGGGTTTATTACTGGGGTTATCAGTCAAGTTTGGTCACTCTTGGGATATTATACGGGAATATGGTATCTAAAAATAGTATTAAGCGTAAAAGGAGGTCAGTTAATAATGAAGCTCGCACTAATGTTAAAAGGATTAAGAAACCCATTAAGAATCCAGGGATCAATGTAATGAACACAAATGTATTGGAGGCTGCTACCACCCTGAAACAACTGAAAATGGATGAGCTACTTTTGTGTAATGACAACAATAAGTCTATTTCTGAAACATCTTCTCTTTCTCTACATGAGGAGCCTGCCATAGACATTGACCCTGACACTAGTATTAAATATATGACCGATTTAGACACCGTAGCTAGAAATTGTTTACTCACTGCTAGGACAGTAATAGCTATCTTTGACAAATTAACGAGTATAGACCAGAAACTTGATAAATTGAAAGATCTGTTGACTAAGCCCAAACATCCATTAAATCCGGGAGCATTACCTAATAAAAAAGACTCCAAACAAATTCAAGACAATGTTAAAGTTGGGAGTAATGACATGATTGTACTAAAGTCAAACAGCATAGCATTATTAGTAGCCAAAAATCATCATAACTATGCTAGATGGCATAACAAGCTAGTTATACTACATTCATTATCTCTTCTCCTACATCGCCACCTGCATTATAGCGAATTACTTGGAATTGACTGGCTACCTTCTTATGGTAATTTCAAGAGAATTGTTTTGAGGTTCAGTAATACAACAATACCTTCTCTGATATTGGAAAATAGGAATTCATTTAAGGAATTCTCAATTATACCTGTACGTGTCTTTTGTAAACCAAATATCCAGCCTTTGTTTAAATCCCTTTCTAGTCGGGAAGCTCTTCACCAAAAAGTGAATTATAATGAAGATGTTAGGGGGTTAATACCAATTTCTGAGAGTCTTCTTGATGATGAAGGAAAACTGGCCGAGATGTTTGGCTCTCTTTCTAATGAGGAACAAAGGCAAGTACTAAATAGGTTTGAAGCTGTCAAAAGTATGTTAATGTCAGTAACTTTGGCAACTAAGTCAATTCAGGACTTGTTATCCATCAATTGTCCTTCATCGGACTCTTTCTTACAACCTAAAAATGATATAAAACAGTGTACAGGTGAGGAGGGGGAAGATATGACTCCTTTAATGTATATATCTTCCAAAGATCCTATGGACAAATTGGCGGATCCACTTATTCCATTAACTCAAATTTCCCCAAACCATAAGACAGGACAATGTAGTGAGTCTACGCAACTAATAACATTAAATACTCCTCCCCCCAAGTCCAATACAGATACTCAATCATTTAAGATCAAGAAGACGAAACATCCTAAGTCTAATTCTTCTGCAGCTAAAATCCTCGAGCAGAGTGTATTTGACAGCCTGAACAGCTCAGTACTGGAGAAGGGAAACATCTTCAAAAGAAACCCAATTGCTAATAAATCACAAGTTTCTAAACCTCAAGAACAGTCCGTAGCCTTAGGTAATTGACATCTAATTGATTGGTCCTGTCTATCTATTATTTCATGGAATGTAGCTGGTTGGAGACCTAGATGTAGAGACCCTACTTTTGTACCTTTTCTTTGCAGACACAAAATTATTCTCCTGCAAGAAACGTGGCTTGCTGAGGAAATATCCATAGAGGGGTATAAATTTATGGGCTCAAATGCAATCCCCGGTAAAGGCAATGGAAGACTATGTGGTGGCTTAGGAGTGCTGATATCTTTGGCACTAATGGTCCAAATAATTAAGGTCTCTGCTTTTGAGCAGATTGCTTTAGCTGTCCTTTTGAAGTTCAACAATAATCTATTATATCTGATTAACATCTATATCCCCCCACTTCAAGGTCGGGTTAAAATACTAAATATATGGAACAAACTCAATTTCTTTATTAAAAATTTGATGTTTGAGATGCCAACAGCTAATTTTATTGTGGCCGGGGACTTTAATGCTAGGCTTGGTGCTGACGATGTATCTTTATACACCAAATATAACTGTCAACCTCCGCCGTCTATAGTTATTCCACCTCTAATGCGTCGTAAATCAAAAGATATTTTCTGTGATTTTAAGGGCCTTTGTTTAGCTCGCTCCTTCGACGAATCAAATCTAATAATCTTAAATGGTAGCTTCAAAGACGACCACCCAGCCGAATACACGCACTGGGCTGGTGCTAGTCCCTCGATTCTTGACTATATGGGGATATCTTTAAATTTAATTTCCCATATTTCTAAGTTTATGGTTGTTAGCAGACCTGATAGTGATCACTTTCCAGTCTTTTTGTGTTTAAAATTTCAGGATAATCTTAATTTACCACTTGATAAGATCTCAGTTTTTTCTAATGACATTAGTCCAAGATGAGCTAAATGGTCACCTCAATTGTCTGACATTCTTACTAAGTTCCTTTCAAGTGATTCAGTTAAGTTACTTTCTGCTACTATAATGGATGCAAATCTGGATTCTGATATAATGTCAAGCTATAATATGTTAATCAGTTCTTTACAACCATTACTTACTGCTCCTAAAAGTAACTTTGCTAGACACAATCCACTGCGTCATCAGAGCTGGTTTGATTCAGAATGCAAAGAAACTTGGGCACATCTCAAATATTTGTTTAAACAACATAAATTAGATCCAGAGCAATTTTCTGTATCTGAACTTCTAAAACAGAAAAAAAGATATAAGCTCCTAATAAGACAAAAGAAAAAGGAAGCTATGATACTTGAACGTCTTCAAACTAAATTTCTTAGGAGAATTTTACAGGTTGGACATTATGTTCCTAATGTTCTTCTTAGGAGGGAGGCCGGATCTATTAAAATAGAGTCTAGTCTGTGGATCTGTATACTTACGTACTGGCAAAAATTGCATAAAATCCCTGGGAGGCTCACAAATTTAATTTTTTCAGATTCCTTTAAGTCTACATGGGAAATCTCTATTTATAAGAAGCTAGATGAGTTAGATCTCAATAAAAGTGAACTCCTAAAGCTTGATATTGACAAAGCCAAATCCATCATTAAACAAAAAATTATAGAAGCAGAAAGACGAGTTGATTCTGCTTCCCTTTCTAAATATGTTTTGTTCGGTTCACAAATATTGGCCCCCATTCCAGCTCCATATCTATCTCAGATTACCCTTCCGAAGTTTAGAAGGGCATTAACCTTGGCACGTTTTAACGTGCTGCCCACTGCCATGTTAGACGGCAGATTTAAAAGAGTACCTTTCGAATTGCGTTTATGTCCTTGTGGTTCAGGTGCTGTTGAAACTAATGAGCATGTCCTACTCTATTGTCAATTTTATAGGGACGCTCACCATCAATTGATTAGCCCATTATTAAATAAGTTTCCAGGTAAATCTGATTCCTTTTATTTACGCTTCTTATTAGATAACAATGAATACAAGGTTTCTCATATGATGGCCAAATTCTGTTATATCGTTTGTAAAACACGACCTCAATTGATAAATGTACATTCTATTATAGTTTAGTTCAATGTGACTGAAAATTGTAAATATATAGCCTACCTTTTAATCTGTATTTTAATTTATATACTGGTTTGTTTGTTTTTTTCTCATTAATCATTATTCTTACCACTATTATTACTATTGCTCCAATGCAATTGTTAAGATAAAAAGTTTCAGGGGGTACAGCCGTAGTATATTTTATAAAGGGTGCATAAGTTCCTGTAAGGAATTATTGTATACATCTAAGATGTGTTCTATTGTAATGTTGTGCTGACTGATTGGTCGTAATAAAGAACTTTGTACTTTGTACTTTGCCCATCATGCCTTTGTCTAGCTATTGTCCAGCCCATGGCTGGAAGGTAGAAATCGCCCTTAAAAACCCCTGGATTTTAGCAGACATCATGCTACCTTGGAAGTGCATGCTGAAACTCTGTCGGTCTGTGCTCTGAGATAGTTCCCGCTATTAGGATATGGATGAGCTATACAGTCAAAGGTGAAATGTAGAGATGTGTGTGTGTCTGTAATTTTCCACTTGAGAACAGCTTCTAGGCAAAGCACAAACAACAGCTAGAAAAACAAAGTGAATCTATCACCAGATGGCCAACACAGACATCAACATGAACTTTCCCAAAGATAGAATTCATGGACACAGACTTTGTTATGGGTAGCAATAGATATCCAAAAAGGTAAATAATCGTTAGCTTGGGGAAATAGTCACGTGGTGGATGATGGACAACAAGAGGTTGGGTTAGTATACATCATACAGGCATTATCCAATTAACCTAAGGTTAACACCAAGAAGGTGGAGTATGGGAAAGGCCTAGAAAATCCTTTGTCTAGAATGTTTATTGTTCAAGATGTGAGTGCGCGTGTGCGTGCATGCCTGTCTGGCAGCAGTGGTTTTAACTGTAACAAGGTTGAGATCCTAAGCTTTTGGGATTGTTAAAGATGTAATCTTTCATGGCTGGACTGGACAAGTTCATCACAATGGATTTTACTTAGTTATCTTATTTTACTTTTATGTGCATTAATAAAACTATGCTTTTGTACTTTACAATGTGTCTTCTTGACTGAAGAAGACAGGATCCTGAAGAAGGAAAGCTGAGCCAGTTGATGGTAAGAGTTACAAAGTGGCTGTGGATCACAGCAGCCAGCTTGTCCTGCAGATTCTGCTAGGTGCCAAAGAGCATCACTACAACACTCATCATCCACTCACTGAGAAAGGTTACGGGCCCAGATAAGGCTGTTTTTGCCAATTAAGACTATTCTGCCAGTTAAGGGGTTTTTTTTTGCCAGTTATGGCTAGTCTGCCTGAAAAGGTTGTTCTGCCAGAAGAGGCTTGTCTGCCAGAGATGGTTAAGCTGCCAGAGGACAAAGAGGCCAGATGTCCGGGAGGAAAGGAGCCCAAAAGTCCAGATGTCAAGTCTGCATGGTGGCCAGGAGGCAAGACTGCCTATCCATGACTTCAGCTGCACCAGGACAAGAGAACCATGCTTCAGCGTTTGCTGGGAAAAGCAGAGGTGGCTTCAAATCTTTTTCAGATGTAAGTAACAGTTAAAGTTTACTGCTAAGCTGTTTTGCCTGATGGCAGAGTGCAGAACTCTATAAAGACAGTTGTCTGAGAACTCTCCACTCTACAAACAGTAAGAAGCAGGGGAGACACAGCCTGGGGATGCTGGGAATACTGCGGGTTCAAATGCAGTGAAGTTTTTTTCCAAGCTGCAAACTCTGTTATGAGCCATTTTGTTTGAAATGGATGCAGCTGGGTTGCCGAGGCTCTGAGACTTGAGTCACTGATGCATGTTGCAATGCATGAAGTTTTAATGCAGCAGAAATTTGCTGGACACAGGCGGATGCCTAAGCAAAAAGAAATCATTCTTTTAAGCCTCTCTGAGTTACAGTTAAAATTTTGGGAGAAGATGTTCTTCAGCCAAAGGTTTTTTGGGAAAATGAAGATGAAATTCATGAATTCTGCACAGCTTTGTCATAAATGCTGTGGTCAAAGGACTTTACAGTTCTTGGAGGAAAATACAAAAATATCCCTGGTGAGGGTGAAGTGTTTACACAGTAGCCAATGCTGTGGGGGGCTGCAACAGTTTTTCTAGATGCTGAAAAGTTCCAAAGGCTGGAACGTGATGAGCCAAGCAGTTTGCTTGAGGAAAAGCTGAAAATGTCGGCTTGTGGATGCCTAAGACAGCACCTGAAGTTCAAGGAAATGCGTCTTGAAAAGGCAGCTGATGCACGGGTGAAAAACCGATGCTTTTACTGCGACAGAGCAGGGAATTTGAAAATGACAATGCAAGGAAGTTTGCAACAATCAACAATCAACAACCCAGAGACTTTGGGGGGAAAACAAAGAAATGCAGCTGTGATACAGAGCTGTGACAATGTGACTGAAACAGGTGATGAAAACCTGAGGACAAAATAGATTATATATTCTGGGACAAACAGATATATGATAAATAATTGCAGATTTGCTGAAAAGCAAGAAATCCTCCAATATCAAAGATGTTTATCTAGCTGATGGAGGGGTAAGAGATGTTAAAAAAATTGAGAAATGTCTACATGTCAAGTTTTGGTGAGAAAACTTAAAAATGTTTTATGTGTACCTGATTTACAAAACTGTTTAGTTAATGGGTCAGGGGTTATACACTGAGTTTTGTGGGATAAAAATGTAAAATCACCCCGGATGGGGAGGTGTACAAAAGCTATAAAAAGGCAGAATATGTATTTTATACAATGTGAAACAAATGTTAAATGTGCAGGTGTGAGAAATGAATCGTTGCATTCTGGTTATGCACATCAATTATGGAATCCTAGGAAACATAGGATTTGATAGCTTGTTTAAGCTGGGGAGATATAGGTCCTGAATTTTAAAAATGTCTCATTACACAAATGATTTGGGAGATGTTTGGTTTGCCATAGAGTAAAAAGTCAAGGTTTTTCCTGTGATAGAACCTGAACAAGAGAATTGCTAAAATGACCTGTTGAGGTTGGTCCATGCTGTTAAACAAAAGGGACAAATGTATGTTACTAGGTGACAACAAATATTTTTCTTAGTGATTGTGGATAGATTTTCCAGGTTTTTTCATATGTCAGAGTTTTAAAACAAAAAGGTGATGCACTTGAAAGTTTTCAACAATGGGTAAACATGAATAAAAAATTAATTACAAAATAGGGTCTTTGATTAGAGACTAAAAAAGGAGAATTCTTGTCTCACAGTTTGAAAAACTGGCTGGAAAAAAAATCCAACACCATTTCACATGTTAAGTGGGGAACCACTAAATCAGAAGTATCTGACAGATTTTAAACAATATGCAAGATATATGTGCCAGCATGTTAAAAAAAAATAAAATAAAAAAAAAATACTACAAGATGATGTTTGTAAAATATTAAAAAAAAACCAGTTAAAGATTTCACCTTGGTGGTGGGGAAAGTTTTAATGTCCAAGAATAACAATTTTGAAAAAAAAACATTCAGGTTAAGAAAGATACATTCAAACAAAGAAGTTTTACTGAAAATGAGACAGTTAAAAACACAAGCGCCAGGTACGGAGGGGCACACAAAATATAAACAACAAACATTAATCCTCTGGAAGTGAGAGAAACATTTAGATCAGATAATACAGACCATCAACAAGTGGAATGACAAAACAAACAAAGGACACACAAGTCCAGACACAAAAGATGAAAGAAAACAATACATGTAATATCAGGGAAACTTCATAGAGAGTGAAAAACAACACACAAATTGATTATACAATAAACAAGAGTTTATACAATAGTGGCTGGTGAGCCAGGGAGTTTCAAAGAGTTTTAAGGAGTTTCAGGGAGTTTCAGAGATTTTAAAGTTTCAAAAGTTTTTTCTGTTGAGAAAAGTGAGAATGATATACTATAGTACAACAGTTTAAGTGTTAAATTGACAAAGAGGTGTTTAAAATGTGGTTGATAGACCTAAAGACAAAAATCACAAGGTAAATGGATATACAAAATATAGATAGATGCCTGATGGCAAACAGAGTTACAATGCTAGGTTAATAGCAAAAGGGATTTACTCAACAAAGGTTTTTAGTCTCAACAAATGTTGCAGTCTCAACAAATGTTGCAAAAGAAGAAGGGATCGATGTCTCATATCTATCCCTTCTTCAGTTGTTTCTGTTTCCCATGATGAGTTGGAGAGCAAACTCACCATTCCACTGACTCTCAACCTGCTCCTCTGCAATGCCAGGTCGGTCAAGAATAAGACCCATATAATCCATGACTTGTTAGTGGATGAGATGGCCGACCTGGCTTGTTTTACTGAGACCTGGCTGGGGGAGGCTAGCTCTGTAACATGGGCGCAGGCTCTCCCGGCTGGGTACTCAGTCTGTGAGCAGGTAAGAGAAAGTGGGCGGGGGGGCGGCATAGCCGTGGTCCATAAGAGCAACTTGACCTTGATCAGAAAGCCTATCCGGAAAACGGCCCACATCGAGTGTATGTACCTCAGCCTGAAGACCAGGGATAGTTTGGGGATTCTGTTGGTATACCGGCCACCCCGTTGCTTAACAGACTCCCTGACCGAGCTGACGGCCCTGGTTTCTGAGTTGCTGTTGGAGTCGCCCAGACTTTTAGTTCTGGGCGACTTCAACATCCCACTCAAAACCAGTTTACAGGATTTAACTGGCGCAGCTCGGGAGTTCATGGATTCCATGACAAACATGGGCCTATCCCAGTTGGTCAACGGGCCCACGCATTGTGCTGGTCATACCCTCGATGCGGTCTTTAGTACGGAGCAGGAACATCCGTGGGCGGAGGTCATAAAAACCTCCGCATTGTCATGGACGGATCACTTTCTGATCAAGGTGGAACTGAAGGCTATTGTTCGCCCTCCCGGGGGTGGTGGACCTATTAGAATGGTCCGCCCTCGAAGGCTAATGGAACCTATTGGTTTCCAGAAAGCCTTAGAGGGTTTAATGGTGAGTAATGCCGGCGATTCTGTCGAAGCTTTGGTTAACATATGGAACACCGATCTTACCAAGGCTATCGACACAATCGCTCCCAAGCGTCCTTTCCAACCCGCTTCGAATCGTAAACCATGGTATACGGAAGACCTTAGAAGGATGAAGCGGGTTGGACAACGACTAGAGTGCGAATGGCGAAAGACTCGTCTCTTATCCGACAGAACTCGCCTTAGGAAGCATCTTGACTCCTATAGGGAGGCTTTACATGCAGCGCAGAAATCTTTCTGTTCTGCATGTATTGCGTCTGCAGAGTCTCGCCCGGCAGAGCTGTTTAGGGTGGTGGGGGATTTGACGCGGATATCTCCTGCACCAAATCCTCTACTTAACCCGATGACAGCCTGCTGTGAGGCATTTAATATCTACTTTGCAGATAAAATCTCTCGGATAAGAGCTGACTTGGACACCAACCTTTTGGCAGGATCTGTGGACGAGGCATCCAGCAACTCCGTTGATGGCATTTTACTGGATCAATTCCAATCTGTGAGTACCGAGGACGTGGACAAGTTGCTTGGAAGGACGAAGAAGACGACTTGCCCTCTCGATCCTTGTCCATCATGGCTGGTCGTCCAGGGTGGGGATGCATTGAGGGTGTTTCTCCGAGACACAATCAATGCGTCCCTCAGGGAGGGCAGTATACCATCTTGTTTAAAAGAGGCGGCAGTTAGGCCACTCTTAAAAAAGCCTTCCCTGGATCCCCTGGACAGAAACAACTATAGACCAGTCTCCTTGCTCCCTTTTTTGAGCAAGGTGATCGAGAGGGCAGTTGCCTTCCAGCTCCAAGCTATCTTGGATGAAACCGATTATCTCGATCCATTTCAAACCGGCTTCAGGACAGGATTTGGGGTTGAGACTGCTTTGGTTGCTCTGACCGATGACCTCCGCTTGAGCATCGACAGGGGAAGTGTGACCCTGCTGGTGCTCTTGGACCTCTCAGCGGCCTTTGACACTATAGATCATGCCATTCTCTTGGATCGGCTGAGAGAGGTGGGAATCGGAGGCACTGCTTTGCGGTGGTTCCGTTCCTTCCTCTTTGGCAGATCCCAGAGAGTGAGGCTCGGGGACAGTTGCTCCTCCAAAATAGAGCTTAATTGTGGCGTCCCTCAGGGCGCCATCCTGTCCCCGATGTTATTTAACATTTATATGAAGCCGCTGGGAGAGATCATTCGGAGGCATGGAGGGCGGTGTCTTCAGTACGCTGATGACACCCAAATTTATTTCTCCATGACCAAATCATCGTCTCAGACTTCTGATGGCATCTCTCCTCTCAATGACTGCCTTGGAGCGGTAATGGATTGGATGAGGAAAAATAGATTGAAGTTGAATCCAGACAAAACGGAGGTGCTCACGGTTACCGGTCCGAAGCCGGGTCCGGGATTACAGCCCCCTGTCCTGGATGGGGTCACACTCTCCTCCAAGGACTGTGTGCGCAGTCTGGGGGTACTCCTTGACTCGTCGCTTCACATGACTAACCAAGTGAATGCGACAGTCAGGAGTGCCTGTTATCAGCTTCGGCTGATACGCCAGCTGCGTCCATTCCTGGATAAGAAAGACCTGGAAACCGTTGTGCACGCGCTGGTAACCTCACGTCTAGATTACTGCAATGCACTCTACATGGGGCTACCCTTGTGCCTAACTCGGAAACTTCAGTTGGTGCAAAACATGGCAGCCAGATTAATTACTGGAACATCTAGAAGGGAGCATATTACACCTGTGCTTAAATCCCTTCACTGGCTGCCAATTAGTTTCCGGGCGCAGTACAAGGTGTTGGTTTTGACCTTTAAAGCCCTACATGGCCTGGGTCCAACTTATCTTAGGGACCGCCTCTCCCCATATGAGCCCCCCCGTGCTCTTCGGTCAGCGGGAAAGAACCTATTGCAACAGCCAAAGTCGAAGTCTGCACAGACCTCGCAGAGGGCATTTTCTGCCATCGCCCCTAAATTATGGAATGGCCTGCCGGATGAGATCCGTCTTATTACAACACTTACTGCTTTTAAGAAAGCTGTTAAGACGGATCTCTTCCGGCAGGCCTTCCCGGAATAACCTTTCCCAGAAGAATACTCTTCTGAGGATGAATATCGAACCCCCTCCTCTGTTAGCTTTTTAGTTTGTTGTTCTGTCTGTTGTTTTGTTGTATCTTTTATTATAGTATTTTATATTGTTATAGTGTTTTGTTTTAATATATTCTTATGTTTAATTCTGTTTTAAGGGGGGTGGGAGGGATGTGAGTGGAGGGATTGGGATGTGGGATTGTTTTAACTATTGTATTTTAACTGTTGTAAGCCGCCCCGATTGCGACGCAGAGGGGCGGGTTAGAAATAAAACTTATTATTATTATTATTATTATTTTAGAATATTGATAAAACATTTAGTCCAAGGCTGAAAGCTTGTGACTGGTATAGACTTTAACAGCAAGGAGGGGCTAATAGGTACAACATTTTGTTTTTGAGATTGCTTGTTTAAATGATGATACGTGTGTTAACAAAAAAAGGAGATGGCATTTTTGGTTATTTAGATTCAAGAAATTCAGACAAGGAGAAAATTGTTTAGAGAGATTTGTTATTAAAGATTTTAATTTTTGAGATCTTATTTTAAGGTTGCTAGACTGCTGATAGAAAATGTTTAGTGAGTCAACATAAAAGATTAAAAAAGTGAGGTTTACAAAATATAAAGGTGGTGACAGGTTTAAAGTCAATAGGTTTTGTTTAAAATATAGTTACAAGGGGTTTTAAATGTCCAGATATATAAAAAAGCTTTGTGAGGGGTTTGATGTTTGTGGTTGACAATAAAAAGATTAAATATTGTGTTTGTGATAGGTGTTTTAAAGAATTTTTTTTAAAAAAAATAAAAAATAAAAGATTAGACAACAATAGAGCATTTGATAAGATTTTTTTTTTAAGAAAAAGGGGCTTGTGAATTAAAATAGCCACATTAGATAGAATAAATAGCTTATTTGCTTTAAAGTTACATGATAGATAGTCAGGTTAAGGATTGTTAATTAAGTATAGAGAAAAGCTCAGTAGTTTTTTTTTAAATAATAATAAAGATATATAGTTTTAAGTGTTGATATATAGCTTTAAGTGTTGTTAAAACAAAATATATAACATTAAATGAGATAGAATAGATTAAACAGTTGTTATAAGATTTACATTATGAATTGTCAGTTGTGATATATAGAGATTCACAGACATGCATTTTTTTCATGACAAAAGCTAAAAAGTTAAAATATAGATCAAAGTATGTTGGAGTTAATGACAGAATACCAGAGAGCGAGTTTAAAATAAAATTATGTGCCTACAATATAAAAATAAAAACACAACAATAGAGATATATAAACCAAGGTTCTGGAGAAAAACACAACATTTAAGCAGAGGCTAGATGGCCATCTGTTGGGGATGCTTTGATTGAGAGTTCCTGCATGACAGGGGGTTAGACTGGATGACCCTTGTGGTCTCTTCCAACTCTATGATTTTATGATATTATGATTTTATAAACAATTGTTACAACAGTATAAGATTGAGATGTGCTAAGATAGTTACAACAACAACAACAAAATAGTGGTCTCACACATCTATACATTTCAGGAGGGGATTGTTAGGATATGGATAGCCTATACAGTCAAAGGTGAAATGTAGAGATGTGTGTGTGTGTGTGTAATTTTCCACTTGAGAACAGCTTCTAGGCAAAGCACAAACAACAGCTAGAAAAACAAAGTGAATCTATCACCAGATGGCCAACACAGACATCAACATGAACTTTCCCAAAGATAGAATTCATGGACACAGACTTTGTTATGGGTAGCAATAGATATCCAAAAAGGTAAATAATCGTTAGCTTGGAAAAATAGTCACGTGGTGGATGATGGACAACAAGAGGTTGGGTTAGTATACATCATACAGGCATTATCCAATTAACCTAAGGTTAACACCTAGAAGGTGGAGTATGGGAAAGGCCTAGAAAATCCTTTGTCTAGAATGTTTATTGTTCAAGATGTGAGTGCGCGTGTGCGTGCATGCTTGTCTGGCAGCAGTGGTTTTAACTGTAACAAGGTTGAGATCCTAAGCTTTTGGGATTGTTAAAGATGTAATCTTTCATGGCTGGACTGGACAAGTTCATCACAATGGATTTTACTTAGTTATCTTATTTTACTTTTATGTGCATTAATAAAACTATGCTTTTGTACTTTACAATGTGTCTTCTTGACTGAAGAAGACAGGATCCTGAAGAAGGAAAGCTGAGCCAGTTGATGGTAAGAGTTACAAAGTGGCTGTGGATCACAGCAGCCAGCTTGTCCTGCAGATTCTGCTGGGTGCCAAAGAGCATCACTACAACACTCATCATCCACTCACTGACACCCGCGACCCCCCTCTTGCCAGTCGTGCCTCTTCCACGGAGCTCATCTTCATTCACCGCCAAAGCCCAGGGGAGTCGCTCAGGTGTGAGTATATCCTCTGTCCTGGTCTTCCTCTCTTTGCCTTCCCCACTCTCTCTCTTCCCCCGCTTATTCTTCTAGTGTGTGTGTGTGTGTGTGTGTGTGCCACATTTGGATGTTTGCTTATTTTGTTAATAAAAGATTTCATACTTTAATTGGAGCTTGGTCAGTCTCAGTGTCTTTCCTAGCCAAAAACTCTTATATCTCCTGTAGACAATTGGATAAAATCTTAGAAGCGAAGTTGGGCGTTTCTCTCTCATTTGAGCTAATTATAAATTCCCCAAAATTAGCTCTTGGTTTCCCAACACCGTATTATAGATTTTTGGATATAATGGTTTTCAAAATCCTTGTGAACTACCTTTCTCATAAAACAGATATGCATGAAATCCATATCTCAAATCAGCCCCTTCCAATGATAACAGATTACTATTTTCTAAGTAGATCCACTCTAATAACCATTCAAAACAACACGCTTCACAATATATATTTAAATTGGGCATTGCCAACCCCCCTCTCTGAACCGTATCCTGTAAGGTCTTAATTTTCACTCTAGGCTTTTTCCACATAAATTTTGAAAGATCTTGATGCCATTTTTTAAATAGTATTTCATTTGTTATTATTGGAAGATTTTGAAACAGGAAAAGTATCTTGGGGGGATACTAGCGAGGTGAAGGGGAGGCAGGGGAAACTAAGAACATATGCCGACAATTTGGTTCTGACTTTAACAAATCCCGAAAATATACAGGAGGTTATGAAACAATTGAAACAGTTCGGTGATGCATCTGGGTTAATAGTTAATAAAGATAAAATATCAGTCTTCGTAATGAACCTCTCTGGAACAGAAAAAGCAGAATTAGAAAAAAGATTAGGGTTCCAAATTTAAAAAGATGTGAAATACTTGGGAATTTAAAAATCATTATGGAAAGAAATGGCAAGAAATAAAAAAGGATTTAAATAGCTGGAACAATTTGAAACTCTCTTGGTTAGGGAGAATTTCTATGATTAAAATGAGTGACTATATAATTTTTAAACCATGTTCCTCCAAACCTGGATCCTTCCATATGTTTTTGACGCAATAATTGCTGCAATTTTGACGCAATAATTCAATAATCCTTTGGCATTGACATTGATGATAAAGGCTAAGAGAAACTGTAGGCCAAAACATGTGGAGGGACCCACACTGGAGAAGACTGCATCATACCAATATGTATGGGTGGAGGGGAGGGGAAGTGTGAGGTCAGTGGACTGTATAGCTTCATTATCTGATGAAATTCTGTGCTATTTCCCCCAATTCATTTGGTTCCAGAGAAATTGTTTCAAGAAGCAATCCCCATTTTTCATTTTTCAATCTGGCATCAAAAAGCATGCTTCATCTAAACATGGAACTGCTGCCAGCTGAAAACCAGAAGGTTCAGGATAGACTATCCAAATGTTCCTCACAGTGGTGTGTATATGTGTGTGTGTGGCTGGCTAGTAAGATAGACAGATAGATAGACAGAAGATAGAGGGTGTTTTTTTTTTTTTTTTAAAGTTAAAATGTGTAATTCACTGTTGTTTCATGGTCAGGGATGCCATGTTACAACACATCAATTCAAAGCATCTCATTTGCATATTGAGCTAATTGTTATGAATATCTTTGCTATTAATCTGCATTCTAATTCTGCAAAGCCAACACATTAATCTTGCATTTTACCCCCTACAATGTACGGGATGATGGGAGTTGTAGCTCTTCACCTCTGGCTCTAACTCACCACCTTGTTATGCAGCAGAGCTGACCAGCTTTGATCAGTGGTTGATGCTTCTTTCCCAAGCAGCAGAGTTTCAGAGAATAGGCTGAAGACCCTGACAAACTCTCCAAGCCTTCTCACTCTTCCTCCTGAGATGTCTCCAAACCTCTCCAGGATTCTTCTGGCTCTTGTATCTTCCCTTAAGACACCAGACAACTCAGTAGTCTTATATAAAAGATCTACTTTATTCTACTATATATAAATACTATATGCCCTACAAATCACAATCTCTACTCCACCAAAATAGTCCACACTACACCACAATGTACATTAGCAAACATTGCAATTTATAGCCATTGTTAGACACCACCCACCAGTCAGTTTCCACCCAGTGGGTGTGTACATACATCTTGATTGGTCCACATAGATCATCCCATACCTAAGACCAACCCAAGTGTTTCATCACTTTACCTTGACCACTTAATGAGTCTCAGGTGTTTGCAATCTATCACCGGTGTTCTCAATATACCTTCTATAACTTTGTCCTTGGCTCTCAAGGCTTCTTAATTATATTATCTTTTTCACCTGTGTATCTTCCTGATTGCTCCTGCTTAGTCACTTTGACATTCACATACATATTTTTATTTCTATTACTGTATATCCCATGTTGCTTTTTCCTTAACATACAATTATGCTTCACACTTGGTACCACTTTTATAGGAAGTTACCTTCTTAAGGTAATCTGATATTGCTGGACTTGGAACAGAATAGAAAAACCAAAGAATCTTGTTTGGTTGTGGAATTTACTGTGTAACCATGAGCTATCACCACCTCTCAACAAATCTACCTTAACAAGCTTGTTGTGGGGATTAGTAACAGGACAGGAACTATGTAAAATGGTCATGTATATTCCTGGTGTGACAAACAACAAGAACAGTGACTTTTTGCCATGCATAAGTATTTAGTACTAGTGCATTTTTATCAAATCACTATAGTATTTTTTATCAAAAAAAGTTATTGGAAAAAATGCTGATCCATGAAAATTTCATTGGGAATCCTTGAAAAGGGGGGGTGCGCATGCGCAGCGAAACAGATTAGATGCCTTCGTGTACTCTCCCTTCTAAGAGATATAAAATAGATTTATTATTGCTCCGTTCAAAACTCAAGTTGGATAAAAAAGTGCAAGGCACTTAATTTGGACATTAGCAGTACGATCCTGGACAAGCAAGACTTCTGAACAAAAAGGAATCTAGTGGGAGAGGAAAAAGCCAGCTGCAGTGTGATTAAGAACATTATGGAGACAGCTACGGTGAGTCCTCCCACGGGGGTTACACTAGAAGTCCTCGATCGTAAATTAGACAAACTGTTTGAAGCTTCCCAAAACATGCAAGCTACAATTACAACCCTTATAGAACAGATAAGTGGAATAAAAAAAATAGCCGAAGAGGCAAAGGGGAAAGCTGTAAAAATGAACAAAAATTGGAAACGTTAAATGACCAAGTTACAATGCTTCAAAACAGACTCATAGATGCTGAGAACAGACAAAGAAGGAGAAATTTAAGAATAAGAAACTTTCCAGAACAAGCCAAATCTAATGATTTAATTACTATATTGACAACATGGTGGAAAAGTTATGATTTAAAAATCTCTCCAAATGATTTAGAGAGAGTCCACTGGAGTTTGGGGACACAAGGAAGGAGCAGGAGGAAGGATATAATTATTGCATTTGGAAGAGAAAATATGAAAGACATGGTTTTTAAAAAACTGAGATCAATACAAAATTTGGACTATAATGGACAGAACATTCAGATTTATCAAGACCTGGCATCAGAGACTATTAAACAAAGAAATTTGCTCCGAGATATAACAAAATGTCTTAGAGAAGCACAAATTAAGTATACTTGGGGTTTCCCTACAGTTCTTTTAGTTTTCAAGGACGGAACATTGTTGAAAGCCTCTAACGTGGAGGAGGGTCAGCGACTGCTGCAACAGCTGGGACTTGGACAAGGTCAAGGAGGAACTGTGAGCGAGGAGGATGATAAGGAAGAAGAAGACCGAATTAAACTGGCAAGACAGGTGAAAGATATTAGAAGGAAAGAGAAATGTGACAGACAGCTGAGAAGCAGGAAAGATAGAGGAAGCACAATGTGATGGACTATATAATGTAGTAGATGTAATAATGGAATAGGAAAGTTATAATAGATTGAGTAACATTAAATATGGAGTAATAAAGGTTATAATAATAAGGAGGGAGGGGGATAAGTGAAGAACGCATCTCCAAAGGGAAGAGATCTGACATGGGTAACAAGCTGCGGAAAGCTTGTGCCCCTTCCAATGGAGGGGAGAACCTGAGTTCAGATGAGGGAGGGGGAGGGAAAGGGCAAGAGGGGAGGGGAAGGGAAGGGAAGAAACAGCAGATCAGAGAGCAAGAAAAGGAGAGTGGAACAACAATAAGGGAAAAGGGAATAGAGTGATGGTTGATATGAATATTATGTCATTAAATGTTAATGGATTGCATACCCCAGTGAAAAGGTATAGGTTGAATAAGATGCTTAAAGAACAACAAATTCAGATAGCCATGTTTCAGGAAACACATATTTCAAGAAGAAACAGAGCTAAACTCTTTAATTATGGTGGATGGGATTTGCAGTTTGAGTCAAGGGGAACAAATAAAGCAAGAGGAGTGGCAATATTAATGAAAGATGGAATAAAGTTTCAAGTAGATAAGATTAAAAAAGATAATGAGGGGAGATATATTTTTGTTAAAGGAAATATAAAGAAGATAAAAATTACATTTGCTTGTATTTATGTCCCAAATGAAAAACAAGTGGAATTTATAAATAAGGTGTTAACTCTATTGGAGAACTTTTATGAGGGGGATCTATTTCTGGGAGGAGATTTCAACCTTGACATATTAAGATGTAATACAAAGGGTAATATAAGGGGAAGAATAAGTAAGAAAAAGAATAGAAAGGAAAATTCTAAAATTAATTTGGAGAAATGGAATATTATTGACGGTTATGAAAGCACGGGAAATAATAATTATGAAAATACATATTATTCAGCTAGACATAAAAAATTTAGTCGAATTGATTACTTCCTTGTCAAAAAAGACAATAGTTTGAAGATAAAAGAAATTCATGCTGAAGGAATTTGGCTCACAGATCATGCAGCACTATATATAAAGATTGAAGGAAGCATTATTAAAAGATCTAAAAAAATGGATTTTTGATCCTGTGGTTATTCTGAAGGAAGAAAATAAACAACAAATTAGGGAAGAAATTAAAAATTATTTTGATTTGAATGATAGGGGAAACATTTCAAAACACATACTATGGGATGCATTTAAAGCAGTGGTAAGGGGGAAATGTTTAAGTATAGAAATAGGAATTAAAAAGAAGAAAAATTTATATAGAAAGAAATTGATAGAAGAAGTGGAATTGTTACAGAAAGAATATAATAAACATAAGAATGCAACTATAAAAGAACTATGGGATAAAAAAAGAGAAGAAATTAAAGAATTAGATCAAACAACTATATTAAGAAATCAAATGTACATTAGGAATGAATTTAAGGCATGGGATACTAGAAGTATGAAAAGTTGGGCTAAATCCCTTAAAAAGAGAAAAAGAGGATTAGTAAAATTAGAGGGGACAAAGGAGAAATAATAACTGATGAGGAGAGAATAAGAGAAGTCTTAGTTAAATTTTATGAAACGCTGTATGAAGAGAAGAAAGTGGAGGATCAGAAAACAAATATAAATATAAAATTAACTGAATTACAGAGTAATCATATTAACTCCCCAATAACCAAACAAGAGATAGAAAGAGTAATACAAGATTTAAAAGGATTTAAATCTCCTGGCCCAGATGGATTCACATCTATATTTTATAAAACCTTTAAAAATGAATTGATTGAGCATATGGCTACAATTTACAATGAAATTTTGGATAATAAAATAATCCCAGAATCATGGAAACTATCTGAAATCATATTAATACTTAAACCCAATAAAGACCCAGCCAATCCCGAATCTTATCGTCCCATCACATTAAGCAATCAAGATTACAAAATTTTTATGAAAATCTTAGCCAATAGATTAAAAGAATATTTACCAACTTTAATTAAAGAAGAACAATATGGATTTGTGGAAGGCAGATATATTTATGAACCGATAAGGAATCTATTCAATATACTACATCATGCCAAACAATACAAAAATAAATTAGCCTTATTAAAATTAGATGTCTACAAAGCATTCGATTCAATAAATCATGAATATCTATATAAAATCTGTAGGAACTTTGGATTAAGGGAAAGGTTTAGTGAAACCATCAAAGAAATATACAATGATACAGAAGCACAAATCATGATAAATGGAGAAAAATCAAGAAAATTTAAAATAAAAAGTGGAGTAAGGCAAGGTTGCCCACTTTCCCCTTTATTATTTATATTAGCAATGGAACCGTTTGCAAATATGATTAGGAATGCAGAAGAGATAAAGGGATATAAAATAAATAAAGAAGAAATTAAGTTGAATTTATTTGCAGATGATGCTCTGATAGTGACAAAGAAACCGGATCAAGCAGTAACCAAGTTATTGGAAATATTTCAGAAATTTAAAAACATTTCTGGGCTTAAATTTAATATGGATAAATCCGAGATAATGTTTTTGAATACAAATTGGCGGGAACAAAAAGAAATACAAACTATGTCAGGATTGAAATTGGGGATAAAAAATATGAGATATTTAGGTGTAAATTTACCAAATAAGTTGGACAATATTGTACAAGGTAATTATAATCAATTATGGAAAAAAATTAATAATCAAATTTCTAAATGGGCAAGTAAAAATTGGAAAATGCTAACAAAAATTAGAATGTTCAAAATGATGATACTACCAAAGTTTTTATATCTATTTCAAACTATCCCAGAAATGATTCCTAGTAAAGTTTTAAAGAAATGGGATAGGTCAATATTAAAATGGATATCAGGGAATAAAAAAACCAGACTATCTAAGGCATTATTATATGAGCATCGAAGTAAAGGAGGATGGGGAGTTCCATCACTCGAACTATATTTTGAGGCGGTTCAATTGCTAAGAATGATAGAGGTAGAATATAATTATAATACAAAGTGGGTTAAATTAGAAAGACAGAGCAATCAAATGGAGTTTGTATCTATCTTTCAGGGGGAAAAAGAAAAAAAATGAGAAAAGAATAGGTCCAATGAGGGTGAATTATAAAATATGGGAGAAGTGGAGTAAAAACCTGGGTATAAGAAATAGGAAATGGCTACCAATTGAATATTTAAATAAAAGTAACAATGAAGAACTTGGAAAGATAATTCAAAAAATTAAGAATAAGGGGTTTAAAATAATTGGAGATTTGTATGATTTAACAGGGGCACGAATACAGGAAGAAAAATTAACTAATTTAATAGGTAAGCAATATTGGATTCAAATAAAAGGGATAATAAAATTGCTAGATGAAACACAATTAATTATTGATGAGCAAAATGCATTATTAAAAGAAATTATTAAAAAAAATAGAAGGGGGTAAAGGAATAATAGGAAACATTTATAAGAGTATGTTAATAACCCAATTTAGAATGATAGAGGGATTGACAATGAATTGGGAAAAAGATTTATTGATTGATATAGATAAAATTAAAATTTGGCTACAAGAAATTATAACAATCAAAAATACAAATGTAAAAGAACAACAAATGAAAATAATCGGAAAATGGTATAGGACACCTCACCAATTAGCATTTATAAATGATAAATTTCAATCTAAATGTTGGCATGGATGTGGAGTTAAAGGAATATATATTCATATGTGGTGGGAATGTCCATATGTACAAAAATTTTGGATAGAGGTTAAGCAACAGATAAATACAATTATAGGGATAGAAGTACAATTAAGTAAAGAAAATTGCTTGACTCTCAATTTAGGGGAATTAGGATTGAATAATAATCAAAAATATGTAATAAAACAATTTCTTAAAGCTGCTCATGCAGTGATTGCTTATGGATGGAAGGAAAAATCAAATTGGAATAAGGATTACTTATTTAAATACATAAAAGAATATATATTATTCGACTTCCTTAGGGAAAGAAGATTAAAATATATTGGAGAATATATTAAAGAACCATGGGAAGTCAAATGGGGATCAGTAATTAAGAATGTGAAAGGTAAAATGGGGTATGAGGAAGTTAATAAGATAATCAATAATATTTTCCATATCTCCGAAATTGATTGTTAATTAGATTTGATTGTAAATTTCTCTTATGGGGGGGGGGGTGAGGGGAAAATTACTATATGAAACATGATGGTATAATGTGTATTATATATGGTGTAATAAAAAATTTTAAAATTAAAAAAAAGAAAAAAAAAGAAAAAAAAAGTTTAAAAAAGGGAATCCTTGAAAAGAGATCATACTTACAAACCACACCCCTTCTTTCCATTTTGCGTCACCTTGTAACTACTTCTTTTGCTCTTTTTGCACCTGACCATTACTCTCTCTCTTTTGTCTCACCTGGTGTTTCACAATCCCTCCCCACTCATCTCCATTGCTGTAGCTCTCTTTAGGCCTTTGTTATGTTCCTCTCTCTTGATTCTTGCACACTACTATTCCATATGACCCACCTTTCCTTTCCTTTGTCCTGTTCTGGTGCCTTAACAGAAAGGATGATGTAGCATAGCAGAGTAGTCAGATCAGTCCAAGTCAAGCACAATCAAACCATCAATCCAAAAGACAGTCCAAAAGCTTAGTCTGCAAATGGAGCAAGGTCTGAGATTATCAGGCAACACAAATCAGGAACACAGAGCAGGAAGATTGTGTCCAGAAAGGTTGGTTGTGAGCAACCAGTTGTCTAAGAGAGGTGCCAGAATTTATGATCAATTGTCAGAATGTGGCTATTCCCAGATTAATATGCATCTGGCATTTAAATACTCTGACCTATGCAGGGCCTCTCTCTCTCCATCAGTCTGCCATAATAAGTACTATGAGTTCTGTCTCTTGCTGCTCTGAAACTTCCATACTTGGCTTTCTGTCTCACTGGAAGATCTTCTCCTGCTTAGTTTCATCTATAACCCATAGGTGCTGCCTATGAATCATGAGTACTTTATACCTGGAAGTGACATTTCATCAGGCTTGGCTTTTGAGCTCAGGAGCAGCCCTGAGCATTTGCTGCTGGGTGAAATGACAGATAAGAAGAGAGGGGAATAGATCAGTGCATCTTGAGTGAAGCCAGAGGTAGCTCATATTGGACAAGAAAAACTCAGAAGAAAGAAAGGGAGATAAAGCAAGACAATAAAACTTTGCTTAGACAGTTGGGTATTTAAACATCTCAGATACAGTGAAAGTAGTTTAAAAGTTAAAGTTAGGTGCCGTTCACACTATGTTGTAAACTAATTCTCAAACTGCTTTAAAGGTGGTCATTCACACTACTGCTGGTATTTCCCAACTTGAATTCAAGGGGGTCCAGGGCAAATCCCCCTTAACCTGGACTTTTTGGAAACAGAGATTTTAGCATGTCTTTTCAAAAGAACCAGTTCTTTTTTTGCCAGCCACAAATAGGAACTTGCTGTCAATTCAATTCAGAGCACAGGAAGGGAGGGGTTATTGTGCAGGGGGTGGATCATGACAACCCCTTTGCTCTCTCCCTGCTAGCCAAAGCCAAAGACAGGGTGGGGGTTCCCCTGGGAGCATCATTAGACTGTGTGTGGTTGTTGTTGTTGTTTTAAAAAAATTGACAGCTTATGTACATCTTTGCTAGTGCATGGCTGTAGTAGATGTTACCTTTAAATACTCATGTCATCAATATGACAAAGATGTGCATGGTTTGATTGACATTAAAAAAAATGTCAGTGAGAGTGGGGGTCAGAGGTCTGAAAAACCAGTGGTTCTTCAAGGGGCTTGCAATCCCCATCTTCCAAGGCTGACAGGGGGGAATTCCCCCAAGGAGAAGCTATCATGGGGGTTTCTTGGCATAGGGTCCTCAGAGGGGCTTGCCATTCCCATCTTCCAAAGCCGATGGGGAGAATCCCCCCAAGGAGAAGCTATCATGGGGGATTCTTGGCAAGGAGTCTTCAGAGGGTCTTGGATGGAAGGAATGGAGATAAATGTGGTGCTGAGGAGGAGGAGGAGAGGAAGGTTTTCCATGGGACTGGAATGGAATGAAAGGAATGGGGATAAATGTGGTGCCGAGGAGGAGGAGGAGGAGGAGAAAGGTTTTCCATGGGACTGGGATGGAAGGTATGGGGATAAATGGGGTGCTCAGGAGGAGGAGGAGAAAAAGATTTTCCATGGAACTGGGAAGAAAGATGAATTTGGCCCCTTTACTTTATCTGGACCGCTGATGGCTGATTCTCAGAGTACTTGAAAATGGGGGGGGGGGGTTTCTCATGATGAAAGGGTGGATTTTTTTAAAAAAAAAATTGATAGCTTATGCACACTGTTGCTTTTGTGTAGTTGCCACTGAGGGGTTGGGTTAGGCCATCCTCTGAGGCTGAGACCATGTGACTCCCCACGAAGGTGAACCTATCATGGGGGTTTCTTGGCAAGGGTTATTCAAAGGGGCTCACCATTGCCATCCTCTGAGGCTGAGGTGTGACGTAGATGTGAATCATTTTGTTAGCAGTTAAAAAAAAAGCAAGATCGATCGAAATAGCAACTCCATTTTAAATTGATACAAATGGTAATGTGAACTTCAACAGGGTTAAATTGCCACTGAGAGATTCAATCAGGGTAAACTTAGTGGGAACTTTGATTCAGTATTACATCATCGAATCTCACCAGATCTACTCAGCACAAAAACGCTAGTGTGAATGGGGCCTCAGAAGGAACCAAGGGAACTATAGTTTGGTGAGATAGGAACAGGCGTAACTCGCTATACTTGAGGATGTTGCATAGCCACACCAAACTACCTTTCCCAGGCATTGCTGCCAATTTCTTGAGTTGAGAGCATATGTATTACCTGTAAAAAGTTTCAGATTCAATCCATGACATTTCCAGGCAAGACTTGGAAAGACTTCTGTTTGAAGCTGCCTTCATTCACTATTAGGGAAAAGTGAAGAATTTCATCTTCTTTGTTTTTGTATTTGTTTTGTTTTGTATTTGTTCGAGAGGGTGTTGGTGGTTTATTATTATTTTTTAACAAAAATGTTCCAAAATTCACTAATGTCTTCAAAATCAATTCAAAATTGGGGAAAAGCAAACCTGACAGATTTAATACTCTAGGATGAGGAATTCTGTGAATGCTTAGCTCTTAACATTGGGTGGTGAATTGTAAGTTACACTGTTTGGCCTCATTCACACTATGATTTAAACTGATTTGCAAATTGGATTAAACCAGTTTATATGTACCTCGTTCACACTCAAATTGATTTCAAACCTGATTGTGTTTGGGCTGAATCAGGGTGAATTGGCATAAGTCCTCCTGAACAGGTTCTTTAGAAGATGGATCTGGTTTGCAACAGTGCTAAACAAATGTGAACATGTTTCCGATATGATAGTCCTGTTTAAATGTTTGAAGGGATGTCGTATTGAGGAGGGAGCTAGCTTGTTTTCTGCTGCTCCAGAGAACAGGACCCGGAACAATGAATGCAAGCTACAGGAAAACAGATTCCAGCTGAACATTAGGAGGAACTTCTTCTTTTTTTAATGTTTAAGGAAGAACATTGTTTATTTCAACACTGGCAGTAAAATAGTATCTTCTGGAAGGAGGAACTTCTTGACAGTAAGAGCTTTTGACAGTGGAACACACTGCCTCAAAGAGTGGTGGAGCCTCCTTCTTTGGAGGTTTTTAAACAGAGGCTGGATGGCCATCTGTTGGGAATGCTGTGATTGTTTCTTCCTGCATGGCACCGGGTTGGACTGGATGTCCCTTGAGGTCTCTTCTAATTCTATGGTTCTAAGTAGTGAACTACAATAATGCAGCAATCCTATGCACATTTATTTTAGGATCAAGCAACGCTGAATACCAAGGGACATGCTTGTGAGTCAGCAGGCAGAGGTCTATGAAACACATGTCAAAGAGGAAAATTAGTCCAATGCTCTTGTACCCTTTCTTATCTAAAGTTTTCCCAGTTGTTGGCACTTTTTGATAATGTCAGCGATAACCTAGTCTGTCCTTTCCCACTATTAACACAAAACAGTTATCTAACTGATTAAATTTTATCTATAACACAGAACATAGCCATTGTTCTTCAGGATGCACACCTCTTTAAAATCCACTTCCAGTGATTTACTTGCATTATGAGCTGCACATCTGTTTGTGTGTGTGCTTTAAATTGGAGATACTATACCATGCACTAAAGCATATTTAGGTGATTTCTGTGCCCATTTGAAATGAGCTTTTTTTTCTATGCACATCTTTTTTTCATTATTAAACCCAACAGCAACTAACTACCTCTACTAATTACATACAACTACAACCTACAACAAATCACATAGACACATAACCTAATTTAAAATGTGTATTTTATTTTATTTTATTATGCATTCTCCATCCTCCATAGAGATGTGGATTCCAGAGCTCAATTTGTTTCTGGATTATGAATACTCTAGAATAGTGATGGCAAACCTTTTAGGGGCCAAGTGCCCAAACTAAAAGGCCTTCCTGCACTGGGTGTTACCTGGTGCTGGGGATGGGACTTCTGACCTCTGGGGGTGGGACATCTGGGGTGGGACTTCTTCCCTCCACCCTCCCAGGCCTTCACCTGCCTCTCCAGAGAAAGCTGAAGGTCCAAGAAGGAGAGGGGGGAAGAAAAGGAAGAGGTGCATACCTTTTCCTCCTCCTGCCCCCCTACACCATCCCTGACCTTCAAGTGCCTCTCCTTCTCCTCCCCGCCCTCCATGTGCTAGCTAATAATGCTTCGCATGCCATCTCTGGCACACATTCCATAGGTTCGCCATCACAAGTCTAGAAAGTACAAATGATAGAATGAAGTTGGGATGCAAATGAGTTAAGTTTCACTTTCTTGTTTGTGATACACTGTTTCTTACCTCAAAAACCTGGTTTTCTGACATTATTGGAGGAAAGAATGATATAAAATAGTTGCAGGACTTCTCGGTAGACCAAGCAGTTTAAAATGTCTACACACTCAACTGAGTTCAGAGGGGTCTACCCCCAGACCCAGGTGAGGATGCAAAAGGCTGAAAAAAGGTCTAATCTACACTACAGAAATAATGCAGTATGACACTGCTTTAATTGCCATGACTTCATCCCATGGAATTCTTGGACTTGTAGTTTGTTGTGGCAAAAGACTCTCTGACAAAGAAGGCTAAATATCTCGTAAAAATACAAACCCCAGAATTCTACAGCATTGAGTTATAGCAGTTAAAGCAGCACCGAACTGCATTATTTCTGCAGTGCAGATTAGACCATAATGATGTTAACTCCTAAGCAATGGTTAGCTCCTAGAACAATTTTAGCTATGGAAGTCAAAGTATATCTACATAAATGCATTTTTGCTATAAAACACTGTACTTTGCCTGAATTATCTTTTGATCCATTCTTAGTTTAACTTCTTAAGAGATCCAGCATCTCATTTTATCATTACATAACTATCCAAAGTGTTTGTGGCAAAATTATATGGTTCATCCCTAAGTGATAAGAATGATGGATTTTTACAATGCAGAATAGATGAAAGTGTTAAGTTCAGCTAATCTGGAGGAGAGGGAATGGTGAAAAAGTATCCTTGTTCAAAGGACTGATTACATTACATCTTTGGTGATGTTTCTATGTCCCAACAGAGATGAATACATAGACACACACAAAAGAGAAGCCTTGTCTTCCTTACAACGAGCTTTCAAAAGCTCCATCAATAATTTTGTAGGAAAATGTGTAGTATAATAACTGTCATCTTGATATGTGCTTTCTTTTAAGCAGAAAGAAAGGAAGTATTCTTATCTTAAAGCAGGTAGGGGAGCAGAATTTCACAGAGATATACAGTTAATTTTATACTTGATTTAATTTATCTCATGTTCTGTTATCTTCATCCAAATTTTGAGTTTGATAATGCCATTTAGACATTCTTTTTAGGCAGCATACAACCCAGTCCTGGCCACAATAGGTGTGTTCCTACGAATTCTGCATCACCTCCGGGGCTCTGGTAGGTCAAAAAACAATAAATAAATATATAAATGAACAAATAACCACAGAAACATGCAAAATTCTTTTTCATACTGAGAACAGCTTGCAAGCTGCTTCCGTATTCCAAGTCAAACAGAAGCTGACCTTCCTGCTTCATGGCATTGCTGCACCAGGCAATCCATTGACTTCACTTTGAAAGGAGATGCTGGCAAATGACTCTTCACAGGCCCTAGCTATGATGCCCCTTCTACCTGAGTTTATGTGGTTGCACCAGTGAGCAGGCAGGAGTCACCATACAATATTTCCCATAGTGCCACAGAACACCTAGTGATCTGCCTTTCCTAGACATTATGGGAAATTGAAAACAATAGCTTGCTGCTCTTCCTCTCCTGGAAGTGAGGCTTCAGCACTTGTGGCTTCTGTGGTAGCATCAAGTTCCATTCCAAGATATTGCACCACAATACTGAGCCTAGTGCCAGTGCTCCTTAACAACAATCAATCACTTTACTTCAAAAAGAGGCCACTCATTGCTTCTCTTGGGATGATCGGGTTCCAGGAATATCTCAAAAATAAATATAATACCAAAAAAGGGACTCATATTAGTTTCACCTTTATTTTAATTTGAACTCTCCATTCCATAGTGTAAGCATGGCCGTATCTTCATGCATTCAGTGAGGAAGTCTCTATAGAGTTCTGTAAAAATGCTGAAATTAATGGGTTTCAAAGTTCATGAAGGTTGGAAACCTAAACTTATCTGTGCAATTTATCGGGCTTCCACTCTTCCTTCCTTCCTGGACATTGTTTTCTTTTTTAGTGTACATGTTTTTGTACAGATTTCTCCCATTATCTAAAGCACATCTGTACTCACTTTTTCAGTTGTACACATTTTTACACACTCACATTGTTAAAATGCATGTGTGATTTAGTGCGGTAGGAAACAGATATGGATTTCTGGATGTTTTGAGACTCCACCTTCTATGATCCCTCATCATTGGCTAGAACTTATTAGATTTTTCAGCCCACCAATATTTGGAAGCCCACATGCTCATCATCCTGGATGCAGTTCCTTGTGCCCCTCTGAAATGCACCATAAATCTCATGGGTGTACACATCTGTAGGGAAAATACTCTCTCTCTCTCTCTCTTTTGCAACACAGGCTCAGTATCCCTTATTAAAAATACTTGGGAATGGAAGTGAGGGGAAAATAGTAGATATGAATAACTGGCTCTGTAGATAAGATCCACCAAGAATGATTTGGATTCTTGGATTATGGGCTGAGATTCCATGAGGGTGGACTTCTGGCAAGAGATGGGCTGCAGAAACATTTTTGCCAATAGTCTCAAACATTTGATCAGGAGGGCTTTAAACTGAGTCATGTGGGGGACGGAGACAGTATCTTAGAAGATAGCTTGGAAGGCAGGAATACATCATGGACTGGAGATAATAGTCAAAGTGTTATAGAGGGAACAAGGAAAATGATGCAATGGCCCAACAATGGGAGGCAAAAAGCCTCACACAGACAGCAAGTGGGGAGGACCCATGGTCTTAGATGTCTCTACACTAATGCACAGAGCATGGGAAATAAACAAGATGAACTTGAACTCCTAGTACAACAAAGCAAATATGATATAATAGGCATCAATGAAACCTGGTGGGATGAGTCTCATAATTGAAATGTAGGAATAGAGGCGTATAATCTTTCTGAGAGAAATAGGCCAAACAGGAAAGGAAGAGGAATAGCATTATATGTCAAGGATGTTTACAGCTGTGAAGAGATCCAGGACTTCAGTCCTGGAAACCAGGTGGAGAGCATCTGGATAAAAATTAAAGAGGAAGAAAACAACAGGGATGTTATTGTGGGAGTCTACTACAGACCCCCAAGTCAGACTGAGGAATTGGATGATGCCTTTCTAGGACAGATGACCACACACTCAGAAAGGAGAGATGACTTGTATGATTCTAACTTTTGTGCTGAGTTGTATATCTTTGCATTTTAAAATCTTTTCTAGTTCTCTCATAGCCACCCTCCCCATTCTTAATCTTCATCTGATTTCTTGATTGCAGAACCCATTTCTATCAATGTTTAATCCCAGGTATGGGAATTCTTTTACTATTTCTATTTTTTCATTGTCTAGATTGAACTTGGGAAGGTCCTGGGTGCTCATTATTTTTGTTTTCTTTATGTTCAACATTAAGCCTGTCTTAGTACCTTTTTCTTTGATCTTCCTTAGTAGGTGTTCCAGGTCTGTGAAGTTTTCTACTAGTACTATGGTGTCATCTGCATATCTTAGATTGTTGATATTCCTTCCTTCTATTTTCATTCCTCCTCCTTCTGTGTCCAAGCCTACTTTTCTTATAATATGTTCTGCATAAAGGATGAGCAGATAGAGTGAAAGGATGCAGCCTTGTGTGACTCCCTTGCCAATTAGGAACCATTCTGTTTCTCCATGTTCCATTCTGACAGTAGCCTCTTGTCCTGGGTACAGATTCCTCATCAGGACTATCAGATGTGTTGGCACTTCCATGTCTTTAAGGGCATTCCATAGCCTTTCATGATTTATGCAGTCAAAGGCTTTGCTATAGGGCCTTTGCAGACTGCCAGAAGTAGTGCACATTAAATTGAGGCACTGCCCTGGCTTAGTGCCAGGGAGTCATGGGAATTGTATTTTTTTCTGAGACATTGAACCTTCTCTGTCAGAGAGCTCTGGTGCCACAATAAATTACAGTTCCCATTACAGTTCCTATTTCTGGCAGTCTGCAAAGGCCCATAGTCTATAAAGCACATGCTGACTTTCTTTTGGAATTCCCTGCTGTACTCCATTAGCCATATTTTGTTTGCAATGTGGCCCCTCATGCCTCTTCCTTTCCCCGCTTGGACCACTAGGATTTCTCTCTCCATGTATGCAGAATTTTGAGCATGATTTTGCTTGCATGGGAGATCAGTGCTATGGTTCTATAGTTGCTGCAGTCTCTTGTGTCTCTCTTTTTATGGATGGAGATGTATATTAATGGCTTCCAATCTGTTGGCCATTGTTTTGTTTTCCATATCTGTTAACATATGTTGGTCAGCACTAAAGTTGACTCTTTCAGTGTGGATTGCAGAACCCCATCACTTAGTAAACCCTATGATGAGACACCCCAAGTGAGACAGGCAGGACCAGAGCATTAACAGAAAAGGAAGGAGGGAGAGAGAGAGAGAGAGATAAAGGGATATCACATTTGCAAGATTAGCTAAGATAAGAAAGATGACAAGACAAATAGCAGACACAATTAGAAAGGCAAATAGCATACAAACCAGAATTACACATAAGATAGGGATGTGGATGTGAGGAGTATGAGCCAAGGGAAGCTAGACATAGTAAAAATAGAAATGCAATGCATGAACATAGCAGTACTGGAGGTGAGTGAGTTAAAAGAGACAGGAATGGGTCACGTTGACTCAGACAACTATACAGTGCTCTGCTTGGGGAAAGAAAAGACAAAAAGAAATGGGGTGACTCTCCTACTAAGAAAAGATTTGACAAAAGCAGTCAGCAGATACAATGCAAAATCAGACTGAATCATTTCAGTAAGACTCCATGGTAAACCTATGAATATCATCATAATTCAAGCATATGCACCAACCACAGAGGCAGAACAGGAAGAAATTGAAAGATTCTATGAAGGAGTACAGGAAGAAATTGACAACACACCAACACAGGATGTCAAGCTGATCATTGGAGCTTGGAATGCAAAAGTTGGAAGTAAAGAAAAATCAAAAACAGTAGGCAGATTTGGATTAAGCAAAAGAAATGAAGCAGGTGAGTGTCTGATAAATTTTTGTGAAGCCAATAACCTATTCATTGCAAACACATTCTTCATACAATCAGAAAAAAGGCTATACACTTGGACATCACCAGATAGTCAACACAAAAATCAAATAGACTATATAATTGGAAGCAAAAGATGGTGAAACTCTATACTAGTGGCCAAGACTAGACCAGGTGCCGACTGTGGCACAGATCACAACCTACTCATATCAAATATAAGAGTAAAACTCAAGAAGAAAACAAAACCAGTGATTACACCAAAATATGATCTAAATAATACCTCAGCAGAAATTACTGACAACATATGAAACAGATTCATATTACTGAGCATAATAGACTGAGAACCAGAGGAACTATGGTCTGAAGGCAGGGACATAATAAAAAAGAATGCAGACAGAAACTTTCAATAAACGAAAAGAAATAGAAAAAAGCATGGATGACAAAAAACAAACAAACAAACTCTACAAGCAATAACAAAAGAAGAGAAGAAAAACAAAAGGGGATAGGAAAAAACTAAGAATTATGAATGCAATAATACAATGGCTTGTGCAGAAAGATAAAGAAAATTACTACAATGACCAATGTCAAGAAATAGAAGACAACAACAAAAAGGGAAGAACAAGAGATCTATTTCACAAGACCTGGGAAATCAAAGGAAAATTCAAACCAAGGACTGGGATGATCTATGACAATAAAAATAACATAATTCAAGACCAGGAAGGAATAAAAAGACTTTGGATGCAATACACAGAAGAATTAGACAAAATAGATGACAAAATGAAGGATACATGGAACGAAGAGCCATATGAAGATGAACCCTAAATTCAAAAAAGTGAGGTGGAGACTGCAAGAAATAGCAAAAAAATCTCACCAGGAACAGATGATATTCGAAAGTGTTGCTGCCAGTCCTGAAAAACACCAAAATAAAGACTCAACATATGCAAACGAATATACCCTGGGGACAGGGGTTTCCGTGAAGACAAAGGATTGCTAAGTAAGTAGGCACACATATCCTGCCACATATCCTTCCACCCCGAGGCCTTGCCATTCAACAACAGACCAACTCACAGATTAACATGTAAACCACTTCCTCCCAACCAAAGGTCACACAGTATATATACCCCACTCTCTTCCATGCCACCAACCTCTGAATATGCCAGCCACAGATGCAGGGGAAATATCAGGGATAAATTCTTCCAAAACATAGCCACATAGCCTGAAAAACCCACAAAACCCTATTTATACACATTATTTTTAATAATATTATGCATGAAACAAAGTTTGTTTACACTGAACTATCAGAAAGCAAAGGTGTCACTATCTCAGCCACCCATGTGGACAATTTTAGAGTATTTCAAAATTCCAGATAAGGGATACTCAACTTGTAATGAGAAACTGATACTTTCAATATAAAGAAATTAGACCAGTTGTCTAATTTGGCTGAAACATAGTAGGTCAGATCCTTTCAAAGGTAGTGGAACATCTGAAAATATTTAGTGTTTTACATAGATAACTTCATAATGCTGAAAGAGAACATACAGCATAGAGGTGAGTCTTTGCTGAGATAATGGGAAAGTTAAAACATGTCATTCATTGTCAATGGTATATATATGGGGTTTCTTAGTCAAATCTATCTCCAGTTTAAAAGAAAAGGAATGGAAAGCTCGAAAGTATAATGCCATTTGGGTGGTTAACACTGTAGAACACTGTGTGTGTTTGTGCGAGAATCCATGTAAAGCTACACGAAACTAAAACAAAAATGACAGCATCTAAGGTGAAGCTAAAGAAAAGTTAATGAAACTAATATGAAAGTAAATGGAGGTATCCTTTTGAAACAAAATAAAAAAAAATATCAAAGTTCATCCTCCTCCTGACCGCCTACCCTTCTCAAAGAGCCTATTTATCTTCATGGCATCAGTACAGAATTCAGAAAATGCAGGCACTAGGGAGAGCAGGCTACCAGATCACTTTGTGTGAAGTAGAAAGGAGTTTCTCTTTGAGAGTTCACAATGGAATAAACCATGCAGGTGACAATTGAACCATACATAAAAATATGGACCATCCTAAAGATATAGCCAGGTGAGCAATGGACACTGTTTGCTTTCATTGTGATAGGATGGTGAATCCTCTGCAGGGTTAAATTTCTTGCTCAGCCATGGAGACCCACTGTGTGATCTTGAGTGACACACACACTTAGCCACAGAAAAAACCATGGACCTTATCACATGGGGTCCAAAGCAGAAAGCTTCCAAAAGAAATCCGGAACTAATATGTATTAATTTTGCTTGTGTTTACATGACGTCGCACAGAACCTCTAAAAACCCACAACTAATCCGAAACGGATTGAGATCTTTTGAATTTCGGTTTAATTAGGAAGTACAAATGCGCTTCTGAAATCATTGTGCAATGCCCGAGTCTCCAAAATACATGTGTACACACAATACGTATTGGGGAGCATTTCCCCAATACGTATTGTGGAGCATTTCCCCGCCCCCGCCTGCGCCGTGCCGGCTTGGGAAGGAGGGGTGTGTTTGACAGCCGGCTGTCAAACGCACCCCTCCTTCCCAAGCCGGCGTGGGCTCAGTTCTGCTCAGAGTCCCAGCCCTGCGCCGCCTTGGAAAGGGGTGTGTTTGACAGCTGGCTGTCAAACGCACCCCTCCTTTCCAAGCCGGCGCGGGGCCGGGACTCTGGGAAGGAGGGGTGTGTTTGACAGCTGGCTGTCAAACGCACCCCTCCTTTCCAAGCCGGCGTGGGGCCGGGACCCTGGGAAGGAGGGGTGTGTTTGACAGCTGGCTGTCAAACGCACCCCTCCTTTCCAAGCTGGCGTGGGGCCGGGACCCTGGGAAGGAGGGGTGTGTTTGACAGCTGGCTGTCAAACGCACCCCTCCTTCCCAAGCTGGCGCGGACTCCATTCTGCTCAGAGTCCCGGCCATGCACCAGCTTGGAAAGGAGGCATGTGTTTGACAGCCAGCTGTCACCCAAACCCCTCCTTCCCAAGCAGGCGCAGGGCCATGTCCAGGATTTTCTGAATTGTGTGTGAACGGCAAATATGTATCCAGGATGCACTTTTATGGAAGCGCGATAATTGCGCGATGATGCTAGTTGCGTCTGATAGCCATTTATGTATTGTGGGGCTCTTTCGGTTCATTTCAGTATAGTATTGGATTTATTCTTATTTCGGTTTCTTATCGCTTTGTGGCCCGCGTGTGATAAGGTCCCATGATAGGTTCACCTTACGGTTGCCATAAGTTGGAAATGATCCAAAGGCACATAATAACAACATATACTTTTGGTTTGCTGAATAGTTTAGATAGTATTTTTCAGTAGGGTAACATTTCTTAATAATCAATATTAATATCAGAAATTATTTACATTTGATACCACCAACTGACAAGTTGGAAGTTACTTGTTAATTCCTGTTTTTATAAATTAGCATAGAAGTAGTAATGTTAAATGTGGGTTGTTGTTGTTGTTGGTAATGTTTGCAGTATTTGTAGTGTTATGACCCTGTATGTGTGTAGTAATGGAAAATTTGTCTTTTAATAAAAATATTTTAAAAATCAATAAACAGGAAGTTGTTTGGCATTTGATCTGCTGGATTACTGAGCAGTAATAATAAGTTGATATTAGGAAAACAATGTGTTGAAATCAGTCATTTATTGGCATTTTTAAAACCATTCAACAATAAACAACATTAACAACATAAATGAATGAGCACAATTATAACAAATATGAGGACCAAATCTTTAAAATTGTTGAGGGTAGCATCCCTAGTAATGTAATTAATAATTAAATTGTGTCCCTTTGAGAATGACAGAAAATCTATTTCTCTATCTTCAAACCGCAATAAGTAAGAAGGAAAGAAAGAAGACAAAAGGAAGAATGAGGGATAAAGGTGGGAGAAGGGGCAGGTTTTTCTATGCCAGCTGGTCAAGGAGACAGACTGACAGGCTATGGCAATTGTTGCTTGTGGACAATATTGTTATAGTCTAAATATGCATGAAATGACTCCTCTGTGCCATTAGACTGGCACAATCTTTCCTTTTCTATATTTTTGGGATGTGTGACTGAAAATTGTTCATTTTATTACATTTTTTTCAGTTTGGCTCTGGTGCTCGATTTATTCCATTTTTCCATTTGCAATTGTCTTTTTCATTTTGTTGTTAATGCTTTGCTCATTTCCCGTGTCTCATTCATTTTTCATTATAGAGAAGACCCAGCCTGTTTGCCAATGCCAGTGACAATTGCATTTTATACCTAGGTAGGCTGAAATTTTCAGGTGCTCCCACCAAAGCATCAAATGTTAGCTATATTGGATAAAAGTGCCTCATTTATTGGCATTTTTAAAAAGATATAAATAAGATGTTCTCTGAGCAGAAGTAGTAGATGATAAACTGGGATCTATTGATAGATATTTTTGAAATTCTGTAGCAAACTGAGAAGTTGATTAACCTCAGCAACAATGATTTTTACCACTTAAATTAGGTTGCTGAAATGTAGAAAACTAAAGAAGGGGAATGCTGTCAGTTTTGCTTTCTCTACATTTCAATTAATTAAATGTCATGTTCTTTTTATCTCCAAGAAGAAGGCTCTGAATTATTTGTAAATTATTTGCAAGCTATTTTTAAAATTACATGTAAAATTTGTCCATAAGAAAGAAAGAAAGCTAAGAGAGATAAATGAAATCAAATTTTCCCAAATTTGGCACAATTTCATTGAATGAGCTGTATCCAACCATGAACTTCCATTTGTTCAGGGCAGAGGTAGGCAACCTTTCCCCTTTAAGGGCCAAGGGACTCAGCTCCCAGAATCCCAGGAGCTATTGGACAACATGGGACTATTGGCCAACATGGCTAAGGCTTCTGGGAGCTGAAGTCCCTCGGCCCTTAAAGGGGAAAGGTTGCCTACCCCTGCTTTAGAGCATATTTTCAGCTCACAAAAGGGTAGAATACTGTTGTACGCATCCCTTCTCCCATATTAGAAATTTGAAATCTTCAGAGGAGTCCCTGTTGCATGTCCCAACACCTCATGAAGTTAAGTTGGTGAGGTACATGTAACAGTGTTTTATCTATAACAGTGTCTTGACTGTGGGACTCTCTAGCCAAGAAAGGGCCTCTACAGTCGGGCGGCCATGGGCCGCCCCAAGAAGCCAAGGATTGGGGCCGAGGCTGCCCCATGCCTCGGCCCCAATCCACCCTTTCAGCAGCTGGAAAAGGAGCGCTGAAATACTACTCCTTTCCCAAGGCCAGAAAGGGTCGCAGAAGAGCCATTGCACAGCTCTTCTGCATCTCTTCCAGCTCAGCCCATGCAGAGGTAGGGCTGGGAGGACATCATTGGAGCGCTCGCCATGTGCAACGGTGGGCACTCCGATGATGTTCTCAGGAAGGGGTTGGGGCGTCCAGCGTCCAGTTGCCCTTCCCCTTCCCAGGCTCCAAGACGGCGCTTTGCACCATCTGCAGAACCCCAAAGTTAGGTTGGTTCCGTCTCATTTAAGCTCTCAGTGGGCAGCCAAAACAGTGCTTTTCCATATTGCATTCAGTGTTTGAAACTGCTGTTTTAAGTATTTCAAAACTGGGTTCTAGGTTACATTAATCTTATTTTAGGAGTCTTTAAAGAGTCTTTAATGTGTGTTTTTTTAAATGTTTTATTTTTGTATTTTGTAAATTGCCATTTATTTGTTAATTGCCTTGGGAGCCCTTGTGGGCTGGGAGGAAATACAGAAATACTTTCAAATAAATAAATAAGCACAGTAGTTCCAAGCAAGAAAAGGTCCATGGTGTGCATGCCTATCACACAGATATGAAAAGTGAAGATCATCTCAGATTAGAAACAAAACAAAAAGAAAAAGAAAAGAAGTGGAAGTGGCACTAGCACAGTTGCATATTAGGGATGCAATTATTTAGTAATAGTCTTCTCAAAGGAAGCAATGAACACTTTTAGCAATTTTCTATATATGACAAGAAAGTCTTTGAAAACTACAGTCTTTTATTCACAATTTAGGACTTCTTCCCTGAAAAATTTGCATGTGGTTCTTATGCACAGAAAAATGTCATTTTTTCTGCATAGAAAACACCTTTTTTTTCTGGAAAATGCCTCTACATAAAAATAATTTTCTGTGTTAAAAAATGCTGTGGAAATTTTGCACAGAATAACTTCCCAATTAAAGCATTTTCTGTGCAGCAAAACAGTAAAAACATTTTCTGAACAGAAAACAATATTTCTGCAGTACTTTTTTGCACAGAATATGCTATTTTCTTTTTTAATAAATAAATAAATAAATAAATAAATAAAGTTTATTGATTTAAAAAGACAATAATACAACAAATATTACAAACAACAATCAACCTCATCAGTTAAATCTAAGACTTCCATCCTAAAAAACAAAAACAAAAAACAGGAAAAGAAACATTCTGCTAACAACTAATTACATACAATCATACTATCCTATTTCCTATACAATTTATAGCCATAATGATAAACATAATATTTCCTTCCTCCCTCCCCCCTCATTTTCATAAAATTCCAATCTTTCATGTTTGCTTCTACTGCACATGCATCACATCTAATTAACTCAAAATAACCCTTTCATATGAACATAGTCACCCCATAACCCCCTCCTTCTCTCCATTCATTCTCTCATGTTCACCTTACCCACTCTTTCTTTCCATCCCACTCCATATCCCTCTTCTTACTCTCTCTCTATCATTCTCCTTTGTCCTTCAACCTTACATCTCCATCCCTTCTATTCCTTCCTTATTCTTCACCTTCTACTTCTTATCATTCACCTGTTCATTCCTTCTTATCACCTTCTTTCTTCCATACATCCCTTGAAACCACTCTTTCTTTCACTATCCTTCTCATACCCTTCTTCATTTACTCTTACCTTCTTACACTTACATTTCTTCCATCCTACCTCTTCTTCTCCTCCTTTCACACTCTTTATTCTTCACTCATCTCACAAATACTATATTCTCCCATTCATTTTATATCATTCATACTACCTCCTATCTGTTAGTATTTTTCTAACTTCCTTTTACCCTGTGGCTTTCTTTACTTCTAAATCCCTATTTTTATAGGCTTCATCTTTTATCTTTTCTACATTGAGAACTTCGCCTAATAACATTCCTTTTCCTTCTTTTATTGCCCTTTTATCATTTATTTTATACCACTATATTTTTTAAGTCTCTCTATATTAAATTAATTATGTTATATTTATTGTTGCTATTTTCTCCCATTTTTTTTAAATTCCTTAACCACTATCCAATTGTCATCAAATCTTCTCAAAGAGTTATATCTTACCAAATATAACCAAATATACCAAAAATAGGTTAATCTGTCCATCTCTATTGTTTCATATAATTTTTACAACCGATCTTCACTTGTGGGAATATCTCCTGTTTTCCATTTTGATGCTAATGTCATCCTAGCTGTGGTTACCCTATAAAAATTACCTTTCCAAATTTCTTTTCTAAACTATCCTCCATTATTCCTAATAAAAATAATTCTGGTTTTAATTGGAGTTTAATACTAAAAATATTTTTCAATAAGTACTTTTATACCTTAACATTATTTTTTAGCTTGTGGATATACCCAGCAACAGTGGTAAAAATTCCCCTTCTCTTTTTCACATTTCCAGCACCTGTTTTCTTTTAATTTGTAAATTTCAGCTAATTTGTCCAGGCATAAGTACCATTGATAAAACATTTTATAATAATTTTCCCTTAGATTTTGTGAAATCGTATACTGAATCCCTCTTAACCAAATATTTCCCATTGCTCCAACTGAATTGGGGGACCTAAACTCCTTGCCCATTTTAGCATTGGCTCTTTAATAATTTCTTCCTCCATCTCAATTTTTAAAAATGCTATAATAATAATAATAATAATAATAATAATAATAATAGTTTTTATTTATATTTTCCCACCTCTCCCTGAGGATCAAGGCGGGATTACAGCAAAAATATAAAATAATGTACAAAAATACAATATATAAAACCATGACAATAATAAAAACCTACAATCCATATAATAAAATCCAATACCCAATCATATACCAAGTTTGGTCATCATCTTCAACATCCAGGAGGCCATATCATACAGTACTGTTAGCCTTTAAATTACAATTAGGGAGATCTGGTGGATAGGCCCACCAGAAGAACACCATCTTAAGCGCCTTCTTAAAGGCTTCTAATGTAGTAATAAGACGGATCTCTTCCGGCAGGCTGTTCCATAGCTTAAGAGCTGTGGCCATGAATGATCTCTGGGAAGTTACTTATAGCTTAGTATTGTAATATTCCAATAAATTCTTCCCTGATGTTCTGAGAGTGCGGGGCAGATTATGTGGGGGAGAGGCATTCCTTCAAGTAACTCAGACCCAAGTCATGTAGGGCTTTAAAGGTAGCAACCAACACTTTGTATTGTGCCCATAAGCTAATTGGCAGCCAGTGAAGAGTTTTTAATACAGGTGTAATATGGTCCGCCCTAGATGTTCCGGCGACCAGCCTGGCTGCCACATTTTGAACTAATTGAAGTTCCGAACTTGGTACAAAGGTAGCCCCATGTAGAGCGCGTTACAGAAGTCCAATCCAGGTAGGGGCGCAGTTGGGAAATCAACCAAAGTTGATTGCAAGCACTCCTGGCCATTGCATCCACTTGAGATGACAACTGTAGAGATGAGTCCAGGAGTACTCCCAAGCTGTGAACTTTGTCCTTCAGGGGAAGTGTGACCCGATCTAGTACAGGTTGAAAAAACTCCCTTCCCGGACCGGGGGTACCTATTGCGAGCACCTCTGTTTTCTCTGGATTCAACCTGAGTTTGTTTTCCCTCATCCAGCCCATTACCGACCCAAGGCAGTCATCCAGAGGAGCAACAGCATCCTTAGTCACCGCAGCAGTCAGAGACATAGAGAAGTAAAGTTGGGTGTTATCAGCATATTGATAAGCCCGCACCCCATATCTCCTGATTATCTCTTCCAGCGGGTTCATGTAAATGTTAAACAGCATGGGGGACAGTATGGTGCCCTGCGGGATGTCAGATGTCAGCTCTCTCTCAGAGGAGCAACTGTCCCTCAGCGTCACCATCTGAGATCTGCCTGAGAGGTAGGACTAGAGCCACTGAAGCACAGTGCCCCCAATACCTAACTCCCTCAGGCACCCCAGAAGGATATCATGGTCTATGATATCGAATGCTGCTGAGATGTCCAAGAGCACCAACAGGGTCACACTTCCCCTGCCGATACTCAGACGGAGGTCATCGACTAAGGTGACCATGGCAGTCTCAATCCCATATGCCGCCCTGAAGCCAGTATGAAATGGGTCCAGATAATCGACTTCACCCAAGACTGCCTGGAGCTGGAAGACAACTGCCCTCTCAATCACTTTGCCCAAGAATGGTAATAGGGAGACCAGTCTGTAATTATTTCTTACCAGGGGATTAAGGCAGGGCTTTTTCAGGAGCGGTTTAACTACTGCTAGTTTTAGACTCGATGGAAATTTGCCCTCCCTGAAGGATGCGTTAATTATGAACTGTAATAGTGATTTTACTGCATCTCCTCCCTGTGCGGTCAGCCATGATGGGCAAGGATCAAGAGGGCAGTTGTCTTCTTTACACATTCAAGAAGCTTGTCCACTTCATCAGTATTTACAAACTCAAATCAATCCAGTTTAATACTGTCCACAGAGTCCCTGGACATCTCTCTTATTGGCTCTGTTATAATGTCTGCATCTAGATTGGCCCTTATCTGAGAGATTTTATCTACGAAAAAGTCATTAAAAGCATCACAACAGGCTTTTGTTGGTTCCAATAGCGGGTTAAGGGTGAGAGCCAATTGAGTTGATTCTTTGACCACCCTGAACAGCTCTGCTCGACTAGACTTTGCAGATGCAATACATGCAGCATAGAAAGAATTCTTTGCTGCATTTATTGCCACTTGATAGGAATCCAACATGTTCTTATGATGTGCCTTATCAGATAAATGTTGATGTTTCCACCAGCGGTGCTCTAGTCATTGTGCAGCCCACTTCATTTGACAAAGATTTTCTGTATACCAAGGTTTTTTTATTAGAAGCGGGATGGAAAGGAAGCTCGGGAGCAATAGTGTCTATAGCCCTGGTGAGATCGTTATTCCAAGTATCAACCAGGACTTTGACAGAATTGCCATCATTCCCAACCATAAAACCCTCTAGGGCTTCCTGGAACCTTTTGGGTTCCATCAGCCTTTGAGGGCAGACCATTTTAATAGGTCCTCCACCCCCAAGAGGGATATGGGTAGTGGCCTTCAGTCCAACTTTGACCAGAAAGTGATCCATCCATGACAGAGCAGAAGTTTGGGTTACCTCTGCCCACAAATGTTCCTGATCTGTACTAAAGACCACATTGAGTGTGTTACCAGCACAATATGTAGGACCTGAAACTAATTGGGACAGACCCATGGCTGTCATGGAAGCCATGAACTCCTGAGCTGTACCTTTTAGATCTAATGAGCTGGACTCGAAGGGGATGTTGAGGTCCCCCAGAACAAGAAGCCTGGGGGACTCCAACACCAGCTCTGAGACCAGCTGTGTCAGCTCGGCCAGGGAGTCTGTTAAGCAACGGGGTGGATGGTAAACCAACAGAATCCCCAGACTGTCCCTAGATTTCAAGGTCAGGAAAATACACTTGATGTGATTCATTTTCCAAATAGGTCTCCTGGTCAAAGTGATGGTGCTTTTATGGACCAAGGCCACTTCCCCCACACACTTTCCCTAACCTTCTCCTTAACAGTATACCCATCTGGGAGAGCCTTAACCCAGGTTACACTACTATCCTCCCCCAGCCAGGTTTCTATAAAACAAGCCAGGTCTGCATTTTCTCCTTCCAACAAATCATAGATGATATGCAATTTGTTCCTCACTGACCTGGCATTGCAGAGGAGCAGGGTATGGTTTTGTGGTATGGTTGGGACGACCCTCGGTTCTTTTAGGCTAACAGGATGAGTGGAAGGAGGGATAGGTTTCAAATATCGATCCTGTCTTCATTTTTGTTTCATCCCCACCCTGTTAAAGCCATATCTCCCCTTTCCACAAACTACTTTGATAGACTCATCACAGTCAACATCCATATTGCTGATCTCCTACCGACAGGCTAACTTCTAGAACGGGGTAGGCAACCTTTCCCCTTTAAGGGCCGAGGGACTTCAGCTCCCAGAAGCCTCAGCCATGTTGGCCAATATTCCCATGTTGGCCAATAGCTCCTGGGGTTCTGGGAGTTGAAGTCCCTCGGCCCTTAAAGGGGAAAGGTTGCCTACCCCTGTTCTAGAAGATGTCTCTTCCACCCACACTTCCCCTTCTCTCTCCCCAGCACTGGTGTTAGTCATAATACTCTGGGGACCATTACTCAACAGTCAATTAGCAGTCTGGCCTCTAGAAGAGTGCTGCTCTCACCGGCATCTCTCTTTCCCCTCCTAATGCTGGCGCTATGTTCAGGGTTCGTCTGGCCACCCAGTCTGTGGAGGGGCCGCTCTCACCAGCACCCCTCCTCTGACCATTTATATAAATTAAACCTATTGTTTTCTCTTGAGCTCCTACAATGACCTTCCCCAATTCACTCTTTTTACCCTCTTCTTCAAAGTCTCAGTTTTTTCATCCATTTTAAATCTTTCATATAACTGCCTATAAGTGAACCAATTATTAACCAATTCTTTCTGTTGTAGGTCCTCTTGAGCCCTCCTATGTCTTTTCCTGTCCGGAATCTATAAAATATCTTGGTACCTACATCATTCCCCTGTCATTTTCATTTCTTCTCTGTAAAAAGCCTTTTGTGGGGAAATCCATATTGGTAATTTCTCTACTATTCTCCTTTTATATTTTTTCCAAACCTGAATCAGCGATCTTCTTGGGCAATGATTATGAATAAGCTTATTTTGTTTATCCTTGTCATAAGCATGCCAGCCATAACTAAACCCTTCCCCTTCCAGCTCCAGAAGTCTTCTTTCACTAAGCGTTATCCATTCTGTTACCCACATTAAACAGACCACTTCAAAATATATCTTAATATTTGGAAGTCCCAATCCTCCTCTCTCCCGAGTGTCCTGCAAGATCTTAATTTTAACTCTTGGATTTTTGCCTCCCCATACAAACCACGATATGTCACTGTGCCACTCCTTGAATATATTATCAGAATATATGATAGGTATCCAAGGGATGTAGTGGCTCAAGTGGTTAAGATACTGATTCTGTTGATTGCAAAATCATCAGGTTGGCAGTTCAAGGCCCGGGTGCTGCATGATGAGGTGAGCTCCTGTCACTAGTCCCAGCTTCTGCCAACCTAGCAGTTCGAAAGCACACAAATGCAAGTAGATAAATAGGTACCACTTCGGTGGGAAGGTAAACAGTGTTCTGTCCAATCATGCTGGCCACATGATCACAGAGTAGTCTCTGACAACGCTGGCTCTTTGACTGAGTAACAGAGATAAACACTGCCCCCTATGGTCAGACATGACTTGATAACCTTGTCAATGGGGAATATCTTTACCCTTTTTTATCATTTGAAAAGCAAATAATATCTTAGGTAGTACCATCATCTTAATCATCAAGATTCTTCTCAACAATGGCAAATGCATCCTATTCCATCTAACTAAAACATTTTTTCCATACTCTTTTATAATTATTTTCAAATAGTTCTATTGATTTGTTTGTAATCTGGATACCTAAATATATCACCTTCTTCTCTATTCTCATTTCTGTCTTTCTAGGTAAAAATTCTTCTCCTCAATTCATATTTTTTGTCAAAATGTTTGATTTACTTTTGTTTATTTTACATCCTGTTATCCTTCCAAAATCATTTATCACCCGTACTAATTCTTCTGATGTTTCATTCAGATTTTCCAATATTACAGCCAAATCATTGGCAAAGGCCCTTATTTTATAATCTTTTATTCTTATGCTCTGTATTCCATCATTATCCTTTATGTCCCTAACCAGTACTTCTATAACCAATAGAAGTAAGAGTGGTGACAAGGGACATCATTGTCTTGTTCCCTTTTTAATTTTTAACACTTTTGATTCCCCCCCATTAATCCAAATTTACATATTTTGTTTCCTATATATCTCTTTCTCATTTCCTATATATCTCTTTTGTTTCCTGTATATCTCTTTCAACCAATTAAGAAAATTTGGATAAATATTAATTTTCTTTAAAATTTTGAACATTGTTTGTCAATTAAACAAACTTTTCCAAATCTAAAAAAAAAAACCAATTTTTTCCCATTATGTTGTTCATAATAATTCAAAACATTCAAAATAAATCTTATATTTTTTCTCATTTGTCATTGAGGCAAGAATCCCCTTTGGTCTTCATCTATTAGGTTTCCTAAATACTTTTTCAATCTACTTGTCAAAAGTATTGCAAAGTTCTTGTAGTCCACATTCAGGAAAGAAATGGGTTGATAATTTCTCATATCCAATTAATCATTATTCTATTTAGAGATTAACACAATTTCTGCTTCTTTCCATGTTTCTGGTAACTTTCCATTTACCACATATTCACCACTAATTCCATCGGCTCACTCAACCTCTCACAGAAGGTTTTATAATACAGCACAGTAAAACCATCAACCCCAGGTGGTTTTCCCTCATTGCATTGCTTGGTAGCTTCCATTATCTCCAATTTTGTTATGGGTCTATCCAAATTTTGCTTTTGTTCCTCTGTCAAATTCCAAAAATTTCTTGATATCTAAATATCTTTTTATTTCAGAAATATACACCACTTGTTCAGCAAATAACTCCATGTAAAACTTTAATAATAATAATAATAATAATAATGATAAGTTTTATTTTTAACCCGCCCCTCTGCAGCGCAATCGGGGCGGCTTACAGCAATTAAAATACAATAATTAAAAGACAATCCAATATCCCAATCCCCCCACCCACATCCCTCCCACACCCCTTAAAACAGAATTAAACTTGAGATTATATTAAAACAAATAACTATATAACTATATAACAATAAAAAGTAAAAACAACAAAACAACAAAAGGCTTGAGGAGAGGTCAGTATTCATCTCTGAGGAGGGTTATTCCGGGAAGGCCTGCCGGAAGGGATCCATCTTAACTGCTTTCTCAAAAGCAGTAAGTGTTGTAATAAGACGGATCTCGTCCGACAGGCCATTCCATAATTTAGGGGCAATGGCGGAAAATGCCCTCTGCGAAGTCTGTGTCAACTTCGACTTCGGTTGTTGCAGTAGGTTCTTTCCAGCTGACCAAAGGGCACGGGGGGGGCTCATATGGGGAGAGGCGGTCCCTAAGATAAGTTGGACCCAAGCCATGTAGGGCTTTAAAGGTCAAAACCAACACCTTGTACTGCGCCCGGAAACTAATTGGCAGCCAGTGGAGGGATTTCAGCACTGGTGTAATATGCTCCCTCCTGGATGTTCCGGTGATTAATCTGGCTGCCATATTTTGCACCAACTGAAGTTTCCGAGTTAGGCACAAGGGTAGCCCCATGTAGAGTGCGTTGCAGTAATCTAGATGTGAAGTTACCAGTGCATGCACAATGGTTTCCAGGTCTTTCTTATCCAGGTATGGGCGCAGCTGGCGTATCAGCCGAAGCTGATAACAGGCACTCCTGACTGTCGCATTCACCTGACTAGTCATGTGAAGCGACGAGTCAAGAAGTACCCCCAGACTGCGCACACAGTCCTTGGAGGAGAGTGTGACCCCATCCAGGACTGGGGGCTGTAATCCCGGGCGACTCCAACAGCAACTCAGAAACCAGGGCGGTCAGCTCGGTTAGGGAGTCTGTTAAGCAACGGGGTGGCCGGTATACCAACAGAATCCCCAAACTATCCCTGGTCTTCAGGCTAAGGTACATACACTCGATGTGTGCCGTTTTCCGGATAGGCTTCCTGATCAAGGTCAAGGTGTTCTTATGGACCAAGGCTATGCTGCCCCCCCGCCCACTTTCTCTCACCTGCTCACAAACTGAGTACCCAGCCGGGAGAGCTTGCGCTCATGTTACAGAGCTAGCATCCCCCAGCCAGGTCTCAGTAAAACAAGCCAGGTCGGCCATCTCATCCACTAACAGATCATGGATTATATGGGTCTTATTCTTGACCGACCTGGCATTGCAGAGGAGCAGGTTGAGGGTCAGTGGAATGGTGAGTTTGCTCTCCAACTCATCATGGGAAACAGAAACAACTGAAGAAGGGATAGATATAAGACATCCTTTATTTTTTCTTGAGAGTTGAAAATCTTTTTTCTTTCTCTTATTTTTACAGTACATCTCTTTTCTTTCTCTTTCTTTAATCTATGGGAGAGTCATTTCCCTGGTTTGTTCGCATATTCAAACTTTGCCTGTTTAAACATCAATTTCAATTGACAACTCACTCTCCATTTGTTTTTTGAAAATTTTTATCTCTTCAACCAACTTTTTATCATTTGGTTGTTTCTTTAACTTTTCTTTTGCTTTTAATGTATTATGGATCAACTCAATTTTCTCCTTTTTATTCCTTTGTAGAATAGTACTCTGCTGAATGAGAAAACCCCTGAGGACTGCCTTCCCTGTGTCCCAGACTATTTCAGGTATAACCTCCTGATTCAAGTTTTCTTTGAAAAAAAAGTTTGATTGTTTTTTTGGCTTTATCTACATATCAAGAATATGCTATTTTCTATGCAAAATACCTACATGCGAATTTTGCAAAGAATAACTCCTGTACTGTGAACATTCTTATAGCCAAGGAACCTTTTCTTCTAGTCTCACACATAAAGGAATATATACTATTTCTAGGATATTTTTGAATAGTTTTCTCTATTTTATATATGGGGGTTCAGAGATAGACTTGGAAAAGTTGAGCCTTTAAGCCCTTGAGTCAGATTGAGAAATTTTCAGGTTTTGCTTCTCCCATATTCATTTAAAAAAGAAACTCAACTTTTTCCTATCTTGAATGTGAACAGATTTGAAAAACTGTGTCATTGTAAATGAAAAGAAACAATTTTTCCAGTCCTGAGAGTAACTGGGATTTGACCTTTCATATCAGCATAGAGTTCAATAAAAAGGTGAAGGTAAAGGTATTCGCCATTGACAAGATTCTGACCATAGGGGGCAGTGCTCATCTGCATTACTAAGCCAAAGAACCAGCATTGTCAGAGACTATTCTGTGATCATGTGGCCAGCATGATTGCAGGGAATGCTGTTTACCTTCCCACTGAAGTGCTACTTATTTATCTACTTTCATTTGCATACTTTCAAACTGCTAGGGTGGCAGAAGCAGGGACTAGTGACAGGAGCTCACCTCATCATGCAGCACAGAGTTCAATATTGAAAATATATTCCTAGCATAAACGCAGACTGAGGTCAGAGGTGCTATGTTCTTCAGTTCTAAGTGTATGTCTTTTGCAGCCAGCTCTGATTGGTCACTTTCAAAGTCCTGGTTAAACACAATAACAATTCCATCAAGGTTGGAAATACCCTGTTGCTGGTCTAACCAGCTCATTGCTTAATGTGGATAGTTTTCCTGTCTTTTGCAGAGCGTGCCAAAATCCCTGACAAACATTCCCTGAGTATATCTGTTCCTATCAGTTTGTTAAACTAGGTAACACAATGTCTTCAGTCAGTTTGAGGAATGCTTCCTATGAGAAATGAATGCTGGAAATGAAACAAAAGTTATTTTGTGTGCTTCTCTTGTTTGTCGCTATAGTTTATTTGGTTCCCAGATAAGTGAATTAGAAACATGTTGGGACCAGAGGGATGGCAGCTTTTCTTTTCTCTTCAAAAATCCACTGATTTTTCAAACACCAGTTGCTCTTCAGAGGCCATTTCTAGAAATATTGTTAACTGTGTCAACATCAATGTCAAAATGGCAAATGGAATTTACAAGTGAGTAAGAACAGTTGCTTAACAGCTACAAGACCACACTGAATTTGGGTCACGCACATCATAGCTCACCCTTTCTTAAGTGTATTTGGAAGTAGACTTGGGATAGATGGGGGGGGGGGGGGGAAACTTGTTCAGATAGTGCATAATTACCTGCATCTTATTGGTGGGAATCAAGTGGCTCTCTAGATGTTGTTGGACTGCAGTTCCCAGAATTCTTGGCTGCTGGCTACACTGACTGGGGCTGCTTGGAGTTGTAGGGGGGGGAAGCAGACGGGCGGCACGGGGCTGCCCCAGGAAGCTGCAGATCGGGGCCGAGGCATCGCATTCCTCGGCCCTGCAGCACAGCTTCACCGTCCCAGGAAGGAGCACTAAAATAGAGCTCCTTCCACAAATCACTGAAGGTGTGCCTCAAAAGGCTGCCAGCGCACCTTCGGTGCCTTTTTTTGCCGCACCGTGTGTGGACACTGTGGCGGATAGGCATCCTCGGAGCGCCGGACGTGCGGAGGGTCCGGCTCTCCAATGACATCTTCGGGAAAGGGTTGGGGCGCCCAGCGTGTGGCTGCCCCTCCCCTTCCTTGCCCTGAAGACGGCGCTTTGCACCGTTTGCTTAGGCCCGTAGTTCAGCAACTTCAAAACAGCCACAGCACAAACAGTCCCACTACACTCTTCCACATGTTGTAGTCCCAGTGGTGATAAGCTCATGAACAGCTGCTCTTTGGTGTTTGTAAAAGATTCATGAAAGTGATATTCTTAATATCACGCACAGTTGAACTTGTAAACATTAGTATTTCTGGGAAAGGGGGCCAGTCTGTAGAAAATGGCTAATGTATTTATACCCAGTTTATGATCTCTCCTAGGAATCTGGCTAGGAATAGAGTAAATCAGGATCATTAACTAGCTATACTCTTCATCACATTCAGCAGGATTTTCCTCATCGTTTCCATACTGAATTATCAAGTACACACTCCTACATACACATTCATACATCCACTATTTATTTCCCATCCAATGACCTACCTTATCCCCATAATCTGCATCAAATCATATCCCTTCACTTTCATGCTGATTCTGGCTGCTTTCTATCAGCCTATCAATTTCTTCATCACCAAGTTCTTTGTGATATCAAAATCCAACCCACATATAAGCCACTTTAAAATATGTTACAGAGAAAGGTCTCATATGCTCAAATGGCATTAGATATTAAGTTGGACAAGGCAGTACAGAAAGTTGGCAATTAAATACCACTCCATATCTCCTCTGTTATTACAGTCCTTATATCCTTTTGCCAGTTAGAGAAATAATACAACCAAAATGGTGACATTTAAGTCTCATTCATTTCACCTGTGCACAACTTTCGCATTGGGAAAAGTTGGGGGAAGGAGTTATTCACTTCAAGTACAGATTTAATGGTACCTTTTCTCTGCATCTGTTCCCTGCTAGCATATTTTTTTTTAAGGAATGCATTTTTAAAAATAAAAATAAAGTAGTAACAATGAAAAAGGAAAATATGGGGGTTTATGAGGGGGCATTCAGGCTATGTGGCCATGTTCTGGAAGATTTTATTCCTTATGTTTTGCCAGCATCTGTGACTGGCATCTTCAGAGAATGCTGGCATGGAAGTGAGTGGAGTATACTGTGTGGCCCTTGGTTGAGAGAAGGTGATTTACATGTTAATCTGTGTGTTGTTCTGTTGATGAATGACAAGGCCTTGGGGTGGGAGGATATGTAAGGAGGCATTGTGTCTATTTAATTAGTGATCCATTGTCTACTGGGAAAACCCCTGACCATGAGGGTTTTCATTTGTACATGCTGGGTCTTGATTTTGGTGTGTTTGATGACTGGCAGCCAAACTTTAAGGGTTTCTTCTTTCTTGTTGAAATTGTCTAGGCGTTTGTGGATTTCTATGGCTACCCTGTGCAATAGTTGTTGGTATGGTTCCAAAATTTCAGTATTTTCAAATAGCATTTTATGGCTAGGATGGTTTATAAGGTGTTCTGCTATTGCTCATTTTTCTGGCTGAACCAGTCTGCAGTGTCTCTCATGTTCCTTGATTCATGTTTGAACATTGAATTTGGTGGTCCCTATGTAGACTTGTCCACAGCTGCATGGTATGTGGTAAATTCCTGTGTCTGTGAGAGGGTCTCTCCTGTCCTTCACTGAGTGCAGAATTTGTTGGATTTTCTTGGTCAATTTGTATATCATTTGGAGGTAGTGTTTCCTCACCACTTTCCCTATTCTATCTCTGCCTCCTTTGATATATGATAGAAATGCCTTTCCTTTGGGTGGTTTTTTGTCTTCACTCCTCTGAGTTTTTCCTGGTCTGGCAGCCCTTCTGATGTCTGAGCTGGAATAATCATTAGCCTGTAGAGCCAAGTCTAGGTGCTTAAATTCATCTTTCAGGAAGTGGGGTTCACAGATTCTTTTTTCCCCAGTTTACTAATATTTTTATTGTGCTTCTTTTTTGTCCCTGGTGATGACTGGAGTTCTTGTGTAGGTATCTGTCTGTGTGTGTAGGTTTTCTGTATACTGTGGGGTCCAAACAGTGGTTCGAAATGAATAGACTTATATATAGATCTTCCTACATTGTAGGAATGTAGGAAGCTGTCTTATATCACTAGAATATTAGTCCATCAAATTTAATATTGTATACTAGTGGTCATTACTGTACAGTATTAAATATAGGAGAAGTCACTACTTAAATTTGGAGGCTTTTGGATCCAAAACAAGCCTTGAATGCCTGAGTTACATCTCAAGGTTTTGTGGTTTTTTTTTTCATGATTTAAGTTCCATAGAACTTCCATAAATCCTCCTTCAGAAGATCATTACCTGGTTTGGTACAGCTTTCCACTCTGTTTGGGGTGGGGGTGGGGGAACAAACATTGATCCACCCCCCAATTGCCAGTTATATTTTTCTTCAAAAACTTCTCAGATTATTTTCAGTTCTCTCCACAGTGAATAGTATTGGCAATTCATTCCACTCTAAGATTGCCTACATGTGTGACCATCAAATACTTAAAACTTACCATAACAGAACTGAATGCAACAATTACTACTAGCTAGATATTAACTGCAACACTTGTGTTTCTGTGAAAGATATCTTGTATAAGAATTAGGTCAGTTCAGGAAATTCCAGTTAAATTGGGCTGAGTCGCAATGATCCTGATTGGGTCCAATTCAGGTTGATTTGAAATGGTTCTGATTGATTTTGCAATTGGAAGATAAAGGTGCAGTAACAATTGCAGACTGCCAGAAATAGTGTGAATTCAGTCCACTTTTAGGGTTAGGGTTACTGCTAGGGAATCATGGGAACTGTTATTTTTTTGAGACATTGAGCCTTCTCTGTCAGACAACTCTGATGCCACAATAAAATACAGTTCCCATGGTTCCCTAACTCTAACCCTAACCCTAAAAGTGGACTGAATTCACACTATTTCTGGCAGTCTGCAACCCCCCCAAGTCAGACAGTGTGTTGCAAAATAGAATGATATAAGGAAAACTCCAAGTACTGAAAGTGTTCTTACAACTTCTGTGACTTAGGGCCTAAGCAGACTGCCAGAAATAGTGCACATTAAATTGAGGCACTGCCCTGGCTCAGTGCTAGGGAATCATGGGAACTGTAATTTATTGTGGCACCAGAGCTCTCTGACAGAGAAGGCTCAATGTCCCAGAAAAAAATACAGTTCCCATGATTCCCTAGCACTGAGCCAGGGCAGTGCCTCAATTTAATGTGCACTATTTCTGGCAGTCTGCTTAGGCCTATACTTAATTTTTTCCTGTTCCTTATTCCAGTGGTATTATTTTAGATCTTCCTTCCACAACCCCCCACCCCACCCCCAAACCCTAAAAGTAGTGGTAAATGCTCGGTTATCACCATACTTATCATCTGGCCTTGAAAGCTGTCATCAAGGCTTCTGTTGAAGGAATCTGATACCACTGTTCCACCTATACTACTTTTGCCACTGTTGGATATCATTAATGTCAGGTATTGTTTAGAGTGGGAAATAATTTTGTTGAGTTAGAAATTCTTAATGAATTCATACTGCGCCTCCTATGACTTATTACAAGTTGAATTGCAAATGTCTTCTGAAATCCATCATTCTGCAGGACTTGTAAACATTTGAGAAATAAAATACACACCAATCAGGAATGAAAAATGCAACTGGCTAAAAATGAATGCAATTGAAAATTATGCACAAATATGCTTCAATACATTACAAATGCATACAAAAATGCACTCTTTTTAAAAATTCAGACAAATAGCCATGAATTCCCTTGGGTGGAGGAAAAAGAAAAAGAGGGAAAGAAGAAAAAGAAGACCCCAATTTTCACATTCTGATATGAATAAGATGTGGGATGGGAATACCGTAGGATTCAGTGAAATGCAATGAAATTGAGATTGATAGACTTTTACAGTCATGCAGCTGTTACCCAGAGACTATTATTATGACATTATAGTTTTCAATGTCATCTTGGATCACTACTTTCTATGGTACACAACAACCAGTTCAATAAGCAGCAGTTTTGAGAATGCCATGCCATGTGATTCTATTTGCCCTTTTTCATGTACTTTCAAAACTTAAAAAATGGGGAGCAATCAAATTTCCTTCACAAGACTAACATTGCAGAATGGAGGCACCAAATGCCAGTGCACATGAGAAATGGTTGGCCAAGTTGGTATCCTTCTGGAATTTTGCAACCTTCTTTTTTAGTTCACCTTTACACATAGCTTACAAGAAAAAAAGCTGGCACATGAAACTATTCTTCCCTTGTACAAAATCTCTGCATCTACTCATCTGAAACTTGACAACCTTGCTTCTCAGAAGAGGCATAGATATTTTTCCCCAATTCTGCCAAGAAATTTTTAAAAGCTATTGGCAGCTCAATTTAAAACACACACAAACACACTTTTAAATGCATGTAGCACACACACATAGAGAGAAATCCTGTATTTTTTATTTGCTATTTGGCAGACACCATTTTAAGGGATCCACTTCGCTTACCAATTACCAACATCCAGTGCTGTCAAAGGAAGGAAAAGTTATAACTTTACAACAAAATCAATTATAATCAAAGGGAGAAATGGATTTTGCCAATATGAAGATCAAAGTGCATTAATAAACTGTTATCCAAGTCAAATTGGTTGGCCTCTGTTTTCCTAGTCGGAACTCCACTGAACCTTATGGATGGTACACAACCTTCAGAAGGACAAGTTTGCAATTCATCTCAGTTTGATGTCCAGTATGATTTTTGTTCTAAAGATACTCTTAGGTCCATAAGAGGAATTATGAGAATAGCAAAAATATCTACCCTAGATTCCTTGGGCTCATTCAAACTTGAATGGCAAGAAGGAAATTCATTAAAACTAGGGCTGCCAGTGTGAAAAATGGACCCAAGTCCTGTGTCTTTAATGAATGTGCAGAAGAAGAAATTTCAGCAGGTGTCATTTGTTACCTGGTTGGTGACAAGCAATACCTGCTGAAATTCTCTCATCTACAAAACCATTAAATATATAGTAGTTGTTTCCAGTTTTAATCTGGCAACTCTTGTAAGATCCAGCAAAGGTAGTTCTGTTTTTTCAAGATTTATCAAACCTATCTCAAATATATGCTACCACTAGTATTAGGCAGTTGTTGAGTGTCTTGAAGTATTTTCCCATTTATGAACTCTAGGTTCCTATCACAGGATTTTCTTGGCAAGTTTTTTTCAAGAGAAGGTTTGCCTTTGTCTTCTTCTGAGTGTGAATTGCCCAAAGTCATCCAGTGGATTTCCATGACCAAGTGGGGACTCAAACCCTGGTCTCCAGAAGTGACCAATACTGAACTTCAACACCATGCTGGCTCAACATTAAACAGACAAGGCATGAAACAGGGTGCAGTCTTACCCCCAGTCTTTGCAGGAGTGATATGGGAAGTGTCTCTAGGTCTGTTAGGCCACATCTACACTGCAGAATTAATGCAGTTTAGGTTTGTTAGGCCACATCTACACTGCAGAATTAATGCAGTTTGATGCAGCTTTAATTATCATAGCTCAATGCTTAGTCTTCTCTTTGGTGCTACAACAAACCAACAATCCATAGGATGGAGCCATGACAGTTAACATGGATGCAAACTGCATTAGTTTATCAGTTTGGCAGCAGCCTCATAGTCACAGCCGGACAAAATAATTGTTCGGCATCATATAGTTTTATTAACCTGCTATTCAGTTGACATTGGAGATTGTATGAATCTTCTCAAGAAATGAATGAATGAATGAATGAATGTGGGAACTATGAAAATCAACTTGCTGGCCCCATGTCATCACTTGAGAATGGTGTTCTCTGGCCAGTGCTGCAGTCCCAGAAGTAATATGTCACTGTTAATGACAAAAAAGTGCTGCAGGCATACAGCTGTGTCCATCTAAGATTCCTTCATTTAATCAGAATAGGATTCAGTCCCTGTATCTTGTGGGGAGAGCACAGTCCCACTATTTTCCAAAGCTCTACCAGAGTTGTTAGAACTTCAATGTGGAACCTTTAGCATATAAAGAACGTGCTCTACCTGTTAGTTATGTCCTCTTTCACTTCAGTTAGTATGTCCAAGGCAAGGTAATAGGGATAGGCAAATATGTCAGGTTCTCTTTCTCTTTCTCCCATATTTCAGTTTACCAGATGTAGATAAACTGTGGTCAAAAATCAAATGAAATAAAATTCTCACTCATTCCTAGTGAATCCAGACAGGTAGCATGATATGATCCTGCCTTATATTGATCTAGACTATAGACCCATCTTACTATCTATGCAGATTGGCTGACAGATTTTCTGACTTTACCACCTGAGTGTCATTGTTAACTGGAGAGGGAAGGAAAGGATTTTTGACCTTTGATCCACCTGCGTAAGGCCCTTCTACAATAGAAGACAAGAGGTAAACAGAGGCCTTGTCTACATAGGCCAAAGGTCTCATTCCCCCCCCCCCTTTTGGCATTATCCTGTTGAGACAACACATGGCCCAAACCCTGGCTCTGGATCAGGAAGTCCAGACTACATCCAGCACATACCACACCAGAACCAGGGCATAACATCCTTACAATGAAGTAAAAAATCTTACTTGTTGGTCTGGATCTTCCAGGAATATATGGAGCTCTCCATACCCAAGTTATGATGGCTGTCTGCAGATGTTGTGGTGGTTGGGTGCCTTGTTTTGACCTCAGAAGGGAGTGTCCAATGGCTGGTAGTAGATGCATCAGATGGGGGGGAGATCGGCCAGCTGTGGGGTCAGAAGTATCTTGGCCAGTGCAGATAAGGCCAGAGATACAGAGGTAAATTCCATCACAGTCAGGAAGATCATGGTTTTTTTATTTAAAAAAAAGTCTTCCAAGTGAAAATGTTTATGCTTGTCTGAAATTCCTCTCTGGAGTGTCTGACAGAGTAAACTAGAGCTAACAGTAATCATCAAAGACCTCTAAGGGTTTTGGATCTCAAAGTGTTCAGAAGGTACTCCAGTGCTTGTCATAATTTAGAGTAAAAGTATGTAAAGAAAGAAACTAATTGATCTTGTACAGATAGCATAGTTTATCCATAATTTAAAACAAGCATTGCTAACCATTATCCAGAGGGACAAAAATCACCATAAGGTCAAGCTCTGAAATGGAATGATTCACATGTTAAATGAAATTGTAGACCTTCAAATTGGCATGAAATCATACAAGATGGTATGAGGACTTAAAAAATAAAAAAATGGCCTTTGCAATTTTGTTTTTCAAAAAAAGAACAAATGGGCTACTTATTAATGTCTGATTTTAGAGAAATGCTTAAAGACACAATAATCTCAGCAATATTTTCCTTGAATGTAGTTATCTAAATACACTTTGTATATGAATTCTTATATCATTGTAATTACATGGTGAGACATGCGGCCCCACCCCCAGCAAATGGCATATATCCAAATTTGATCCAAATTACCACTCACTTAGGGGGGGCTACAGATGGGTGCTCTGGACCACCCCAGGAAGCAGTGGATCAGGGCCATGGCTACCGCACACCGTGGCCCCAATCCTTCCTTTTGCCACCCCAAAAAGAGTGGCAAAATGCCACTCCTTTCAGAGGTGGCAAAAGGGTGCCCTAAGAGCTGGCGCACAGCTCTTTCTCACCCCTTCCAGTGCAGCGCATCACGACATTGTCAGGCTGGGGTTGGGGACACTGGCTGCCCCTCCCCATCTTTGCCTCCAGGCTGGCCCTTTGTGCCAGTCTGCAGAGGCCCTTAGGCCTTATTGTTAGGTAGGTAATCATCAACAGAAGTATAGCATATATATCAAAGGAGGTAGTGGTATTATGAGGTCCAGTGTGGTGTTGTAGTTCTGGAAAACCTGGATTCAAATCCCTGCAGAGCCATGGAATGCCCCCTGGGTTATCTCAACAAGTCACACACTCTCAGCCTAAGAGGAAGGCAATGGAAAATTTCCTCTGAACAAATCTTGATAGGTTCTCTGTAAGTTGGAAATGACTTAAAGGCACATACCAACAACAAAGTTGTATCACTTTATTTACTTGGGTCAGACCCCTTACATAATGGTAAGAACTGTTCTATAGCTAAATGAAGTAGTGATGGGAAGAATATTTTTTTTTAAAGTGTTAAGAATGGTCAGCCAAAATGAGGAGAATTTGACAAGAATCTTTACATTTGAAGACTTATCCTGGAGTGTGTGTGTATATACATGCTGAAAACAGCATTTTTCTGTCTAGTAAACATCATTTTATACACAGAAAATCTTATTTCTGTACAGAATAAGTCTGTTTTTATAGCATTTTCTGCATTGGAAACAGCAAAAAATGCAGTTTCTCATACAATGAGCAAATTTTGTGCAGAGTAAATCCTAAACTGCCAATGGCCTTAGACAATTGCACAGTTTTCAAATACTTTCTCAGAATGAGAAGGAAATTATTCAAATTATTTTATATGGTCATGTATAAGTCTAAAAATTTTACTCCAAAAATTGACCCCCAAAATCCTGTCAATGTATATAGGTACATAAGTACATGTATACAAGTATATACTGTACTTTAACTCTTATTTGTTAATAAAGGAACCATCCTGTTGTCTGAGTAGAGTGGCAAAAGGCAAGAGCTTAGTTTGTTCTGGGAGCATCTAAAAGAAGCATTGACTCCCTTCTACTCTCTCCATTCATCCAACCTTTAGGGTGAACACAAACAGTTATGCTTGCCAGAATTGTGTCTATTCTTTGGTATCATTTCCCTTTGCTTCATCCTTTACATCCTTTGTTACAGGCCCCTAATTTTAAAAGTAAAGGTAAAGGTAGTCAACAACAAAATATCTAGTTGTAACTGACTGTAGGGGTTGGTGCTCATCTCCATTACTAGGCTGAAAAGCCAGCATTGTCCAAAGATGATTCAGGTGGTCATGTGGCCAGCATGACTACACCGAATGCTGTTACCTTCCCACGGAAGTGGTACCTATTTATCTACTTACATTTACATGCTTTTGAACTGCTACATTGGAAGAAGCTGGAGCTAGTGATGGGAGATCATCCCATCATGCAGCACTCAGGCCTTGAACTGCCAACCTTCTGATCTTACAATCATCAGAACTGGTGTCTTAACCACTAAGCCACTGCATCCTCTAAGTTTTACCTTCATCTATGAGTCATATTAAAATCCATTATTTTGGCCCCAAAACCTGTCCTCGACATATACATGAAGTCAACTTATAATTGAGTATATATGGTACTCATTTCTTCATTGTTTCAACAACAAAATTAACAAACAATTACAGTCATCCCTACCCATTCATGTAAGATGTACCACTGTGACAATAGCTTTTCTTGTTTTTCACTGAGGAAAGTTTATCCAAACACAGCCTCTCATGGGTGCTGTGTTCTGCCCAGAAAACATATTGCCTTTTAATGGTTTTCTCTGTCTTGAAGTCAAATTATCAGGTGACCACTAGTCTATTCCTTAAGTTTCAGAAAGATTATTAATACTTACTGAAATTCCAAAAGGCTTTCATGATGTGTGTCAAATGTATCCACTATGTGATATTCTCCTGAAGAAAAAAAAAATCCCCTGTTTAGTGTCACTATGAGCCAAATGGTTTTAGAACTTGATATCCTTTCCAATGTCTTCTTTAAGTCAGTCACATTAGGTTGCAACATTCAGGCATTTTCTGTTGGGGAGAGATACAAAATAAGAAAGGTCTGTTCTGTTCTGTATGTGTTATGCTTGTGTGTTAGAGTCAGTGTGTTAGGGATAACCATAGCTAGTGTGTTTATGGTGTCTCACTGGATATAAGAAAACACAACTACAATCATGCTGCTGTTAGAAACAATGTGTTGGATAAAGTCTTAGGTGTCTGTGACTGTGTTAGAAAGGAGTCTTGACTCTGTCTCATTCCACAGTGACACCTCCTGCCACCCCAAATGCTATGAATAGAGTCAGAGGGTCCTGATGAGTGGGGAAGAGTATAAGGCAAGGAGCTAAGGGGAAGAAGGAATAAATAAAAATAGTGTAGAAGCAAGGACTGCATAGGAAAATATTTTCTTCAAATTTGGAGCAGATATCATCTAAAAGAGTCAGTGTGGCATAGTGGTTTGAGAGTTAGACTACGACTCTGGAGACCAGAGTTCAACTTCCAGCTCAGCCATGCAAACCTATTAGGTGCCCTTGAGCAACTTACATGCTCTCAGCCTCCAGAAAAGGCAATGGCAAACTTTCTCTGAACAACTCATGCCAAGAAAACCCCATGATAGGTTCACCTTAGAGTTGCCATAAGTTAGAAATGACTTGAAGCCACACAACAGCAACAATCTTCCATTACATACCATAATCTACCCTGTTTATGAGATTACCTGAATCTCCATGCAGGGAGTTGGAGGAGCTACTTTGGGAAGGAGGTGTGGAGAAGGTCTCTTTCAGATAGTCCAGTGGCATATGTCCTAGTCTAGATCCAACCAAAACATTTTATAATTCCAGCTTGCTTTTGGGCTCACTAGGTAATGATTTTACTACTGCTAATAAGGTTGGAACCACCTGGCACTACCTTTTAATGGTGGTGAGATTGTCCTGTGAAACAAGAGGCTAAGCTGATGGAAGCAATACTGCTTATAGGGTCTCCTGTGTCAGACAGGCTTTTACTGAGGAAACAGGCTAAATGTGCCAACCAGCTACTAGGCAGCAGCAGTAGTGGAGAGTGATGCTGGTGGAGGATCTCAGAAGATGAGACTCCCAGGTCAGATGGCACTCAACAAGCTACTGCAGTAGAGCAGAGGACAATTATCATGCAACTGGACTCAAGCTGAAAGGACTCCAGCTGTTAACATACTCAGAAGTGAAAGGAAACTCTGAAGCTGCACAACATATATTATAGGAACATGTGAGACATATTTATTAGGGGAAATTAGACACATTAACAAAGGAAATATAATGTAGAATCATTGCAATACTTGGGGTGAGTGAAGTGGACAGGAATGGGACATTTTGAGTCAGATAATTATATAGTGTTTTACTTAGGAAATCAAAATCTAAGAAAAAACAGGGTGGCATTTAATAATATTATTATTAATCAATACAGAAAAATAGGTGGGGAAAAAAAAGGAAAAACAAGAGATTTATTTCACAAGATCTGAGAAATCAAAGGGAAATTTAAACCATAAATGGGGATTCTCTATGACCAGCAGGGGAACCAATTTAATTACTAAATAGAAATTTTAAAAGACAGTGGGAAAATATACAGGAAATTATACAAAAGAGATGAATGGGTGACAGATTCATTTGAGGAAGAACCATATGAAGATGAACCTCTCATTTTAGAAAGTGATGTGGAAACTGCACTCAGGGCACTTTGGAGAAATAAATCATCAGGAATAGAAAAAATACCAAAGGAGCTGCTTCAGTCTACAGAGATAGAATCTACTCTAGATCTAACTAAAATATTTCAACCAATATGAAAAAAACATAAGAATTGCCCACAAATTAGAAATGTTCAATATACATTACATTCCCCAAGAAAGGGGACCAAGGATTGCAGTAACTACAGGACCATTTTATTAATTTCCCATGCAAATAAAGTGATACTCAAAGTTCTACAACAAAGACTTTTACCATATGTGGAGCAAAACATGCCAGATATCCAGGCTACATTCAGGAAAGGAAGAGGCTCTAGATAGCATAGAGTAAACATATGTTGGATAATGGAGTGCACCAAAGAATTTAAAAACAAAATCAGCTTGTTTTTAATCAATAATAGCAAAGCATTTTATCATATAAATAATGAAAAACTATGGATCACTTTTCAAGAAATGGGTGTGCCACAAATTTGATTGCCCTATACTTGGGACAAGAGGCTACTGTCAGGACAGAATAGAAACAGAATGGTTTCAAATTGGCAAGGGGGTCAGTCAAAGCTATATTTTATTACCCTGTTTAACTTGTATGCTGAACATATCATAATTAAAGCAGGACAAGACTTGGAGGAAGAAGGCAGGAAAATTGGAGGAAGGAATATCAACAATTTAAGATGTGCAGATGACACCATACTACTAGCAGAAAATAATAAAGATGGAACTATTAATGAAGAAAGTCAAGGAAGAAACTGCATAGGCAGGTTTACATTTCAATATTAAGTAAACAAAAATAATGACCACAAATTATTTACATAATGTTAAAATAAACAATGAAGATATTGAAATGGTTTAAGAGTTTCCTTCCCTTGGCTCTGTCTTTAATCAGAATGGAGAGTAAAGTCAAGAAATCAGAAAAAGATTTGTACTTGAAAGGGCAGCTATGAAGAAAGTAGAAAAGAGCCTGAAGTGTAAAGATATGAAGAAAGCTGATAGGAAGAAAATCAGCTCATATGAAAATGTGGTGCTAAAAAAAGAGTGTATGGCTAGTATGGACTGCTAAAAAGACAAATAAGTGGGTATTGAAGCAAACCAAGCTTGATCTCTCCCTAGAAGCCAAGATGATTAAACTGTCATACTTTGGCCATGTCATGAGAAGACATGACTCACTAGAAAAGGCAATTCTTGGTAAGATAGAAGGCAGGATTAAAAGAGGGAGGCCACATTCCAAATGGGTAGATTCGATCAAGGAAGCCATGGTCCTGAATTTGCAAGACCTGAGCAGGGCTATTGATGACAGGATGATATTCACGGGATCATCATAGGTCAAAATCAATCAATCAATCAATCAATTTAATTTATTCAGTCTTTGACCAGTATAATAGGTCAAAATTGATTTGATGGCAGTTAACAGCAACAAAGATAAGGTTGGATGGATTCTCAACTCATTTTTTAAAAAGTTCCTCATTGCTTTACAGCACTTCACAATTTTCAAATTCCATTCAATTTGAGTTATGTGGATTGCTACAGAGTCTATGTGCATTGGATTGTTTACCTAATTTTATGACTGTGAAACTGTGCATTATGTTTTTACTTACGGACTAGCCTATTGTGTCCCGTCCCCCCCTCACACCCTATGCAAAATATTACATTTAGGGAGGTTGCAGACTGCCAGAAATAGTACAAATTGAGTCCACTTTTAGGGTTAGGGTTAGGGTTAGGGAATCATGGGAACTGTAGTTTATTGTGGCACCAGAGCTCTCTGACAGAGAAGGTCAATGTCTCAGAAAAAAAAACAATTCCCATGATTCCCTAGCACTAACCCTAACCCTAAAAGTGGACTCAATTTGCACTATTTCTGGCAGTCTGCAACCCCCCTAAGTCATTCAGGGCAGAATCTACCACAAGAAGCTGTTCCATCATTTGCAGAGGGACCGCACTTAGATTTCACATTAAAAAATAATTTTGCTACAATTGATTCTTTTAAAAAAACAGTGCAAAATTTACTTTAATCTCCAGTTTTTCTGAGCTTAAGACTGTTGTGTTACTCAGGAAGAGCCTTGGTGGAGCGGTGGTGAAATGCCTGTATTGCAGCCACTCACTTGCAAACCATAAGGATGTGAGTTCAATACCATCCAGGGGCTCAGGCTCAACTCAGGCTTGCATCCTTCTGAGGTTGCTAAAATGAGGGCAATTGGTTTACACATTATAAACCACTTAGGGAAATCTACTTGCTATTGCTATTGCTATTTGCTTTGGGCTGATTTAGGACCATATGTGTTTCACCCAGAGACTTTATCACACCAGGCTCGTAAGGTCATGTCAGTCTAGGTCAGTGGTGGTGAACCTATGGCAAACCTGTCTGTAGGCCCATGTGCAATCGCCCCAGCACAAAATTCACCAGAGTTTTTTACTAGAAAGCCTGAGGGACATGGCACTTTGCAATAAATAAGTGGATTTTGGGTTGCTGTTTGGTCTCTAAAAGGTTCACCATCACTGGTCTAGGTAACCAGTTATCACACAACTGTTTCAAATCACCATAATGCTGTTTCTGTCCTGTCCCCTGTCTTCTTCACACTAGCCTCCATAGCCTCTCCTCCCTGCCATTACCTCTTCCAACCATGCCTATCAATCTGTTTTTGTTTTTATTTTTAGTGCAATTGTGTGGTCATGGCAAGCCATTAGGTAGAAAGAAAGAAAGAAAGAAAGAAAGAAAGAAAGCGAACAAAAACAGCCTGCTTGGGAATAGTAAGAAAGAGGTGAAGAAGGAGAGAGGAGCATAATCAAACCATGTGATTGCATGCATATCAGAAATACTTCAGAAGGAACTTATCACATATGATAGAGCAGTGTAATTTTGAGGCATTGATGGGTGTTGCTCAACAACGAGAAGAAGCATTGAATCAATGAATAGATTACAGACAAGCTACTGCACAGACATCATTGTGTGATAAGGTATGGCCAGAGATGCTACTCTCTTGCTCTAATTCTACTTTTCAAGCCTCTTGTGATAAAATCCCAAGGCAATAGACAAATCTTTGCATTTCAGCCAACATTGTTTATTCAAAAAAGGAGAGGGGGGGATTGATTCTTCATTCCATTATTCTGTGCTCCTGACTGTCTCTTCCTTTTTTCTTTTTTCTTTCTTTTTTCTTTTTCATTGGAGAGTGGAAAATTTTATGTTTCTTCTGTTGGCCTAATTTTCAGACTTTCTTCCATCACCCCACCCACCTTTTTACCTCCTAGCTTACATATTTTGTGTCATTTTTGTTTGGTCTAAATAAACTGCAAAAAACAAGAATATAGTTGAATATTAATAAGACCAAAATAATGATCACAAATGATTTACAAAACTTTAAACTGGGTAATGAAGTGATTGAGATAGTTAAAAGATATCATATACCTTGGCTCAATCATTAATCAAAATGGAGACTGTGGGCAAGAAATCAAAAGACTAAGACTTACAAAGTCATCTATGAAGGAACTAGATAAGATTCTCAAGATATATCATTAAATACTGAAGTCAGAATCATCCAGGCAATAGTATTTCCAATTTCTATGTATGAGTGTGAAATCTGAACAGTGAAGAAAGCTGACAGAAAGAAATTAAACTCATTTGAAATGTGCTGGAGAAGAGTTCAATGGATACCACAAACAGTTATAAAGATCAAAATAAAATAAAATGAAATAAAATAAAATAAAATAAAATTGTGTCCTAGAGCAAATCAATACCGAATTCTCACTTGAAATGAAGATGACTTCACTGATGCTATTGTACTCTGGACACACCATGGCTGCGTTTACACTGCAGAATTAATGCAGACTGACACTAATTTAACTGCCATGGCTCAGTGTTATGAAATTCTGGGATGTTTAGTTTTGTGAGATATTTAGCCTTCTCTGTCAGAAAGCTGTGGTGCAACAACAAACAACAAATCCTGGGATTCCATAGGATGGAGCCATGACAGTTAAAGCACTGTCAAACTGCATTATTTATACAGTGTAGATGTAGCCCATGAAATGGGCATGGTTCATTGGAAAAAGTGATACTACTTGATAAAGTGGAAGGCATAAGAAAACAGGGTGACTGTGCTACAAGTGGATTGATTCAATGAAGGAATAGCAAGAGCAAGAACACTTACATTTCTATACTGCTTTATAGTGCTAAGCATTCTCAAGTGGTTTACAGTGTTTTAGCCAATTGTCCCAACAAGCTGGGTACTCATTTTACTGACCTGTAAAAGGATGGAAGGCTGAGTCAACCTGCAGCCCTGCAGGATCAAACTCACAATGTTTTGGCTGCAGTACTGACACTTAACCATTGCACCACCAGTCCACCAGGAAGCTGTTGTCCTAAGTTTTCAAGATCTGAGTAGGGCAGCTTGTAGGGTTCTTCAATTTCTCTCATTCATATAGTCAGAATAATTCGAACTCAACACAATGGCAAATAACAACAACAAATAAAGGTATTGCCCAATTGTGAATTGTTTTTTTAAAACTCATGGACCAGTATTGTTACATTTCTCCCCTCCTATCTCTTTTTTACCATCAACTTTAGTTTTATTCAGTAATTAATAGCACCTCCCACTTGCCTTACCTTCTTGCCTGAATAGGTAGAATGTCTGCTTTCTCTTTGGCTTCAGTATAGTAATCACTTTGACTGACATGCTACACACATATGCACAAATAATTGCATTGATGGTTGTGACACTTCTATATCCACATAAAGTTTGGTATGAGAGACAGGAAAGAGCATCTTAAGATTCATAGTGATGCATGAACTTTCAATAAAAGATAATCCAGAATTTTGATTGTATGGGTTCCTAAAATCTTGAAATAATTTCATTCTATGGGGATTGTTCAACCATCCCTAAGTGTTAGTTGTTTTAATTTGTGTATACATTCAAATGAATAGAATGTGAGCCAACCTTCTAAGGGGCAGATTGGCAGATATCGTTATTACATAAGTCCTAACTTTTATTAATGCATGTAGATTTTATTCTCTCATCTAATACATGAAGGAAAATATGCTACATACTGAATTTGGTAAATGGTCCATTTAATTCAGTACTTTCTGCCCTGATAGGCAGCAAATTTTCATTACCTTTCATAGATCAAAAGCCTAAAATGTGATTGAATTCTAGATGACAAATAAGGAAAATGAGATCACCAACAGGAACTAATTAATATTTTATTTTTACTATCCCACTCTCAGTCAGTCATTTTTTGTATTTGACTAAAAGCATTACATTTTTTAAAAAATCAAATAAAATCTAATAAAAGGATACACAGGGGCAAAACAGACTGCCAAGGAACAGCTCTGGGCTACATCTTTGCTCACTGGATCAGGGCCACAGCAACCACATGCCATGGCCCCAATCTTGTGTTTTTCCAATACAAAAGAAATGGCAAAATGCTACTCCTTTTTGCACCAGAAAAAAGGCACCTCATGCTGCCTGCCATCTAGGCAGGTGGGTGGGTGGTGTGATGCTGCTTTGGGGGAAGAGTCAGGGTGGGCGACAAGTGGTCGCCATGCCCCCAAGCTGCTGAGACACCATCTCTTTTTGCCAGTCTGCATAGCCCCATAGTATGTGTACATGTATATCCATGCAAATGTGTATCCATGCAAAAAACCAGATTAACAAATTCTCTGAACTGTCTATAGCAATATCATTCAGACAACTAGCATAAATATTTTTAGCAACTTTAGCAAATAAGGCTATTTTATACATAACACATAGATCGCAGTCTGATATAAACCAGCATAATTTCACATAAGAGCTCTCACCCCATAACAAAACCAAATTCTATCCCAAGAATCTCTTTCTTGGTATTTGACAAAGCTGGCAATAGAGTAAATGGTGTGCGAAGGGAACTAAAAGAAAGAAACTGGTAGCATGAGCCTTCATAGACTTGACCCTACTTCCTCATGCATCTGAGGAAGTAGATTTAAAGTCTATATGAAAGCTCATGCTACCAGCTTCTTTCTTTCAGCTAATATCAAGGGTTCTACAAGATCTTTTTGCTTACCAATTTTCCAGACTAACACAGCTTTGTCTTTGAACTGTAGAGTAAATAATGTTAAACATTCTTTCTCCCACATCACAAATGCCTCAAATTTCTCAGGATGTTTTTATATCTGCCATCCAAGACAGACATTGGCATAGTTTGGAGATGTAGTTCTATAAATGAAGTTCTTGGATGACCAAAGTTAACTGTTCATTAGTATTGAGCTCTTACTTGATTTGATTTCAACAGATTATACCCATGGGAAAAGTTTGAAGTTTTAATTGAAACTAAGGGCCTTTGCAGACTGCCAGAAATAGTGCACATTAAATTGAGGCACTGCCCTGGCTCAGTGCTAGGGAGTCATGGGAATTGTATTTTTTTCTGAGACATTGAGCCTTCTCTGTCAGAGAGCTCTGGTGCCACAATAAATTACAGTTCCCATGATTCCCTAGCACTGAGCCAGGGCAGTGCCTCAATTTAATGTGCACTATTTCTGGCAGTCTGCAAAGGCCCTACATCCCGATCATTATCCACATTATAGATCTAGTCTATCAGCTTGTTTTTAACTCCAGGAAAGATATTTTTAAAATCTATTGAAAGGGTTTTAGAGATTAGAAAATCTTAAACTAGCTTAGTCCAGCCATGTCTCTTCCAGATAGGTGGTCAAAAGGGCTGTCCTTTTAGCCCTAGTTCTTACAGGTACCACATTTGTCTCTGTCCTGAGGAACATAGCTGAAGTCATCAGAAGTACTGCCAACAAGTACCTCAATAACTTGTTCTATTCATAAATTACTACAATAAAACCAATTCTTACATTCCATTCATATCTTAACATAACATAACCATTCTTCCATCTTCCATTTAATAGTTCTTTCATCTTCCATTTAACAATTCTTCCATCTTCTATACTTAAATACTTACTTATATACATACATAAACATAACATTCATACTAATTCCTTAGTCCATCCTGCACTGGTTCATTTCCTTATAATTGCTTATCTTCTTAATAATAACATTTTATGTTTTTTTATATTTTTGACCCCACCTCTTTAAATTTGTTTTCCAATATATTTTATTCATTTTCTTATAAGTCAGCTCTTACTTTCTAATTCTTTGAATCTGTAATTTTTTCCCCTCTGTTTAACTTAATTCAAATATTCGGCCATTTTACCTTTATATATCTATATAAATCTTCCCAACTCCCATTCTTGTTCTGTTCTGCTATACTTCCAGTTCATTCAAGTTATTGTGATTTGTATCTCATATCGCAATACAATATTGCATTTGAGTAACTAGTTTTTCTAAGAATACTTTCAATGCGGGAATTATCAGTCTGCTGCCACTAGAATATGAAAAATTCAGTATAACATGAACTGACTTCTGTGCTGTTGTTTTGATGTTTTATAGCTGAGTATTCCAATAATTTTTCTCATCATGTTATACCCCTAAATACATAAAATAGGGGACTGCTGTATCTTATTTCCACCTAAATTTCAGATAAATTTAGATGATCATTTACCAAAGATGATCAACTTTGATTTAACATAGTTAATTCTAACTTGTTCTATTTGAAAGAACTCATAAAGTTTATTTAGACTTATTTCTAGTCCAATTTTATTCATAGATAATAATATGACATCATTAGCATATATAAGGATTGCTGTTTTACAATTTCCTATTGAGGAAGGGAAATAATCAGGACAGTGACTTAGTTACAAACTTATTAATATAAAGATTAAACAGGAAAGGTGCTAACAAGCATGCTTGTCTGACACCTTTTGTTGTCCATCAATCTTCTATCTGTGCTGATTGTTAACCTCATAGTTGTATTAAGGCATAATTCCCGAATGAGGAATAATATTCTCTCAGGATGTCAATAAATGCAGCAAAAAATAACAATAGAGGTATCACTAGCCTATTTATTAATTAAATTATGCAACACAAAAATCTGATATACTGTGCTGTGGCCCTTCCTAAACTCAACCTGTTCTTGAAGAAGAATATTATTGTCATCCACCCAATTTCTCAGCCTCTGAAGAAGGAAGCAGCTGTAAATCTTAGTTAATATCCAATAAACTAATTGACCAATAATTATGAGGTTTTAATTTATCACCTTTCTTATAAATTAGCCCTGGTGGCGCAGTGGTTAAATGCCTGTACTGCAGCCACTCACTCATAAACCACAAGGTTGCGAGTTCAATACCAGCCAGGGCTGAGGCTCGACTCAGGCCTGCATCCTTCCGAGGTCGCTAAAATGAGTACCCAACTGTTGGGGGGCAATCAGCTCACAGTTGTAAACTGCTTAGACATCCCATAGCGTGATATGAAGCGGTATATAAATGAAGCTGCTTTGCTTTATAAATTAGAATGATTATGCTCTGCTTCCATCCCTCAGAAAAAAAATGCCTGCAGAGTTTATATGGGGAAACTTTGCTAGCAGAGGGTGCTGCCATTCAGAATTCTTCATGATGGAATCATATCATCACCAGGTACTTTTTTTGTTGCTAGAGCACTTATAAGTTTGCTCACTTCTTGTTCTGAGACTGGGGGACATTCTGGTAATGCAATTAACAGAGCTGGGTGAGTACTTGATCCATTAAAATTCCTTTCCACATTACCTCCACAGATATTGCTAAACTAAGTACACCAGGTATTAATGGAAATGCAAGCATCTAACATGGGATTAAAGCCATGTCTGGTATTCAGATCAAACCCAATTCATTCCTTTCCAGGGCTGCCAAATCCACATTCTTCTGCTTAGCAATCATAAATGTCCTCTTTTTTTTCCCTTTTTTTAGGAAATCCTTATAAATTAGGCAGCAGAAAGTCAATGCTTCCAGATCAGCTTTCAACAATGGACCTAAGCAGACTGCCAGAAATAGTGCACATTAAATTGAGGCACTGCCCTGGCTCAGTGCTAGAGAATCACGGGAACTGTAATTTATTGTGGCACCAGAGCTCTCTGACAGAGAAGGCTCAATGTCTCAGAAAAAAAATACAATTCTCATGATTCCCTAGCACTGAGCCAGGGCAGTGCCTCAATTTAATGTGCACTATTTCTGGCAGTCTGCTTAGGCCTTATGTCTGCTTTACCATCCTGATTAGTTGAGCCAGATTATTTTTAGCTTGCCTACATTCATTATCATATCAGTCCATTTTGCCAGAGCCCATTCTAGGCTGATGGACCATTTTAGTTAACAGTAGATGAGGGGCTGTAAAAATAGTCATAATACCTTCTCCAAGATTATATATCCTTTGGCAATGTTATGGTGCACATTCAAAAGGTAAGAACTATTCAGATGGTCCTGGACTGAGTGTACGGCAGAAAGAGATCATTTCCCCACCCCATAATTTTTGTTCTGTGAGCCAAATCAATAGATAAAGGGGTCAGTTGAGGAGCTAATACAGAAACTGACAAAAGAATACAAAAATAATCACTTTCTGAGTGGTCTAAATAGTATAATTCATCCTATAGGACAACTTTGAGGAGGAGGAGATGCAATCAATAACACTACCTACTTTTCTGTTTTAAAAAAGTAAAATATCTATTAGAATTATCCCAAGGATTGCCATGAAGACATGGCAACTGCAGCAGAACTTTAATTCAAATAACTTCCTATGTTCTTTATTTATCACTTTGTCCAAAGAAAAATGATGAGGTAAAATAGCCTCATTACAGTCCAGGCCAAAAGCTTTTTGTTAGGACCCAAAACAACACCAACATTAAAATCACTGCATGTCTCTATGGTTGTCTGAGGATTCAGAGCCTCTTTCAATTCATCCCAAAAGAACCTTGAGCTCCCAGATTTATCAAGTGGACAGTATACATTGAAAGAAATACGAGCATTACTCTCTGACACCCAAATACCTCTTAATAATACAAACAAGATGAAATTGTTTTCAGATTTATTATTATTTTGATCACAATATCTAGTTTAACTGAAAATAAAAGGGTTCCCTTCCCTTCTTGTAAAATTCTGTTGCAGGATGCAAAAACTCTTGTAATAAGAGAAAATACTAAACTCTTGTAATAAGAGAAAATAAAAATATCTACTATTTAGATTTCCTGAAGACATAACATGTCAAATGATGAAAGAAATTTCTCAGATTCTGGTCTGGAATCTTGTTCTGCCACCCAGAAATATTTCAAGAAAAAAAACTGAAAAGGAAAACTGTGGGGGGTTGCAGACTGCCAGAAATAGTGCAAATTGAGTTCACTTTTAGGGTTAGGGTTAGTGATAGGGAATCATGGGAATTGTTTTTTTGTTTTCTGAGACATTGAGCCTTCTCTGTCAGAGAGCTCTGGTGCCACAATAAAGTACAGTTCCCATGATTCCATAACCCTAACCCTAACCCTAAAAGTGGACTCAATTTGCACTATTTCTGGCAGTCTGCAACCCCCCTGAGTCTCTAAGCTTTCCATTCAGGGAAACTGGCTCTTGGTAACCAAAAGGAAATCTCAAATTCCCCCTAGACTTTCCTCAGTCCTTTCCTCTCTTCTCATATCAGAAAGGTTTTCTAAGTTCTTCTTAAAATTATATCTAAAGTGAGCCTATTTATAGCTGCATTGGGTTCTCACAACATGGGTTCTGAGGGGAATCAAAGAATAGAGAGCTGCACACCTAGAAAATGGTTCTATCTGGTCTCCATGGTCCTTCCAGGGGGGAAGAATGTTACTTGGCTAAGTTACATATGATGGCATGGCTTTACTACCAATACTGTCAATATAAACATTCCTTCTAAGTGTGAGTCCATTTGGGTTGATCAGAAGCAAAGTGGCCTGTTTACAAGAACAATTCTGAATCATGGGTGACTTTTTGATGTGAATAAGTAAATGTGGAATTTTAACCTAAAGTATGAACCAGCCTAGGCTTACACCACCTATAGAATGCATTATTATTTGAACTATTAGGGAATAAGGACCAAAAGATTTTACAGTGCTCCAGACAGATAAAAATACAGTTCAATAACACCTCTTACTCCCTTATGAGTCAAGGGGTATAAACATAAGCAGAATAATTCCCCTAAATCTTTCCTTGAAATTCCAGCTGTCAATAACATTTCAGGTAACCCAACTGTACTTTCTTTCCATGAACCATGTGTGGAGAGAAGGCAGAACTTCATCAGCCCTAGCAACAGCCAATAGAAAGTGAGATGATGGCAGCCAATCAATAGAAGGCTGGAGATGAAAAATAGTTGAATAACTGTTGGAATCAGATAGGGTTGAGTTTAGAGCTCAGTGGGACAGTTACAGTTTGAGTTCCAGCAAGGGACAGTTATTGTGAGGTTTCTAGATAAAAACTGAGTGTTAAAATCCAGAAGTGAGGGACTTAATACCTGTGAAGAACTCCAAGTGAGAGAGTAATAGTGAAGAGATATTCTGAGGGATATAGATAGCCATTGTGACAGGTTTATTAATTAGGTTCAAGGAAGGTAATCCAGAAGAAGGACTATATGAGGGTTCTGGATAACAGTGAGCTGATGCAGATGGCCCGTTTGGGGTAGCAGAGAGCCACCCTGGGGAGCAGTGCATTGGGGCTGCGGCAACCCCACGCCGCAGCCCCGCTCCTTCCTTTTGCCACCCCTAAAAAAGTAGCAAAATGCCACTCCTTTTAGGTTCGGCAAAAGGACACTCTAAGGGCCGGCACCGCAGCTCTTCTGTGCCCTTTCAGGGCAGTGTGTCTGCACGCTGTGCTGGAAGGGTGTCCTGATGCCACGTGCTGTACATACGGCCATGCGGCATCAGGATGGCATCGGGGTAGGGTTGGATCTGGGGCAGCCAGCGTGCGGCTGACCCACCCCAACTCTACCCCCAGTCCAGCCCTTTGGGCCAGTCTGCAATGGCCCAGTAATTCTTATTTTCTGAGGACAGTAATGTATAGGAAACTGTCATTGTAACAAAGTTAAAACTAAGAAAGTAAAACTTTCAAGTGAAACAAGTAACACAAATATATGAAGTAACAAATTCACCTATAACTACATATCTATTGCTTAAAACATCTTCTAAATAAAATTTTGTTACTGTTTTAGTAAAAGTTTGTCTGCAGCTTGACTGAATATCCACGTTGCTAACAAAGTATTTTATAGCATAAGTAAAGTACACTTCTGACATTTATACAAGAGTGAAGAAGTTTTACAAATAGATTGGAAGTCACAAGAAAAGTAAAGTGACTTTAATGAGGTAAACAATAAGAAAGAGTGTCACAAATTTGGTGGTAGTAGTGGGATAATAAAACTTTTTGGGCTGCCACACAAGAGGAAGAAAAAGTGGTCTTCACACTATCCACTCATTTTAATTGGCAATTAAATATAGAGGCACAACAGTCAGACTGAGATGTCTCACTGAAGGAGGCCATGATTGGATCTGAATCATTGCCTTTTTGGTTAAAATTCACCCTTGAATCCACACATTCAACTTGCAATCCATTCTGCTCCCTATGTCTGTTTCATCAATTTCCATCACTTGATTTTCTTTCCATTCACCTATTGTAATCAGGTTAGAAGCAGAAGAAGTAAGATGAGAAATTTCAAGCATATCATCCTGCAATTCTACCAATTTTCTGATAGCTGTCCTGCTTGGCAAGGTCATACCTTGTCTGTCTTTCCCAAGCCAGCAAGCAAGAATTCACCTACATGATCCCCCAAAATCCCACTCCTTGCTGATTGTAGGACAGTGGAAGCCATATTGTCAAAATCCCCATCTTAGTGAAACCTGAATATTGGCCTTGAGGCTGGAGAGTTCCTTCTTCAGGCAGTCCTGGCTCTGGAAAATTCTCTCCTTAGTTTGAGTTGCATGAAAGCATATTCCATGTTCTATATTCTCATATCTACTTCATCTGTATCTAACTCTAACCATTCTAACTCTCCCACACCTATGTTCGTTAACATATCTCAGTTGATTGGCTTCATAATATCCTCTTATATTGGGAAGGCCCAACCCTCCATCTTTTTGTGATTTATACCAAAATTGTTTATTTAATTTTGTTCTTTTCCCTCCATTACAATATTTTTCAATATTTGTTGCCATTTATTCAATTCAGTTTCTGAAACTTTTAATGGTAGCATTCTAATTTTTTTTTAATTTTGGTAATATTTTCATCTTAATTAATACTATTCTTCCAAACCATGATAATTGAATATTATTATATTCTACTAATTCTTTCTCCACTTCTTTCCTTAATAGTGCCAAATTCTTTTCTTCCATTTTCTTTAAATCTTTCATTATATTTATTCCTAAATATTTTATACTACTTTTTAGTCATATCTCTAAATTTCTTTGTCTTACAAATTCACATTCCTCTTCTTTTGTGTAATTAAATAACATCATTTCTGATTTTTCCAATTAATCTGTAACCTTGTCATCTCACCAAATACATTCATATCTTCTTATATTTTTTCCCATTCTATCAGTTAAATCATTAATAATTAACAATGTGTTGTCAGCAAATAGGCTAATTTTATGTTTTGTTTTGAATCCTACTCCTTCTAAGCTATTATCTTTTCTTATAACATTCACTAATATCTCTATTACCATTGCAAATAATATTGGTGATAACAGGCATCCTTGTCTAGTACCTTGTCACCTTTATTTTATTAGTTACCCCATCATTTACCATTACTATTGCTGAATTATTAGAATATAGTTGATCTATTAATCTCCTAACTTTATTCCCCACTCCAAATCTTTTCATAATTATTTTTAATGTTGGCCATTCCACACAATCAAATGCTTTAAATATAGCCAATGCCAATAAAAGATTTATTAGATAAAGAATTAAAGGAAAGGAAAATAGATAAAATAGAAAATTGGATAGAATTAAAGATAGGAAAAGAAAATATAAAAGAAAAATTTAGGGGAATAAACATATCTTGGTTACATTTTATGCAAATAGAACAATGGTTTAAGAATTGGAAGAAAAAATATAGAAAAAGGAAAATATACACAATTTGAACAAATAGTTCAGAAAGGAAAAGGAATGGAGGAAAATAAAAATATGAAAACCATAACTAGCAAAATTTATAAAATATTAATGGACAATAAAAGGGAAAAACTAGATCAAAATATTTTAAAAGAAATATGGGAAGATGAATTGAAATGTAAAATTTCTGATAATGAATGGAATAAGATTTGGGAACAAAGACATTTGAAAAACTTATCGGTGCGAATTAGGGAAAATTATAAATTGATTTGGAAATGGTATTTGACACCACTGAGATTACATAATATAAATAAAGAAAATTCAAAATATTGTTGGAGAGGTTGTCAGGAAGTAGGGTCATATCTACATATGTGCTGGCAATGTAAATATGTGCAAAAATTCTGGGAAATAGTAATATTAGAGATAGAAAAGGTTATGAATATAAAGATAGATAGAAAACCGAATATAGCATTGTTATCAATATATAATGAAATAGAATGGAAGGAGGAAAAAAATCTTGTAACAAACTTGTTTACTGCTGCGAGATTAATTATAGCAAGAAATTGGAAAACAAAAATAAATGTGAAATTGGAGGATTGGTATAAGGAAGTTTGGAAGATAGCGATTAATGATAAATTAACATGTAGATTGAAAGTGAAAAAAGGATTTTTGAAAAGAAATGATTTTGATGAAATATGGAAAACATTTATTGAAAATGTATTAAGAAAGGAAGATGGGAAACTGCCTCCAAGGGAGGAATTAAGATTTTGGATGGAGTATAAAGATGGAAATGGCTCCGGGGGTGGGGTGCACGGAGGGGATATTTAGAGGTTTTTGTTAAAAAAAAAAATGTATGGAAGTTGATTAATTGTTTTATGCTTGTAAAATTTAAAATAATAATAATAATAATAATAATAATAATAATAATAATAATAATATAGCCAATGCCATGATCTCCGCTCTTATTTCTCCCCCATTACATGTATTTTATCCAATACTCTTCCTACTAGGCTTGAGATTTGTCTTCCTTTCACAAATCCACATTGATCCTTTCCTATATATTTATACATACATTTATTCATTCTATTTGCCATAACAGCTGATAAAATCTTAACATCTTGGTTTATTAATGATATTGGTCTACACAATCTTGGATCAGTTAAATCTTTATCTACATTTGGTAATAAAATTACTAAAGACGGAGCTGGTATCTTCTCCCTATTTATTATACCATTATATGATTCTAGCAATTTTGGAATTAACATCTTTTCAAAAACTTTATAATATTCTGGTCCCAATCCATCCATTCCTAGAGCTTTCCCATTTTCAGTTTTTTTTTAAATTATATCCTCTATCTCTGTCTTCTTAATGGGTTGTTCCATTAATTCCGTTATTTTTATTTCCCAATTTTCTTTCACATACTTCTCTATTTTTTCCACAGAATTATGACCTGCTTGGTATAATTTCTTATAGAATTCTCCAAATATTTTGAATTTTTCCTTCATCATTCTACATATTTTGCCAGATTTGTCTCTAACCAAATTTATCATATTTTCCATTTTCTTCTTTAGTGTCGATGTAGCCAGTACATCGAGTTTTGAATTTTTATTACTATATTCAAAAAATTATCTTCTTAAATAAATCAGATTTTCTTGTACTTCATCTGTCTCCATTTATCCAATTCCTCTCTTTTTGTCCTTAATTCTATATATATTTAGCTTTATTTATTATATATTTATTTACCAATACCTCTATATCAACTTATTTCTCCTTCCTTTCTTCTTGTCTTTTTTAAAGATTGTATGTTTCCTTTAAACATATTCCTCTTGTAACTGTCTTCATAGTATCCCATAATAACCCTTTTGACACATCTTTATCGTTTATTTCTCATCTTTCTTGCTCTTCTTTTCCAATTTTTTCTATAATTTCCTTATAATTCAATATCTTAATATTTAACCTCCACCTTTTTACTTATTCATAATCCTTCTTTAAAACAATTTCTACATTCACCAAGGCATAGTCTGATACCCTTATATTCCTATTTCATTATTCAAGATTTTGTTTAACATATTTTTTGATATAAAGATGTAATCTATTTTTGTATATATCTTGTGTACTGCAGAATAATGTGTATATTTTCTTTCATCCCCCTTTACTAATCTCCATACATTTTATTCATTATTTTATTTAAATTAGTTATATTACTACATCTATCTTTTACTGATAGCTTTCTCTTTTATCTTGTCCATCTGCATATTAAAGTCACCTGCAAGGACGACATATTGTTCTTGCATATTTTCCACTTTCTTTAATACTTTCTCATAAAATTCTTCCTGTTTTTCATTTGGCGCATATATATTTGCGAATACATATTTGTTCTCCCCTAATCCCCCTTGTATTATTATATATCTTCCATTGTCATCATCATCATCATCATCTCTTAACACATTGTTTATTATAGAGTTACATTTTTTTGCAATTGTTATTGCTACATCCTTTGTATGTATTTTCATATAATAATAATAATAATAATAATAATAATAATAATAATAATAAAATTTATTTCTATACTGCCCAATGGTTACCCAATCCGGGCGGTTTACAAGTTAAAAACAGTTACAATGACAAACTATCCCCTCTCCCCCCCTTTCCCATAAATCCTTGCCCTATTCAGTTCAATTCATTTACACCCTCCTTCTCTTGATGCGTCTCTCGAAGAAATATAATATCTGCTGTGTTCTTCTTCAATAATACTTTGTTTCTCCTTTGTTTGACTACTGAACTGAGGCTTTGGTGTTTAAAGTTGACATTTTCAGTTTACTTGAGATCACATAGTTCAATTCTATTTCTAATGGCTCCAATTGGTGCATCCCATTCCCATATCTCTTCCCCTATCCCCCCTTTCCTTCCCCCTCCCTTCCCTTACTCCATTTATTTACCTCCCCTCTCACATCCACTGGGGCATTTTGCCCCAGCCCCAGCCCCAGCCCCCAAGGCTGCCTATGTGCGTAGGGTAATGAAGACACCCAAAAGGCCCAAACTTGCCCTCCCCCCCAACCCGAGTGCTCATTTAAAAAAAAAAAAAAACTTAGGTTTTAAATTTAATTCTAGTGATTCTATCTTTCATCTATGGGACTCCAACTCCACCAATTGCTCCCAATATTTCTTCTCCTCCAGCCACCCCAGCCACAGCTCCTTCTCCAGCTCCTCCAGATGTTTCTCCACCTTCTCCAGCTCCTGCCACAGCTCCTTCTGCAACTCCTCCAAATGTTTCTATGGATCCTCCAGCTGTTTTCACTGTTTCCTTATACATCCCCAATTCTTTTAACAACTGCAGTCCTTCTTCCACAAATTCAATCCTGGATCTTCTTCCTGCCCATTGAAATTTTAAAAACACAGGGTGCCCCCCAGGTATAATAAATTGCGGCCTTCAACAATAAAATAGCCCATGACTTCACTGATATCTTCCAAAGCTTTGTTTGTGGGCAGTAATCATTATATATTTCCACTTTTACTTCTCCAAATTTCTCCAAATTTTAATTTCTCTGGATTTTTCCTCATCATATTCATAAGTTCCTCTTTCTTGTTATAGTGAACAACTCTCACTATCACATCTTGTGGTTTTATTCTATTCCTCTCCAATGCAATACGATGAACATGCTCCAAGTCAACTTCAGTCCAGTTTAGGATTAGGGAGATTTGTTGTAACCATCTTAATATCTCCTTTTTCAAATCAATTCTCCTTTCTCCCTTCCCAGCTTCTGGTATATCTCTCCAACATTTGATTAAGTTTTAAGATTTTTTTAATCATTTTCCTCCTTTATAACTTCCGTGAGTATTTTCATCATTTCCTCACAATCCATCTGTTTCCCATTGGTTTCTGTTACTTCTCTTTCCCTTTCTGCCCCTTTGGAGCTCACAGTGGCTGTGGGAGGTTTTGACTCCTGTAGGACTTGTGGAGAGGTTGTGGAAAGGGGGCTGCCTTTTGGGGGGCTTCTCATCATTTCAGATTCCTGTAAGGAGTGTGTCTTTTCTTTTAATTGTGTTAGTCCTCCAAAAGATTTATCTGATGATTTAGCTTTGTCTTTATTTTATCTTTGCCACAATTTCTCTCCTTCTGTTTTTTTCCCTTGTCATGTTAAATCTGTCCTTCTCACCCCTTCCTCTGATTTTCCTGCATTTATTTTAATGCACAGCTTCTCTTAACTCCACGTTAATACATTTTATAGATAAAATCCTTCTGCAGTTTATGACTTAGTTACTTCCAGGCTTGAGGGGGGGGGGGAAACTTTTCTCTTAACTCATTAATTTATTTCTCTCCACTGGTAAAGCCTCTTGGATACTTCATACATCTGCAATGGCTGCCAGCTTCACCCTAAGTTTCACACCCAGATCAGAAACAAGGATTTTTGAGCTTACTCTTCAAAAGATAGAGTCTCTTTTACCTCAACACATTCCTTATATCTTTATTTTCATGGATCCACCTCTGGAGCAGTAAAATTCCTCTTTTGGGAATCTGCTTTTACAACAGTTCTTCATTTCCAAGCACCCGGTGATCCAGAACAGTCCTATCCAGCCCATGACTATTCTGGATCACCGGGTGCTTGGAAATGAAGAACTGTAGTAAAAGCAGATTCCCAAAAGAGGAATTTTAGCTGGCTCCACCCCCGATCTGGAATTTTTCCACCCCCAAAAGAAGTAGAAAAATGCCTCTCCTTTTGGGAGTGGAAGAAAGCTACCCTTGCCACCATCACAGTGTTTTTCCTGCATTTCTTTGGTGCAGAGTGTTTATACACTGAGATGCAGAAATGCCATAGATCTGCCCGCCATCTGGTCAGCCAGGCAGCTTCCCGGTGGCTTGGGGTAGAGTTGGGGCAGGCAGTGGGTGGCTGCCATGTCCCCACTCCACTCCAATGCTGGCGTTTCTTACCGGTCTGTAGAGGCCCTGAGTCTGTTGTGCTGGTCCTGGGCTTGAGTTAATTAGAGGAGTGTTGTAGACAGAAAGTATTGAATAAGAATTTTCACGTATACATTCCAGTTTTGGAGAGAATTGCCCAACAGTTCTTGATCATATAAGTCTACTGAAACTTCCAGTTGATCTTTACTAACATTATTATTCACTAAAGAAACAAAATTCAATACTTCAGGTGCATTAGAAGCAGAGGTAGAGTTGCCCTTACCTGAAATCTTTTTTACAAATGTACCTCTGGATTTCACTGGCAAACAGTATTCCAATATAGTCTTTTGTGTGGGTACAGAGATAGATTTAACTCCCTGCTGCCTTCTCTGGCTTCTGGTTTAGTTACATATTCTGCAAAAAGACTCCAAACACAGTCCTCTTTTCTCAAAAGAAAGACAAAACTTGTCCTTTAAGTTCTTAGAGCCTTGTTCTTTCCCTCCCTTTCTCTACCAACTTTGAATAGATAGTGGTGAGGGTGATGGAACAATTCATTCACAAGGCTTTCTTCTAGGAAGGATCTATTTTACTAGTTCCTAATTGCTGCTAAAACATGGAAAATTCAATGCTACTGCTAGCATATACAAACCAGAGCACCAAAGAGTATCTAAAAAAAGAGCTCACTGTTGCTTTCTTTTTAAAAGTCTTTCATAGTTTCTGATGGTATACTCAAAAGTCCATCAGCAGAGCAGCAAGTATGAGAACAGCATGAGGACAGAAAGCAAATGACAGATATAAACAAACTGAGTAAGTTCCACCAAACAGGAGACAAGGAATTAGTTAAAATAAAAGTAAACCAACAAAGCAGGGCTTGAAAAGGCTATGCAAATTAAAACAGATAGGCAAATTAAAATCTTTTCAAAATTAGACAAAACTTAGAGGGTAAAAATGCCAGAGCTCTTTAGATAACACTCTATTGTACCACAACCGTTTTTATATCCTCCCCTTTCTACTGTCTCAAATGCAAATACAAATATTTTGACAGGTCACTTTGATTAGGGATGAGAGAGGCACAATTTACTGTCTACTTCAAGCAACAACATTTCTTCAGTAGTTCTGCATAGCCCCATCCTTCCCTGTCTACTATGTCATAAATTTGCACCTTGGAGGCCCATCTGGCATCCTGTTTGTAAAGTATGCTGATATAACACCAGCAGTGGTCATTGTTAGAGTTTACTACTTTCCTCACATAATAAGGGCCCCCCTTTAGATTTTCCATCACCTTGTGCCCCCCCCCCCACATCATGATCAGGAGAGTCCAGGATTAGGAAGAAGCATCCAGCTATGTCCCCATAATCAGATGCACAATGATAGTATCATCCTTTAAGACCTCCAGAGAACTGCTGGGATACCCTGGAGAATGCCTTTGTTGTTGTACATTCAGTTATGGGAACATAGCTGAACACTTCTCAGCTACCTCTAACCTCCCCCAGACCACTGTATCAATTGGACGGGGCTGCAGAAGGAAGATGAGTCTTGAGGGAGGGGGAGAGGAGAGATAGAGTGGAGTTCAGTCTCGGTGGAACTATATGGTCCATCTCCCTTTTCAGGATCTCAGCCAATGTACCCTTTTTGCCTGAAGCCCTATGTACTTAGGCCAAAAAGACAGAGTGGGAATTCTCAACAGCTCCTACTCCTCGGTACAAATTACCATTTTATAGTTACCAGACTGTTTTTTTGATCCCTTTTATTTTATTTTATTTTATTTTATTTTATGAAAATATTTTTATCCTTTTACTCAATATTAATTTGTGTTCTTTAGTCTCACATGGAATGCAAAGGCTTTCTCTGCCAGCTCAGTGTCATTGGCAGTGAGAGCTAACCAGGAGCACTGTCTCTAGACAGAAAGTCTTTGATGTTATACGTGATATCTATCCACTTGGAATGCAGTAAATGAAATACATTAGGCTCTGTGAAGCCAAAGTCTAATAAAACATGTCAGGTTTTGTTATTTAATCCTACCTCTTGATTTCTAAGTGCATCTGCATGTTTGTGTATGTAATAGGATGTGAGAGAAGTAATAAATCCCTGATCGATTACACAGTAATAACCATAATCACATTTTAGGCTAACAGGTATCATAATTTATCTTCCTCCATTTGTGACAACATTCTGTGTTTTTAATGGCTATTCAACAGTCTTATAGTCCCAGTGCAAATGCTCCATTTTGTGGTTAGGCACTGAGACAGAAAAGCGACATCTATTGGTCACTTTAAATTATTTCCACTTTTGACTACATATCCCAACACTCCTAACAGTAATAAATGCATAACCTAGAGCAGTGATGGCAAACCTATGGCATACATACCAGAGGGGGTACTCAGAGCCCTCTCTGTGGGCACACGTGCCATCACCCCAGCACATAGTTTGCCAGATTTTGTTACTAGAAAGCCAGAGGGATGTGGCACTTTGCAATAAATAAGTGGGTTTTAGGTTGCAGTTTGGGCATTTGGTCTCTAAAAGGTTCGCCATCACTGACCTAGAGATATACATTTGTGACTGTTTTGTATTCATGATTGCTTTGGTATGATTTTAATGGTTTTATCATTTTAACCAAGTATTTTGAGGATTTTACATTTTTGACTATTATATTAATTGGGAGTTTTAATAGAGTTTTATAACTATACTGTTTTGGTGCTGCTGTTGCTTCTGCTGTTGTTTTAAAGCACCTTTTGTAAACTGCCTCAGGTCCAATTTGGGAGGAAGGGGCATGTAAAATAAATAAATAAATAAATAATCCCTACATATTCCCTAGTTTACGGGATACATAGGAACCTTGAAAGTCCCTCAGTCTCTCCTTACTGGGCAGCAGCCACTGTAATCAATGGGGAGATGCTACCCTGTCAATAGGGAAATAGAAGATTTATATCCCCACCCACCCTTCAGGCAAACAATCTCTGGTGTGAGGAGGAACTACAATAAGAAATTCCCATTTCTGCCTCTTGCAAGAGATCTCTCATGGGATGGGGTAGGAACATCATTCAACTGCTCCCAAGTGACAGGGGAATGGATCTCAAACAATTGTAGTGGCTCCTGTCTGGTAAGAGAATTAGAAGAGTTGGGCCAGGAGTTACCACATAGCTATGTAACTATGGTGGATATGCATTCACAACTGCCCAAGTGAATTCCAACCAAAGTTTGTACTATTAGCTTTAAGTATCTCTCCAAGCCCTGAATTTAATGTTTAATGGAAAATCAATAAAACATCTTTCTAAGCAAAGCATTTGGAGCTCTTATTGTATAGGAATTGTGATGGATCAGATGTTCAGTCAACGGCACAAAATTGTTTATTCTGACTAGAATAAAGACTTATAAATTTGGTTCAAATTGCTGGCTTTTAGTTCAATTTAAGGTATGTGTGTGTTTAAGTAACTCCCAGAATAGGGTGTAAGCATTTCTTCATTTCTTGCCAGAAAGAAAGAGGAAGTCTTTTATTATTTAAGAGTTTCACAAAGAACATCAAAATGTACAAAATCTGGAATTCCCAGAGACCTCCAAGGCAGGATTTATTGATTGCCTGTCCTTTTTCAGCTGATGTGCAATGCAAAATAATTTAAAGCTAGAACTAGGCCACTTCCTCATCCCCCCTCTCAAAAAACCCCAAGATATTCTTAAGTCCCACTGATTTTGCTGGAAAAGAGTTAAGCATAAGCTTAACACTATTGAAGAAATTAATATAAATTGTATCTTCTTAACATTGACTGACATGTTTTCAAAGAAGAAATCTCAAACAAACACAATGATTTGGAACCCTAATTGAGTTGTGAGAAGTATTATTATTACCTGACATTCCACATTTTCAGCAAAAGAGTCTAATTAGCTACTCTGGTTGATCAGACAGGATTTTCATGATGTTGTCTTTCTTCACTTGATCCATAAATCTTAGAGTAATTGGATCAGCAAGATATTTGGGGATTTACCACTTCTCAAAGCCTCCGGCATCTCAGAATCAAAGAACATGGCATAGCAAATGCCTGCATTTCACAGAAGTAAAAAATAAATTTAAAAAAATCAGACTCTGTACCAGCCAGGGAAAATTGAGGAATTCAGCATCTGCTCCAGTTAATGAACAGCTGCCATCTTCCAGACATTAGCTGGCTATAATTTCCCTTCCTGTGGTACACATTTTCATGTTGCTGTCTTTGATCAAAATCAGTACAATGTCAAATTTGTCAGCAGCGTTGCAATTCTTAAACAGATGTATGAACAAGAAAAAAATATTTTCTGTAAGAGATGCAAGGAGATGAACCAGTGTGTCATGAATCATCTGTGGAATCCAAAGAATCTAATTACAGTGGAGTCAGATGTGAAAAGACCTCTACATCCAGATGATACCTTCCTCCAGTTAGAACAGCAGTAGCAGGTACAGCTGATAATGAACTTCAGCAAGGTAAAAATCCATCTCATATCACAACTGAAGGACACAAGGAGACACCTCCAATAATTGTGGTATGCCAAAGTGGAAAAGAACAGCTGAGCCTTAGGACAGACTCAACTTAAATGTAGCTTTCTTGATATAAAACTGAACATCAAACTAGAAAATAGATTTAACACATTTTTAAGAGGGGTCCTGTAGTCTTCTTTATTGATAAAGTCACCTTGCTGTCATCATAGGTCTTGAAGGCACACAACAAGCAAACAAAGAAAAAATTCAACTAAGTCTGCCCAACATTTATGCTAAATGCATAAAAAGAAATGACAGTGTATATTCGATTAGCCAACTGTCTACCATGAGGCACCACAAAGGTTAAGCCCCTTTTCCCTGAGGCCTCCTCAGATGAGCACTAGTGGAGAAGTAAAGGTACTCCAAATGAACCCTGGTGGAACAGTCAAACCATAGATTCATCAACACTTTATTTTAAAGCTGGGCAAAAATTTTGGCAGAGCTTTTTTTCTCTGAAAACAGTTCTGGGGAAGGGAAAGCAGGGAGAAAATAAAATAAATAAATAGAAGCTAATTTTGAAGAGGCAAAGTATTAAAAGAAAAAAAGCACCATAAGGGTCAGCCAATCTGGCCTACATGCTAACATTAGTCCCAACCAAAGGAGACCCACTGAATCAATGGTAGCTTAGGGCCTTTGCAGACTGCCAGAAATAGTGCACATTAAATTGAGGCACTGCCCTGGCTCAGTGCTAGGGAATCATGGGAACTGTAATTTATTGTGGCACCAGAGCTCTCTGACAGAGAAGGCTCAATGTCTCAGAAAAAAATACAATTCTCATGATTCCCTAGCACTGAGCCAGGGCAGTGCCTCAATTTAATGTGCACTATTTCTGGCAGTCTGCTTAAGCCTTTAGTAAATAAGCATGTATGTACAAATCCCATACTTTTAATGGAGTCTACTAAATAGGATTCAGAACTCTATCTCTAGTTTAAAGTTTTTTCAGTGGCACGCAGGGCCATGCTCTTAACTTTTCCTTTATATCACATGTGATTGTTTAAATTATTTGTTCTCTTGAAGGAGAATGAGTAATGTAAGCAATTTTCTTCTCACTGTGGGAAAACTGTAGTTTTAAAAGATGTTCCAATGGGGAGGAGAAAACCTCCTCCAAGCACACCTTTTCTTGCCCTCTACAACCATATAGTAACCAGCAGAGAATAAGCAAAAAAGGATGATTGACCATCACTTGCTATCATAACCACTGGTGTCACCACTTGTGTTCTTATAACCAGTGCACAATGATGTAGGCATCCAAGGGGACCTTCCAAGAGTCCTATGGGGATCCTGGAGGATATCATCATCATCATCATCATCATCATCATCATCAATATCATGTGCCAGCTATTGGAAGAAAGCAGGAGGCAATTCTCTTTGCTCGGCTTTCTTCCTCTCTCCATCACTATGGAGCGGCGTACAGCTGAATCTGGTCTTGGGTGCTGGATGTGTAGTCCACAAATCTAATCAGATACTTTCCAGAGACAAGAACTGGGACTGGGGATGGAAAGAATATTTAAATGCTTTCAGGGACCCAAGAAAGGATTTCAGAGGACTATTTTTGGGGGGTGGGGGTTCTTGACATTTGAAGCTCCTGTTTCACTTCTTTCTCCTAAGGATGAATCTGCACTGCAGAAATAATGCAGTTTGACACCGCTTTAACTGTCATGGTTTGTTGTAGTTTGTTGTGGTAGCAGAGATCTCTGACAGAGAGAGCTAAATATCTTACAAAACTACAAATCAAAGAATTCCATAGCATTCAGCCATAGCAGTTAAACTGGTGTCAAACTAGATTATTTCTTAGCCTCAGGAGAAAGAAGTGAAACAAGCACTTACCAAGTGTCAATAAATTCCAACAGGAGAATCCTCCTGAAGGTGGGGGTTTTTTTTGTGCCCCCGAAAGTGTTTGTATCTTCAAATATTCTTTCCATCTCCAGTCCCATGCCAACTCACACCTCTTAGCTACATTCATGTACCAAAAGCTGAATACCAATTTTAAATTTTGGTTACTGAGATGATGTAGGAGATTATTGCACAGCAAAGCCCCTCCTGAATAGACACGGGATCTAAAACCCAAAGACAGATCCTATCGCATTGCTCCATGGGCAGGCAGTAGGAAGGCCATATGCAACCCAGGTTTTTCCTACAGCTTTTTAAAAACATTTTTGATCCCATTCTTGAAAAGCTGTGGGAGAAGCCTGGAGAAGCCTGTGTTACATATGATCTATCTACTGCCCAGCCACAGGGCAATGTGATAGGATCCCTCTTTGAGGTTTAGATCCTGTGTCTATCCCAGTGGGACTTCACTGTGTGATGACCTCCAGAGAGGTGGAAATCATTGGATGTTGTTGGACTGCAACTTACAGAATGTTCTCCCCATGGGCTGTGCAGTCTAGGGCTTCTGGGAATTATAGCCCAACAACATCTGATTCCCTTGAGCTAAAGCATTTTTTCCTATATGTGCTGAAAAAGTATATACTGAAATCTGAAGTTAAACTTTTTACCCCCCCCCCCAAAAAAAAAAGTCTTATAAGCAAGCAGTTGGAGAACTGTCTCACAGATGATGAGATATTCAGATTTCTTCACTCCCTAAAGCAAATGACAGAGTGGAAAAAGCAAGCAACACAATAAGCCTGCTGAGAGAATAGACATGCTAAAGTGAGATTACTTGGCTTTGCTTTTACCTATAAAACTTTGAACCAGTCGGCTCATTAGCTAGCAGCTTGAGTGGCCCTAGAATACCTAGTGAGACCAAGAAGGCTTTTATCCCTTCCTGGCTAATATTTAGCTCTTATTGGTATTCTAAAATAGCCGTCAGGATGAAATCAGTGGCTTTATTCTCTTGCTTCTCTGCCTGCTTAATCTTAAAATGAATGTTGGGTAGCAAATCCCTTGACTTAGAACATTCTGAAAAAGAAGAAATAGGACTGTGCATTTGAGCAAACCAATAAAGTATGCACAGCACACTATTTCCTATTAGCATAAATTCAAGTTACAGGTATATCTCCAAACACTATATTATTACATATTTAATGCAGTTCTGAAATACTGAGCCAAAAACTTCTAGCTTCAAGTTGTAGGAAGCACAGTTCTTAGAATTTTATTACAACTCTTGTAGGTACAATCTAGTCACAATCTAAACACTTTTAAGTCCCATAGATTTCAATGACCAGAACTGGAATCTATAGTAACTGATGAAATATGATATAAGTTATGATATTTTTCAGGCTCAGTTACAAGCAGTAGGCCAGCCAAACCATGATCCATCTTCACTGCCAGATCAAAATAGCAATTTTCATTTTGCCATTCTTCATTAATTGATAAAAAAAATGAAATCAGAATATGTTTTTGTTTTTCCCTATTACCCTTCTATCTTATTTTCAGGCATTACTTCTGATTACATTTTTCCCCACTTAAAACACAATTGCCATCTGTCTACAGGCAAAACATACCATATTTTCCAGTGTATAAGATGACTGGGCATATAAGACGACCCCAACTTTTCCAGTCAAAATATAGAGATTGGGATATACTTGCCGTATAAGATGACCCCTCTTCCAAGGCACACCAAATAATTTTTTTTAAAAAAATCAGATTTGATTTTAATATGTTAATTTTAATTCAAATGCTTATGATGTGCAGGTACTTAGCAGGAAAACTGTCACTTATAAACAAAACAAACTACAGCTTCCATGTTCCCTAGCATTTATTTCTGCAGTGTGTTTTGGACCTTACTCTTTAAAAACTAGTCCAGATTTAAATGCTGCTTTAAAAATTATTTCCATCTCCCAGCTATGAGATGGTTGGGGGGAAATGAGAAAGTGTTGGGGGGAAGGACTGCCAATATACTAGGTGATGCATTCTGGGGTATGTACAATTTGTGGCCAGGTAAGTGACCCTGGGCATGTCACACACTCTCAGTCTCAGAGGATGGTAATGGCAACCCCCATTTAAAGAAACATGCCAAGAAAACCTCATAAGGTTGCCTTAGGGTCACCATAAGTCGGAAAGGAATTGAAGACACACAAGAACAACAAAAAAGTTTGCAATTGTTTCATAGGTAGTACAGGGGAATAGGAGCCAGAATGGTGTAGTGGTTTGAGTTTTGGACTGTCACTCTGGAGACCTGGGTTTGATTCTCCACTCTGCCATGAAACCCAATGGGTGAACTTGGACAAGTCACACACTCTCAGCCTCGAGGGAAGGCAATGGCAAACCTCCTCTGAACCAGTCTTGCCAAGAAAACCCCAGGAGAGGATCACCTTAAGGTTCCTCTCTTCCTCCTCTTCTTCTCACCCCCACCCCTGTCCTCCTCTGTCCTCCTCTTTTCTCAAGGCTTCTTCTCACTCCCACCCCTGTCCTCCTCTCCTCCCAAGGCTTCTTCTTACCCCCACCCCTGTCCTCCTTTTTCTATTCTTCTCCCAAGGCTTCTTCCCACCCCACCCCACCTCTGTCCTCCTTGTCCTTCTCTCCTCCCAAGGCTTCTTCTAGCACCCACCCCTGTCCTCCTTGTCCTCTTCTTCTCCCAAGGCTTTTTCTCACCCCCACCCCTATCCTCCTTGTCCTCTTCTTCTCCCAAGGCTTCTTCCCACCCCCACCCCATCCTCCTTGTCCTCCTCTCCTCACCCCCACCCCTGTCCTCCTCCGTCCTCCTCTCCTTCCAAGGCTGCTTCCCCCTCACACCTCAGTCCTCCTCCTCCTCCCCCCTCCTCCTCCTCCTTATACCCGGCTTATAAGACAACCCCCAACTTTAACCCCAGGTTTTCCAGGGTTAAAAAGTCATCTTATATGCCAGAAAACACGGTAATTGTGGTGAAAAATGTAGACAATCCACTGACAAAACCCAAGCGTTTGCGGGGACTGGAAGCTTTTCAAATTACTGTGTCATTAAATAGAACTGAATTTTCCTAAAGGAACATAAAAAAAGGACCATAGGTGCATCTATACTGTAAAAATAATGCAGTTTGACACCACTTTGACTGCCATGGCTCCATCCTACAAAATCCTGGGTTTTGTGAGACACTAGCACTTTTTGACAGAGAAGGGTAGAGACCTTGTAAAACTACAAATCCTAGGATTCCATAAGATATAGCTACAGCACTTAAAGTGGTGTCAAACGGCATTATTTCTACAATATAGATGCATCCCATATCTTCCTGTATGTTATTTCCCAAGCTTCTAGATCACCAGGGAAGGCCCTTCCCTTGCTTTTACTCACTGTACAGGTACGTCTAGTGAGAAGACATGTTGGGGCCTTCTTTGTGACTGCTCCCAGACTTTGGAAATTTTGTGAAGAAGCACCCAACTAAAGGTGGTGGCAAATATGGGTGTGCAACGCCAGTACCCTGGTGAGATCAATCTCTAACCCAAAAAAATACTCCAAAGCTGAGTGTAAAGTCCAAAAAGAGGGAAATTTATTAAAGAAAAACAAAAAAAAGTGGTTTCTCCTCCCAAGCTCTAATAGGCTTAAAATAAAAGATACTTTACAGTTCAGGTTTAATTATCTTCAGTGTTGCCATCTCTCTGGGTTTGTTCCTGGATTGATCTCCTTCTCAATGAAGCTGGTGCAGGGTCTTTCAGCTTCTGGCGCTCTTGTTTTCTTTGATGTTGATGTTTATTGGAATTAACTGCTACAGGTAACTAAATTGGCTAATGTGGTAAATAAGTTGGCTATATGGTAAATAATTTGGCTGCAGGTGTAAGAAATGCTCTTTCCCGCTGCCTGAGCCTGTTGCCACCAAACAAATCAAGCCAAGCCTGCCTAAGAAAAACTAAAAAAATCCCAAGCTAAAGCAGAGCTTGCTGGGAAAGGGCAAACCAAAAACTAGAAAAATGCAGAGGATTCCTACAGCTCCTCCCACAAACTAATACAATGGAACATTCCTATGCTCAAACATTCTAAGGACTGAACTAAAAATGAGGGAAAATGCAGGGGAAAATTTAAACAGTCCAGGCTGGACATCACACCTTTGCTAGTGTCTAATCTGCACAGCAGAATTAATGCAGTTTGACACCACTTGAACTGCCATGGTTCAATGCAATGGAATTCTGGGTTTGTAGTTTTATTAAATATTTAGCCTTTTCTCTCAGAGAGCTCTGGTGCCACAACAAACTCCAAATTTAGATGCATGCATCTGGGGAAGCAGACTTTTTAAATGTCTGTTTTAAAATCTACTTTAAAAAAGCTAATGCTACAACGTCATTTTCCCAGTTAGTTTCAAATGTTCTACAAAATCCCTTTATATACTGATATTCCAGACTAAAATTGAATGCTAGTTTACATGTTGTTGATACCAAGTTGGAAACTTCTAATATTACTTTAATTATAAATACAATGGATCTCACTCTCATGGGGAAGATTGTAATTAGGAGATCTGTGCACCTTCTACTCAATCTTCTTTTTTTAATTATATTTTTATTATATATAAAAACAAACAGATAACAAGCATAATTCTTCATACTTTCATAACAAATATATTTCTCCATACATTTCAACATTCAACAAAATCTTTTTCTTACTTCTTATTTCAACATTTCTTCTTTCCATTTCTTAATTCCAAAAATAAATGAATATCTTATAATCTCTTATACTCTCTTGTCTAATATTATCTAATATTTGATATATTAGACTTATAAGCCAACTTAAGTCATATTTCTTCTGTTATTAATTACTCCTTTTGTCCCTTTTTCCATAATCTTGATACTTTTTTCCATTTCTGCTTATATTGTTGAACTGACCTTTTGTTGATATGCATTGATAAACTATCTAATGTAGCTAAATCATATAGTTTTATTATCCATTCATTCATTGAAGGTAATATTTCTGATTTCCAGGACCTTGAGTATACTATACGGGTGGCAGTTATCATATAAAGCAATACACTTATTTCCTCCTATTTCATATTCTCTTCAATTATATTTGTATTGTAGAAATGCTACCCAATAATGACAGTTGTTGCTTCCAATTTTTCAGATCTTTTTTTATGTTCTTCCAAGCTATTATGTAATTATTCTTATATAGATCAGACTTCTTTTTTGTGATGTTTATCCCCAAATATTTTATTTGTTTTTATATATGTTGTTAATCCAGTTTAAGTATCTTCCTTGACTACTCAGTCTACTTGTCCTTAGGTAGGGGTCAAAATTAAAATATTCTAAACTACTTGGGGCCCCAGATAGGTTTTAATTAAATACTTATTATTATTATTATTATTATTATTATTATTATTAAGAATAAGAATTAGAATTAATTAATATTAATTCCATCCCCCCCCCTCCTCTGACTGGCCCTTTCCTCAGGAGAAAGCCAAGTGGTGGAGGAGCCTTGTTTGTCCTTCTCCTCCTCTTCCTGGACCTCTCCTGAGGAGGAGCCTTGAGGGGTGAATGTTTGGCCCTCTTCCTCCTCCATCACCTGGCCTTCGCAGGAGAAAACCAAGTGAAGGAAGAGCCTTGCAGGATGAGCGTTTGCCCATCTTCCTTCTCCACTCCACTGCAAGGGGTGCTGGAGGAGCCTCGCAGGGCAAGCATTAGCCTGTCCTCCTACTCCTTTGCCTGCCCTTCACCTTGGGAGAAAGCCAGGCAGCAGAGGACCTTTTTAAGTTGTTCCACATCCTCATGGGCCACCTGAAATCCTTTATGTTGTGCAGGCCTGGTCTAGGTGCTAAGTACTGAGCAGCTAATGTATCTGTTCTTGTTATTCAATGTTTTTAATGTTTAAATCAGACTTAGACTGAGCAGCTCTTGCAATAGAAGTCTGTCCTCTGACAGCCCTTCAAATAGAGGATAGTTTATTGTGAATAACACATGCCTTCTCTCACTGTGGCCATATTCAGGGATTTTTCTTTCTTAATAATGTTTCTACTTTGCACATTCTTGTGTTCAGCTGGAAACCAAAATGTTCAGCTAGAAGCCAAAATATACAGTAGTTTCTTTGGGACTGGGACCCCTTGTGCAAAACTGCTCCAGGGACTGAAGAATAAGAGGAGAACTTTCTCCAGTCAACATTGTACACAGACAGGTTTTGCAATGAATTTCTTCTGATAAAACAGGTTTTTTGTGAGCTAAAATCCACAACCAATCCTAAAACTCAATATTGTGTTTCTCTTATACCTAAAATCTGCAGGTAGTAAATAATTGTGCACAAAGCTCCTTTCTGGGGAAGGGAATCATATACATTGAGATGTAATAAATAAGGGGAGGGATTGACTTGGACTCTTGCTATTGAAGTCTGTAATATGAATTTCAACCTACTTGGAACTTCCTGGGTGTGAACAATGTATGTTGCCACAAGGCAAAACTACAGTTTTGCTAATCTGACGAGAACAAAGTATGATGCAAGGTGGTAGGTGGCAGTCAGAAATATATAGCAAAATAGTGTGTGTGTTTGTGTGTGCATACATGCCTTCATGTTGCCTGTTGACATATGGCGGACCCATGAATGTTATACTGTTTTCTTAGGGGAAGAATACTCGGAGGTGGTTTTGCCAGTTTCTTCCTGTAGAATATAACCTACAGCAACTGGTATTTCATTGGTGGTGTCCCATCCAAGTATAAGCCAGGGCTGACCCTGATTAGCTTCCAAGATCAGATGGGGCAGAGGCCTAAATCCAATTGTTTGTCCCAACTAGAAAAGGTCCAAAGAGTCAATGAAACTTACACAATGGTTGGCTTACCAAGTTCCCATTGATTCAGTGGGTGTATTCTAATGGACATTGATGGGGAAAAAATGTCAATAAGCTCCCAATAGTGCAGGTATAGTGCTAATCCTCAAGTGCACTACTCTAGTAGGAGTTCAGGGACTGATGGTCACATGATATCAGTTTCTCCTTATCTTTCCTGCCTCCATTCCCCTTTGCTATTCTGGTACAGCTGGTTTTCTCCTAATTTTATTTATTTATTTATTTATTATGTTATTTTTTTGCTGTTAAACTGCATTTGCATAATTCCAGAATTGCTTTAAAACACACACACACACAAGCAAGCAAACAAACAAAAGGGATGCTGAGTAGGGCATAGGTTAGGTAAGCAGAGTTAAGGATGAGGATGAAAGAGAGCATGGTGGGCCAGCAACAACCCAGTCATGTTAATGAAGGGATGTGCAGTACAGAGTGCTCCAAAACCAATATGTATGCACTTATGTTCATTAACCTGATCACAGCAAGAAGGGAGGTGGTATGATAAGTTCCCAAGAGTTCCCCTACCTTGTCTTCAAATGTAGCAAACATAACAAATCCTCCAGAGCCATGTTTTTAAGATCTATTTGCTAAATGGATTCAAACTACAGGAAAAGAGATTCCACCTCAACATTAGGAGGACCTTCCTGACATCGAGCTGTTTGATAGTGGAACACACTCCCTTAGAGGGTGGTTGAGGCTCCTTCTTTGGAGGTCTTTAAACAGAGGCTGGATGGCCATCTGTCAGGGGGGTGTTAACTGTGAGTTCCTGCATGGCAGGAGGTTGGACTGGATGGCCCTAGTGGTCTGTTCCAACTCTATGATTCTATTATTCTAAATGGACAAATGTTTTAAAGAGGAGAAAAATGGTTGGCTCAGCAGTAGGGTTTGAATTTGCTGTCATGTAGAAAACACTCCAAACCACAACAGGTTAAGCCATATCTATAAAGCCATTATAAAATGGCTTCAGTGAATAGGAGTCAGAAACAAATAACATTACAAATTTGTAATTTCTTCACAAATATTTAGTTTTGTTTAGTTGTCTCTCACCTTTAAGAGCTTAGTTTTTGACTCCTAATAGTGTAATTCATCTTCATTTGACTCACCTTTGCTTAGCTTAGTTTTTTTTTAAAAAAAAAATGCCTTAAGAAGATATATCTGCGGGCTAAATTCCAAACTTATTTGAAATATTTTTTCCATTTCTATATGTATCCTTTTCCAATAAGTCTTTGCCATTTTACAATCCCACCATAAATGGAAAAAGGTACCTATCTTTTTCTCACATTTCCAACATTTATTAGATAAATTCCCCCTCATTTTCGCTAATTTATAAGGCGTAAGATACCACCTATATTGCATCTTGTAAAAATTTTCTTTAATGTCAGAATTTAACGTAAATTTCAGTCTTACTTTCCAACTTTTTTCCCATTGTCGCAATTCAATGTTTTTTCCTATATCTTGCGCCCATTTCACCATCTGTGGTTTAATATATTCAGTTTCCATTTCCATCTTTAGTAAGAGCTTATATATAAGCGAAATTTTGTATTTATCTTGTAATTTTATTATTTCCTCAAATTCTTTATTCATAGGGCCAATTGACTTAATTTTTTTATCTATCAAAAATCTTTCCTTTAATTGGCGATAGGTGAACCAATTACATTTGAATCCTTCTTGGTTTAACTCCTCTTGCGATTTAATTTCTAACCCTTGTTTTGTCTTCTTTAATAGATCTTGATAAGTTAACCAATTCTCTTGGGATGATTGACAATGAGGAATTAGAGAGAAAGCATGGTAAACTGTTATTTTATTTAATATCGGCCGCGAGAATTGTATATGCTGCGAAATGGAAGACAAAAGAAATACCAAATGTTCAGGATTGGGAAAAGAAAATTCTGGAGATAATGAAGATGGAAAGGATAACTTCGATATTGAAAAAAAGCGATAAAGAAATGTTTAAGGATGAGTGGAAGAAAATGATAGATTATTGGAATAGTGGGAAGGATGTTTGTTTTATAATTGATATGAATTGACAGGGTAAATGAATAGGCAGAGCTGTGAAAATGAAGTTCGATTAAAAGGATGGAAATAAAGAGTATTATATTTATATCAGAAGAGAAGAGGGGCGTCAAAATATGAGGTGTGACATTAGAATTGTATTGACAGGAGTAATTGGAGTATAGAATTGTGGTGAAATAGATATATCGGACAATGTTAAACTCGGAAGTCTTTGTTGTTATTTGTTGTTGTTGTTTTTCTTTTTTTTATTATTATTATTATTTGTTTTTATGTTGTGTTGTCAATGTGTGTCGTTAATGTCGTTGTCTGTAAGCTTTTTTTTGTGTGTTGACCAATTTTAATAAATAAAGTATTTTAAAAAAAAAATAAATAAAAAAAAATGCCTTAAATTAGTTTAATTTCCTTAATTCAATTTAATCAATCTGCCTCATTTACCTTTACAAATATAATGGTGAAATGAATATAAGGGAAACAAACATAAATTGTAACAAAACACAGAAGCTGTAACCACTTTGGAGATTCTCTTATGTAATGTGTTGTGGTGCCCAGCTGCACCAGATACATTTGAAAGCAATCAGTTACCCATCCTCCACAACAATGGTTCATCCCGCCCCCCCCCCTTTGAAACTTCATTTTCTGCCATTGGATCAGACACTCCTATTTGTGCATTCACTGTTGTAGTATCTGAAATCATTACATCTCAATTACTCATAGAATGAAGCGAAATTAGTTGTCCTGATGAGACTTGCAAACAAGAGGTTCAGTCCATCATTACACAGAAGTGCCATTCATCAAGAAGGCTGCTTAGGGAAGTCAGCAGAGGAATCTTGCACATAAATGGCCAGGTATTTCAGATATGAGGAGCATGTTTGGCATAGTGCCCACGTAGTGCTTTCTTGTCTCATGTTGCCTCTTTAAGCCTGATAGAGCCAGCATGGTGTAATGGTTCGAGTTCTGAGTCCAGAACGTAGTGGCTTGGAGCAGTGGCATCATTAGGGGTGTGCAGGGTGTGTGGACCACACCAGGTGACACCTTAAGGGGGGGACACCACAGCTTCTCAAACACCTACCTTTTGGCAGAAATGGGCTATGATGTTCACCTGGTGGGAGTCGGATGAAAAGGAGGAGAAAGGAGAGGCCCCTCAAATTTTAAAATTAAAATTTCAAATTTATTTTTTTTTTTAAAAAATTATTTTTTTAATTTTAAAAATATATTCATTTAAATTTTTCTTTAAAAACATCACACTTTAACCAAAGATTCACTATGTATATGTAAATACATTTAGGTTGTGCTTATGATGCTGTAGTTTGAAGATATAATTATAATTTTGCTGGTTGTCTATGGGGCTGAACAGACCGCCCCAAAGGAGTGGCTCTGTGCTACCCATTTGCTTGCTGGATTGGGACTGCAACAACTACATGCCACAGCCCTGATCCGGTGCTTCACTGCTCTAAAAAGAGCTGGCAAATGCTGCTCCTTTTTAGAGCAGCAAAAAACTGTCCTTGCTGCCGCAGTAGCGGCTTTTTGGTGCTCTTTTGGCACAACATGTGTAGATGCTGCACCAAGGGAGTGCCCTGATGCATCCCGCTGTGCAGCAGGATGCGCAGCATGAGGGCAGAGTTGGGGCAGCCAGTGTGCATATATATGATGTTGTTTCCACATATATAAAACTGGGAGCCTTGGCTGCTTTACCTTATTTTTTTTGCCTATCCACTAGTTCTCAAACTTACACCCATAGTTATCCCTTTCATATAGGTGTGAGTACAGATATAAACACCCTTCCATACAGGAATATATGATTAAGGCATTCCAGCACAATGGCCACCCAACTCTGTTTAGATAGTTATCTTTCTCCATTTGCAGGCATGGGCAGAAGATAGCTCAGGATCTGTGGTAGACCCACAGGTGAACTGAAATAGATTATCATGTTTTCAATTCTCAGTAATTTACCAGTGAGATTAAAGAAGCTAGTCTTCACCCCTTCTAAATTGGATAGTTGAAATGGAAGAACTTTGAGAGGAATCAGGAGGCTATTAACAGGTATTAACTTATGTTTCAGTGCCAGTCATCCAGTCCAGTCAACTTCTTCTTGTGGAACAGTGTGTGGGCGGGTGCCATCTTGTCCTTGTTATGAGCTGTTCCTGATTACCACTGAACGCCATTCTGAAGCAATGGAATTTCATTGTCCCCCCCCCCCCCCCCCCGCTAGTAACAAATAAATCTCTAAATGACAAAGCCTACCCTCCTTTTATCTGATGGAGATATTTTGAGGATAAACCCATCACTGATTCTGTGTCTGGATGTGTATTGTCTATGTAAATAGAATTTGGGGCTTATTATCTTTGAAGAAAAACTCACTTTGCCACCACCAAGGGCCTGTATGCACAAAAGGACAACACAGTCCATTAGCCTTGGGCCAGGATTCAGCTGACTGCATGCAGATCTGATGGATCCAGTCCAATCCCAGCTCAAAAGGGCCTTAGCCCAGTCTAAAAAGCCTGGCTATTTGTGGAAACTCCACGGTGACAGATGGCAAACCAAATGACCCTGCATGACCCATTATGCCTCTGTCATCAAATAGGGTGCCTAATCATGCAGGTGTAGCCAGGCACTACATTTCCAACCTGGCAGGCTATGATGGGGGGTTCTCATCAGGTACAGGGCACATGGAGGTGGTGGTGGTGGGTCCATGGCACAGCAACAGGAAGGCATGTAAACACCCACTTGTCACCACACCAACCCAGGGACTGATCCAGGGTGGGACCCAGGGCAAGATGGCACAGGCTTAGCCCATGTTTTTCTACTGATCTGCTTAGGGACCAGGTCTTACCTATTACCTTATTAACAGGATAGTTGGGATATCATTAGGTTTTTTCAATAATGAAACAAATGAAACATTTTTTAAATTTAACATCTTTCCTCTAAAACCTATTTGGGGCAGTATTTAACATGTTTCCACGTCTCTGTGAAACTCCTAGATTGGATGGCTCATTTCAGTGATGTTATAAATAAGCAAGGGGTTTTTTTCCCCCATTCTGAGGGGGAAAGATGTCTGTGTAAATCCAATGAAGAAATGTAGTTGAAAGGGAGGAATAAACTATTCAACAATAGTCAGCAATTGTGACTGAAAGGTGACATTTGGAATGTCTTCATTTTTTGTGTTTGGTATTGTTTTAAATTGTAACTATTTTGCAAACCTCAGCTGTAATTCACAAATCTATTTTGCCTTCTGCTGAGATTACTCAGTTACACTATCAACAGTGAGTGAGGGGCTGTATTTTATAACCTAAGATGAAATGTGGTGCACTTTGGGATCTTGCCTGGAATTCAGGTTTCAGGTTTCAGTGAAGGGGCATCTTACAAACAGAAAAATAACAAAAAAGTGTTGTGAATAGAGGCTGAGGAGTCTTTAGGGATATACTTCGGCAATCCTTGTTGCTGGCAACTACAAAAGAGAACATGGAGAAGCAAAAATGATATATGGCTGAGTGAATGAGGAACAACAGGTACAGCTGTGCAAGTAAAAATATAATAAAATGTTGCTCAGATTGGTATGCCTGCTTTTAATGTACTGCCATGCTGAGAAGATGGGTTTTGTTTTTGTTTGCTTCCTTGCTTTTTGCTAAATCTTGTGCCTGCTTGCTCTTAAGTGGTTCAAAGTTCAACAGGAAGGGGAAAATAGAATCCAAACTTTATGTTACATAAAACTAGATGGTAGGCTGAAATGGTACCAAGTCATGGGGCAAGGGAAGTATTGTTTTGACTGGTAGCTCGTATTAAATTAAGACATTTGGGGCCTTTACAGACTGCCAGAAATAGCACTAACCCTAAACCTTAAAGTGGACTCAATTTGCACTATTTCTGGCAGTCTGGTGGGTTTAATAAAATCTATGGATGTAAACCTTCATTAGTTTTGTTTTGGAGGAAAGCAATGAGTATTTTTATCTGTTTTCTCCCAGCTGTAATATAGTACAGTTTTGAACATGATCACAGAGTAGTCTCTGACAACGCTGGCTCTTCGTCTTAGTAACGGAGATGAGCACTGCCCTCTATGGTTGGACACGACAACCTTGTCAATGGGAAATACCTTTACCTTTACTTTTCAAAGACTATTTACTATTTGGGACTCATCCTGCAGAAAACTGAACATGAAGTTGCACAGAAAACAAAGTATTCTGCACCTGAAACAAATTTTGTACACAGAAAATAATATTTACAGAAAGAAAAATATTGTATCCTGAAAAGAGAATGCTGCTTTCTGTACAAAAATGCCATATGTGCAGAACAAGTCCCAAACTACAAAGATTCAGATCAGTCCAGGAGTCTCCTCCTGAGGAGTTTCCCAATACTTAAGAAAATGATTCAGTTATTATTATTTTTTTAAAAAAGTATATAATATTCCTCCATGCCTTGATATGGTCCTCTTTCTGGAATATGCTAGCTCCCTCCCCCAAGATGGCATTCTTGGTATAAATATAGAAGCTGTAATTAGGTTTGAAAAAATATTCCCATAGAGACCATTCTGAATGAAATGCAAAGATAGCAATGATGTGTGTGTGTGTGTGTGTGTGTGGGTTTAATAAAATCTATGGTGGGTGGGTTTAATAAAATCTATGGATGTAAACCTTCATTAGTTTTGTTTTGGAGGAAAGCAATGAGTATTTTTATCTGTTTTCTCCCAGCTGTAATATAGTACAGTTTTGAACATGATCACAGAGTAGTCTCTGACAACGCTGGCTCTTCGTCTTAGTAACGGAGATGAGCACTGCCCTCTATGGTTGGACACGACAACCTTGTCAATGGGAAATACCTTTACCTTTACTTTTCAAAGACTATTTACTATTTGGGACTCATCCTGCAGAAAACTGAACATGAAGTTGCACAGAAAACAAAGTATTCTGCACCTGAAACAAATTTTGTACACAGAAAATAATATTTACAGAAAGAAAAATATTGTATCCTGAAAAGAGAATGCTGCTTTCTGTACAAAAATGCCATATGTGCAGAACAAGTCCCAAACTACAAAGATTCAGATCAGTCCAGGAGTCTCCTCCTGAGGAGTTTCCCAATACTTAAGAAAATGATTCAGTTATTATTATTTTTTTAAAAAAGTATATAATATTCCTCCATGCCTTGATATGGTCCTCTTTCTGGAATATGCTAGCTCCCTCCCCCAAGATGGCATTCTTGGTATAAATATAGAAGCTGTAATTAGGTTTGAAAAAATATTCCCATAGAGACCATTCTGAATGAAATGCAAAGATAGCAATGATGTGTGTGTGTGTGTGTGTGTGTGTGTGTGTGTGAGTGAGTGTGAAGATGCTGCCACACTAGAGAATTAATGCAGTTTGACACTACTTCAACAGCCAAGATGCAATGCTATGGAATCCTGGTATTTATATAGTTTGTTGTGGCACTAGAGCTCTGACAGAGAAAGGCTAAATATCTCACAAAACTACAAATCCCAGAATTCCATAACATTCAGTCATGGTCATTAGAGTGGTGTCAACCTGCATTATTTCTGCAGTGTAAATGCAGCCTCAGAAAGAGTGAGAGACAGTGAGAGTGAGAGAGAGAGAGAAATGAGTGCGGATGTGGATGAAACAGTAGTGTCACTAGTGGAACGCGGGGTGTGTGGGCTGTACCAGGTGATACCACTGCTCCTTGAACATCTACTTTTGGGACTTCTCCTGTTTTCCAGGAGTTCTCAAAGATTATTGCCAATGGTTCCGATATTACGTTTGCCAGTCCTTTTAATACCCTTGGACGTAATTCATCTGGTCCTGGAGACTTATATTCATTTATATTAACCAGGTATTCCTGTACTATCTCTTTACTTATTCTGTGCTGAAATTCTCCTATTCTGTCCTCTGCTCTATTATCCTCAGGTTGAGCACCCTTTGCCTTTTCTGAGAAGACTGAAGCAAAGAAGGTGTTGAGTAATTCTGCCTTTTTTCTGTCCCCTGTTAACTTTTTGCCATCTTCTCCCCAAAGTGGCCCTACCATTTCTTTCTTCTTCCTTTTGCTGCTGACATACCCCAAAAAACCCTTTTTATTGTTCTTAACCTCTCTAGCAAACCTGAGTTCATTCTGCACTTTAGCTTTTCTGACTTTAACCCTACATGCTAGCTATTTGTTTGAATTCCTCTTTGGTGATTTCCCCATTTTTCCATTTCTTATACATGTTCCGTTTAAAACTTAGTTCAGTTGCAAGTTCCTTTGTTATCCATCCTGGTTTCCTGAGACATCTCCCATTTTTCCTCCTTGTTGGCACAGTTTGAAATTGTGCCTTCAGTATCTCCCTTTTGAGAAACTCCCATCCGTCTTGAACTCCCTTCTCTTTTAGTATTCCTGTCCATGGGATCACCCCCAGTATTTCTCTAAGTTTAGTAAAATCAGCTTTCCTAAAGTCTAGAATGCGTGTCTGACTATGCCTGGCTTCTCGTTTCCACTGTATAATAAACTGCAGGAGGACATGATCACTCCTGCCTATGGATCCAACCACTTGCACCCCATTACCTAAGTCTTCCCTGTTAATTAGGATCAGATCCAAAATAGCTGACCCCCTTGTTGGCTCTTCCACCTTTTGGACAATGAAATTGTCTTCGAGACAAGTGAGGAATTTGCTAGACCTTGAGGATATTGCTGAGTTTGACTTCCAGTTCTTAGTTCATAATTTCCCTTATCTTTCTTAAGCCATTCTTCAATGGTTGGAATTTGCTTTACTTTCCAATATTTAGCCAGTAAGATTCTTGTTTTAGTTACCATATAAAGTATAATATGTATAAATCTCTTTTAAATATCAGTATTTAGTATACAAGTCATATTTAATAAACATAATAGAGGGTCATATGGTAATTTTATTTGGAATATATTCATCATCATGGAATGTATGCCTTTCCAAAAATTTTGTAATTCTTGACATTTCCATCAGCTGTGGATAAAGTTGCCCTCTGGTTTTCCACATTTCCAACAGCTGATGTTCCCTGTCTTATATATTGCATTGAGTTTAGTAGGTATCATATATACCATTGGTACATCAATTTAAGAAAATTATCTTTATAGTTTTGGCACACTGTAAATTTATTTGTGATCTTCCATGTTTCCCCCCCTATATTCTAACTCTATAGGTCTTCCAAGATCTTGTGCCCATTTCACAATTGAATGCTTGACTGTTTCATGTTCTAAATCTCTTTTATTTAGTATTTTGTAGTATTTGGCTATATTTCTTTTCCCTTCATCCATGATAATCCTGTATATTTCATATTTTCCTTCCGTTATTCCCACAGATATTTTTATCTACTTTAAACCATTGTGTTAGTTGTTTATGCAGGAACCAATTATAGTTTGGTATTTCTCTATACAATTGCTCTATTGATTTCATATTTATTTCATTGCTATTATCTTGTAATAAGATATCTTTACATTTTATCCATGGTTCGTTGTTATTTTTGTGTCTACCAAAAAAGGCTTCTTGTGTTGAAACCCAAACAAAAATTTCTTTATAAAAATGTTCTTTGATTTTCAACCAAACATTCAAAAATGATCTTCTTATCAAATAATGATTGAAATCTATATTATCTCTCAACTTGTTGTGCCACATGAATGTAAAAACCAAATCTCAAATTAAGGGGGGAAGCAGATGGCACTTCGTGCCATCTTGGAGGCAAGGAAGGGGAGGGGCAGCCTCACGCTGGGCGCCCCAACCCCTTCCCGAATATGTCATTGGAGTACCTGTCACTCCACATGACGGGAGCTTCAATGACGTACTTCCACTGCAGCGTCCACACATGCTGCGGCGGAAGAGATGCAGAAGGTGCGCCCAACACCTCTTACGGTACACCTTCAGCACCTTGCGGAAGGAGCACTATTTTAGTGCTCCTTCCAGGGCCCGAAAAGGGGAGGATTGGGGCCGAGGAGTGCGGCTACCTCGGCCCCAATCCACAGCTTCTCGGGGCGGCCCACGGCCACCCATCTGCTTAGGCCCTAAGCTTTTCTAAGGTTATCGATCTGTCATTTTCCAATTTCACCTAATCCTCAATCCAACATAAACATGATGCAAAATAATATAATTTGAGATTGGCTAATGCACAGCCCCCCCTTATCTTTTTCATCTATTAGTACTTTCCACTTTATTCTTGCTTGCTTTCCCTCCCATAGAAAATTTGACAATTCTTTTTGCCATTTTTCAAAGCATCTTATATCCCATATAATTAGGAAGTTCTGAAACAGGTACATAAGTTTGGGAAGAATATTCATTTTAATAATTGCAACTCTACCTAAGAAGGAAAGATGTACTTTTGTCCATCTTTCCATGTCCTTCTTTAATTCTCTCCATAATTTTCCATAATTGTTTTGGAATAAATCCATATTCCTTTTAGATATAATACTCAAGTATTTTACCTTATTTCCCATTTTAAAGCCTGTTATTTCTTTAAGTTCTTCTTCTTCTGCTAAAGATAGATTTTTTTATATAATATTGATTATCCTGATTAATTTTTAAAACTGAAACTAAACCATACTCCTGAAATTTAGATAATAATTTATTCATACTATTTAACAAGTTTTCCAAAAAAACAAATGAGATCATCCTCAAATGCTTTTAATTTGTAATTATATCCCTTAATTTTGGGCCTTTACAGACTACCAGAAATAATGCAGTTAGACTCCACCTTAACTGTCCTGTCTCAGTGCTAGGGAATCTTGGGAACTGTAGTTTAATGTGCCACTAGAGCTCTCTGACAGGGAAGGCTCAGTGTTTCAGAAAAAAACTATAGTTCCCATGATTCCCTAGCACTGAGCCAGGGCAGTTAAAGTGGACTCAAGCTGCATTATTTCTGGCAGTCTGTAAAGGCCCTTTGTCTCCTTCTATCTCTGGATCCTCTGTTATCCTGTTATTCAGTACTTCTAAAATTATTATGAATAACAGTGGTGATAATGAACACTCTTGTCTAGTCCCTTTTTCAATCTTAATATAGTCGGTTTTTTTTCATTATTTATTATTATTTGGGCTTTTTTATCTTTGTAGATGTTATTGATCCATTTAATAAATTTTTCACCCATATTCATCTTTTTGATGGCTTCTTTCAAAAAAGACCAATTTACTCTGTCAAAAGCTTTCTCCGTGTCTATGAATATCATAGCTAGTTTTCTTTCATTATGATGTTCAAAGTGTTCTATTGATATTTAAAACAGTTTTTATGTTATTATATATATATCTGTTTGGAATAAATCCATTCTCATCTTCATGTATCAGTTGTTTTAGAATCTGTTTTAATCATTCTGATATAATGGAAGCAAAGATTTTATAATCTGTGTTGGTTAGGGAACTTGGCCTGTAGTTTTTAACATTGTGTTTATCCTTTCTTCCTTTTGGGATCAGTAAAATGAATGCATCTTTCCAAGAGTCTGGGATATCCTGTGATGGAATGTCATTGATAATATGTTTCTTCCATCCTTTTATAATAAATTGTTGATAGACCATCTGGGCCTGGAACTTTCCCTAGTTTCATTGATCTAACTGCATTCAATATCTCATTTATAGAGATGTTCTGATTTAGTCTATTTCTTTGTTCTTCATTCAATTTAATAGGTTTTTAATAATCTAGGTAATTTTGGATTTTTTCAATGTCTTTTCTTGAGTCTGATTTATTCCTATACAGATCTTCAAAATATCCTCTAAATAAAAATTTAATGTTCTTTTTGTTCTGTAATTCTGTAATGATTTTTCTTTCTTTTTGTTTTCTCAGCTTATTTACTTTTAATGTTGTTTGTATGGTAGTTAATTGTTAATAAAATATTTTAAAATTTTTCTTTTTAAGTTTTCTTTAGAAACATTAAATTTTAACCAAATCTTCAGTATGTATATGTAAATACATTTAGGTTGTGCATATGATGTTGTAATTTGAAGGTATTTTAATTTTGCTAGCTGTTTCTGTCACAACTATTAGCATGACATATGGGAATTATGATATAAAAGTACCATTAGTGCAAAAAAGTATTACTAAGGATTCTATATGGTGTGAAATGGGAGGAGGAGGTCAATGTGGGGGTGACATCAACCCTAGGGATGCCACTGGGATAAAAGTGGGGGTGGTGAGCCTGTGTGTTGAAGAGAAAGGTGTTAGGGCTGACCTGGCCCTTTTAGCTTTTCCTTCACCTGCTTTTTATGGGTGAGGAGAAGCTCATTTCTGTTATGAGGCTTCTGGAAAAGGTTACTTGCAAAATAATATGGCTCTTGGGCTGAGAAGCTTTCCCTACCTCCTAATTTATGTGTATAGATCATTTCTTGGTATTGTAGTTAAAACAGGTTAGCATGGCTTAAGACTGGGTGAAGGTCACCACTGTGTGGTGCATCAATTAAATGTGAAGGAGAGAAGCATAGAAAAGCACTGCTAAAATGGCTGAGCATCACTCTATCTAGATGTCAGTTTTCAGATTCCAGTATATGAATGAGGTACAATGTATAAAATTTGATGTGAATAGATTTGCTTCTCAAGACAGGCTTTACGCAGGACAAGAAAAGAAGCAGCTTTAAGTCCTTCCTAAGGGGCATTGCAGACCGGCCTAAAGGGCTGGCCTGGGGGTGGAGTAGCCACACGCTGGCCACCCCAACCCCATCCTGATGCCATCCGCCCATACACACAGCGTGCAGCGTCAGAACACCCTCCTGGTGTAGCATGTAGACATGCTGCACCAAAAGGCATAGAAGAGCTACTGTGTCAGCTCTTAGGGCAGCATTTTGCTGCTCTCTTAGGGGTGGCAAAAGTGAGGATCAGGGCTGCAGTGTGTGATTGCCACAGCCCTGATCTGGTGCTAATAATAATAATAATAATAATAATAATACTTTTTATTTGATATCCCGCCCTTCTGAGGTCAATCGGGGTGGCTTACATCATAAAATCGTCATACAACAGTTAAGAGCAATTACCCCCTCCCCCCTTAAAAAATTATTAAACCAAACAGAAGTTAAAGCAGCATACAGAAGATGCTGTAAATACCTCCATATAGAATCAAAACATATTAAATAACAAGAAGAAGAAAAAGTGCTGGCAGCAAAGTATAAATACTGGGTCACAAAGAAAAAAGGCCAAGGCATAGAAGGGGGGAACATCTCCGGAACCTGAGCCTGTAGTTATTCCGGGAAGGCCTGCCGGAAGAGATCCGTCTTGACAGCCTTTTTAAAGCTGTCAAGTGATGTCAATTGACGGGTCTCCTCTGGCAGGCCATTCCATAGTTTGGGGGCAACTACAGAAAAGGCCCTCTGGGAGGTAGTCACCAGCCTCGTTTTTTGAGGCTGTAACAAATTCCTCCCAGAGGACCGGAGAGTGTGTGGGGGATTATATGGGAGGAGGCGGTCCCCAAGATAGCCTGGACCCAAGCCATTTAGGGCTTTAAAGGTAATAACCAACACCTTGTACTGAGTTCGGAAACTAATAGGCAGCCAGTGGAGGGACCTTAATACTGGGGTAATATGGTCCCACCTAGATGTTCCAGATATTAATCTGGCCACCATATTTTGAATTAATTGCAGTTTCTGAACCAAGCATGAGGGTAGCCCCATGTAGAGCGCATTACAGAAGTCAAGGCATGAGGTTACCAACACGTGCACAACAGTCTCAAGATCTCCTACTTCCAGAAAAGGGAGCAGCTGGCGTATCAGCCGAAGCTGATAACAGGCGCTCCTGACCATCGCATTAACCTGATTTATCATCAGGAGCGATGAATCGAGGAGCACCCCCAGACTGCGAACACAGTCACTGGAGGAGAGTGTGACCCCATCCAGGACTGGCGGTTGTAACCCAATTCTTGGTTTCGGGGCCTGTACCGTGAGCACCTCCGTCTTGTCTGGATTCAGTTTCAATCTGTTTTTCCTCATCCAGCCCACTACCACCTGAAGACAGGGGCGGCCCAGAGTCACCTGTCTGCATAGCCCTTTAGTCATGTTTCATGGTGCTAGCAGGGGCGGCCCAGAGTCGCCTGTCTGCATAGCCCTTTAGTCATGTTTCTAAGGGCCTGGAAGGGGTGGCACAGAGCCACCCCTGAGAGCATCGGATTGGGGCTGCGGCAACTGCACACCACAGCTCCAGTCATCCTTTTTGCCACCCCCAAAACAGTGGCAAAATGCCACTCTTTTGGGGAGTGGCAAAAGGCTGCCCTTTCAGCCGCAGCAGTCTCTTTTTTGCACCCTTTTAATTTCCATTCAAATATTGTTGGCGCTTCTTCCTGCTTCCATTTTCTGGCTATTACTAGCCCAGCAGCCATGATTAAATATAACAAAATTCTCCAATATATATATATATATATATATATATATATATATGGAAATACTGAAGTTATATTAAGCAAATATAACTCTGGAGCTAATGGAACTTGGATATTTAATTTTTCTTGAATTGTCATATGTACTTTGGACCAAAACTTCTTAATACATGGACAAGTCCACCACATGTGAAACAAAGTGTCCACCTCTTTGCAGCATTTCCAACACCTTTCTTTACCAGATCTTTGAATTTTATTTAGCTTTACTGGTATAAGATACCACCTATTCGATATTTTTATAAAGTTCTCTTTAAGTTCCTTCAATGCAGTGAAATATTGTGTTTTTTTCCATGCAGCTTCCCAACTCTCAAGGACAATATTGTGTTCTACGTCTCTTGCCTATTTGACCCTTGAATTTTTTACCAGTTCTTTTTCAGTTTTTCTTTCTAACAACAGGGAATAAAACTTTGATATCTTCCCTTTCTCTTCACACCACATTATTTTATCTATTTGATTTGGCACCATCTCAAAACCTTCTTTTGTAAGTCTTCTTTAAACCTTTTCTCTATCTGAAGATAATTAATCCAATCAAGTTTCCAATCTCCACTTGCATCCAGATTTTCTCACTTTTGTAATTTCAGAATATCTTGTAAGTCCTTTGTTATGAGATCTTTATATTTTATCCATCTCTGCCTCCTCCATCTACTATAAAAGCCTCTTGTGTGGAAACCCATGATGAGATTTTACAATAGAATTTCCTTTTAATATCATTCCATACCTTAATTAGGGCATCTCTAACAAAATGATTATTAAAATCTTTAACTGCGCATTTGCTATACCATAAATAGGCATGCCAACCATATCTTAGTTGGTCACCTTCCAAGTCCAGCATTTTTTGATCTTCTACCTTTACCCAATCTTGTATCCACAGGAGGGATGATGCTTGATGGTACAATTTTAGATTGGGCAGGGCGCAGCCACCTCTTCTCGTAGCATCTTGTAGGATCTTCCATTCGATTCTTGGCCTACAATCTTTCCATATGAATTTTCTTAATTCTTTGTCCCAATTCACAAACACTTTATTTTTAGAGATAATAGGCAAATTCATAAAAAAAAAAAAAAGCAACTTAGGTAGCACCATCATTTTGATACAGTGATTCATCCTAGAAGAGATTTTTTTTCCCCTTCCAGCATTGTAGATCACGTTGGATATTCTCCCAAATTTGTTTGTAGTTGTTATTGTACAGGTCTGCATTTTTATTTATTAATGTTACTCCAAGGTATTTCACCTGTTTTGCAACATTGCATCCTGATATTTCTTTTAGCTTTTCTTCTTCTTTTTTTAGATTTTTGGTTAAGATTTGAATTTTTTTCTTTGTTGAGTTTAAAGCCTGAATACTTGCCAAAGATGTTTATTTCTACCCAAAGTTCCTTGATGTTATTTAATGGGTCTTCTAGTATCATTACTAGGTTGTCCGTGAAAGCTTTTACTTTGAATTCGTGTCCCTTAATTCTAGTTCCTTTGCTCTTACTGTTTTCCTTTATCTTGTTGATTATAATTTCTAGTGTGATAATAAACAAAAGGAGCAATATAAGACAATCCTGTCTTGTTCCTTTGATCTGTTGAAATTCTTGAGACAATTCTCCATTGATTATTATCCAAGCTGATGGTTCCTTATATATCTGTTGTAGGCTTTCAACAAAATAGCCCTTCATTCCTGTAGCTTTAATACACTCAAACATAAACTCCCACCTCAAATTATCGAATGCTTTCTCAGCATTGATGAATACCATAGCCATTTGCTTTTCATTATATGTATGATAGTACTCTATTAAATTCAATATGGTTCTTGTGTTGTTCCTAATGTATCTGCCTGGGAGGAATCCATTTTGATCTGACTGTATTTTAGATTTTAAGATTTTTTTTAATCTTGTAGCTAAGATGTCTGTATAGATCTTATAAGCAACATTGAACAATGCATAGGTCTATAATTGACAATGTTTTCCAAGTCCTTCCCTTCCTTGGGTATCAAAGCTATGTTGGACGTTATCCATGAGTCAGGTGTTCCTTCATTAGGTATCTGATTAAACATCTTTTGAAGTGTTGGAACAAGTTCTTCTAAAAAAAGTTTATCATATTTGGCTGAAAAAACATCTAGGTGCAAGAGGGTGTCCTGACACCGTGCACTGTGCAAATGTGTGCACGGCATCAGGACGGGGTTGGGGTAGAGTCAGGCTGGCATGCAACTGCCCTGCCCCAACTCCACCCCCAGGCCAGCCTTTTAGACCAATTTGCATCAGCCTTTAATGCACCTTTGACTTTACTTACATAGGAAAAAATAACTAGGAAATATTTGCAGTCTTGCCTAGATCTACAATTATGATTTCACTCATGATCTACACAAAACAAAAATTTTACTATGCAACTGACAATCCTTAAAAAATTGTTTCCACCAAGTTCTATGCAAAATGTAGCCAAAAACAGCAATTTTACACACTCACAAATCCCGAAATTGGCAGATAGAGCCCAAATTTTCACAAAAAAATGTTTGGAATTTCAGCCTACACCTAAATATCAGGTTTTCTCAAACTCAGTTCATAAAAGTGCACATGGGGGGTATGACAGAAATCCATAGTATTTATTCAGGGGATGGTTGAATTAGCACCCTTTCACTCTACACAATTATAATCCTGTGCTTCTACTTTGCATTGGCTTCATCCTACACAATCCTGGGATTTACAATTTAGGGTATTAGAGTCAGTATGTCTCTCATTTTATGTGAAAACAAATGACAACCCTCTGTATTCACAGAGCTTTATGCAGTCTCAAGCAGTAGACTCATTGAACCAACTGTGTATACATGTTGATTTGCCATTCAGCAATTGATTCAATGGATCTACTCCAGTTTTGTCTAGTAATTGGATCTTGGCCATTTGCTGCTCATGGAGTTCATACAAACAATTAGGTTAGCCACTATGAGAATTAGATTAGATAGGACTTGGCTTGAACCAGACAGCCCTTTTTATGTGTATATTGGAGGGAAGACTGTCTGAATTGAATCTGCCCCTGCTGTCTGTGTCCCTGTGCATGTAGCTCTCTCTTGACTTTTGTGGGTTGCCAGGTGAAATAAACAACAGGATTCTTGTCCCTCTCATGGTTGTGTAGAAGAGCAAATATGTGGTGTAGTTGTTTGACCATTGGGCTACGACTCTGGAGACCATGGTTCAAATCCCAGCTCAGCCAATGGAAACCTTCTCAGTGACCTTGGGCAAGTCACATATCCTCAGAGGATGGCAATGGCAAACCTCCTTTGAAGAAACTTGCCAAGAAAACCCTGTGATAGGTTCACCCTAAGGTTGCCATAAGTTTCAGAAATGACTTGAAGGCACATAACAACAACAACAACAACAACAACAGCCCTGGTGGCACAGTGCTTAAATGCCTGTACTGAAGCCACTCACTCACAAACCATAAGGTTGTGAGTTCAATACCAAGGTTTGCATCCTTCCAAGGTCACAAAATGAATACCCAGCTTGTTGGGGGCAATTAGCTTACACATTGTAAACTGCTTAGGGAATGCTTAAATACCCTGATAAGCAGTATATAAATGCACTTGCTATTGGCTATTGCTACAACAACAACAACAACAACAACAGACAGGCAATTTCTGCTGGTATTGCTCGAGTGATAAGCTACCCCTGTTAAAATTGTATTTCCCACACAAGCATTAATGGGATAGGAACCCTAATGGAGGTTCTGAAGGAAAATTATCAGTACATTGTGTTCAGCTCTCCTGACACCTGGGTTGCCCTGAATGTTGGAAAGATTTTGTCTGAATAACCCACAGGATTTATGAGGTTAAGGTTCGTAGCTGAAAAAAGCAATAGTTTTTCCCCATTACAAAAGGAGCATGGGGGATAACTTCTGTAATTTCTGATTTTGATTATCATCAATATTTCTGAAATTACAATTTGTGTTTGTTTGTCATTTATATGTCTTGTGTAGGATTTCTTTCTTCCAGATTCTGGCTACCATCCAAGTCACTTGCAGTTTAAAACATGCACACAATAGTTGAGCTTTTTTCCCCCTCTCAGCCTCTGAACACAATAACTGCCAGGTCATGGACATTTAACCTTGAGTGTGTTACTTTTCACAGTATTGAGCTGTTTGGCTGTTATCTTGTATTCCATTAATGTGCTATTAAATGAAGTAATGATTTTTAAAAGAGCAAGGAGATGGGTGAGAGAAGAACAAGGGAAAAAGAACTTACTGTTTGGAAAATAGGTCTCAGAATAGTTTCGTTCCTACTTATAAGGTGTTCCAAAAAGCTGTTTAATTCCTGTAGAGATGAACAACATTCTAAGAAGAAGCAATTTGTTGTAAGGTTACCATCAGACCCAAACATCCTCAACAAGAAAACTTCATAGAGCAAGGACAGTGGTGAGTGGAGGGCTAAAAGATTTTGGTAAATTGGTACCAAGATTCTCAGTGAGGTTTCAAGGCCAGGTTTTTGATGTATTCAAGACTTAATTGAACAAGAGCAATTTAAGTTAATGGTATGTTTTGTGGCTACTTCATAATAGCTGGAGTTATTACCACACAGGTGAAATAGTCTCTGCTAAAAAAAGAAAAGAAAAAGAAAAGAAAAGTTTTATTATTTGTGTTTTCAACATCATGCTCAACATGCTGTTCAGAAATTTAGCCAGCCTGTGCATAGAACTGGCAAAGAGGCCACTTGTAGAGTAAAACAGTAGTTTATAACCAGTGGTATAAGTACCATTGTTAGGATGGAGAAGCAGTCTGGGTTGGACACAGGATTATCATGACAATTACTAACAATTCATTCTCCCTCTGACCTTGTGTCCACCTGCAATTGGGACTTGCCATCTCTGCATGGTTCTTTCTGCCTTGGATTATACATCTGTGAAGTTTGGCACCCATGGAGTAACTTTTGACATCCAGGTTTCCCAGATGACACTGTAAACATGTAAATGTCTTCAAGAAAATTGGTATTTTCTAACATGGTGGGATTCAAGCTCCTTGAAAGAGTGTTTGCTAGGACATAAGATATAAAAGACTGAAAAATCATTGGTCTAAAACAAAGATAGGAAGAAAAAGATAGGGATATATCCTTTTTTATTTTACTTTTTGTTGGGAAACATGAGCAGTGGCAACATATCTCTTTAACAGAGTAAACAATTGGAAACACAGAACCTGAACAACAACCAGTTCCATACCCACTCACCACATACAGGTTTTATCTAAGAAAATTTCTCTTGGAATCGAGTTTCAGTTTAACCAACTCTCTAATCCAAATTGTCTAGGGTTAAAACATGCAGGCAAATACTTCTTTGGCTGTTTGCCACTCTGTTATAAAAATCAAGTGATTATCCTCCAAACAATTATATATCATATACTATGGTATGCAATCCTTTCCAAAGCAACAGCACTTTCACTGCCCAGTTCATCTGTTTGCCTTTTCAAAGCACTTCTGCATGAGAAATCCTCTACTGAAAGATCCTCCACTACTGCTACTACCCAGTAGATATTTGGTCCATTTGGTTCCTCAGCAAAACCTTGTCTGACACAGGAAACCCTACTAGCAGCACTGCTATCATCAGCATAGTGTATTGCCTCACAGGAGCATGCAATCCACCACCATGGAAAGGTAGTGCCATGGTAAATTAGCATTCTGCCCCAACCTGGTGGTCTCCTGGTATGTTGGATGGCAACTCATCATGTTAGGCCAGCATAGCCTGGAAAAGGTATAATGTGAGATGCATTTCAACACAACTGGAATGCACCAGGTTTGGGGAGGCTACTTTACCGAGTAGCAAAAGCAAAACAGAACAAAGACAAATCATTGCTCTTAAAGAGTTTTCAGCAAGAGTTTTGATGACTGAAAGAACTAAAAGGGAGTGGATGGAAATATCATAGAAGCTTTGCTAAATCAGACTGAAGGCCTGTGTAGTCCTAGCGTTATGTTCCCACAAAAGCCACCTAGATGTGCATGGGATGCCCCCAAGTAAAGAATTATGGCAATAGCACCCTTTTACTTACATTGTGTTTCCCAGCAACTTCTGACAGAGAAGGTAATGCATATACCTCATATGGAACAGCTATTGATAGCCTTATTATCCATTAATATGTCTGTTTCTCTATTAAAGCCATCCAGGTTGATGGTTATCACTACATATTGTGGTAGAGAGTTCCATAGTTTAAAAATCTATCTGGGGAAGGGTTTAGATAGGTTGAAGGCCAAGGCAACAAAGGATAAAAGTGATAAACACAGTTATGTGTATTCAGATTTTGAATCACTTCAGAAGGAAGAGGTTAATATTTCCTGATAGTGCCTAACATTATGTTATTGTTGTTGTGTGCCTTCAAGTCATTTCCAACATATACAGTATGTCCTTGCTATCCTCGGGGGATCCATTTTGAACCCTGCACAGAAAGCAAAAAATACAGGACCTTAAGTCCTGTTCTTTTCAATGAGTGTGCTGCATTGTTCTTTTCAATGAGTGTGCCACTTGTTCTGCTGCATGCGTGTGCATGCGGCCATTAAAAAATCCGGGGCTTGACATTCGCAGAAGCTCAAACTGCGGACGGCAATGCTGCGGTTGGAGCAGGTGCACTGTAGCAACTCTAAGGCAACACACATCATGGGTTTTCTTGGCAAGTTTCTTCAGAGGGGGTTGCCATTGCCATCTTCTGAGAGTGTGATTTGCCCAAGGTCACCCTGTGGGTTAATATGGCTGAGCTGGGTTTCAAACTCTGGTCTCCAGAGCTTCAGTCCAACACTCAAACCACTACACCACACTGACTCTCGTACATATTATATTATATTATTATTTATATTAACAACAACCTCATTTCTCTGAGGGCTGGTCCTTAAAGGGTCTTACAGACACTATCAATTCAGAGGAGGGAAATTATTAAAAGCCTTGAGTGCACTATCTGTGCTGATGAAGTCCTGGAAGTCCTTCTAATTCTCTTTTCCTGTCAGTGGTAACCTATCCCATGATAAGCTCAAGTTGAGAAAGTATGAAACTGATTTATTATTATTTTCTTATTGATATAGTACCAATGTTCTTTTTATTCTGTATATTCTTGTCATATGGTTATACTTGTTTTTTGTAATGCAAAAATCTTCATAAAAATGAAAATAAAGAAGAAAGAAAGCCTCATAGGATGACAAGAAAAGGAATGGATTATCCTAGAAGAAGGAAGGAGTCCAGCCAGCCTCTCATGAACAAGTACACTTCACAGTGGAACATTTCAGTGAGGTCCCATTTGTGAATACAAAGAATTGAAATCTTTTGTTCCTTTTCCCTTTAGCCTCCCAACCTCCAACTTTTCTTTTTGTACCATGATTCTTCCAAATATCCCTGGATCCTCTTCCTACATAAAACAAACTGAATACTGGAAAAGCAGCACCATTTAAATTATTCAGGAATCAGGTGTACGTGAGCCGCAGCAAAAACCATCATCACTGTGATCATCTTATTCATTGCCCTTCGCTGAATCTATTCATGACAAACTAGAGAGGATGGGAAGGAGTAGGAAGAGAATTAGATATTCTCACCAATGTGGGGGATGAAGGAATTAAATTTAAAAACATATTTAAGAGCAAAACTTAAAATCTTGGAAGACCAAGCAAAGAAGACAATGTTGAACATCTGATATATTGGCATGGGGCTATTTGTAAACCTGGCTAGTTCTTTACAGGATTCATTGCACCAGGCTAATTTAGCTGAATCTTGATTAAAAGGAGCTAGCAGAAAAAAGTAGTTATTAGCTGTTCTTCTTGATTGTTATTAAAACATGGAAGTCACTTCTTACATGTCAGTAGTTATTTATAATAAATTCATTTTTTTAAACACTGTGGACATAATAAAGTTACATCATAACTGTAAATTAATGAAAGATAAAGACCTTGTAAACCTATAAATCCCAAGATTCCATAGGCTGGAGCTACAGCACTTAAAGTGGTGTCAAACTGCATTATTTTTACAGTGTAGATGCACCTTTTGAAGCTATTTGCAATTCGCACTTATTCTGTGCAACATTCACAAGAGGTTGTTTTGTGCAGGAAACAGCATTTAAGGCCTGGGAAATAATATTTCAATGCAGAAATATGAATTCCTGTGCAGAATATGTTTTCTTAAATTAATTAAAAAAAAAGCTGTAATTGGGAATTGGTTCTATGCAAAATTTGCACATGGTTGATCTGCATAGGAAATAGTATTTCTGTGGAGAAAGCAACATTTTCTGCACAGGAATTCATATTTCTGCATTGAAATATTTTGCCATGGGTGCTAGGCACTGCAAAATTGCAATGCCAGTAATACACTGTGGCTGAGTTTCTGTCGGCCTGCATAACTACTACATTGGTATCCATTAGTAGTTTCTTTAAGATCTTCAAAGGAGGTCTTTCACTCTCCTCCATGGCCCTCACAGGTACATGGTGGGAATGTGGGAGAGGGCTTTCTTGGTAGTTGCTCCCAGATTCTGGGATTCCCTTCCTTGAGAGGCTAGGCTGGCTCACTCCATGGTGGCCTCCTGGCAGAAAGTCAAGACATTTTACTTACATAAAAATGGGCTTTTGTCAACTAATTATTTTAAAGGAAGTAGCTTTTAATTTTAATTAATGTTTTAATTAATGTACTGAATTCTTTTTAACGTATAGGTTTTAATATCGTTGATAGCTTAATTATGATTATGATTTTAAAATTTTGTATGTTTTTACTGATGTGATTTTTAAAAAATCTGTATATGTTTTAATTTCCTTAAACAATCTTGAGTGACTGGGCTATAGAAAACGTAGGATATAATAAATGAATGCACATATATATACATATATACATTAGTGACAGTAAAGTGAGGCTGCTGTACAATGGGTCTATGGGGCATTGCAGACTGGCCTAAAAGGCTGACCTGGGGGTGGAGTTGGGGCGGGGTAGCTGCACAAAGGCCGCCCCAACCCCAGCCCAACATCGTCTTGATGCTGTGCACCCATACGCATGCCGCGTGGTGTCAGGACACCCTCCCAGTGCAGTGTGTAGACATGCTGCACTGAAAGGACATGGAAGAGCCGTGACACTGGCTCTTAGGGCAGCCTTTTGAAGACCCTAAAAGGAGCAGCATTTTTTCACTCTTTTAGGGGTGGCAAAAGGGAGGATCAGGGCCGCGTTGTGCAGTTGCCGTGGCCCCGATCCGCCACTAGCAGGGGTGGCCCAGAGCTGCCCATCTGCATAGCCCCTAACTGTAAGTTAATGGTAGAGTGAAAGTTGCTCCAAGTTTAGTGGAATTGCTTGGATACTTCATATCCATAGGTCTTGATGAAAAGGTCCAACCGTGTGTCACAATGGTGGGATAGTGCTAAATTTTGGGTTTTGAATATGGTGCTCATCATGACCAGCCTACCTAGCCACACTTCCACACATGAAATAAACAAATGGTGGCAGCAACATGGTCACCTTCTTTTCCTGTTCAACCTCTTACAATCAAACAGCTAGGAGCTATTATGATGTCTTTCCAGTATGCCAGAGTGCTTTGCTGTCATGACGTTTTAGTGTTATTGTGATATAGTTTCACCATTGTGGGGGTTTAAACATATCAATGTGATCTTCCTGCTGGCATACAAGTATGTTAGCATACAAGAAAAAAAGGAAAGATGGACCAATCATGAAGCTAAGAGGCAAGATAGGGGTGGAAGTGTTACGCCGTACTGTGGCTGTACTGCAGAAGAGAAACCCGTATGTGGAGTGTTTTAATTATGAGATTACTGTGGAAATGAAGCAAGGTGAAGTACAATTTGTTTCCATCCCAAGAATATCTAGAGCGGATCTGGTGCATATCAACACGTCATAAAGTGCTGTAAAGCTCTGAGTCACTGTATATACTTACAGCACACATTCAAATTTCTATCTTTTCAAAACATTATTGCAAGCTACCTTGAATCTCATTTTGTGAGAAAGGTGAGACATAAATCTAATAAATAAATGAACTAAATAAATAAACTTTGCACAAGTAAGGAAGGTAGTACATTCCTTTAAGGCAGGTGTCTGTTCCATTTCTGCCTTGGGTTTAAATTGGTGCTTTTTCTTCTCTTTTCTCTTTTATTTTAATAGGTCCCTCCTCCCCCTGGCAGTATTTATTAGAAATATATTACCAAGGGGAGATCCATTTTAAAACTCACTTCAAGCTACAATTTCCTCTTGGAGGTGGTACAGCTAATTATAATCACACCCTAATGAGGGTTTAAATTCTTTTAGACACTTTAAAAGCAAATACCCAATCCTCTTTAAAAGACAGTGGCAGAAGATTTTTCTCCTTTTTCTGGCTTAATATTGTTACTTAGAGAAATCAGAGGGTGAGTAAGCCTTTCCATGGTCTTTTTTTTTTGGGTAAATACCTGGATATTTACTCTAGTTGTATTTCTGGATGCAGTTTGTTTTCTTTGAAAGCCGTAGAATACTCTTTTAAAACTTAAAATGGCAGAACCTGTTTTGACTTAACTTTCAAGTGTTGATTTTTTTCATGGGACAGCAAGGTATGGGAAAAATAACTCCCACCCCATCCATATTCTTTCCCCACTCCCTTTCATTCTAAAGAGAAAGTTTATGTAGAGATGTGGAAGGAGGGCAGAAATGCACAGGTCAAAAGTTTTATACAATTCTAGCAAATTTAGGTCTGCTGAATCTGCACTTTTCAAGAACTTCCAATCCAGTGTTCAGGTCAAAATATGTGCACCAAAACATTTAGATTAAGGAAAGGTGCACAGAAAATTCCATTTATATAGGGAAAGCATATAAAGCATCATTTCAGTGATAAAGTACTTGTAAACCACATGTTCATCTGAACAGTTTGGATATATTGCATATATTAGGGGGAAATCTCACAAAAGTGGGTATGTGGACTTTCTTTTGCCAAACTTTGCTGCCTTCCTAAGTTTCTTTTGTGGACTTTGTTTTGCCAAACTTTGCTGCCTTCCGGCTGCTGCAGAGACCTGGGAAGAGAGTCAGAAGCTGTGCGGTGAACCTCCTCCTCCTCCTCCTCCTCCTCCTCCTCCTCCTCCTCCCCCGCCCCCTCCTCCCTTGGAACACCTGGCATCACGAGAGCCTTTAAAGTCTCTGCAAGCCAAGCTTGACCACTGGCTGCTGCAGAGACCTGGGAAGAGAGTTAGAAGCTAGGCGGTGAGCCTCCTTCCCCGCCCCCTCCTCCCTTGGAACACCTGGCATCATGAGAGCCTTTTAAGTCTCTGCAAGCCAAGATTGACCACCGGCTGCTGCAGAGACCTGGGAAGAGAGTCAGAAGCTGGGCGGTGAGCCTCCTCCCCTGCCCCCTCCTCTCTTGGAACACCTGGCATCATGAGAGCGGAGGCAGGGACAGGATTGGAGGATGTAGCAGTAGAGCCCCAGCCTTAGCCCTTTAAGACTCTTGGGGGTGTGGCCCTGATGCTCAGCGGGAGTCTCTCTAATTTTTTTCTCCTGTATATTTAGATTGCTTTTGTTTATTGTATAGATGTGCTTTGTGAATTTTAATTGTTTTTAATTTGTTTTGTTTGATTTGTTTTTTGGGGGTGGGAATGAGGGATGGGACTGAATTTGATTGTATTTGTTTTGATGTTTCTATGTTGTATGCCGCCCCGATTGCTTGGCAGAGGGGCGGGATATAAATAAAAATTATTATTATTATTATTATTATTATTATTATTATTAAGTTGAGGCAAATATAGGCCAAAATCAATTTGTTGATAAGGATGGGGAAATTCAGTGAAACCAAAATCCATAGAGTCACTTACCCCTAGACTTTTGCCTCTTGAAGTCAATGTCATTTGGGAATACATGTGAGGCTTTATCATTGCACCCATGGATGCAGCTTCTGTGAGAGCAAGTGAAAGGGCAACAATCCCCCCCACCTTCTGAAGCCCCTCACACACATATATTTTTTTAAAAAAACCTATCCAGAGAAAGGGAAAATCCCCCAGAACATTTTTGTAGCATGGAACAATAACCCAAGAAGGATGGGCAAAAATCTCAACCTTTACATGAGCATTGTGTTGGATTTAGGCTTTTGGACTGCACTGACTGCATCACATTTCTGGGCAGGATAGAGAGCTAGTTTATCCAACTATAATATTGGTCTTTAGATTTTTAAACAAGAGAAGAAAATTTGGGCCTTTTTACATACCCTCCAAAATTTCACAAATAAAAACTGGGACACATATGCCCAAGCAACATCAGAATGTGACCACGAGGGCAAAGATAGTTAATCAGGAAGAACACCCAAGCTAAGAGGTTGCAGCAGCTTGCTTTAGCCTGAGCCTACTGGGAAGGCAAGATTGTAGCCCTTCCTCTCCTCTTCTTCCTGCTGAGTTAATAGAGTGCAAACTGCTTGTACACTGGGAAGTCAGTTTGCAGCAATTCGCATAAAGTAACAATAAAGTAGGTAAGTAACAATAAAGTAGGTAAGTGGGAGGAGCAGAAAGAAATTGGGAGATTTTAAAAGCATCTGATAATGTGAGATGACAGATTAATCAGGACTGTCCCTGACAAATGGGGACAGTGGGAGGGTACCTTTTCCATAATGTATTTCTGACTGGTGTTTAAACAGGAATCTCTCTCTCTCTCTTTCTCTCTTTCAGACAACCCACTGCATGAATCTTACAGTGTTGTATGAGCCTTATGTTCTCATAATTTTCATGCTGTCTGGGGATGGTGAGAATTGTAGTTCATCACATCTAGAGGATGCCAGGCTGGGGAAGGTTGAATTACTTTGTCCATAGTTCTTGATCTGCTTAGAGCTTTGGTTCCACGTTAATGGACTATCTAATCTAAGAAAAAACAAGCTTCTATTAAGGGATTGTTGTTGTTTTAGAGTGAATATATTAGTGGATGCTCTATCAAGAGAAGCATTGGCATATTTGCTATCAGTGTGGATCAGTTCATAATTACACAAGCAATCTCAGTCAAACATAGAGCAGAAGGCTGCTTAATGGTTGGCTGGCATGTGGGTCAACTATTTTAGGCTATAAGTATTAACAACAATTTGCTTCTCTGCTTGTACTAGCCATAAAAGGCAACAAACAGACAGGAGCATTCAAAACTCACAAATCTGAACTGAATGGAGCTTTGAAAGCTTGCAACAAGTATATTGTAATAATAATAATAATAATAATAATAAATTTATTTTTATCCTGCCCCTCTGACATGCAATCGGGGTGGCTTACAGTATTAAAACCAAGATAAAATACATACAAAACCCCAAAATCCTCCCACCCCTTAAAAAGATATTAAACAAAGAACAATATAAAACAAACTTAATAACATAAATCATAAATAACATAACAATCATAATAACAGCAGCACAAAAAGAGGGAAGAAGGATTAATCTAGGTCGAGGGGCTGGGAAAACTATTTAGGAAAGGCCTGCCGGAAAAGATCTGTCTTAACAGCCTTTTTAAAGCTGTTCAATGTGGTGATAAGACAGATTTCATCTGGCAGGCCATTCCACAGTACTGGAGCGATAGCAGAGAAGGCCCTCTGGGAGGTTGCAAACAGCCTTGTTTTAATGGGCTGTAGCAGATTCCTCCCAGATGACCTGAGTGCGTGGGGAGGGTTGTACAGAAGGAGGTGGTCCTGGAGATAGGTTGGACCCAAGCCATTTAGGGCTTTAAAGGTCATAACCAACACCTTGTTCTGTGCCCGGAAACTAATCAGTCTCTCTTGGATGTTCCCGAGACCACCCTGGCTGCCATATTCTGCACCAATTGAAGTTTCCGGGTTAGGCACAAGGGTAGCCCCATGTAGAGCACATTACAGAAATCAAGACATGAGGTTACCAGTGCATGTACCACAGTTTCAAGATCCCTAATTTCCAGAAATGGGCGCAGCTGGCATAGCAGGTCGCTCCTAACCGTCGCATTTACCTGATTTGACATCTGGAGCGACGGGTCTAGGAGTACCCCCAGACTTTGAACACAGTCCTTGGTGGAGAGTGTGACCCCATCCAGGACTGGAAGTTGTATTCCCAGATCTGGTTTCGGGGCTGCAACTGTAAATACCTCCATTTTGTATGGATTCAGCTTCAGTCTGTTTTCCCTCATCCAGTCCATTACTGTCTTAAGACCGTCATTGAGAGAAGAGATGCCATCTGAAGTCAAAGCTGAGGACCGAGACATGGAGAAGTATATCTGGGTGTCATCAGCATACTGATAACACCGCAGCCCATGTCTCCGGATGATCTCTCCCAGCGGCTTCATATATATATATATATATATATATATTGAATAGCATCAGGGACAGGATGGTGCCTTGAGGGATGCCACAATTAAGCTCTATTTTTGTCAAACAACTGTCCCCAAGCCTCACCCTCTGAGATCTGCCCGAGAGAAAGGAACGGAACCACTGCAATGCAGTGCCCCCAATTCCTAACCCTCTCAGGCGATCCACGAGGATGGTATGATCTATTGTATGAAAAGCCGCTGAGAGGTCCAAAAGCACCAGCAGGGTCACACTACCCCTGTTGATGCCCAGGCGAAGGTCACCAGCCAGAGCAACCATGGCAGTCTCAATTCCATATCCTGTCCTAAAGCCAGTTTGAAATGGATCTAGATAATCGGTTTCATCCAAGACAGCTTGGAATTGAAGAGCAAGTGCCCTCTCAATCACTTTGCTTAAAAAAGGCAATAAAGAGACTGACCTATAGTTGTTCATATGCAGGGGATCCAGGATAGGTTTTTTTCAGAAGCGACCTAACCGCCGCTTCCTTAAGACAAGATGGAACAGAACCCTCCCTAAGGGATGTGTTGACAATGTCCCTAAGGAACACTCTCAACGCATCTCCCCCCTGGATGGCCAGCCATGATGGATAAGGATCAAGAGGGCAGGTTGTTTTCCTCACTCTACCAAGGAGCTTGTCCATGTCATCAGTACTCACAGATTGAAGGTGATCCAGTATAATGGAGTTGTTGGATACCTCGTCAATAGATTCCATCATAACACTGGCATCTAAGTCGGCTCTTATCCGAGAGATTTTATCTGCAAAGAAGTTGTTAAACACATCACAGCAGGCCGTTGTTGGGTTGAATAGAGGGTTCTGAGCAGGTGGAACCTGTGTCAGTTCCCTTACCACCCTAAACAGCTCTGCTGGACAGGACTCTGCAGACACAATACGTGCAGAGGAGAAGGAATTCTGCACTGCACGTATTGCCTCTCGATAGGAATCAAGGAAATTCCTATGACGAGTCTTGTCAGATAAGAGTCGAGTTTTCCGCCAGTTGCGCTCTAGTCATTGTCCAACCCACTTCATTTTCCTAAGCTCCTCTGTATACCATGGCTTAGGTTGGAAGCAGGTTGGAAAGGATGCTTGGGAGTGATTGTGTCAATAGCCTTGGTAAGATCTATGTTCCAAGTATTAACCAAAGCTTCGACAAGTATTAACCAACCATTAAACCCTCTAAGGCTTTGTGGAATCCTATGATTCCATTAGCCTTCGAGGGCGAACCATTCTAATAGGTCTGCCACTCCCGGTGGGGTGGACAGTGGTTCTTAATTCAGTCTTGACGTGGAAATGATCCGTCCATGACAAAGCGGAGGTTTTAATAACCTCCGCCCACAAATATTCCTGTTCTGTACTAAAGACCGCATCAAGAATATGATCTGCACAATGAGTACCAGTTGGGATAGGCCCATGTTTGTCATGGATTCCATGAACTCCCGAGCCGCACCAGTTAAATTTGTCAAACTGGTCTCGAGTGGGATGTTGAAGTCACCCAGAACTAGAAGTCTGGGTGACTCTAGCAGCAACTCTGAGACCAGCTGTGTCAGCTTGGTTAGGGAGTCCGTTAGGCAACGGGGTGGCTGGTATACCAACAGGATCCCTAAACTATCTGTGGTCCTCAGGCTCAGGTACATACACTCGAAGTGGGCTGTGTTCCAGACAGGTATCCTGGTCAAGGTCAAGTTGTGAACTAAAGCCACTCGGCCCCACCCCCCACCCACTTCCCCTTACCTGCTCACTGACAGAATACCCAGCTGGAAGGGCCTGCACCCAAGTAATCGTGCTGGCCACTCCCAGCCACGTTTCTGTGAAGCAAGCCAGGTCGGCATTCTCATCTAAAAGAAGATCGTGAATAATATGAGTCTTATTTTTAACCGACCTGGCATTGCAAAGGTGCAGAGTAAGGGTCTGTGGAACGGTTGGTACACTCTCCAATCCCTTCTGGGAAACAGAGTGAACTGAAGGCAGGATAGCTTTCAACCATTGATCCCGCCTTCTTTTGTAACATCCATTCATTCTGTTTCTGCCATACCTTCCTTTTCCCCACACAATCTCAATTCTCGCTCCCAAATCATTCCCGGACCCTATAACAGAAGAAGACGTTACAACAGCTGCATAGCCTTCTGCCAGATGTTCTCCCAATAATGCTGCTCTCGGTGGATCCAGAGATAGACAGGCTAGCTATCCCCTCACTAATTTCCCTCCTCCAATAGTGCCACTACAAATAGTAGTGGCATCGGGGGCAGCCAGACATCCCTCCAAAGGAAGTCATGCCTACTGATGTCAAGATAGCAGGAGGGAGCAAAATAGCCTCTGTCAAACCCCTCAGTCACAACACCACAGCCACCAATAGAATTAAGGTGGATTGAACAGGCTAAGTAGCAGTTATCACTAAAAGGCGGGCCAGGCACACACCACCAAGTCCAACACATGCCACCACCACTGTTGCCAGTATTCGGGCTGGTGGGGCAGATACATAGCCTCTCTTCGTCTCCCAGGTGTTTGGAGGGAGAAGGGGGCGGGCCAAGGCACACAACCACTGAGACCAACATACGCCGCCACCGCTGCCGCTGCCATGATGGAGAGGAGGCTTTAAGTCCTCTGCTGGCCTCTCTCGGTATGCTGCAGGTGTTGTTGCTGCTGCTGGGGGATGGTGGAGAGGAGGCTTTAAGTCCTCCGCTGGCCTCTCCATGTGCTGCAGATGTTGTTGCTGCTGCCAGGGGATGGTGGAAAGGATGCTTTAAGTCCTCCGCTGGCCTATCCCAGTGTGCTGCAGGTGTTTTTGCTGCTGCCGGGGGATGGTAGAGAGGAGGCTTTATTGTGCATTTTGGTTGGCCAATAAAGGTATCACTGATGGATTTTTGTTTGAATTTGCTAAATGGCCAACACAGCTACCCCTGAATCTGAACTGAATTAGTTAACTTATGCACACACACACACACACACATTTCTGAATCATGAAATAAATTCTGTCAATTTGTGCCTTTGGAGTCTGCAGAGATGCTGTACTGCTACTCTTGTGTCTTGTGGTTCTTCAGCTTTCCAACCTTATTTGCATTGTTATGTCTATGTTAAATGCTCAAAATTAAATTGATTTTACATCTCCTGTTACTAGCATTTAAAACAGCAGAATATTAAAGTTTGATCATTCTGAGTGTGGGAACGTAATGTATTTTAAAGTTGTGCAGTTTTGTGATGTTGTTAAAAAAAATACTATTACCATGTGCAAATGTACACCAGGTCTCTAATGAATAGACAAGGACAAATTCTCAACTATTTCACTCACTTTGAAATCAGTTTTCTTTCATTCATATTTCAAGGGTGAGAAAATATTCCTTTCAAGGTAGAGGAAGAGCACTGGCGCAGTAGCCATAATCTTTCCCTTAGAAAGCCCGGTTCTAAAATAGTTTTAGTTTCTACTTTTAATTTTGGAAAATTCAAGATACTTGCTGCTAAGTATAATGATAGCTTTATTTGCCATTTGCTGGGGTTGGAGAGGTTCTTTATAGGGGGTAGGAGCTGATTATCTATAGAAAAAACAACAGCACAGAGCAATTAGATCTTTCTTATTTTGTATAAAAAGTGCAATGTTAAATATCACCCAAAGAAAGGGCTGTGATTGAGGTGGGCTTGTTAAAAACATAAAGCTGCTGTATCTGTATACTGTTCCACCCAACTTTATATTTAAAACTGAACTATTGAAGGGGGACCCCATTTCTGTTATGATTGGATTTCTTATGCTGAGACATCTTTGGGTGTTCTGAGTAGGACGGAATTATAGGTTAACAGAGCAATCCAGTGCATTTCTAATCAGAAGTAAATTACACTGAGTTCAACAATACAAAATGCCAAGTGAATTGGGAAAAAAGAATCAAAGGCTGCAGTCACACTACAGAAATAATCCAGTTTGACATCACTTTAACTGCCATGGCTCAATTTTATGGAATTCTGGAAATTGTTGTTTATTGTGGCACCAAAGCACTCTGAAAGAGAAGGCTAAATGTCTCACAAAACTACAGCTCCCAGAATTCATAGTATTAAACCATGGCTGTTAAAGTGGTGTCAAATTGGATTATTTCTACAGTGCAGATGCAGTGGCATCCCCACCCCTGGTGTCACTTGGTGTGGGGGGCTGTCAGGGGGCAACTAAAAGAGTGCACTCAGCTCTATCTTTCAGTAAGGTGGCAGCAGCATGCCTGTCCCTTCTCACCTCACAGTGGGTGGAGAGCCTGAGCAGGTGTCACCTCTCTCCTGGGGTGTCATCCAATGTGGGCTCCCCCACCCCCCTAGTGACACCACTATGTGGATGCAGCCAAAGGAATAACTCAGAGACACAAAACTGAGCAACATTTAACAAAACAATTTCTCTTTGATCTACTGGGTCAGTTTTCCAGATTTTGGGCTGAAATGTGTCCTAATCAACACATTAAAAATATAGTGCTTATGCTTTCAACACAACTGTACCCATGGACAACCAATCATGCATCACTGTTGATATCCTTAGATGGAAAACTGCATCCTCACTGAAAATACTCATCTTGCCATGTTAGTAGGGTTTTAAATGGTGAAGTGGAGGCAAATCTCAGAAAAGTCGCTATCAGCACAAAAATTGGGAGAGTTGCAAGTATTCCTCATGGTTCTCTGTGGGCAAGTAATCCCCATGATTTCCTATGGGCAAGTAATCTCCAATGATTATCTATGGGCAAATACGGTTTTCCTATGGAAGTACTGTCATTTGTTTTAGTACGTCCTGATCTTCTTCCAGTGGATGTGGTGGTGTTTGTAGAATTTTGTTTTCAGGTTTTTAATAATAATAATAATAATAATAATAATAATTTTTATTTATATCCTGCCCCTCTGCCAAGCAATCGGGGCAGTGCACAACATATCAAAACATCAAAAACAAATAAGTCAGTTTAAGTCCCATCCCTCCTTCCCCCACCCCCCATCCCCCCAAAACAGATCAAACTGAACAATAATTAAATAACAATAATTAAAATATGCAATTTAAAAATACATAAATTATTCAGAGTCGAATTTTAGTCCTCCAAGGGCTGAAAGCTGGCAGAGATTTTAAAGCCGCCAGTGCTCCTCCCCAGCCACGCAGGTGAAGCTGGTCCTCCGAGGGCTGCTGGGTGACCAGTAGTCCTCTGTGGCTTCAGGCACGCCGCCGCTTTTAAGAGACTCCGCCCGGCACAGGTGTTTTTATGGCCTTGGGAGGGAGGGAGGGGGTCCTGGTCCCCGCTGCTGTCTTCCCCGGTGCTCTCCTTCTCTTCCCTGCCCGGCACAGGTGTTTTTATGGGCTTGGGAGGGAGGGAGGGGGTCCTGGTCCCCGCTGCCGTCTTCCCCGGTGCTCTATATTTGTGAGCCACCTTCGGCCCCCCTCAGGGAGAAAGGCAGGATAGAAATTAAATAATAAATAAATAAATAGGCAAGTATTCCCCATGATTCCCTACCAGCAGGTATTCTCCAATGATTCCCTATGGGCAAGTAATCCCCAATGATTTCTTATGGGCAAGTAATTCCCAATGATTCTCTATGGACAAGTAATGCCCAATGATTCCCTATAGACAAGAGTTCTCCAATGATTCCCTATGGGCAAGTATTCTCCAATTATTCTCTATGGGCAAGTATTCTCTGATAATTCCCTATGGGAAAGTATTCTCTAATTATTCTCCATGGGCAAGTAATCCCCATGATTCACTGTGGGCGAATATTTTCTAATGTTTCCCTATGGGCAAGATATCCCTAATGATTCCTTATGGGCAAGTATTCCCCATGTTTCCCTATCGGCAAGTAATCCCTAATGATTCCCTATGGGCAAGTAATCCCCATGATTCCTTATGGGCAAGTATTCCTCACAATTCCCTATAGGCAAATAACGCCATGTTTCATGGTGACCCTGTGGATGAGACATCTCCAAGAATCCCTATCTTCCACTGCCTTGTCCAGATCCTGCAAGCCCTTCTCTATGACCTTCCTGATCAAGTCTATCCATCTGGCTTTTGATCTTCCTCTCTTTCTTCTACCCTCTATCTTTCCTAACATTATAGTTTTTCTAGTATTCCGTGCCTTCTCATTATGTGGCCAAAGTATAATAGTCCCAACTTGATCTTCTTTGTTTCCAAGGAGAGCCCTGGTCTGATCTGTTCAAAAACCCATTTGTTTGTCTTCTTGGCTGTCTGCAGTATTCTAAGTACTCCTCTCCAGCACTACATTTCAAATGAGTTGATTTTTTTTCTGTCTGCTTCCTTCACTGTCCAGCTCTCGCATCCGTACATGGTAATTCAAGATACAATGGCCTGAACGATTCTGACTTTATCTTTGCTCTTCAGTATCTTTTCCAGTTCTTTCATAACTGCCCTTCCCATTCCTAGTCTTCTTTTTTCTTGACTGCACTCTCCATTCTGGTCAATGTTTGATCCTAGATATGGGAATTTTTTAACTATTTCAATTTCCTCATTGTCAAGATTGAATTTGTGTATTTCTTCTGTGGTCATTATTTTTGTTTTCTGTATGTTCAGCATCAGACATGCCTTTGCACTTTCATCTTTGACCTTTCTTATTAACTGTTCCAATTCCTGAATGTCTTCTGCTAATATTATTGTGTCGTGTTTTCTTGCATTCGTCCTTAATTATGTCTTTGACTTCTGTCTACAGTTCTTCAGGTTCCCAGTCAATTATACTCAATACTTCAAATCTGTTTCTTATATTGTCCTTGAATTAATCTGAAATGTTATTCAGTTCATATTTTGGTATAATGATAGTTTTTGCTTTCTTCTTCAGCTTAACTCTGATTTTTGTTATGAGCAATTCATGGTCTGTGCCACAACCAGATCCTGGTCTTGTTTTGGCCACAAGGATTGTGTTTCTTCTACTTCCAATTATGTAGTCTATCTGGTTTTTATGTTTACCATCAGGTGATGCTCAGGTGTATAGTCTCCTATCTGGTTGTATGAAACAGGTATTTGCAATGGCTAGATTATTGGCCTCACAGAATTCTGTCAGATGCTTTCCCACTTTATTTCTTGTTCCTAATCCAAATCTTGCTACTGTTTTTGATTATTCTTTGTTGCCAACTTTAGCATTCAAGTCTCCAGTGATTAGTTTGAAACCTTGTGATGGTATGTTGTCAATTTTTTCCTGGACTGCATCATAGAATCTCTCAATTTTCTTTTCATCTGCATCTGTGGTTCGTGCATATACCTGGATTATTGTGATGTTTATAGATTTATCCTGAAGCCTTATTGATAATATACAGTCTGATGTTGAGTTGTATCCTTTCAGTGCTCTAGCTATGTCTTTCCTTAGAATGAAAGCCAGTCCATTTCTTCTTGTTTTTTGTTTTTGTTTGTTTGTTTGTTTTGTTTTTCATTTTCTGAATAGATTACTGTTTCTGTATGGGCAAGTAACCTCCATGACTTCCTATGGACAAGTATTCCCCATAATAATAATAATAATAAAATTTATTTATACCCCGCCCAATGGCGAGCTAATCCGGGCGGCTTACAATTTAAAATGAACCATACATTAAGCATACAGTGCAACCTAGCCCCCTCCCCCCCTTAAAACAGTATTAAATAAAGACAATATAAAACAACAAGTCAATTTAAATTTTAAAAATTAAGGTTTAGATTATAAAATATAAGAATTAGCCCTCCTAACCCAAAGTCCAAAAAAGCCTGGTCGACAGTCCTCCCATCAGATTAGAGACGTGAGGAACATCTCTAAGGCGGGATAGCTGATCATATGTAATTAGTCTAGGAAGGCCTGCCGGAAGAGATCCGTCTTGACAGCCTTTTTAAAGCTGTCTAAAGATGTTAATAGACGGATCTCATCCGGCAGGCCATTCCAGAGCTTAGGGGTGACAACAGAAAATGCCCCCTGGGAGGTAGCCACAAGCCTCGATTTCTGAGGCTGTAGCAATTTCCTCCCGGAGGACCGAAGAGCGCGGGGAGGATTATACGGGAGCAGGCGGTCCCTAAGATAGCTTGGACCCAAGCCATTTAGGGCTTTAAAGGTGATAACCAACATCTTGTACCTGGCCCGGAAGCTGACAGGCAACCAGTGGAGGGACCTCAGAACCGGAGTAATGTGGTCCCTCCGAGATGTTCCTGAAACAAGCCTGGCTGCCATGTTCTGTACCAGCTGTAATTTCTGGACTAGGCACAAGGGTAGCCCCATGTAGAGTGCGTTACAGAAGTCAAGGCGTGAGGTTACCAACGCGTGCACAACAGTCTCGAGATCCCTTACTTCCAGAAAAGGGCGCAGCTGGCGTATCAGCCGAAGCTGATAACAGGCACTCCTGACCGTCACGTTTACCTGATTCACCATCAGAAGCGACTAGTCAAGGAGCACCCCCAGACTGCGGACACAGTCACTGGAGGAGAGTGTGACCCCATCCAGGACTGGAGGTTGCAACCCAATTCTTGGTTTCGGGGCCGAGACCGTGAGCACCTCCGTCTTGTCTGGATTCAATTTCAATCTGTTTTTCCTCATCCAGCCCATTACCGCCCCAAGACATTCATTGAGAGAGGAGATGCCAGTGGAATTCGAGGCCGACAAACGAGATATGGAGAAATAGATTTGGGTGTCATCAGCGTACTGATAACACCCAGCACCATAACCATGATTCCCTGTGGGTAAATAATCCCCATGTTTCTCTATGGGCAATTAATCCCTATGATTCCCTGTGGGCAAGTATTCCCCATGATTCTCTGTGGGCAAGTATTCTCCAATGATTCCCTATGTGCAAATTATCTCCAATGATTTGTTATGGGCAAGTAAGCCCCAATGATTCCCTATAGGCATGTATACACCAATGATTCCCTATGAGCAAGTAATCCTCATGTTTCCCTATAGACAAGTAATCCCTAATGATATGCTATGGGCAAGTAATCCCCATGTTTCCCTATGGGGAAGTAATCCCTAATAATAATAATAATAATAATAATAATAATAATAATAATAATAATAATTTCTCTGCAGTGCAATCGAGGCGGCATACAGCAGATTAAAAAAAACATTACAAGTTAAAACAGTCAAACAACCCCTTCCCTAAACCACCCACCCCTTATAAATATATTAAACTATAGCAAGATTAAAATACTAAATAAAAGAAAACAATACAGTACAAATAAATAGCAGCTTAGCAACAAAAGAGCTGGAATCATTGTCATCTCCTTATACTTTTCTTTGGGCCGGGATATTATTCAGGGAAGGCCTGCTGGAAGAGAACCATTTTTACTGCTTTTTTAAAGCAGTCAAGAGTAGTAGTAAGACGGATCTCTTATGGGCAAGTAATCCCCAATGATTTTTTTGTGGGTTTTTCGGGCTGTGTGGCCATGTTCTAGAAGAGTTTCTTTCTGACGTTTCGCCAGCATCTGTGGCTGGCATCTTTAGAGAAAACTGGAATAGAGAGAATGGGTCTATATATACTGTGAGGCCCTGGGTAGGGAGGAGTGGTTCCCAGGTGAACTGTGTGTTGGTCTGTGTTTGAATAGGTATTGTTCTGTTGTTAATGGCATGGCTCCAGGGTGGGAGGAAATGCACTCAAGGTTATTGTCTGCTAATCCCGTGTAAACTGTGTATTGTTCTGTGTTGAATAGGTATTGTTCTGTTGTTAATGGCATGGCTTCCAGGTGAGGATATGCAATCAAGGAGATTGTCTGCTGTTGTCTGCTGGGAAAGCCCCTGACCCTGGTTGGTTTCCCATTTGCATTTGCTGAGTGCTGATTTTCTTATTTTGTAGGACTGGTAGCCTTATCTAGTTTACTTTAAGGGTTTCTTCTTTCCTGTTGAAGTTATCCAAGTGTTTGTGGATTTCAATGGCTTCCCTGTGCATTCTGACCTGATAGTTGTTGGCATGGTCCAGAATTTCAGTGTTTTCAAACAGCATTTTATGCCCAGGATGGTTTATAATGTGTTCTGCTACTGCTGATTTTTCTGGCTGGCCCAGTCTGCAGTGTCTCTCATGTTCCTTGACTCGTGTTTGTACACTGCATTTGGTGGTCCCTATGTAGGCTTGTCCGCAGCTGCATGGTGTGCGGTAAACTCCTGTGGCTGTGAGAGGGTCTCTCCTGTCCTTCGCTGAGTGCAGCATTTGTTGGATTTTCTTGGTTGGTTTGTAAACCATTTGGAGGTTGTGTTTCCTCACTACTTTCCCTATTCTGTCTGTGACTCCTTTGATATATGGTAAAAATACCTTCCCTTTGGGTGGCTGCTTGTCTTCAGTCCTCTGGGTTTTTCTGGGTCTGGCAGCCCTTCTGATGTCTGAGCTGGAGTAACCATTTGCCTGTAGAGCCCAGTCTAGGTGCTTCAATTCCTCTTCCAAGAAGTGGGGTTCACAGATGCATTTTGCCTGGTCTACCAGTGTTTTTATTGTGCTTCTTTTTTGTCCTGGGTGATGGTTAGAGTTCTTGTGCAGGTATCTGTCTGTATGTGTGGATTTTCTGTATAGTGTGTGTCCTAGACATTGGTTTGGTTTGCGGATGACTGGGACATCTAGGAATGGCAGTGTTCCTTCTTTTTCTTTTTCCATAGTGAATTGGATGTTAGGGTGGATGTTGTTCAGGTGATTCAGGAACCCGGCCAGATCTTCTTCTCCATGGCTCCAAATGGTGAAAGTGTCATCCATGTATCGGAACCAAGCTGTGGGCTTTTTTGGTGCTGTTTCCAAGGCTTGTTTTTCAAAGTGTTCCATGTAGAAGTTTGCTATCACTGGGCTTAGAGGGCTTCCCATTGCTACCCCATCTCTCTGTTCATAGAATCCATTGTCCCACTGGAAATAGCTTGTGGTGAGGCAATGTTCAAACAAGGCTGTGATGTCCTCTGGAAAAAATTGTTGGATGAGTGTCATGGTGTCCATTATGGGGACTTTGGTGAACAAGGAGACCACATTGAAGCTGATTAGTATGTCTCCAGTTTAAGTTCAAGGTTATTGATTTTTCTTATGAAGTGAGTTGAGTCCTTGATGTAATGGGGGGGGGGGGTTGCCCTATATGGGTTTGTAATTGTATGGCCAGAAACTTGGCCAAATCATATGTGGGAGATCCAATGGCACTCACTATGGGTCGGAGTGGAATGGAATCCTTGTGAATCTTGGGAAGTCCATATAGTCTTGGCAGGAGAGCCTCAGATTTGCACAAACTTTGTCTTGTGGTTGGCTGAATTGAGGAGTTTTTGATCAGGGTGTTAGTTTTCCTGGTGATTTTGTTGGTTGGGTCTTGTTTCAGTTTTTTGTATATTGTAGGATCCAGGAGTGCCCTGATTTTTTGTTTACATTGTTCTCTTTCCGTGATTACTGTGGCATTGCCTTTGTCTGCTGGGAGAATGATGATTTCTGGGTCTGAATTGAGGTCCTTGAAGGCTTTTCTTTCTTTTCTGGTTATGTTGCTGGGAGGTGGTTTTGCCTTGCGCAGAATCCTTGCTGTTTCTCCTCTTATCTCTTCCGCTTCCTCTTCTGGGAGATGGTGGAGTGCAGATTCTACCTGGGCAATGATGCCTTCAACAGGGATTCTGGTGGGGGTTACTGCAAAATTGCCTCCTTTGGCCAGGATGGATGTCTCCTCTTCTGAAAGTTGCTGCTGTGTGAGATTGATGATCATCCGTGATTTATCCAATGAGGGTTTCAGCTGGTGCTTTTGGCATTTGTTGAATTTCTGTTTTTGTCTTTCTGTGTGGTCTGCCATCCCTTTTTCCATTTTCCTGTAGGTGAGGCTGTCAATTTTGTCCCAGTCTTGGTTGTTCATCTTTTGACTGATGTTGAGGTGGAGTGATAGCAGTTCCTTGTCTATGTGGGCTAGTTCTTTGTGGGTGGTGTGTATTCTCTCACGTAACAGAGCATGTTCCATCCCATTGTAGATCCGGTTGGCCTGTGGTGATTTGAAGGTCCTTTTTGCTATGAGAAATTGTGGTATGGTATCTGTGTCTCTGCAGTGTAGCAGGAAAGTTAGTGAGCAGAGTAGATGTGCTTTCCTGGTCCTGAGTTTTTCCAGTCTCTGGGTATCTTGGAACAGTTTCTCCCCATAGAGATTTCCAATGTGAAGTCATAGGCTTTCATGGCCAGCATCCATAGTTTTTTGTGGGTTTTTCGGGCTGTGTGGCCATGTTCTAGAAGAGTTTCTTTCTGATGTTTCGCCAAACGTCAGCGAAACGTCAGAAAGAAACTCTTCTAGAACATGGCCACACAGCCCGAAAAACCCACAAAAAACTACGGATGCCGGCCATGAAAGCCTACAACTTCACAAATCCCCAATGATTCCCTATGGGCAAGTATTCTCCAGTTATTCTCTATAGACAAGTAACCCCCATGAGTCCCTATGGGCAAGTATTCCCCATGATTCCCTATGGACTAGTAATCCCCATGTTTCCCTATGGGCAAGTAATCCCTAATTATTCCCTGTGGGCAAATAATCGCCATGTTTACCTATGGGCAAGTATCCCCCATGATACCCTGTCAGCAAGTATTTTCCAATGATCCCCTATAGCAGGGGTCGGCATACCTTTTTTTTTGGGGGGGTGGGGTGGTTCCACTGTCCCCCAGATCATCGGTGGGCCAAAGGGAAAATAAATGGCGCCGGAGGTACGCACGCGCACACATGCGCACTACTCCTGGTGTCATGCGCATGTGTGTGCGAGCGTGGGGCACCATTTTGTGTTCCAAAATGGTGCCCACCCGCCCTCACGCATGCATGCGCACAATGTGGGAGTAGTGCGCATTCATGTGTGAGCGCGGGCATCATTTTGGAACACAAAATGGCGCCCCACGTCGTGTGCACATGGCAGTGGCAGCAGCAGCAGGACTGGCCACAGGCTGGTTGAAAGGCCTCGAGGGGCTGGGTTTGGCCCCCGGGCCGTAGTTTGCCGACCCCTTCCCTATAGGCAAATATTCTCCAATTATCCTCTATGGGCAAGTATTCCCCATGATTCCCTATGGGCAAGTATTCTCCACTGATTCCGTATGGGCAAGTAATCCCCTTAGGGAAGAAATGGTCTGGCAGAATATAAATGTAAAACAGCTCCTATGAACAATATTCTCCACGCCAGAGTAAGGCAAGACTTCTCATAACTTTCTACCAGTCCAAGCAACTTGAGAAGGGTCAAAGCATAGTTGATGTGGTGCTAGAGTTGTAGTTTTGATTGTACAACCAAGAGACAGTTGTCTATGTAGGAGAACACTATGATGCCCTGCTGTTGAAGCCAGACTGTTGTTGTTGTTGTGGTTGTTATATTTATTTATACCTCTATTTTCTCCCACAATCTGGACATAAAGCAGTTTACAAATTAAAAAACAATACATTAAAAATATACAAAATGGACATTAAAACAGAATTCAACTAGTATAGTATTAAAAACACATAACCCATTAAAATGTAATTGACAAAATAAGTGTTAAAAACAGTATATTTTTTAAAAAATTAAAATATTAAAACATTTTTTTAAAAAACTATAAACAGACCCTTAAACATTCAAACCAGCTCCACATAGCACGATGTACCCAAACTCAACTGTTTGTAAAATCTTGGCAACACGAAAACATTTTCTCTTCCGGCCCAAAGGACAGCAAGGAAGAGGCCATCCTGGCCTCTTGGGGGAGGGATTCTAAAGTCTGGGAGCAGCCATCAAGAACGTCCTCTCCCTTGTTCACACCAAATGAGTCTGAGAAAGTCTTGGGACAGAGAGCAGAGCCTCTTCAGATGATCTTAAAATCCTAATGAGTTCATACAGAGAGTTATGGTCCTTCAAATAGCCTGGACACAAGCCATGTAGGGCTTTATAGGTCAAAACCAGCACTTTGAGTTGAGTCTGGAAATGGACCCGCAGCCAGTGGAGCTGTTGGAACAAGAAAGTTGTATGCTGCTTGTAGCCAGCTCCAGCTAACAACCTGCCTGCAGCTCTTTGGGGCAACTGCAGTTTCTGAGTACTTTTCAAAGGAAGCTTAACATACAGTGCATTACAGTAATCCAAATGGGATGTAACTAAGGCATGTACCAATGTGGCCAGATCCGACTTCTCTAGGAGAATGGGTGCAGTTGGCACACTAGCTTAACTGTGAAAAAGCACTCATAGACACAGCCAAGACCTGGGCCTCCACGCTCCGAGCTGAATCCAGGGTTACCCCCAAACTGTGAATGTGAGTTTTCAGGGGGAGTGTACCCCATCTAACACAGGCTGAATCCCTACTAATAACACCTGACCCCAAAACTCTAGACAACCTCTCCCACAGGTTTCATATAGATGTTAAATAGCATAGAGGATAGGAATGAACCCTGAGGGACTCTGTAGGCCAATGGGTAAGGAGCTGAACAGGACTCCCCCAGCACCACCCTCTGAGAATGTCCCTCCAGGAAAGAACAGAGCCACTGTAGAACAGTGCCTCCAAGCCCCATCCCAGAGAGGTGACTCAGAAGGACACCATGGCTGATGGTATTAAAAGCTGCTGAGAGTTTCAGTGAAACCAACAGGAACACACTCCACCTGTCCAATTCCCTGGCAACCAAAAGTCTCTGTCCCAAAACCAGGTCTAAAAGATAATTTGCCGCATCCAGAAACCACACACTCCAGTACCTTGCCCAAAAATGGGATGTTAGATGCTGACCTATACACTGGGCTCTTACCTGCAGGTTTGAAATCTGCAAATTTGAGTTTCCATGGAGGGCAAGCCCCATCGTTTTTAATGGATGTGAATGAACGTAGCTGCATGAGTGGCCGCATGTATGCTGTGTGGCCATAGGAAATAACAAGACTTGAGGTCCCAGTTTTTTTGTTATCCATGGCAGGTATGAATGAATGAATCTCCACAGATATGAAGGAATGACTGTAGTTGTCTAATATTAAAGATCCAGGGAAGGTGTTTTCAAAAGAGGTCTTACCACAGGCTCCTTCAGGCATGTTGGGACCTTGCCTTGCTGTAGACAGGCATTTATCACTTCCCTGTCGGGCCAGCCAAGAACAAGTCTTGGAGGATGAGGAGGAGAATGGGGCTCCTCCAGAGCAAGAGGTAATGGAGGTTACACCAGGGGCTAATCCTGCTCCAGTGCAGGAGGTAATTGAGGCTACACCAGGTGTTAATCCTGCTCTGCCAGAGCCCAGCCCTGATCTCCCAGCCCCAGAGGAGGAGGCTCAGCCAGGTCCTAGTACTGATGGGATTTCTCTTGTGGTACAGCAGCCTAGTGGTGACTCTGGGGAGGAATCAGGCTTGAAGGTTCCCTCCTTCAGGCAGCGCAGGGCTGAAAGTGCTGGCAGATGCAGATCCCAGAGAATTGCTCCGGTATCTCTGATTTCAGCGTTGACTTTCGGTTTGCTCTTTCTCTCACTCCCTTCAAGGTTTGTGGGCTCTTTCCAGCTGCATAGCTAATTACCTTGGTGAGCCATCCTTATTGGCATAGGTTTGTGTGTGCTGGCCGCAATCCAGGACATTACCCACTCCACTAGTCCTCCTCTAGCCAGGAAGGGCAAGGGTCTAGTATACATGTAGTGGCTCTCACCTGTCCAAGGATCCTGTCCACATCCTCAGCTGCACAAATTGAAAAGTATCCATCAATACTTGACAGGCAGAGGCCAAGGTTACATTCACCAGAAATGTATCAATTCTGGCATCTACATCAAAGCAAATCTGAAAGATTTTATTTGCAAAATTCTTCACAGTAAGCCATTGAATGGCTCACATTCACCTCTGGACTAGGTTATAACAGATCCCTGACCACTCAAAACAACTCTGCTGAATTGTTCTGTGCAGCCAGAATGATTTTAGAAAGAAATTCTTTTGTTGTTGTTGTTGCCTTTATTGCCCCACCAAGAGCCTTTAGATAAAATTTAGCCTGTTTTTGGTTGGACTCACTCTGACTTTTCTGCCACTGTCACTCTAATCTCTGTATCATTCATTTCATTGATGCCAGCTCCTTGAGAATGCAGGCTGACCATCTGGAAACATTGGTATACAATGTACAAGTTCAAGTCCCTCAGATCTAAAAAAGGAGAGAATCCTCCTCCCTTCTTGTTAATGATGAAATAGCAGGACAAGAACCCCTGATGCACTGCAGAAGGAGGGATGGGCTTGATGGCACCCTTGTCCAACAAGGACAATATTTCTTCCAGGAGAATGACGGAAGGGGGGTTATCACAGATCAAGCCTGTGGGGTAGTCTTCAAATTAGCTATGGTATCTTCTCTACATGATTCCAAAGACCCAATCATTGGTAGTGATTTCACCCCAAGAGTTGTTGAAGGGGGTAAGTCTGTCACCAAAGGTAGGGATGATGGGAGGGGCTGTCGGGCAAAAGTAAAAAAAAACCTTCCTTGATTGTTTTGCTGACATTTTTTTAGGTTCAGCCGGTACTCGGTGGCCTCTTGTTTCTTCCCTGATGAGGAAGACTGAGCCTGCACCCAATATTGGCATGGCTGAATGACTGTCTCAGTCCTGTGTACAGCTAATTCCCCAGAGGCTGAGATCCATACAAGCCTTGCATCTGAGATGGGCCATGGCATGCATTTTCTGGGTACATTCTAATTTCTTAGCAAGTTATTTTTCCTTGTCTGGTAACTTCTCAAAGACAGGTAGCATGCACTCCCAAATGTTTTGCTAGTAAGCTTCCATACATGCAATATAATTAGCTAATCTCAAGCTGAGATCAGAAGAAGAATAAAACTTTTTTGCCATCAGGTCCAATTTTCTATCTTCCTTATCACTTGGTCTTGAGGATGACTTCCATAGAGTTTCAAATGTGGTTTCAACAACAATGGATTTTGGCCTGGGATGCTGTAGCAACCATTCCAAATCTGTATTCACTACCCAGTAAATGATGTCAGTTTTCTTAAAAGTGGAAGGGATAGTTGAAGGGGGAACCATGACCTCCTAGAAATCTTCACAATTGAAGGAAGAAGTGGGATACATATCAGAGGTGGCACCTGAGAAGAGAAGGCAAGTTAGAGCCAGCCTGGTGACAAACAATCAGGACTGAGCTGGCGATAGCCAATCGAATGTTGGGCTGTAAGGGGAAAATTCTGTTAGGAACAGTTGGAAATCAGATAGGGTTTGGATTGCCGAGAGTGAGGGTCTGGTGGAGAAGGTTCCAGAGTGGAACAGGGTTAAGGTCCAGAAGAGAGGGGATTAATATCCATACTAAACTTTCCAATATTTGGTGAATAGAATTCTGGTTACTGCTATCATATATAACAGGGGTAGGCAACCTTTCCCCTTTAAGGGCCGAGAGACTTCAGCTCCCAGAAGCCTCAGCCATGTTGGCCAACAGTCCCATGTTGGCCAATAGCTCCTGGGATTCTGGTAGCTGAAGTCCCTCGGCCCTTAAAGGGGAAAGGTTGCCTACCCCTGATATATAATATTATTCTTCTCTATTGTTTTTCCTCCTTTTTGGCTATATCATGTGTCATATTTAACAAAAATAATAATAATTCTGGACCAAATGGAATCTCAATCTGTAGAATTTCTATCATTAATTCATGTATATTTTCCAGTATTTTTTGTTACTCTGCATTTCCACCACAAATGGAAGAAAGATCCCTGTAATTCACCACATTTCCAGCAGTTTTGTTTACCTGTTTTATACATTGCATTGAGTCTAGTAGGAGTGCATTATTTTGATATAATATTCTTATAATTCTGACATAATGTAAATTTAAAGAAATTTAATTGTTCTCCCTCTATATGATGTTCTGTCTTCTTTTAGGTTAATAACCACATTGAAGTCTCCCATTAATACTACATTGCTGTATTCCAATTGCACTGGCACAAAGGACTCCGCACGCCTTTTTCTTGGGTAAAAACTGGCCACAACTTTATTTCTGTACAGGGTCTCAAACAGTTTTAAATAAACAATCTTTACAAAATACCAGAATTTATTCTTCAGACATGTGTCCACGTAGATAACTGAACCGTTATCAAAGTAAACTGCATCCATCACAACACGTATCAAGAACATCTGCTTAAATCAAACGCACATCAACAATTATCTCTTCCCCCCCACCAGAAATGACATCATAAATGATCTTGTGATGTAAGGAAGTCATGATATCATCAAGTTGTTTGATGATGTCATACAAAATTTGATTAACCTAATGATGTATACCCATCATCGAATTTAATTAACCCAATTTGTAATTTTCAATTAACCGAATTATCCCCTGGGGGGGTCCCTGCCCACCACAGGAGGGGGCCAGCCTAGCTTGGCATCCCCTCCCCCCCATAATTGCTTGTTTAATATGGGAAGCAATGGAAGCCAAGTATACATCAGATCCCTCCGGAGAGAGATTAACTCCATCCCCCCTGTACAGATGTGGCATAGAGACCTGAATTCCTTCATGTTCAATAATGAAAACTCCCATCCCCCCAACTTCTTGGCTACAGTTCTGTTCAGCCAATGTCAAGCTCCGTTGATGGCTGCGTCCTTCCGAGCACCGGACTACCTACGCCAAGGCAAAAATTTTGTGCACATACGAACTGTATTTGACAGTCTTCACTTAATGTCCTGCATGTCTCTGACAATTCTTGTCTTTTATGTAGCATTCACCAAGGCCAGGCTGGTCCACCTTGAAGGCAGGCCGCACAGGCAGTGCAGGCCTTACCCCAGCCCTACCACACCGGGGTCCGCCCCTCCTCGGTGGCAAGAGGCCCCCAAAATTACAGGCCACATGGCGACCAGCTAACAAGGCTGCGCCCAGGCTGATGACTCAGAGGACAGGAGCAGCAAAGCCGATCCAGGCTGTGCTCCTCTCCACAACTCCTGCGCTGGGCTCGGCCAAAAACAGGCCGAAAAACACCCACTCGTGCCAGGAGCAACAGCTGCAGTCAAGCGCTTTGCTTGACTGCTGCAGAGAAAATGGCTGCCACCATGTGACAGCCGAGGGCTAAATAGCCCTAAAATCTTGCTGGTAATCTGACAAGATTTAAAGCCTCACGAGATTACCCAGCGTGCCTTGGATCCCGCAGGATTCAACCCAATTGGCTGGGTGGCCCAGGAAGGGCGGGACTTCCTGCCCGCCCCGCCAATTAGGTGTCAGCTTCCTTTAGAGAGGCCGGCGCAACAGAGGACCCCTCCCAACATGTCAGCGGGGTCTCTTTCTCTCGAATCAGTTGTTTGTTGCATGAAAAATTTCTCCCTTCTTTCCGACAGTGCATGAATTCCAACCACCAGTAGCTTCAAACTTTTTATTATCACCTCCACCTCCTTTTTCACCCTTAAAACTTCTTTTGATTCATATTTCTTATTTATGCAAATTATTACCCCTTCTTCCATTGAGCCTCTTCTTTGCACTGTAATCTTTATTTGTGATTGAATTGGAGTTTTCTTTCCTGACACCATTATTTCTATTGCTTTTTCTGCTATTTGTTATTAATAATCTATAACACAATTATATATATATATATATATATATATATATATATATATATATATCCTTTTGAGATCTCCACTTTATCTAATTAGTGAATAAAGTTTGTTAAGGGATTAGCTAAAGCCCCACCCTTGTATTGGTCTTCCTCTGTATTTCACTTTATTACAGTTATCACAATTTAATCTCAATTAAATGTCCAAGATTTATCAAAAATTAACAATATTTAAATTATAGTAGTGTTTGTTTTCTTTATAGATACTTGTTTTCTTGTTTTCTTTTTTTTTTTTTTTTTTTGGTTCTCCTTTAATTGTTCTTTATCTTTTTTACATCCTTATCTCTAGGCCAGGCGTAGGCAACCTTTCCCCTTTAAGGGCCAAGGGACTTCAGCTCCCAGAATCCCAGGAGCTATTGGCCAACGTGGGACTATTGGCCAACATGGCTGAGGCTTCTGGGAGCTGAAGTCCCTCGGCCCTTAAAAGGGAAAGGTTGCCTACCCCTGCTCTAGGCAGATTCTTTTTGTTATTCTCTCTTTCTCTCCTTCCCAGTATTAGTCCAGCTTTGTCTTTATCTTTTGTGTTGAGTCATTTCTTGCACCACTTTCTTTATTTTCTTTATTTGAAGTATGAATCAAAGTTCTATGGGCAAGTAATCCCCATGATCCCCTATGGGCAAGTAATCCCCATGATCCCCTATGGGCAAGTAATCCCCAATGATTCCCTATGGGCAAGTGACCCCTATGATTCCCTATGGGCAAAAAATCTCCATGATTCCCTATGGGCAAGTATTCTCCAATGATTCTCTATGGACAAGTATAGTTTCTCTGCAGGCAAGTACTGTCATTTGTTTTAGTATGTCCAGAAAAGATCCACTTTGGAAACTGAAGACTCCAGTAGCTCCATTTTCCATTGCTGACTTATACCATTTTGCCACTCTCTTTCTATCCTGTGGAAAGAGAGTCCTTTTACTGAACACCTCTAACCCTTTCCTCTACTTGTGGTGTTCCTGCCCCTTCCCTTACCCTTCATATAATAGGATGGCTATGCCACACTTGCAGGTCTGTCTACCTACAACACTGTTTCCAGCACTTCTCTGAAGGGGGTAAGATGCTGCAGTCTAATTTGAATCAGGCTATATCAGCCATCTCATGCATGGGAATAGCAAGAGCCCCTTGCATGCTGTTAACATAAAGCAAGAAGCTTTCAGTTCCACCAGGACACAGAATTCTCTCATGAAAGTATTTTAAAAATCAATCATATTTGCGACATTTTACAAATCCCACAGTTCCTGCTTTCTGAGTGAGGGGCACAAAACATCACTACTTGGCAGAGAGCAAAGTAACATTTTTAAAAAGTAAAATCTGTCTTGTAGGTTAATATCAGCTACATTGTGTCAATTGATTGCTGCAATAACAACAACAACAATGGATCCACAGAAAGTGCAAGTCAGCTGTAATGCCATTTTCATTGTTATGCTGAGAGTTGGGGGTTAAAACTACAACACTGGATTGCAGAAAAGTGCTGTTATAAATTATCCGACTTTCCCAGATAATCACCTGCATTCCAGAAGCAGCTGTTCCTTTCCTTTGATATCTAGAAATACTTGTTTGAATAATGGGGCAGCAAAAATCATGCTTTCCCTGCTACAGTATGCAAAAAGGGGGGCTTTGATTCAACCAATCACTATGGGACCTGAATACCTAATAGTTTTAAAGATGCCAGGAATGTTACTATCAGCTTTCACTGTTACTCCAGCTGTGCCCCTTCCTAGAACTGGAGGATCTAAAAATGGTAGTTCACACACTGGTAAACTTAAAGCTGGACTTCTGCAATGTACTTTCTATTGGTCTACCTCTGAACTAAGTTTGGAAATTTCAGTAATTCAAAAACTTGGCAGCTAGATTGGTTACCAGTACATCTAGGACTGACCATAGGGTCCAAATTACCTATGAGAAATGAGAGGTACCATATGTGGGCTAGACCCTGGCTGTTGACACTGTAGAATTAGGGCAGTATGACACCACTTTAACTACCATGACTCTGCCCTACAAAATTCTAGGATTTATTGTTTAATGAGGTATTCAACCTGGCATCTTTGAGAGCTCTGGTGCCTTACCAAACTACAAATCCTTGGATTCTATAAAACATGGTCATGGCTGTTAAAGTGGTGTCAAACTTCTTTAACTTTGTAGTGTGGATACACCCCCTGGCTCATCAAACAGGCCAGAGGAGGATTGGCTGAGTGCTCTAAATTATGCTCAAAATACTGCAACACAGACTCCAAATACACGTGGAGAGAGAAATCCCAGGGGTCCAAGCAGGGTTCAGGTAAGGAAGAGACACCAGGGATCACAAATATACAATGGCTAATGGAGCATAGCAGGGCATTCCAAAAGAAAATCAGTATGTGCTTTATAGACTATAGCAAAGCCTTTGAGTGCATAGACTACGGATGTTATCACACTGGGGAAATCTGTTGGTTTATCCACACAAATCCCAAACAAAAACTGAATTTGTGCCTCACGATTTCACACGATATCACACAGAAACTGGTCAGAAACTGGACAGAAACTGGTATTATCTGAGATCTTTTAAATTTTGGGAGTTTAGAGGAAATGCATTTGCGAAATTACAGTAATTTCACATTTACTGTAATGTGAAAAGCAAATACGCACGGACAATTCTCTTTTAAAACCTGGAGGAGGGCCAAGAGGAGGAGGAGGAGGAGCCTCCAGGGAGGGAGAGTCCCGGGCTCCTGCCATGCAGGGAAGGCAAGGCAAGGCAAGGCAAGGCAAGGCGAGGGAAGTTTGGGACGGAGGAGAAGTTCGGCATTTGGGGTGGAGGGGAAAGAAGGGGAAAGAAGGCTTCCCTTGCAGAAGCTGTGGGTGGATGTGGGTGCAAGTATGGGGTGTGCTTGTGGAGCAACTTGGAAATCCATCTCACCATTAAGTTCTGCCCTTCAGGTCCTACAAAGGGGAAAGGCTTATGGGGGGGCATGGGAGCTACCTCCAGTTTCCCCATCTCCTGGGCATCATCCAAGGCTCTGGCTCTTCCCAGGGAACACACAGCCCTCCCTCCCTCCCTCCCTCCCTCCCTCCCTCCCTCCCTTCCTTCCTTCCTTCCTTCCTTCCTTCCCTCCCTTTCCTCCTCCTCCTCCTTCCCTGCCAGCTCTGCCTGTGATCCTACCCTCCTTGCTCACCTCCCCAGCAGCTGACAGCCTCCAATGCCAGGAAAGGAGAGAGAGAAAAGGGAGGCTGAGCCATCTCAATCCCTCCCTTGCCTTGGCTTGCCTCGGCTTGCCTTGCCTTGCCTTTCCAGCCTCCTCCTCCTCTTCTGCTCTCTTGAGAGGTCCTAACCCCAACGGAAGGGGGTTAGGACCTGTGCAGGAGGACATGACCCCAAATGGAGGACAGTCTGACATTTCCTCCTGGGAAATGCAGAACCCGCCCTGGAAAAAAGGAGGAGTCTGGTCATGAAACACACCCATTTCCAGTACATGTACAGGTTCTTTTCACTTGTGTATGAAAGTTAAAAACGTCTTTTTTCGCTTTTAACTTAATTCCGTTGTTACTGTAATTACGTGTGAAAAGCTTTTGTGCAATTAAGCTCTTTTTTCACTTTCTTTTCAAGATGCTTCATTTCCACTTTATTATCTCTTTAACAACGAAACTGGCCCACGTGTGATAACATCCTATGAAAGGCTATGAAACACTCTTAAACACATGGGAATGCCAACACATCTGATAGTCCTAAGGAGGAATCTGTACTCAGGACAAGAGGCTACTGTAAGAACAGAACACAGAGAAACAGAATGGTTCCCAATTGGCAAAGGAGTCATACAAGGCTGCACCCTATCACCCTGCTTTTTGAACCTATATGCAGAACATATTATAAAGAAATCAGTCTTAGACATGGAAGAGGGAGGAGTGAAAATAGGAGGAAGAAATGTCAAAAATCTGAGATATGCTGATGACACCATAATACTAGCGGAGAACCTCACAGACCTGGAACAACTACTAAGGAAGATCAAAGAAGAAAGTGGAAAGGCAAGCTTACTGTCAAACATAAAGAAAACAAAAATAATAATCACAGAGAACTTACACACATTCAAACTATACAATGAAGAAATAGAAATAATAAAAGAGTTCTCATATATGGGATCAAACATTGATTGAAATGAGGACTGCAGCCAGGAAATCAGGATTAAGAATGGGGAGGGTGGCTATTAAAGAACTAGAAAAGATTCTAAAATGCAAAGATAAACAACTCAGCACAAAAGTCAGGACCATACAAGCCATCGTCTTCCTTATTACCATGTATGGATGTGAGAGCTGGACAGTCAAGAAATAAGATAGGAGAAAAATCAACGCATTTGAGATGTGGTGCTGGAGAAGGTGCTGAGGGATCATGAACAGCCAAAAGGACAAACAAATGGGTTCTAGAGCAGATCAAGTCAGAGATATCCCTGGAAGCCAAGATGACAAGACTTAGACTGTCATACTTTGGACACATCATAAGAAGGCATGAATCATTGGAAAAAAAACATAATGTTAGGAAAGGTTGAGGGAAATAGAAAGAGAGGAAAGCCACATGCTAGATGGATGGACTTTATTAAAGAGACCATGAATATGAGTTTGCAAGAGCTGGGCAGAGCAGTAGAGGACAGGGGGGGCTGGAGATGTCTCATCCATAGGGTTGCTATGGGTCAAGATTGACACAAAGGCAATTAACAAAAAAATCACCTAGTGTGTAACATGTCATTTTGGGGCAGGCATTGCAGCATGTGATGACCTTCCAGCTCAAGGGTTCATGGATGAAACAGATTGTCTAGATCCATTTCAATCTATTTTAAGGCTTTGTTATGAACAGAGACAGCTTTGGTTACCTTGGTGGATGACCTATGCTAGGAACTGGACAGAGGGACTAAGTCCCTATTGGTTCTGCTGGACCTCTCAGCAACTTTTGGTATCATTGACCATGGTATCCTTCTGGACTACTCTGAGATGGGACATGGAGGCACTGTCTTACAGTAGCTCTGTACCTTTCTGGACGGACAATCCAAGGAGGTGGTACTGAGGGACTCTTGTGTGACCCTTTAGCCATTGGTCCCTCAGGGCTCCATTTTGTCTCCCATGCTATTGAATATATACATGAAACTGCTGAGAGAAGTCACCTGGAGTTTTGGAGTGTGGCTCCATCAGCATCCAGATGACACCCAGTTCAGTTCTAAACCAGTGGCTGTCATCAATAATGGGCTGGATGAGGCTAAACAAATTTAAATTTAATCCAGAAAAGACAGGTTCTCCTAATCAGTTTAAATGCAGGTCAGGGAATAGAGATTTAGCCTGTATTAGATGGTGTTATAATCCCTGTGAAGTCACAGGTTCGCAGCTTGGGTGTACTGTTGGACTCAGCTTAGAACCTGGAGGCCAAGTGTGCTTTTGCACATTTAAAGCTTGTGAGCCAACTGCACCAGTTCCTTGAGAAACTGGATCTGGCTGCAGTAGCACAAGCTTTAGGAGATTATCACATCCAGAAATCCCACTGGAATAGATGCAAGCAAAAAATGGGTGTTATTGCACTTATCTGTTCCCAGGCTGTATGCAACCTCTACCCATCCTGGGCAGCCTGTTTGCAACCCAGACCTTTTTCAGGAATGGGAAAATCCCAGCTGCAGCAAAAGTTTGAGTTGCAGATGGACTGCCTCGGATGGGTATGGGCTGCATATAGCTTGGGAACAAATAAGTGTGATAACATCCAGTTTTGACTTTTAAATCCTGCATCTATCCTGGCAGGATTTATGGGTGTGATACTCTCCTTAGTTACATCTCATTTAAACTACTCTAATGAGCTGCACATGGGGCTGCTTTTGAAGAGTGTTCAGAAACTTCAGCTAATATAAAAATCTGCAACCAGAGTTACAGGGGGCAGATTACAGGGACCATACTGCTCCCCTTTTAAAACAGCTCTACTGGCTACCAGTTTGCTTCTGGGCACAATTCAAAGTGCTGGTCATGAGTTCAAAGCCCTGTATGGCTTGGGTCCAGACTATCTGGCAGACTGCATCTCCCCATATGAGCCTGCCCAAGCCCTGAGACCATCAGGAAAGTCCCTTCTCTCAGTCCCATCACCTTTATAAGCACAGTTGATGGGGGTGTGAAATAGGTCTTCTCAGTGGCTGCCCCTCGACTCTGGAGCTCACTTCCCAGGGAGGTCAGAATAACCCTCACCTTGTTGTCCTTCTGTTGGCAGGCAAGACTCTTTTTATTTCATCAGGCTTTTAGTACAGAAAGTTTTTTAGAGAATGGGCTAAGGGTGTTGTATTGTTTTAAACTCCATTGTTTGGCTTTTTTATTGCATTTCATTAAGAATATTTTTGAACCATTTTAATAATGTGATTAATTTCACTTCATTTTAATGTTCACATTTTGTATGTTTTTAGTCATATTGTTCTTTTTAAATTTTACAGTGCTATGAGCCCCAATTTTGAGAGATAGATAGAATACAAATAAATTAATCACCACCATTATCATCATCCTATCACTTTCTCCCATATAATCAACCCCATGTACCCAGGTCCTCTGGCAGACAGTTACTTCAGCCTAAACTAGGCTGACAATTGCTGATATTTCACTTTTTTCTCAGCTGCCCCAGATTGACCTTCCAGAGGAGATTTTCAGCTGGATAGGCTGACTGCATTTAAAACAGCAGTAAAGACCAGTCTTTTCTTCCAAGCCTATCCAGATTTTTTTTTTTTACATTGTGAATTTTGAAGTATTTATTGATTAATTTTAGTACATGTTAATTTGACATGCTCTTTTAACTGATGTTATGTATTTAATCTGTTGTTGATCCATAGGGAACAACCTTGATCCAAAGGGGGATAGGGAGGTAAGAAATGTATTATTATTATTATTATTATTATTATTATTATTATTATTATTATTTGTACATTATCCAAGCCCAGAGGAGCAGTTTTCCATGGGCCCACCACATGGTTAGGGACTGAAATGAAATTTATTGGGTTTACCCTTCCTTACATTTAGAAAGAGATGTATATATAGGCTGCATTTGCACTGCATAAATAATCCGGTTTGACACCATTTCAACTGTCGTGGATCAATGCTATGGAATTCTGGGAGATGTACTTTTGTGAGATATTTAGCCTTCTCTGTCAGAGTCTGGTGCAACAACAAACTACAAATCCCAGAAATCCATAGCATTGAGCCATGGAAATTAAAATGGTGTCAAAGTAGTAGATTATTTCTGCAGTACGGGTACAGCCACAGATATTCATTTTAAAGGTGAAGGTAAAGGTAGTTCCTTGACATGAATGTCTAGTCATAAGCAACTATAGGGGTCAGTACTCATCTCTGTTACTAAGCTGAAGTGCGAGTGTTGTCTGAGGACTGCTCTGGTGGTCATGTGGCCAGCATGACTGCACCAAACACTGTTACATTCCCACCAAAGTGGTGCCTATCTATCTACTGCATTTGTATGCTTTTGAACTGTTAGGTTGGCAAAAACTGGGACTAGTGACAGGAGCTCACCCCTTCATGCAGCACCTGGGCTTGTTTTGTTAAAAGAAAAAATGTGCATAACCCTGTTTATAAATTTGGAAATATGTAAGCCTAGAAATGTATATATTCAAAAATGTATACAAATAAGTAATAGTTTTTATATCCAGAATGTTTCAAATCAATGTTGGGGATTCAAGATAAGGGGTTGACTTGTAAGAAATCTTATACTTGCTGGTGTAAGATTTATATGTTAATTAAAAAAACTGAAAAAGTAACTTTTAGAGATGTTTCTTCTGTGCCTTGTAGATAAAAACTGGATAATAAATATGGATGATTTCTTCGAGATATGACAACAGCCCTTCAGATATGTTACATAACCCTTTATCATGATGGCTATTGATAGGAGTTGTAGCCCAACAACTCTTGTGTGTGCTGTGTTGGTTTCTGGAGACATTACTGACATAGATGTTCTGACTCAGCTTCAGGTGTTTTTAAATGTAGAAAAAATGACACCTTTCAGTCCCTGTTACCCTTTCTTATAAGTTTCCTGATTTATGTTCCATCAAATGTAAGAGAAACAATATTTGATTGTGCTTATACTTGGTAATGTTTTTAAACCACTGCGCTAACTAAGACCCCATTGCTTTGTCACACCTTGTCTCTTGTCAATTAAATCATAATCTCCTGAACACTTTACAATGCCAGCTTAACCCTCTTATCCAGACATGATAAATAGTCATTGCATGAAGAACATAACCTCCACACCTTCATTCCCATCATTTCATGTCTAACAATAAAGCCCAATTCTTAGTGTGTGACTCAAAAAATTGCCAATTTCACACTTGATTTTCCACCTGCTCTACTTGGCAGCTTTTATACTTCTTTCTTGTCTCTGCACATTGTGAAAAATAGAGGTGATTTTGGATCACATCATTAATAACCCCACAGTATGCATGTGTATAGTATAAGTATGTGCTATAGGTAACTGCAGCATAATCTACATCTGTATCCCACTCTAGCTTGATCAGATTAGCCTTCTGGATGAATGCTTCTTAGTTTTTTTCAGTGCAGTGATACTCTGAGAGTGTCATAGGGATAACTGGCATTGTCTTCCATTTTGTTTCATAAGGGAATAAGAGGGTTCTAACCCCAAGTTAGATAATGTATTTGGAACACAAATGTTTTCCAAACTCCAGTGGTAAATGATATAATGATACAATAAAACTCATGCCAGTGTCAATACCTGAAAAATTTTAAACTATTAAAATGTCACGCAATCTATAGATTATGAAGCAACATCAAGAGTTTAATTTTTAATTTTTTTTTAAAAAAAATCCACATTTCACACAGTTTGTACATTAACTATGCCCATTCCTTGACATACCTGATTTGCCCACAGTGGTACATGCCTTGGTTACATTCTGTTTGGACTACTGTAAAACACATTACTTGGAGATGCCTTTGAAGAGTGTTTGGAAACTTCAGCTGGTCCAAAGAGCTGCAATCAGACTGTTAAGTGTGGCAGGTTACAGAGTCCGTTTGTCTATTAGACCCCTGTCCATCCTGACCAATTAAAGCTGCCAGAGGAGAACTGCCCAGTTGGGTGGTGAATGCTACATATGCTTCTTTGAAAGAGAGCTATGTTACAGCCTCTCTAAAAGAAGCAGTTGTAAGACCTTTGTTGAAAAAAACTTTATTGAATCCCATCACTTTAGGTAAATATTGGCCAGTATCTAACCTTCCCTTTCTAAGTACGATCCTAGAATAAGTAGTAGCAACACAACTCTGGCCTTTCTTGGGTGAAACAGATTACCAGGACCCATTATCTGATTCAGATTACCTGGACCCATTTCGGGGGGGGGGGGGAGTCCCATTTGGTTCTCCTGGATTTTTCAGTGGCATTTGATACCATTGACCATGGTAACCTTTTGAGTCATTTGGCTGATATGGGATTTGGGGGCATTGCCCTGCAGTGGTTTTGGACTTCCTTGTCTGAATATTCCCAGAGAATGGTGCTGGGGGACTCTTTTCAAGCCATTTTAGCCCTTAGCCTGTGAGGTTCCACAGGATCAATACTGTGCCCTATAATGTTTAACATTTACATGAAGCCACTGAGAGAGATCATATGGAGATTTAGGAATGGGTATCATCAGTATGCTGATGACACCCAACTCTATTTCATCTTTACAACTGATGCTAAGGAGGCAGCAGTAGTACTGAATCATTGTCTGGATGCAGTAAATGATTAGATGTGGGTAAACAGACTGAGGCTTAATTCAGACAAGACAGAAGTTCTGCTGATCAGTAGGAAAATCAAACTGTGGTTGTGATAGCAACCTGTTCTGCATGGGGTTACACTCCCTCTGAATGATCAGGTTCATAGCTTGGAAGTGATGTTAGACCCAACACTGCTGCTGGAATGTCAGGTTGGTGTGGTGACCAGGCCTCTACTCAGTTTTGGCTGTTGTACCAGCTGCAACTTTTCTTGGAGAAGGAAGATTTGGACAGAGTGGTTCATGCCTTAGTTACCTCACAATTAGAATACTGTAATGCACTCTGCCCTTGAAAAGTGTTCAAAAGCTGCACCTAGTACAAAATGAAGCAAGCATACTGGTATCCCGGTGTGCATTTTATAGTCCATATAACACCAGTTCTGGAAGAACTGCATTGCCTTCTGAACTCAATTCAAAGTGCTGGTGATGACCTAAAAAGTCCTAGATGACTTGGGGCCAAAATATCTCAGAGATCGCCTCCTTCCATATGAGTCTGCCAGAATTTGAGATTTTCAGAGGAGGCCCTCTTGTGTGTCCAAACACCTTGTGAAATTAGATTGGTGAGTACACACAACAGGGCTTTCTTAGTATTAGCACCTCAACTGTGAAACTCCCTACCCAAGGAAGTTAGGTTGCCCCATCTCTTTTAAGGTTCTCGTTGGCAGCCAAAACACTGCTGTTCCACATGGCATTAAATGTTGCCATTGCTGTTTTAACTATTATAAAACTAGATTCTAGGATTGTATTTAGATTGCTTTTAGGATTTTTTAAAAGAGAATTTTAATATGTTTTTTTAAAATGTTTTGTTTTGTTTAAATTTGTTATAATTTGTTCACCACATCAGGAGCCCTTGTGGACTAGGAGGCAATATAGGAATACAATAAATAAATAAATATTTTTTAGTACAAATGCACTCATCTACTCAAATCTATACATTTTAGGAACAGTTTGGGAGATAGCTATCTCCTGTATAGGCAGCCCTAGACTTTGGGTACTGAGGGGCGGATAGGATAGGATAGGATAGGATAGAGGGAATGAGGGAGGGAGAGAGAAGCTATGCATTCTGAATTTGAACTTCTGGATGCCACTCCAAAATTTAAAAAAGGCCTTTGAAAATTCATGAGTGACTGCTACAGGTACCCCTCTCCTCTCCACCTTATTTTGTAATTTACTTGCCCATTCACTTACAAAGCATGTTGAATCAACATAGCAAAAGGGGTGCATAGTAATCTCCAGTTCCAATGCTGTCCTCATATGGAAAGGATGGGTCTGCATAGGAAAGCCTTCCATATACATGGAGGCTCTTCAGGTGATTGAGAACCCTAAAAATTCCAACCACATGTAGACTGCCATACATATGGAAAAGATTTCTTGTTCAGGCACATAATTCTGCATGTGAGGAGAAAGATGGAATCAGAGACAGAACAGGGTAGGAATGATAATATGGACCTCTCTTTATGTATCAATTCTTTGTGCTTTGTAACTAAATAAATAGGGTTAGAGATTGTGCAGGAAGCCAGTCAATTGAATTACATCCTCTGCAACATCCTCATTCAAATAAAGGTTTCTGCAACATCCTCATTCAAATAAAGGAGGCACTCGCAAGTTGCAAGTGAGGTCACAAGCAGAGGGACCACTGCTGACTGCCAGTCCAGCTCTTGTTTAAATATTACTGTCCAGCTGCTAGAGACTCAGATTACTAGGTAAGAAAGAGAAAGCTTTATCTAAAAGCCAGCAAATGATGAAGGAGGACCCTCTGAATCACAATATATAGTAATAGAGCATTTAAGTAAACGAAGATAAAGATCAATCAGACAGAGGTAATGAAAAGACAACAGCTAGCAGAATTAATGCTTTTAAAGTGTTTTCAAATATTAGAACAATTCTTGAAAGTACAACATTACCAAATGTCTTCCTCTGTAATACCTCCATTTTACAACATGCTGAGTGATGATGATGCTTTTTTGGGGGGGGGGGGATGGATCTGGAAATAGATTTCCTTATTAGGAACATTCAGTGCATTCGGTTGGCAATTCAGAGCTAAAACCATTAATGACGGAGCTATTGCTGCATAATGATGCCATGAATATGCAGCACTTTTGTACTACTATAGATTTAAACATTGTGTGAATGAATGGTATTGATTGGGGGGAAAGTTTCTAAAGTTGATTTCTCAGTGTTGCTGACTGTGCAGGTTTTACACTATGTACATTTAGAAGACTTCTGACTGAGTGATAGAGTGCCAGGGTTTCGGGACCTCCTTTTAGAGAAGAAGTCATTGTGACAAAGAATGTATCCATTTTCTAAAACTCTAATGGCAAATGCCATTCAATAATTTCATCTGAAACTATTTTGAGACTGGCCCCTGTCCTCCATTGTTATTCTGTAACTGGTGAGTTTCAGTCATTTTCAACTCTCTTAAAGGGGATCCTGAAGGTATAAAATGTTAGGATTCCTGATTTTGATCACTGTATTAATAACATCAACATCATAAGTTCAATTACTATGTGGATATAGGCTTATATACTACATTGTATTGATATATTTCATAATTTTATAAGAGGGTATTTTTTGGGGGAGGGGTTACTTCCTCCCCCTTTTTTCACCTGTCCCTCTTCACTGCTTCAAACTGCATAACCTCCAGCTATCCTGATTTGGCCAGGACAGTCTAGATTAATTCTCTGTCATCCCATATTTTCAGCTGCTTATACAATCTCCCAGGAGCTGCCAAAACAGGCAAAAGTCCTGTGTTCCCCCCAGCCTCGTGTCATCCGATTTGGATGATGCAGGCCAAAACCTTGAGGTCAGAATCAGGCCAGATCCTAGCAGATCATTCATGGATCTGGTGAATCTGTCCTGATCCTGGAGCAAAAGCGCCAAGCAGCTCACACATCCTTCATTGTGGCTAGTGAGAAGCCCCTCACCCATTGCCACCTCTAAGCCACACAACCAGGCACCCTATTAGCACTGGGGTACAACTGTGTCTACACACAGAAGACTGCCAGCCCAGAAGACAAACACCACTGCTGAGTCTGGAAGTAGTTCACAACTGCTGAGGTTCTTCTGCAAATATTCACAATCACAAACTGACATAATGGTCCACCCTCAAACAACATCCACACCACCACACTGTGTACTGGAGCATTCAACCTAATATACACAAACACAGCTAGGATTCTGATCCAACCTCCTGTTAGTGTTTCATCATCTTCCTGTCATGTGTCTACAGCAGGGGTAGGCAACCTTTCCCCTTTAAGGGCCAAAGGACTTCAGCTCCCAGAAGCCTCAGCCATGTTGGCCAATAGTCCCATGTTGGCCAATAGTTCCTGGGATTCTGGGAGCTGAAGTCCCTCGGCCCTTAAAGGGGAAAGGTTGCCTACCCCTGGTCTACAGTAACAGTGCAATTTGAACGTGCTATGACTCATCTCCATACTCATGTTGCATCAGCTTCCTCTGAGTCAGCATTTCCTCTTTAACCTATTGCATGCACCTGAGACATTTTACACAGCCTGGGCAAATTCTCACTGACAATGGGGAAGAGGGGGCTTCTCCCTAGCCACAATGGAGGAGTAAGGTGAGGGCTACATGGTAGTAGTGGGTCTGTGGTGCAGACTGATCTGCAATTCCCCATGCCATCCCACAGACTGATCTGGGTTGGGACCCAGGCCAGGAAAGCATTGAGCTCAGCCTGTACTTTCCTGACTCATCTGCTTACACACACACACACACACACACACACACACACATATATATATATATATATATACACACATACACACACACACGCACGCACACACACGCACGCACGCACACACCATTTCTTTCTTCTCCTTCTCCTACTCCTGACTCATCTGCTTACACACACACACACACACACACACACATATATATATACACACACACACACACACACGCACGCACACACACCATTTCTTTCTTCTCCTACTTTTTCCCTTTCTCCTCAACTTATGTTGCAAACCACATTCAAAATGCAGATGTTGTTCATACTCAGTTAACTTATCAGGCAGGAGAGGAGAAGAGTGAGAAGAATCTTGCCCTTCCCAGTGGACTCAGGCAAAAGGAAACTGTTGCTCATGTGTTTTTCCTCATTAATAACCTTTGCCATCTTGGCCACATTCTGATGTCGCTTGATTATGCATGTTTTGCAAGAACAAGGTCACTCAAATGGGCAGACTGATTGAAAGCAGAGATAAGACCTCTTGCACCACCCCTTCCTAAACCATCCTTAGAAAGAAAAAGAAATTAACCCCCCCTGCAAAGGTAGGTGCAAAGTGCTCTGCCTCTCTTTGCATATCAGGATAATTATTAATAATAATAATAAATTTTATTTATATACCGCCCATTGGTGACCCAATCCGGGCGGTTCACAACATTAAAATAATACAGCCTAAAACCAACATATTTCCCACCCCCCTTAAAAAACTATTAAACCAGATTTAATTAAAACCAATTTTCCAACAAGTTTAAAATAAACTATAACAAAACAACAATAAAATCCCTGCAGCTTTCTACAAGGGAAGGGTTATGGAGGATCTGCTGAAGGGGAGGAGGGTCGAGGCCGGGATATGTTAAGGAAAAAGCAACATGGGATATACAGTAATAGAAATAAAAATATTTATGTGAATGTCAAAGTGACTAAGCAGGAGCAATCAGGAAGATACACAGGTGAAAAAGATAATATAATTAAGAAGCCTTGAGAGCCAAGGACAAAGTTATAGAAGGTATATTGAGAACACCTGTGATAGATTGCAAACACCTGAGACTCATTAAGTGGTCAAGGTAAAGTGATGAAACACTTGGGTTGGTCTTAGGTATGGGATGATCTATGTGGACCAATCAAGATGTATGTACACACCCACTGGGTGGAAACTGACTGGTGGGTGGTGTCTAACAATGGCTATAAATTGCAATGTTTGCTAATGTACATTGTGGTGTATTGTGGAGTAGTGTGAAGTGTAGAGATTGTGATTTGTAGGGCATATAGTATTTATATATAGTAGAATAAAGTAGATCTTTTATATAAGACTACTGAGTTGTCTGGTGTCTTGAGGGAAGATACAAGAGCCAGAAGAATCCTGGAGAAGTTTGGAGACATCTCAGGAAGAAGAGAGAGAAGGCTTGGAGAGTTTGTCAGGGTCTTCAGCCTATTCTCTGAAACTCTGCTGCTTGGGAAAGAAGCATCAACCACTGATCAAAGCTGATCAGCTCTGCTGCATAACAAGGTGGTGAGTTAGAGCCAGAGGTGAAGAGCTACAACTCCCATCATCCCTGACAATTTAGTCCGGGAAGGCCTGCCGGAAAAGATCCGTCTTGACAGCCCTTTTAAAGATGTCTAAAAATGTTAATTGATGGATCTTGTCCAGCAGGCCATTCCAGAGCCTAGGGGTGACAACAGAAAAAGTCCTCTGGGAGGTAGCTGAGAGCCTCGATTTTTGAGGCTTCAGCAAGTTCCTCCCAGAGGACCAGAGAGCGTGGGGAGGATTGTATGGGAGGAGGCGGTCTCTGAGATAGCTTGGATGCAGCTCTTATCAATTATCAGAGATAACAGAAACAGTCTACCTCCTCAGTTCCCCAATGGGAATGAAGCAAACAGATATCCCACTGGTACATCACATTAGTACTCCAAGGGATCTTTTACATTACACAGTTACAGCACAATGATTCCACCTTGGCTGCCTTGGTTCAATCTCATGACATCCTTAAATTTGCAATTTAAAGAGTGATATTTAGAATTCTCAACCAGAGTAATGCTTCACAAGATTATAAATTGCAGGATTCCATAGGATGAAGCAATGGTAGTTAAAGTCCAATCAAAGTGCTATAATTGTGTAATGTGAAAGGGACCTGAGATAACACTGAAATTTCTTCATCTGCTGCTTACTCTTCTAATTGGAAGGCCAATGAGAGATTTTCTCCCATGCTTTGGGACAGAGCTTTGTAGAAAAGATATCCTCAGGACCTTTTGGTATATTAGATTAGACCCAGGAGCTGGAGATTTTTATTCCAAGGTTTAACCTACCTGTCAATCTGTTGCAAGGAAATACTGGTGAGGAAAGTAATAGAGTATACTATTTCAATTTAATGAATAATAATGCAGCATTTATGATTTTTCCCCATTTTCTGAGTAAACCTGACCATCATGATATAAAATAGAAAGGCACTTACTACATTTGTACCTGCCACTTCACAGTTTATATTTCCAAGGCATTATCCTGCCAGGATTATATAGTTTTCCTTCATTTGACTTCCATGGGAGAGATTCCAAAATGTGCTTAGCTTTCTCATTGAGAAAAATGTTCTCAAATCTTGCATGTTACTGCATTGCCCCTGCTTCAGTGATTTCATGATTCCTTTCCTTCCAAGATCTCCACATTGTGGTTCACTGAATTCTTTTAGGTAAAAGGATTTTTGCTAACAATAAATATATTAAACAAAGTTCTAATCCCCTGATTATCTAAGAATCTCAGCACAACATACTCATTTACTTTTGCAACAACCTTGTGAAATGAGTAAGGCTCAGGGTCACGTGAGCAACCAAGTGGGATTATAACTCACCTGTTCAAGTCCAATGCTAGCCACTCCACCCTGCTAGCTCTAAGTTGACCCAGTCCCTGTTTTGTAATGTTGACAACATGTTTAATATTCTTCATTTTTCGTTTGTGAGAAGAGAGCTTAGTAAGCAATTTATCAGAGGACAGAAGCACTGTGGAATTTTTAAGGAAAGCCTGTCAGTGAGTTGTTAGGCATTCTGCTTTTATTGACATAGGCATGTCACAGCTTAGGTGGTATGTCAATGCCAAAAGACAGCTTGTGATAAGCATTTCATTTCACTGAGTCATTCTGCAAGCCACACAATGTGGTTAACGCTTATGACAAAACATGAGCAAGTATGTTTCTCAGCTTCACACAAATCCTGTTTAGGGGGTGAGGTGGGGTGGGAAAGCCCATCATGATCCAACATGTGTAGAAATTTGTAACTAATTTACATCAACTATGGATTATATCTCTGTAGGTCTGAGTCTCTATCTATCTGCCTATTTAGTCATTTATCTCATCTGTCAATCACTTCAGAGGGATTGCCAGAGAGAAAGAAGTGGATGGAACTCCCTCCCATTCCATGTACAAACCTAGATGGGCAACTGGCTATTTCTTTAAGACTGGTGATGAAACAGCATACTCCACAACAACCTGAATTCAACTTTAGCTAGGCGATTCAGGGGAAAGCAAGCAGCTCTCTCCCCCAACTCTTGCTTTCCAGCATTTGTTGTTTGAGACATCAACAACCTCAGTGTGGCAGCCCCATTCTTGACCCATCTATATGTCCACATTAACTTTAAATACTGACATGTGTAGTTCATTATAGAACTTTGGAGCTCCTTCTTGATAAAACTGTTCTTTACTTCCTACTAAATACTCTTATGCACTCAACCTGTACAGTTTTATGCATGTAGTTGATTATATGCTATTGCTTTTTTAAATAAAATCACACTGACATTTGTGTTTGTTATGCTTCATACATATAAAATACCTGCACACAGGAAAAGGCCACATACAGATGAACACAACACAATTACTTCTTTGCACAATTAGGTTGCAGGGCTATTTGGGGCCCAGGAGCAGTTGTGAAATCTTAGCATGTCTCCTCCTTTTATGCATGTGTGCAAACTCCCCCATCAGAGGGCCAGCTTTGGACTATAGCAGATTAGACTTGAGTCAGCATGGTATAGTGGTTTGAACACTGGACTGTGACTCTGGAGACCAGGGTTTGATTCCTACTCAGCCATGAAGCTCACTAGATGACCTTGAGCAAGTCACATGCTCTCAGCCTCAGGGGAAGGCAATGGCAAACCTCCTCTGAACAAATCTTGCCAAGAAAAACCTATGATAGCTTTAAGGTCACCATAAATCAGAAATGACATGAAGGCACACAGATTAGACTTGGTGGCTCTGCCAGGCAACCTATCTCAGGGACAGGAGCAGTAACTTAAGGGAGGGAGAAGTTCTGGGCATCTTCCTGCCTTTGCCCCAAATGGAGTGGATAAGGTCCAACTCTCAGAGACAGCAAGCCCAGCATGCCCTCTCCCTCTTCATTCACTTCACAGTTGGTCAGTAAACACTACTGTCTCCTGAGGAGGGTGGGTAGAGAGCGATCTATATCTCCCTTCTTTCTAGGAGCATAGCTTTTCCACAGTATAAAGGAGCAAATGTGAGAATATGCATGTCTGTGCACCAGCAAGAGCGTGAGGATCCTAGTTGCTAAGAGAGACAGAACATTTGGTCTAGTGGCACCACTGCCTTGGGGCAGAGGGAAGGCAAAAAAAAATTACAGGAGCCACAAGGAGAGGGCTCAGAACAAAATTTCAACTTTATTTTAAATGGACATTTCCTAATTCTGTTTTGGAAATTTTGTTGGTAACTGCCCTTGAGCTGATCTTGACTCATGGTGGCCCTATGGCCCTCCACTGCTCTGCTTAATTCCGGCAAGCTCATACCCATGACCTCCTTGATAAAGTCCATCCATTTAGCATCTGGGCTTCCTCTCTTTCTACTTCCTTCCACCTTTCCCAGCACTACTGTCTTTTCCAAGGAGTCCTCCCTTGTCATGATGTGTCCAAAGTACGATAGCCTCATGGCTTCCAGGGAGACTTCTGGCTTGATTTCCTCTAGGACCCACTTGTTTGTCCTTTTGGCTGTCCATGGGATCCTCAGCACTCTTCTCCAGCACCACATCTCAAATTAATTGATTTTCTTCCCTTCATCTTTCTTAACTGTCCAGCTCTCACACCCATACATGGTAATAGGGAATACAGTGGTTTGTATGATTCTAACTTTTGTGCTGAGTTGTATATCTTTGCATTTTAGAATCTTTTCTAGTTCTTTCATACTCACACTTCCCATTCTTAATCTTCTTCTGATTTCCTGACTGCAGTCAGGGTTAGGGTTAGGTTAGGCTAACCCTAACCCTAACCCCATTTCTATCAAGGTTTGATCCCAGGTATGGGAATTCCTTTACTATTTCTATTTCTTCATTGTCTAGGTTGAACTTGTGAAGATCCTCAGTGGTCATTATTTTTGTTTTCTTTATGTTCAGCATTAAGCCTGCCTTAGCAGTTTCCTTAGTAGGTGTTCCATGTCTGTGAGGCTTTCTGCTAGTATTATGGTGTCATCAGCATATCTTAGATTGTTGATATTCCTTCCTCCTATTTTCACTCCTCCTTCTTCTGTGTCCAAGCCTGCTTTTCTTATAATATGTTCTGCATACGAGTTGAACAGGGAACAATTGCCAATTGGGAACAATTATGTTTCTCTGTGTTCTGTTCTGACAGTAGCCTCATGTCTCGAGTACAGATTCCTCATCTGAACTGTCAGATGTGTTGGTACTCCCTTGTCTTTAAGGGCATTCCATAGCCTTTCATGATCTATGAATTCAAAGACTTTGCTGTAGTCTATAAAGCACATGCTGATTTTCTTTTGAAACTCCCTGCAACACTCCATTAGCTATCGTATATTTGCAATGTCATCCCTTGTGCCTCTTCCTTTCCTAACCCAGTTTGGACCTTTGGGATTTCTCTATCCATGTATGCTTGGAGTCTATGGGGGGTTGCAGACTGCCAGAAATAGTGTGAATTCAGTCCACTTTTAGGGTTAGGGTTAGAGTTAGGGAACCATGGGAACTGTATTTTATTGTGGCATCAGAGTTGTCTGACAGAGAAGGTTCAATGTCTCAGAAAAATAACAGTTCCCATGATTCCCTAGCATTAACCCTAACCCTAAAAGTGGATTGAATTCACACTATTTCTGGCAGTCTGCAACCCCCCTAAGTTGCAGAATTTTGAGCATGATTTTCTTTCATGGGAGATCAGTGCTATGGTTCTATAGTTGCTGCAGTCTCTTGTGGCTTCCTTTTTGTGGATGGGGATGTATAGTGATCTCTTCCAATCTGTTGGCCATTGTTTTATTTTCCATAGCTGTTGACATGTGTTGGTTAGCACTTGAGTTGACTCTGTCAGTGTGGATTGTAGCAGTTCAGTTGGAATATCATCTGTTCCTGATGATTTATTTTTTGCTGTTTCTCTTATTGCAGTTTCTACCTCACTTTTTAGAAGTAGGGGTTCATCTTCATATGGCTCTTCATTCCATGTGTCCTTCATTTTGTCATCTCTTTTGTATAATTCTTCTGTGTATTGCATCCAACATCTTTTTATTCCTTCCTGGTCTTGAATTATTTTATTTTTATTGTCATAGATTGTCCCAGTTCTTGGTTTGAATTTTTCTTTGATTTCTTGAGCCTTGTGAAATATATCTCTTGTTCTTCCCTTTTTGTTGTTGTCTTCTATTTCTCTGCATTGGTCATTGTAGTAATTTTCTTTACTACAATTGGAACATATGCTGACACCGTAAAGGTGTTCTGTGCTCCATCAGAAAAAAACAAATGCAGTAATCTTGGATTTTGTAAGTAACATATTTGAAGGAATCAAGTATACAGTTATTTCTACAAGTTTGCAGAGAAATTGTTATATTTCATAATGTATAAATATATTATAAATCCTATAATAAATAATATACTGTATATACTCAACTATAAGTCAAAAATTATGCTTAAAAATTTACCCTAAAATCCTAGTTCAACTTATATATGGGTGAATACAGTAATACTCCTTAGATAGGTCCTGAAAGAAATGGCCGAATGCCCCATTCTCTGCATTACAGGTGGATAGATTCAATCAAGGATGCCATGGCCTTAAGTTTGCAAGTCCTGAGCACAGCTGATGATAACAAGATTCCTTGGGGGGGTCTCTCATTCATAGGGTCACCATAAGTAGAAGCCAGCTAGACAACAATAAACAACAAAAACCCATGGCAGCTTGTACAATAGGTAAGCACTGCTGCCCTTAAAAAAGAATGTACCTCTGCAGGCTATTTTTCTTTGTTATATACTGGTTGAAACAAAGCAGCCATGGAAGACAGAAAACAAATTACTACAATGTCTATTTGCAAGTGTATCTGTGTATGTTACTTTGCATAACTGTGATGTGGTCACTGTGCAGTTAAATTTGTTATAGAAACACATCCACAGTGTCCAAGGGAGATGGCAGATAGAAAGTACCCAATCTGTAGATCATATCAAGCATATTACTGTAACCACACATAGCATCAAAATACAACAGTTGGTATATGTAAGTGTTGTACTTTCTTAAGCATGCTCAGATGAAATTCATAAACAAGCTTCTACAAGTGGTGAGAAACACATAGTTTATTCCTGAGACAGGGTGCTTTAATGTTTTTCCTCTACCTTTGATTCACATGATAGGATCACAGAAAGTCAGAACTAGTTGTTGAGCATGACAAAAGAAGCACAAAAGATTAGATTTTTTGAGTTTTGGGAGTGTACAACCCTTGGGCATTAAGCTCCCTCTTGGACATGCATTGTGAGCATTCTCATCTTAAATCTGAAAGTTGTTTGACACGTGATGCAAATCCATGCATATTAAACACCAGATAGGAGATGCTGCCCTCTTTGCCATTTGAAATTCATCAGGTAGTTATTTCCAAGCAGGATAGAGGAAAGGAGGCTCACTGCAAAGATTATCTAATTTGGGAATGCATTAATAAAGTAGATATGTTCTCAGCCTTCTCAGGCGCTACAGGTTCATCTGCTGCACTGGAGATCATTAAGGAGAAATAGTTCAACTATAAGTTCTCTAATTGTTACAGGGAGGAATGGAAAGGGGGAAACTACAAATTAAGCCAACAGAATGCAGACAGGTTTCTGAGGATCAGAAAATTAGAGGAAAATGCCAGAAGGGTTAGAAACTCATTTACAGAGGGGGTGGATGGAATCAATTTCACTATACAGCTGCTCAGCACATCTTTACAAACTGGGTGGATGCTGAATGTTAGAAAATCATTCTCGCCATTCTTTTGTTATTAAGTTATATCTGATTGAAAAAATACTGGGCAGCTGCAAAGTAAGGGTAGATTTAGACGATTTATGTTTTCTACATTACAAAGTGTGTTATTGTTTTTATGGAAACATTTAGAAAGATCCTACTTTTCCTGTTTATTTATGGAATTATAGGATATTTCATTCATTGTACAGAAACAGATCTACATGTCTGGCCAAATTAGAGACTATACATTTACACAATAGCAAAGAAAGAAAGAAAGAAAGAAAGAAAGAAAGCCTGACCAGAAGCCCTATTAAACTGGAAACCTTGCCTGCTTTTTCACCCTTCTCTCAATTGCAGTTTCAATCCACAATGGCATCATAGTTCCTAGCATTTTCTTTGGAAGGAAAGTTTCATTCACACCACTGTCAGCATTTTTCCAATGTAAATAGTTTCTTTTCAGAGTCTTGGTACAGATTAAGGCACCAATTATTTATTTAAATATCATGTAGACTTCTAACTGCAGGAATGACACAATGTCTGTACTGGTCTTCAAGTAGACTGCAAAAGGACCTTCAATCACAGTTTCCTGTGAGCATGCCTACATAATACGTGAGATTCAACACATTCACATTTGACCTATTTTTGTTTGTTTGTTTTTTAGTGTTTCACATTGCAAACATTCATTGCATAATGGAGTGCGCTAGGGAATTCCAGAAGAAAATCTGCATGTGCTTTATTGACTACAGCTATGCTTTTGACTGAGATCATGAGAAGCTATGGCTTGTGCTTAGAGGAATGGGAGTGCCACAACATCTGATTGTCCTGATATGTAACCTGTATTAAGTACAAAAGGCTGTCATCAGAACAGAATATGGGAAACAACAACAATAAACTTTTTAAAAAACAACAAACTTTTAAAAATAAAGAATAGGTTAGGTCCAGACTTATCTGTATTTAGATCTACAAAGTAAATGATACTTAATTTAGTTCTGATTAACTTACTTTCCATTGATTTCTGTGGCCAAAATCCAGTGTCTAGTCATAACTCAAGTAGACCCATTGAACAAATTACTGAACAGCAGGATTTTTTAATTGTTTTGTCCTTGATTATATATGTCTGCTGTCCTGCCCTTTGGCAAAAAAGACATTATAAATAAACATGATGATGATGATGATAATGATAAGTCACACATATGTAAACCTCATATTAATGGCTTTAATCCAATTGGGACTATCAGTTGGATTAAGGATATGTATGAAATGACTCTCAGTTATTCATATTGTAGGGAACTGACATCAGTATCTAAAGTAGGGATGGCTAACTACACATGAACAGTGGTATCATTAGGAGGTGTGGGGGGTTCAGACAGCACAAGGTGACATCCTAAATGTGGGTAACACCAGCACTCCTCAAACATCTGCTTTTTGGCAGAAATGGGCTGTGGCATTCACCTGTGTCCCTTTAAAATGCTGAAGAGATTGGGTGAGTGGGTTGATGCTCAGTGGGAGGAGAAAGGAGAGGCCCCACATTTTTAAAAATTAAAAAAAAAATTAATTCTTTTCAAATTTTATTTAAAAAACATCACATTTGACCAAATTTTCACTTCAACTCCATGAAACTATGGATTTGCCAATACATTTAGGCTATATATGTGGTATTGTAATTTAAAGGTATAACTTTAATTTTGCTAGTTGCTTAGGTCACAATTGTTACCATTACATTCAGTGGATTATGATTTATGAGTAACATAAGTACAAAAAACATTACTAAGGATTTTGTATGGTATGGTATGGGAGGAGATCAATGAGGTGTGTGACACTATGAGTTCCCACACTGGGTGATGCCAACCCTAGTGATGCCACTGCATAGAACCAAGTTTTCACCTTCTGTGGTCCATACACCCCTAGGTCCTCCAATATATCTTGTTTTTTCTCCATTTCCACTCCGAAATGACAATCAGAAATGACATTTTGTCAGTTCCTGTTGCCATTTTGAAGAGGCACCAGAAGGGGAAAAAATATTTGAAAAGAGGTGAGTGGGTTCTGTGGGGCTTAAGGTGGCATTATTTGCATGCTTGTGCACATTTGGGGAGTTTGGGTATGATTTTCAGTTCATTTTTGCCTCCCTCCATCACACCACACTTTCTTTCTTTTCTTTTTTACAAAATGGTGGGAGTTTGCAGGGCATTGAGTAACTTGTGAGTAGCTTCAGAACCGACACTGGGGCATGAGAGTTATATGTAGTCCATGGGCTGCATTTCCCCCCCACCCTTGATCTAACATATAAGTGGGAGAGAATTTTTAAAAATGAGGACAATGGTGTTAATGTGTTTTTCAAAATATTGCTTTTAGAATTTGCTTTTTCATTAGGGAGAGTGAGGCAGCCACCTGAAGCAAAAGATGCTGGGATCAGAATGTGGGGAAAATAATGTATGACTATTTCTAGAATATCCTACCTAATATGGGCATTGACCTTGCTGAGGTTAGTTCTGGAAGGTGGATTGCAGTGGACTCATTCATTGTCTAATTGCCTTCGTTGAAAAATAGAGCTTTTGTGCTATTGGCTTGCTTTGCACACTCACCCACCCAACCTCTTCAAGCACAGTGAGGCTCACTCTCCTATTGCCAGGATTAATAAGATTCAACCATTCCAAGTATTTTGTGTATGTGGAATGGAATCAGAGCATAAATTTCATTTCTGTCTTGGACATCACAAATAACTTGCTGCGTGTGAGGAGGGAATGGATTGATTGATTTTCCTATTTACTCTGCAATTCTACATCATCAGCTCAGAAGTACTGGTCTGACAACTCTTACAGAAACATGTCTGCTCATGAAAATAATAATAATAAAAAATAAGTAAAACCCAACACCTCTGTCACCCCCACCCCCAATCTATCTGATGTGCTGGCGACCTTGCTGTGAGAAACACCTCTTTGCTTTGAACATCACCACGGAGCAGGATTGATTCAGCATGCACTGTGTGTTGTACAAAGGTTGTTTCAGCAGCTATGAACCCTGCCCTTCATTTCCAAGTGACAACCTTGCAACTATAACATATTCCCATCTGACCATGAGGCATGCTCTTTGCTCCTGGAAATGTTCTCAGTGAAGTTCAGAATTAATGTGATGCTTTGGGTGTGCTCTGTGCTCACAAGGGAACAGCACAACTGTGATGATTAATAAGGATTAAAGCCCAGCTTCCTCTAACCCCAACACACAGACTGGCAACACACTGACTTCCAATTCACACTGGTAGTTAATAGATGCTCTTACCTTTGTCAGAATGGACTTCATACACAGCACATCAGCAAAATCAGGAGTGTAATCAAGACAATGTGGAGTCTAAATTTGGAAATCAGCTTTGAGAAAGGTCCAGGAGTCACTGAAAGAATAATGCAAGGCAGATGTCAAATTCCAGAAATCCACAGACCGAGTAACATCACTGTAGAGCAGTTGCTTGCACAAAAGTCTGTCCTATTTGGCTGTACTAATTTATAATTGTCTGTAAAGCACAACACCTAGCCTAATTAGCTCAGTATTTGTTTCAAAGCAGAATGTGGTATTTCCTGTTTCTTTGAAACTGGTGTTTCAGTCTACAATGCTCCACGGGATGAAGTGGCTTTGTATCTACTTAATTACCTGCTGCGTGGGACAGTCTGGGCTCTGCTTCTACCAGTTCCATGACAGGGCTGCCAGCCCCCTTTGCTTCCAACTGGAGCTTGTGGCTCTCTTCTTCCTCATTTGAGAAGGCCACCAGATAAGACATAACATGAAAAGAGGTAATTCCTTCTCCTCAATGACTCTGTCACAAGCCACTTTTTTCCTTCCTGTTAAACAAGCTCTTCCCATTTATTTGATCCATTATTTATATAAACCTGCAGTCCATTCCTTCTTCTAGTGATGGTTGGTGGCTCCCATGTCAGTGGGGCAATAAATCTGCTCTATGGGATAGTATTCATTTTGCAAGAGCTGTCCAGAGTGCTGAAGCAGTTGGAGTTGAGTGCAGCACCTTGGATAGCTCCCACCACCACTGCCTGTAGTTGCCCAAAGAGGTAGGGGGATTTGGGGTCCCCACCAGTAGTGACAGTGACTTCTTGAAATTTGGGGGAATTTGTTGCATCGGCACAAAGGACACCAACGCGATTAGTTTTGGGTCAAACATTGGCCACAACTTTTATTTTGTACAGGGTCTTAATAACAATCAATCAAACATTTAAATACCAATTTAATTAACCATTTAATTAACAATTTAAATAAGCATTTCTTAATAGAATTTGTTTGATGCATGCATACGTGTATTTAAGTGCAACCACAATAGGAAATAGTTCTAAAAAGGTGAGGTCTCGTGCCCAACCTTTTTCCACCCAGGATTGCAGGCATTACATTTATGTTCAAACCTAGCCTCCTGCACCTACCTGCATTGAAGTCCCAGCACAGTCCGAATTGTTTTTTCTCTCCCATGCCAGGCCTCGTATTTTGCCCTCTCGGCTGAGTGACCATAGGTACAAACCCATTATCACATCGGCTCGAAGGGGAGGCCCCCACCATAACATCCGCCCACAATTCGGACTGCACATGACGCCAGGATAAAGAGCGGTCTAAAGCTGCCCTCATCCTGAATTGTTCATCGTATTAAAGCCAAGCTGACCCCCTAGAATTAAAGTGGCAATTGGTATAAGCCTTGATCATTATCTCCTGATATTTGGAGAATTCAGGGGATCTAGCCGGGTCCTTTTCCTCTATAACACCCCTATAAATCGTAAAGCCCATGATCCAATTTACAAAATTTATTTCTAACTTAAGGCGCTTGAGTGATTGAAATTCTTTTGGAAGGGTAAAAACCACTCCATCCTTAACCATGATCTTCGGCTCGGGATCACGGAATGTGAGTGAAAACAAATCAATATACTCACCTTTTCATATTGTTTCTTTGGTAGTCATGGGAAGGTGTGACCCCAGGGGCATAGACATCCCTGCATATGGATTGCAGTCAAATGACCTGTCTGCCCCAGAAATGCCTAAAGCCCCTACTGCATCCATTCCCCTTAACTCACCTACCGTGTTATCGACATTTGTGTTGTGCTGCACCCCTGAGTTCATAACCTGGGCAAGCCCCATGTTAGTCAGAGGTGCCGTCACCGTTACAGGCATAGGGGGCTCCCTTATAGAGCTCAACCCTGTCTGCGCATCTGTAGCCCATACCAATGAAGGCCACGATGCCTGCAAATTGGTAGCATAAGACAAACCTGAGCTCTTTGGTTGAGTTGAAGCATCCACCGATGCTTGATGAGCTCCCACCGTGAGCACTGCCGAAGCTGCTCGGGTGTTGTGCTGTCCACCATATGCACTTGGTAAATCTCTGCTGAAAGCCACCACTGTCTCAGGAGTCGGCACATCGCTCTGACCTGAAACAACCACTCTTTGAAGAAAGTTAAACAGATCAGCCAAGGTAGGTTGATTAGACATAGGGGCAGCCGCACCCTGATGTTCCACACCAGGAACTTTTTTCAAAAGCTCCATTACATCAGCTACGGTTGGTTGCCCAACCTCTATAGCTGATGTACCTGGGGAACCACGTGCAGTGTCTGGTAATGACAGTGAATTGTCAGTAGCCTGTTGTATAGTATTCTGCTCCATACTTGTAGTTCGAATTAAAGTTGCAGAGGTACTCACTTGGGCCCCCAAGTTATCCCTCTGCAAATGGTGTATAGCCAACTGCTCACACACCGCCGCACAAGCCTGCATTGTGCAACCTATTTGTGCCAAGTGAGTAGTAATGTCATCCTCCCTATTTTGAGTATTAGTGGCCCACTTAGGCACTGGCTGGCCAGTTTTAGCACCAGCTGGGGCCGCACATCATTTTGACTGGGCCTTACTTTGTGGCATGATTGCAATGAATATAACAATAGCAATTTAAACTCCTTGGTGCAGGATAAAGCGTTCCTGTTAAGGCTATACCTGCGTCACCAATCTATAATGAACAGTAGTTAATTAATAACCAATAAGTCAAATCAGCAACCTTGGAGCAGTATAACTTTTTTAAAAAATATATTCATATATATACATATATATATATATATATATATATATATATATATATATATATAAAACAATTTGTCTCATATATAAATTGTAAAGACCAACAGCACGTGTCCCCAATCAAAACTGACACATGAATTTAGGTTAACCACACAAAACCAGAGGAGGCCCTTATGGAAGAATCTCACTCCCCCTTTAAATTTTTATTTATTTATTTATTTATTTTTATTATTATCACTATGGCCGGGCCAAGTCTCTCTGTAAAGCTCACAAGGCCTGACAGATATGATATAAGAGTAAATAGGAAAAGAGATTGGGAGGGGGGGAGGGGGAGTGTCACTCACCAACACCACCCACCTCTAAATGTATAAACCTGGTTTAATGGGGGGGTGGGGTGGAGAGAGCAGGCCCTACTATCAAGGCCGTCAGCTCCGCCCAGGGGCCTGTCCCTCCTGGAGTAAATTATATATATTTAAATGTGCCTATTAGTGCAACAACACTGGCCTAATTGGCCACCAAACCTTTTTCCAACAGCCACTCTAGGCCACACCCGGGCCTCACCAGAGCGGAGGAGCCGCGGCTTTATTATTATTATTATTATTATTATTATTATTATTATTATATCTTGCCATGCTCCTCTCTGCTCTTCGCCCAGTCCTCAGGCTCCCCTGAGGAGGGCTAGGCCATCACCTGCGGCCTGTAACGCACTGCAGCCTATCCTCAGCTGCACTAAAATGGTCCTCCATGGGGAACAAGGCGTTCACGTGGCTCAAGCCACGCCCGTTCTCCAGACCTCTGGCTCCCTCCGAGCATGGGCCCAGCCTCTCACAGGCCCGAAACAAGCCCGGGAGCCGCACCCGAACTGGTCCCCCTGGGAACGAGGCATATAAGCGGCTCAAGCCACATCTGTTCTCCAGGATCTCTGGCTCCTTTCAAGCATGGGCTCGGCCTCTCCAAGGCCCAAAACAAGCCCAGGAGCCACGATGAGCAGGGTTCACCTTGCTCATCCAAATCAAAATGGCTGCCAACACGTGGCAGCGTGGGGCTATATAGCCCCAAAAATCTCGCTCCCTAGTCTCACGAGATTTGAACTCTCGCGAGACCAAGGAGCAAGACCTCTCTCTCATTGGCCAAGCAGACCAGCAAGGGTGGGCCTTCCGGTCTGCTTAGCCAATCGCGCCTCGGTGCCCTTATTTGGGCCGACGTAACAGAAGGCCCCTCCTGACTTGTCAGGGGGGTGTCTTTAGCTCAACAAAGGCCTGCAAGAGGTTGGATAATTTTAGGGATTCTTTACACCTGTTTATAGACCAGTACTAACTGCCAAGAAATGCAGGTGTTGATGAATAAAAAGAGTTGTAGGCCTTCAAGAGGTTGGGTAATTTTAGGAGCCCTGGTGGCATAGTGGTTAAATGCTGGTACTGCAGCCATTCACAGCAACAAGGTTTTGAGTTCGTTCCCAGGCAGGGCTCCAGGGTCCACTCAGCCTTATATCCTTTCATAGGTCACTACACTGAGTACCCAGCTTGTGGGGAGCAATTAGCTTACACATTGTAAACTGCTTAGGGAGTGCTTAAGTGCACTGATAAGCAGTATAGAAATGTATTTGCCATTTGCTATTTTATTTAGAAATGTGCAAAGGTGCATGCAAAATCAATGCAACCTTAAGAACCATACAGAGCTAAGAGAAAAAAAATGTGTAAAAGATTGGAATGTGAAAAATTGGAAGTTAGAGGGGATGATAATTACCAGTCCTGAAGAGGGGTTTCCATTGAAGATGGAGAGTAGCTTGTCTGAGGGCTATACTAAGAATGGGAATTCCAGTCTGTGACAGAGCCTTGGTCTGTAGGAGTGAATTGGCCATGTTTGGGTCCAATACTTATATCTGATTTCTAGCCTTGAGGGGTATTTGGTGCTATTCTGCAGTGTAACAAGTACCTGATGGTCTTACCAGGGAATCAACAATGTGCTTCTGGCATGACTTATGGCTTTAGGTTTGTTTGTTTTTTAAAATAATTTTATTGAGTTTTTAAAAGAGTATAAAAGTATATATATTCAATCAAACTGTTCATACATAACATAGACATATCACATACATAAGGTACAAAAGAAAGAGGGGGGAAAGAAAAAAGGAGAAGAAAAGAAAGAAAAAAGAAAAAAGGATAGGAAAAGAAAAAGAAAAAAAGAAAAGAGAAAGAAAAGAGAAAGAAAAAGGAAAAAAGGAAAAAAGTATAAGAAAAATGTAATGAAAAAGAACATTCCAACATCTCACACACATTACTTCCCTACTGCATGTCTGGGATTGCGATCTAATCACTCGTTTTGATTATCTAAAAATAAAAATAAAAATAAATAAAAAAATGTTAAATCAAACTTATTTACCCTTCCATTTTTGTAGTCTTTTCCTTTCAAATCATGATTAATACATAGGTATCACTTATCTACACAAGTCATCACTAGAATATATTACATTTTTTCATTCATTATCTTGTTCTCTAATCTGATTCTGTTCCTAAGATGCTAATTTTCCCCCTCTTTTTTTGAAGATATACTATAATTTTCTCCCATTCCTCTTTGTACACATTTGAGAGGTTATTTCTAATTCCATTTGTTAGTTTGTCCATTTCTAGCAAATCCAGGAATTTAAATGTCCAGTCCTCCATCATTGGTATCTTCTTAATTTTCCAATTCTTGGCATAGATCTTGGCTTTAGGTTTGGAGTAACAAAGCATTGATAGGATTTGAGACAATCCCTGCATAGGAAGAGGTGAATAAGGACACAGCCCAGGGTGAGGAAAAAATATGGTCTTTAACTACTTTGTGATGGAACTTGGTCAGTCCCTATTGCAAGAAGATATGCAGAAAGCCTGGGAGGGAGGAGGGAGTGATAAAGAAACTCATTTAACCTTTCTTTAGTGCTATCTAGATCCTCCACATGCATTTGGGTTCATGTGTCTCATGGGAAACTTCCTAGTGTTCCAGAGGTCATAGCTCTAGATATCAACATAGGAAAATACGACACCCCATATTCAGCATGAGGGTGTAGCGTATGCTAACACTGTGTGGAGGTTTATGAGAAAATAAAGTAAACAGCCAATTTAGAGATGCTCATAAATTTTGTCTAATGTAAAAAAGCTTGCAAAGCTACATTCTTTAGGGCAAGGGAAAGGAACTATACCAGCATTGAATGACTCTGTAGACCAGGGTTCAATCCCCATTTAGCCATGGTAATCCACTGGGTGACCTTGGACAAGTCACACACTCAGAGCCTCAGAAAACCATGTGATAGGCACACAACAGCAAGGGAGCTATAGGAGCTCGAACAGTTGATGGAACTATTATTCCCACTATTTAGCCTCGCCATTGGCCATGCTGGTTAGGGCTGATGGGATGGGGGATGGGGATGAACATCATAATGTCTCCAGCCCTGCTTTAAGCAGTACCTAAAGGAAGGGCATTCTCTGATGTGTGTTTTATGATATTTGCTACTGTTATGTCTTTTGCTCCTTCAACTTTTAAGTTTATAACTATTTATATTTAATTTTATTTTAGTAATATGATTTTGGTATCAGATTGCATTATCTAGATCCATTTCAGTCTGACATCAAACCTAGTTATGGGACAGACACAGTGACATCTTTTGGTCACATTGTTAAACAACCTACACTGGAAACTGAACAGCAGGAGTATGTCCCTGTTGATTCTCCTGGGCATCTCAGCAGCTTTCAGTACCATTGACCATTGTATCCTTCTGGGCTGTCTTTTCTGGGATGAAAATTGGATGGACTGCTTTAAAGTGGCTTCAATCCTTCTTGGAGAGGGATACTTCAAACGTGGTTTCGGGGGACTTCTGTTTGGCACCCTAGCAATTGGTCTGTGGTGTACCTCAGGGTTCAGTTCTCTCCCCTATGCTGTTTAACATAAAATCGCTGGTAGAGTCTGTCCAGAGATTTGAGATTTGGTGTCACCCAGCTCTATCTCCCTTTTCCACCTGACTCTAAGGAAACTGTTTCAGTACTAAATTAGTGTCTATTGTCAAGAATGGATTGGATGAAGGGTCCAGACAAGACAAAAGTGGTCCTGGTCAGCTGCAAGGCAGATTAGGGATTCAGCCTGTGAAAGATGGGGTTACACTTAGCTTGAGTATATTCTTGGACTCATCCGTGAGCTTGCAAGACCAGATTTCAGCAGTGGCCAGGAGTGCATTTATACAATTAAAACTAATGTGCCAGCTATGTATATTCCTTGAGAAGTCAGATTTGGCTATGGTAACACATGTCTCGATTACATCCCATTTGGGATGTGTTACTATGGCCAAACCTGACCTCTCAAGGAATGTACACCACATTCTATGTGGGGCTGCCTTTGGAAACTGTCCATAAATGCCAGCAGATCCAAAATTGTTGATAGGTGATAGGACATACATAGCTCCTTTGCTGAAACAGCTTTACTGGCTATTGATCTGTTTCTGGGAAGAATTCAAAGTATTGGTTATGATGTATAAAGCCGTATATAGTTGGCCCTCCATATCTGCAGTCTAGCCATCTGTGGATTGGAATATTATTGTCAATGATAGTGCTTGCACGGAGCCACTCCGATGTGACCACATGCATGTTGGCATCCATTGATGGTAATGAGATTTGGAGTCCCATTTTTTTCAGCATCCAAGGGGGTAGTCTGCAACTGAACTCCCACCAATATGACAGGCCAATGGTATAGCTTAGGTCCAGACTCTCTGAAAGACTGTATCTGCTCATATGAGTGTACCTGAAGTTTAAGATAGTCCTGTTTGGAGGAGGGCTTTCTCTTGGCCCCACCTCTATCACAGGCATGGCTGATGAGGACCAAGGAGAAAGCCTTCTCAGTAGTTGCTTCCAGGCTATGGAACTCTCTGCCAAGGGAGGCTTGATTGGCCCCCTCCCTCCTCTTTGGACAGTGGACAAGACATTCCAGTTTAAACAGGCTGTCAGTTTTTAACACAATTGGGTTAGTACAATAGGTCAGATTTAATATGCTTTTGATTGTTTTAAACTAATTATTTAAGAGGACTGTATTTAATACTTTACACAATTATTCTGAATTGTTTTTAGCTGTATTGTCTTAATGTATGCTGCAAGCTGCTTTGGGTCCCCTATGGCAGAGAAGCAGGATATAAAATAAATAAATAAATAAATAAATAAATAAATAAATAAATATTAATTTTATGCTGCAAGCCACCTTTAGAAGTCCATGGTCTTCAAAGCTGGCTGAGAAATAATGCCGTTACGGATGTGTAATCAAATGGAGGTACAGTTGTTTTAATCAAATTTGGTCTGTGCTTTAAATACTATTCTGAAAGTGAAACCTTTCAGGAAAAGAACAACAAAATTCATTCCTGTATCTCTAGTTGAAACCTTCTCTTGCTTGGTAGTGACCTAAAAGCTTTTATCATCTAGCAGATGTTTTCTGGCCTCTGGGAAATCAGTTTGTGCTCCAATCTAGATTCCATGCAGGCACATACCCACACATCTCAGCTGTAATTCTTGTTAACTCAGCAGTCAGGATAAAGCTAAGGACCTTGACCTTGCAATGTGATGAATGTGAATGGAACTTGTGAGAATCCTGAGTTTATGAACAGAAATCTGGTCCAGTCTAATGGATGTTTCAAATGCTAAAATGAGGTGTTGGAGGAGAAGAAAACAGTACTATGTGATTCACTTTGATATTTCCTTCATTCTCACTATAGCCCCCAATCAGAACCTGAAATTATTATTTGCAGACTACAGCTCTCAGAATCCCTCATAATCCATGGTGGATTCTGAGAGTTGTAATCCAAAAAGCAACAGTTTCAAGATATGTTTCAAACAGTGCCTGAAAGTTGAGCCAGCTCTCCCAAGGAAGATGTGACGGGAAGATTCAAGTGGCTTCTAGACCTTGACTAGATAGGACCATAGCTGGGTACACAACCAGAATATCAATCCCATTGTTGATGACCAGTGCTGTAAATCATCTGTAAATCATCTGTTGTAAACAACCATCTGACTGCTGCCAAAGTTGTTTTATCGTACCTCACCATTCAAAAATGTCAGGATGCCCTTGTTTTTCATTACTATTTTCCACTTTCACTCCTCCTCCCCCCAACAAAAAATGCTGAGGACTGGAGGGAATATCTGTCATCCATGGCTCAAAACCTGAAAGCTGCCTTCTTGATTTGAAGATCTGCATTACTAGCAGAGTTTGGGAAGGGTGACATGTTTATACAAAAAATGCATCTATTATTTCTTTTCAGAGACATTCTTCTAAATATGTACCCACTCTGACCAGCACAATCACTTGGGAAGCATGGTGGAAATAAGATAAAGTGAGAATGGGTGCAGAAGCTTTATGTATTAAACTTTTCTTCAGAGATAGCCCCCCTCCCCGAAATTTTTGCCTAAGTCAAATTTAAGAAAAGTCTCCATTCCATCCCATGTAGCAGTCCACCTGCTGCAGTAGCATCCACCACACCTATAAGCAACAGACTAGTCTGTTGAATGCAGACAGGACAGGCAATGATAATTTTCCAGCTCCTCTTTCTTTGTATCAGTCTTCCCTCCTAACATATACTGCCTGAAGCAGCCATCTCTCTTTGCCTAATGGTTGGACTGACCCTACTTTTATTCAACTTGAGGTTGTCAATTGTTCCATCACAAGAACCTGTGCACCCAAAAAATAATTGATGAAGGTGGAACAAAATGCACTCTTGGATTGAACAGGGGCTGGAAGAGCAAAGGACTATATACCTTTTCTTTTTTCTTTTTTTTTTTAAGAAATTTTTATCATTAAAATTCAAAAAATACAACCATTCGATGCATAATACACAAATCATAATTCATAATACACATTATATCCATTTATCTATCTATCAGATTTATCTGAAATCATCTTTCTCTTAAATCCACCAAGTTCTATCCACCACAAGATCCCAGAATCTTGTATTTCCTCGCTGACAAACAATTCCCTTGCTAGAATATTCATATTAATATAGTTCCTTCAGAGTCATTCTAATCTTTCCATATCGTTCCATTCTCTTTCATCCTTACCACAATCCACCAACTCATTCACTTTCTTCTTCTTCCTTCTGTCCCATTCATCTTCCACCTTCTTACCTTTCCCCCACACTTCTTTACCTACCTTTCTGTTTCAAGTATCCTAATTATTACTTATTCATCAATTTCTTCTTCCCCCTTACAACTTCCTCTTCATTACTACTTACTCTCACCATCCTCGACTTAGGCCTTTGCAGACTGCCAGAAATAGTGCAAATTGAGTCCACTTTAACTGCCCTGGCTCAGTGCTAGGGAATCATGGGAACTGTAGTTTATTGTGGCACCAGAGCTCTCTGACAGAGAAGGCTCAATGTCTCAGAAAAAAATACAATTCCCATGATTCCCTAGCACTGAGCCAGGGCAGTTAAAGTGGACTCAATTTGCACTATTTCTGGCAGTCTGCAAAGGCCCTACACCTATGCTTTACATTCGTTCCTCTACTTCCTTCTTGTCTTAGCTGGATTATCTGATAATAGCAATTGACCTTCTTAACTCTATCTTCATCTCTACAAAACCCTTAGATAAGTTGTTCTATAAGTATCTTTAGATCCATTTGTGTTTATCTTCATCTTCTTATATTTAATTCTATCTGTTATATACAATCATATTTCACACTTTAATATCTCTATACCATTTCCTTAGAGCTTATCAGACATTATCTACATTTTATTTACTTCTTAGTTCATTCACCAATGGGTATTGTCTCCCTTTAAATAAAGGTCCTTATGCTGATTCTTCCTCTAGTTACCATCCTATTCAACCCCTTCCATGTTAACTTTAAACACCTTTCAAATTTATATCATCTTGTTTTCTTTGCCTAAGTCTTTAGTAATTAATTTTAGCTAAATTTCCCCATTGCTCCTCAAGATAATTCAATATGGGTATCCATTTGTTATTTTCACTATGAATCGTATTAGTTCTTAAGAATTTAGTCAATATGTCCATTTCAATTGCATCATAAAGCTTCAAGACCAATTCTTTCAAACTTGGGATATTTTTAGTCTTCCATTTTTGCACTAGTGTTAATTGTGCTGTTATGATTAAAAGAAGAGGATTTTACCAAATTCCCTATCTAAATTCATGTCCCACATATTTAATAAATAAATTTCAGGGTGAACCTGTAAATTTTTCTTTAGCATATAATTAATGGTCTCGTTAATTTTTGTCCAATAGCTTTTAACTAATCTACATCACCACAGACAATGATATAGAGTACCAGGTTCCTTACCACATTTCCAACATAAATTACTCTTCATTATATATATTTTTGAAATCATATCAGGAGTTAAGTACCAACGATAATAAACTTTATAAAAATGTTCTTTCAGATTTTGTGAACATGCATATTTTAGTATTTTAGTCCATACTTGTTCCCAAATTTCTAGTTAAATTGGATAGTCAAAGGTTTTTGCCCATCTAATCATATTTGCTATAATTACCTCATGTTCTAGTTCCCATTTTAGTAATAGTTTGAAAAAACACCTAATCCATTTTGCATTATATCCCAACCAAATTTTGTCAAATTCATTCAATTTGAGTTCAATGCCTTGTTCCCTCATGTCCCTCCTAAAACAATCTGCAATTTGCCTGTATTTAAACCAATCTAGAATGAATCCTTCTTCATTTAGTTCTTCTTTTGTTTTCATTTTGAATTTGCCTGTTTCATCCCTTTTTAAAAGTTTATCATGTGTTATCCAATTCATTCCTTGCCTTATTTCTTTCCGTTGTGTAGCTTCTTGGGGGTAAACCATGCTGCAAATTTAGGCATAATTCTTTCACTATATTTATTCCCTACTCTGAATATAGCACGTCTAATAGAGTGGTTATTCAATGCTTTGTTCACTTTTATTTTCCTGTATCCCAAGTAAGTGTGCCATCCATAACAGAGGCTATCACTCTCTAATTCTAGTAGTTTATCATTCTCTAAGGTTATCCATTCTCTCAACCAAGTAAGGGCCTTTGCAGACTGCCAGAAATAGTGCAAATTGAGTCCACTTTAACTCCCTGACTCAGTGCTAGGAAATCATGGGAACTGTAGTTTATTGTGGCACCAGAGCTCTCTGACAAAGCTCTGACAGAGAAGACTCAATGTCTCTGAAAAAAATACAATTCCCATGATTCCCTAGCACTGAGCCAGGGCAGTTAAAGTGGACTCAATTTGCACTTTTTCTAGCAGTCTGCAAAGGCCCTAAGACAGCTTGCTTCAAAATAGAATTTTAGGTTAGGAACCCCCATTCCACCTCTCTCTTTCAAACTTTGTAATATTTTAAGTCTGATTCTTGGTCTTTTATTTTGCCAGATGAAACTATTTATATCTTTATTCCAAAAATTAAAAAATATCTTTGGCTATTATCGGAATCATTTGAAATAGAAAAATCATTTTTGGTAGCACTAACATCTTGATAGTTGATATTCTTCCTGATAGTGAAAGTTGTTTTTTATTCCATTGAATCATGTTTCTTTTAATTTTTCCCCATTTTTTTATTTATTTTTTTTGTAGTTAGCATCAAATAAATCTAATGTTCTCTTTGTAATTATACCTACATATTTTATTTTGGATTGGATTTTCATACATACTCTCTTGCTTAATTCAATTTCTTTTTCTTTAGGCATATTTTTAGTAAGGATTGTTGATTTTTCTTTGTTTCACTTATATCCTGTTATCTCTCCAAACTTCTCTATAATCTCAATCAGCTGATTTGCATATTCATCTGGGTTATCCAAAAATATCACTATGGGCCTTTGCAGACTGCCAGAAATAGTGCACATTAAATTGAGGCACTGCCCTGGCTCAGTGCTAGGGAGTCATGGGAATTGTATTTTTTTTCTGGGACATTGAGCCTTCTCTGTCAGAGAGCTCTGGTGCCACAATAAATTACAGTTCCCATGATTCCCTAGCACTGAGCCAGGGCAGTGCCTCAATTTAATGTGCACTATTTCTGGCAGTCTGCAAAGGCCCTAAGTCATCAGCAAATGCTCATATTTTGTAACAATATTTCCTAATCTTAACTCCTCGAATTAGATCTTGATTTTTAATTTCTTTTATTAGTCTTTCAATTACTATCAGAAATAATAATGGGGATAGAGGGCATCCCTGTCTAGTTCCTCTTTGAATATTTATATAATCGGTCGCTCACCACTGATAATAATTTTGGCTTTTTGTTCCTTATATATTTATTTTATCCACTTAGTAAATTTGGGACCTAATTTTATTTCTTCTATAATTTCAAATAAAGTTTGCCAATTGACCGTATCAAAAGCTTTTTCCAAATCAATAAATAACATTCCTAAATTTTTGTCATTATGTCTATTGTAATATTCTATCATGTCCAGAACTACTCTGATGTTTTCTCTCATTTGCCTATGTGGCAGAAACCCTCTTTGGTCTTTGTCAATCCAATTTCTTAGGCAGTTTTTAAATCTACCTGCTAAAATTGATGAGAATACCTTATAATTGCTGTTTAATAGTGGAATCAGTCTATAATTCTTAACATCTGATTTTGGCTTCCCTTCCTTCAGTATAATCGTGATTTCTGCTTCCTGCCATGTAGATGGTAACCCTTCTTCTAATATGGAATTCATTACTTTTTGGAAAGGAACGCATAATTTATTTGCAAATGTTTTATAAAAAGCTATTGTGAACCCATCTGGGCCTGGCGATTTTCCATCTTTGCTTCTTTTTATTGCATCTAAGACTTCAGTATTGGATATTGGTCTATTCAATTCCTCCAGTTGTTTTTTGTGTTGGGTTTTTTAATTCTTGTTTATTTAAATACTCTTATATTTTATATAGATCTACCTCTTGTTTCTGATACACATTTGAAAAAAAATTGAAAAATGCCTTTTTAATTTTTTTATGTTGTGATATTATTTTCTCTCCATCTTTTAACTCTAATATTGTATTTTCTTCTCTTTTCTTTCTTAGTCTTTCAGCCAGCCATTTCACTGTCTTATTGGAGAATTCATTTTTTTTTTTGGGGGGGGGGGTCTGAGAGCTTTTAATTTTTCCCCTAATTCTAGTGTATTTTTTTATCTTCTTGTTTTTGTAGTATTTTAATCTCATCGATATTTTTATTTCCCAGTCTTTAAGTTCTTTCTCTTTTAATCTTATCAAATTATTTATTTCCCGATCTTTTTTTTTTTTTTTGTATGTATGTAAGCATCTTGGTTAATAAAAAAATCCTAAATATGGCCTTCCTTGCATCCCATTTCGTAGTCATTTTAGTATCTTTTGACATAGTCTCTTCAATAATAATAATAATAATAATAATAATAATTTCTCCATTTTTTTCTATCATTCCTTGATTTTGAATTAATTCATCTTTTAATTTCCAATTGTATTGTTTTGGCTGCTCATAGAGCATCATTATCAATGGATTATGGTCAGATAAGTTTCTGGGTAGGATATGAATTGATTTGACCAATTTATTTAATACTATAGATGTCCAGGACATATCAATTCTGGAGAGCGAGCAATGTCAATTTGAGTTAAAAAGTGTAGCTTTCTGAGTTTTTATAAAGATATCTCCAGGTATCATGTAAAGAGAGGCTGTCTGTCAGGTCGAAAAAAGTTTTGGGAAGTTTCCCTTGAGTAATTTTTATATTATCCTTAGATTTCCTATCTATATTTGGGTTAATCACACCATTAAAATCTCAAACCATATTATTTTTCCATATTTTAATTCTGCAATCTCTTCATATATTTTATTGTAAAATGTTCCCTTGCTTTCTTGTGGTCCATAAATTCCTAACAATGCTAGTGCTTCACCCTCCCAATTTACTTTCACTCCCACATAATGTCCCTTTGGGTCATTCAAAATCTCTGTTGCTTGTATTTGCTTATCAATGTAAATCACCCCCCCCCCCTTCTTCTTGTTTTTATTTGCTGAAATAAATGAATTTCCTAATTTATTATTTCTAATCAATCTTTTTTCTGTACTTTTAATGTGTGTTTCCTGAAGACAAATTATGTTGCATTTTCTCTTTCTAAAAATTGAAAATTTTTATTTCTTTTTACCAATGAGTTTAAACCTTTTACGTTAAGTGTTAGTATTTCATAATTAAATTAGCTTCTCTCCCTGGCTCCTTCCTGCCCCCCACCTCTATCTTCTTTGTCCTCCTCCTCTTATACCCGGCGTATAAGATGACCCCCAACTTTAACCCCAGATTTTCCTGGTTAAAAAGTCATCTTATACACTGGAAAATATGGCAGTTTATCCAAGAAGGATCAAAGCAGGCAGGGAAGACCTTAGAGCTTCCTCCAACTGGATTCTCTCCTCTCAAGAGCTTATTAAATAATAAGAAAGCTCTTGAGAGGGGATAATTCAGTTGGGGGAAGCTCTGAGGTTTTCCTTCCTATTCAAAATATTTTTTTAAAAAATATTTCAACTCTTAAAATTTCCCAGTCAGCACAGCTAGAAGCTATAACCTTAATCAGTAACTTTAAATAATAAGTAATTATTACTTAAGAATTGCTTATTACTTAAAGTTATGTATTAAAGAGCATAGCTTCTAGACTCCCTCACCAGAATGACAACAGGCTGAGCTTACTGGGGAATTCTAAGAGTTGATATATATATATTCTAAGTTCTACACCCAAGTTCCAGGATCATTATCTGTTTTTCCTCCTTTGAGAAGACTCCTAATGAACCATGATGTTTTGAGATTGTCTTATTCTGCTTTTGTTAGTATAGCTGATTGTAGAGTTAAGCAGCCTTATAAGTAAAAAGAAATACAGTAGGTCCTCAGTACCTGCTGGAGTTTGGTTCCAGGAACCCACATGGATGCCAAAATCAGTGGACACTCAGCTTCCATTATATATAGTGGCATAGTAAAATGGTGTCCCTTATATAAAACAGCAAAATCAAGGTTTGCTTTTTGGAATTTTCATGTGCATTAATATTTTTAAACTGTGATTGTTTGAATTCGTGAATGCAGAATCTGTAAAACCAGAGGGCTGACTGTAAAATGTCATCAAGGAGCAGAGAAGAGAAGGAGGTTTATGTCACAAACTGAACTTAAAATGCAGATGTTGTTCATTCTCAATTAACTTAGGAGGCAGAGAGGAGAGGATTGAGGAGAAGATTGAGAAGAACCTTGCCCTTCCTAGTAGGCACAGGCAAAAGCAAGCTGCTGCAGCCTCTCCTAGCTTATCTGTTCTTCCTCATTAATAACTTATCTCAATTTCACCAGAGTTTTCATCTAGAAATTTTTGGAGAAGTTACACTAAATGGGATTAAGTCAGTTCCAAGCTCTGCATTCAAACATACCTAATTTGCATCAGAAAAAAAATAGATTATTCCATTTCTCCCCTGACCCCAGCATACACTTATGATGTAATACAGACAGCATAAGTATATTCATTTTGGAAATGAATATATAGGAAATGGCTTGTCCTCTCTGTAGAAATCAGAAAACAGTCTTCTTTTAAAATAACAAGAGTGCCAAAGTTTGTTTTATGGCTTCTTATGAAGCCTCCTTTGAATAAAATATGGCAACATCCATATGTATGTCCATCTGCTTCCTTTTTAAGACATGTGGAGGACCAGCACTGTCTCTCTCTCTCTCCCTATGCCTTACTATGTGTTTTCCATCACAACTGTTTTGGTCTCACCTACACATTTCTTTTTTTAACAGGAGAAAAAAAGAGCCATCACACATAAACAAACTACATAAAGGTGTTTGGGGTTTTGTTTGCAAGTTTTAAAGGAGATAAATTAGTGATGGGAGCTGTATTGTGCTTTACTGATAAAGAAGACGACTATTTTGGGAACACTGAATAATACAAGGTCGGAAACTATTACCTTAACACTATAGGTTTCGGGTTATTTGAGGGTAGCTGCACAGATACAGCAACCATACTTGGAAATTCAAGTTATAAAATCCAGGTAACAGTTCTTAAAAACAGGAAAAGATAATGCATGATAAGAAATGCAGCCACCCTTGCAAAACTGATGAAACATTTATTCACTTCACAAGGTCAACTGTTGCTAGTTATTACCTCACTAACAGAAAGACAGAAAGAGTTGAGTCTTTCCTGTCATTTTATTGATTTGTTCATGGTCTGACTGCATCATGTTTTTGTGTGTGTGTGTGTCAGTGGTGTGTGTGCGTGCAAGCAATGGTCAGGGATGAAGCATGGGTCACCTCACCTCTAAAAGTGTGGGGACGAACCCTCCTACTCAATCCATGATCCATCTATGAAATATAAACATACACACACACCACACTTCTCAGAACACTGCATGAAAAGGGCATTTGTATGTGTCTATTTGATAATCATAGTTGCGAAACTCTCTATATGCCACGGGAAAAGACACAAACTCCTCCCTACCTCACTGTTCCCACTTCATACACTCCTGCATGAATTTTTCAAGCCTCTGCTGAAATTTATTAATCATATCATACTCACAGAGTTCCAGAAATAGTAGGTGAAGAGCAAGTTGCTGGTAATACAGGTGAGTACTGTCCTTGTCCCTGCTTCTGGTAATACGTATGATCTACACATTGTTTATAGAGCTATGAACAATATATAGCTGGATCTAACATTCTGGGACAACGAAGGGTTGTCCAAGCATTGTCCAATACAACTATCATGGGAGTTTATCACAGCACTCTTTGCTTCAATAATTACAAAGTATCTCACATAACCATTGAGTCCTACTGTGCTTTTGCACAGCTAAAATTTGTGTACAACTGTGCCCATTCCTGGAGAAGTCAGATCTGGCCACGGCGGTACATGCTTTGGTTTCATCCCATCTGGATTACTTAATGCACTCTACATGGGACTGCCTTTGAAATATGCTCAGAAACTTCAGCTGGTAAAAAGAGCTGCAGCCAGGCTGTTAACTGGAGCATGCAACTCCCTTGTTGCAACAGCTTCATTGGCTGCCAGTCTGTTTTCAGGCACAATTCAAATTCCTGGTTTTGGCCTATAAAGTCCTATATGGCTTGGGTCCAGTGTATTTGAAGGACTGTATTTCCCTGTACGAGCCCACCAGAGTATTGAGATCATCCTGAGAGACTCTTCTCATGGTCCCACCACCCTCTCAGGTGCATTTGGTGGGAACAAGAGAGAGGGCCTTCTCAGTGACTGCTCCCAAGCTTTGGAACTCCCTCCCTAGAGAGGCCAGGATGGCGCGATCCCTGCTATCCTTCCTGTGGCAGGTAAAGATATTCTTGTGTTGGCAGGCCTTTGCAAATTGATACGGTCTGGGAATGCTGTGCTATTTAAATTTTAAGGTTTGTATTGTAACATTTGATTTTAACAAATAACTGTTTTAACTTTTAAAATGGTTTAATTATTTTTTTAAATTTTATATTTATACATTTTAATGCTGTACTGTTTTTAAATCGTATTGTTTTAAATTTGCTGTTTGCAGCCTTGAGTCCCTATATTGGGTGAAAGGCAGGATAATAATAATAATAATAATAATAATAATAACGACAATAATATCTTTCTCAGTCAACAAAAAGGAAATGGATGTGAGATGAGGAGAATAAATCTGTCACAGTATTTATTTAGCAAGGGTCAGCTTGTTCATGGGCTATACTGATGTATCACCAGCAAACCAACAGTGATATCAAGTCATTTTGGGTTCCCATTTAGGATGACTTCTAATGAGGAGGGCTGGAGAAGCTGGGAGGACGTTTTAGAATCTGTGGAAGGAAAACATGCAAATGACTGCATTTTCAGGTGGTTTTAAGACACCTGGGACTATTTTATTTTATTTTATTTTATTTATATGCTATCTTTCTACTTAATTGGGCCCAAGGCACCTCACAAAACAGGCATTTAAAAGGTTCAATTTTAAAAACACAGTTAGAAACATCACATTAATATAACAAGCTAAAAATATAAAATCATTAAAGCATACTAAGGTCCAAAACATACTGCAGAAATAATCCAGTTTGAAACCACTTTAACTGTTCTGGCTCAGTGCTAGGGAATCCTGGGAATTGTACTTTATTATGGCACCAGAGCTCTCTGACAGAGAAGGCTAAATGTCTCACAAAACTACAGTTCCCAGAATTCCCTACCATTGAGCCAGAGCAGTTAAAGCGGTCTCAAACTGGATTGTTTCTGCAGTATGTTTTGGACCTAAATTAAATATACAAAACCATTTAAAACATACAAAAACAAACACCCCAGTAAGAAGACTCCTTGGATGCAGTTACATATTAAAAGCCTGCTTGAAGAGGAAAAATTTTCCCTGCCAGGAAAGGGTTATTTTCAGTGAAAATCACCCCTCCCCATTGAAAACAGATTGCCGTCTGGGGCTTTGGGGCAGACCTGGAGTGCTGATGTCTGTCTGTGGACCATACTTTCTGCACCCCAATTTAGCATTTGGAATCTCACAGTCATTCATCTACGATCTTTGGCTTAGCTTTCTGCTGCTCAGGGAAGTGGATTAACTGTTCCTGCTGCATTTCCCCCCCCCCCCCCCCATGAATAATCTGACTATGATTGAGGGAAAAGGTAAAGGCTGAGATCCTGCATCAGGAGACAAATTATAAAGTCCCACTCAGGCAGGTTTTTCCTCTCCCCTCCTTGGACTCATCTTCCTCCTGCATTGGCAACTCCATGGCCTTGTAGTGGTCAGTGAAAGTGTTGGAGGAGTGTCTGGCTATGTGCCTGTAACCAGATGCACAATGACAGCATCATTCTCCAAGACCTCTGAGGGAATCCCAGGAGGTCCTGAAGGATTCATTTCTTGTTCTGTGTCTAGTTATAGTAGTTACAGATACAGAGCCAGAGGCTTATCTGATGCCATTCACTCTCCAGCAACCACTAACTGGCTGTGGAGGTGAGACAGAAGAAAGGTGAATCTTGCAGGAGTTTGGTTGTTGTATGTGGGAGATATTTATTTCCTCGCTCTGCAACAACCAGGAAAGTTCAATATGCAGAAGTAAATTTTAGTTACACCTACATATGTCACTAGCAGGATTCCAGCCAAGTTAAAGGTAGATAAAACAGCAAGGGACAAAAAGAGGAAGGAAGAAAAAGGTAAAAGTGCATCCATGCATTTAAAAATGTGTTGTTGTTGTTTTGTGTGTGTGTGTGTGTGTGTGATGTTCACACTTTTAAAAGTGTGCTGTAGGAAATGCCAGCAGAACAGCAGGGTTTTCTACTGCACATACTTGCCCAAACTGATCCACATTTTTCTCACTCTTTTTATCAGTTGAGAGGATAAGAGAGCATTGCCTTTATTTTACATCAGTAGCACTTAAAGATGAAAATGAGTTCTCCTTGATCCTGACTCCCCATTTCAGTTTGCAGTGTTTTTGTTTTCATGTTTACACCAAATGTACAGTTTTTGATGTTACTGAGTTTTTAATGATATCAGACCCTGCAGTCTCTAACAAGGACAACCTTTCTAATCAGACCTTTTTTTATAGATTTGAATGATGGATTCCATGACCTATTCATCAATTTGAATCATTTACAGTTAGATAATTTAACATTAAAAAACTTTCTTCACAAAGGTCAAATAATTAGAAATTAATTTAATGATGTTTTCATGTTCTATTGCCCATATATCCTTTTATTAAAAACAAATAAATAAAGGTAACCATCAAAGGGATTTCTTTGCTGTAGCTTTCAACATTTAAACATTGGGTGGATTTAATTCCAAAGTTGGCTTTACTATAGGCAGAGATTTACTGTCCAATTTTACAAGTGTCTAGTTTGAAGTAAGCCCTATTCAGTGGGATTTATTTCTGGGTTATTATGCATGGTTTTTTCAGCCTTAACAAAGCCCTTTAAGTGTCAGATTATAGAAAGGATGCTATGTTTTTGTTCCTCCAATATTTTTCTGTATGGGGCATTCCTATGTTCCACTTACTCAAATCTAAACGTTCTAGTTTTCATGACATTTTTTTTTTACTTATTATGCAGATTTCATTCTTATTTTGCATAATTCTATCTCTCTTTTTTAGTCTTTAAACATTTAAAATGAACATACATCTGTATGCAAATCAATGAAGTGATAGGATTCTTCTGAGTGCTGGACCGGGGAGGGGAAAAAGCAGGACAGAGAAAGCAAGGCAAAAGCAGCTTCATTTATATACCGCTTCATACCGCGCTATGGAGTGTCTAAGTGGTTTACAAATGTAAGCTCATTGCCCCCCCCCCAACAGCTGAGTACTCATTTTAGCGACCTCGGAAGGATGCAGGCCTGAGTCTAGCCTGAGCCCTGGCTAGTACTGAACTCACAACCTTGTGGTCTATGAGTGAGTGGCTGCAGTACAGGCATTTAACCACTGCACCACCAGGGTTTGTTTCAAGCAATTGAAACAAAATTATCTTTACTGTAATCTGAAACATGTTGGGTATAGGTCTCCCCCCCCAACAGAAACTTAAATGAGCATCAACTGGGGGATTATTGCTACAGAGATTTGCAGATTTGGTTGTGAACTTTGAGGCCTGGGAATGTAAATTGGGTGTTTATAAAGTATAACATATAAAGTACAACAAATGAAGCAGAAAGCACTATGTATTGTAGAATGTTTATGTGTTACCAAGAGCCTAGACATGGATCTGTTTCTTTATTTTTTTTGGGGGGGGGGGAGGTATAAAATTCTTTATTAGTATTACAACCTACATACAATAATATTTTTAAAATCTTTACATAATATTCCATATATATGTGGTAAATCACATTAATTATTCATTCTTTACTGCCTTATCTAAATCTAATTCATATCAAACCATTTAATATTGATTAAACCAGTAAATTAAAAAAACACATAAAATTGTTGTTAATATCTTCATTCTTCTTACTGTCTTCTTTTCACCATATACTTTTCACAATTCAACAAAAGTATAATACTATTAATTTATCCCTAATTCATTTCCTCTCTTTTCTTTTTCTTCTCTCTCTCTCTCTCTTCTTTATTTTTCCCCCTTCCCCAAGTGCTCCCCATCACCAGAGCCTAGTATCTTCATATTACTCTCCCCTCCAAAATTGTAACTCTTCCTATGGAGGTGAAACACCTCTTTCCTTTGCTAAAGCCTTTTGTAGAAATATTTTCCAAATTGCTTCAAAATAATTTCTCTTCATTATTCCTTTTTTTAACCTTAATTCCACAAGTTAACTTATCATTAATTGCTATTTACCATATCTCTTTATAACAATCTTGTATTTGTAGATCTCCCTGATCTTCCACTTTTTTTGCTATGATTAATCTTTCTGCTGTTAATAAATTTGTAATTATGTCCTTTCTAGCTTGAATACTGTTGATCTTATCATATATAGATAATAATGCTATCTTTGGACAAAATTCTAGATCAATTTCTGTTATTTCTTTTATCTCTTTCAATACTAATAGCCAAAATTTCTTTACAGATCTACAACCCCCCCCCCCCACATATGAATATATGTGCCAATTTCTGGCATCCCCTCCAACATAGCTTTGAGTGGTTCTTATTCTTATTATTTAACCTTATTGGTGTTAAATACCATCTCTATATCAATTTATGGTAATTCTCCTTTATCCTTATGGATAAAATTTTAAATGGCATTGATTCCAAATTTTTCCCCATTCTTGAACATTTATTATTTGTGCTAAATCCTCCTCCCATATTATCCTAAGATATTCTTCTTTCTCATTATATTTTAATAGTAATTGGTATATTTCACTTGTAACACATTTCAAAGTTTCATTTACCAACATACTATCTCTTTGCCTAATCATTTTGTGTATTCTCTAAATTCTATAATTTTCCTATTCCATTTTTTTGTCCATTGTTCCAACTGAATACAATTAAAACAGGTTAATGTTAGACTTTGTAATTTATCCTTTATCTTTCCTTTATCCTTCATTATCTTTATCCATTTTTTTATCCTATATATTTCTTTCTTCTTTAAATCTTTCCCTAATTCTTCCTTTAAATTTATTGGAAAGGTTTTTATCATTACAATTGGTGTTAATTGTGAGATAGCTGGCATTAATTTTTCTTTATATTTTTTTCCAAATCTCTAGTATATTCCTTAAAAAGGGGTTTTCTATTTCTTTCATGGTAAGATCCTTAAAAATATCTATTTCCCACTTTTTCCTCTATTTCTGTTGTTTCCATCTCTAACCAATCTAGCGCCCCTTTCTCTATAATTCCATCTATAACTTAATTGATTTGCATTATAGTGCCATTTTAAATTTGGGAGACCCAAGCCTCCATCTTTTGGGAGTTTATACCAATATATTTTATTAATTTGTAATTCCCATTACAAAAATTACCAGTTTTATTTCTGCATCTGATATTTTTATTGGTAACATCCTGAACAAAACACTTATCTTAGGTAAAATTTTCAGTTTTACTAATGCTATTCTTCCAAACCATGATAATTTAATATTTTTATATTCTTCTATTTTCCTTTTAATTTCTATCCTTAATTTATTATAATTTTGTTCCTCTAATTTTTGTAATTTTTTTGTAATATTTATTCCTAAATTGTATCTTTTAATTTAATATCTATCATTTTATCCATTAGGAAATCTTGTTCTTCTGTTTTTGTATAATTAAACAGCATTAACTCTGATTTATTCCAGTTTACTCGTAGGCCTGACATTTCCTCAAATTCCTTTAAATGTTGTCTTACTTTGTCCATTTTTGTAAGTGGATCTTTAATTGTCAATAGGGTATCATCTGCAAATAAACTTATTTTATTTAATTTTCTAATCCCAATTCCTTCCAAATTTGCATCTTCCTTAACAGCATTTGATAAGATTTCAATAATTATTGCAAATAAAATCAGGGAAAGGGGGCAGCCTTGCCTTGTACCTCTGGAAATTGGAATTAGATGTGTTAGCCCATTATTTACTGTTACTACTGCTGTATTGTTTGAATATAACTGATTTATTAATGCTCTAAACTTCCCCCCCCATACCTAATTTCTTTAATGTTATTTTTAATGCTGGCCATTCCACACAATCAAAAGATATATATATATATATATATATATATATATATATATTGCCATTATTCCCGCCTTTTGTTTAGTCTTCCCTATTATATTTATTTTATTCAGTACTCTTCCTATTAAATTTGACATTTGTCTTTATTGTATAAATTCACATTGATCGTTTTGAAGATATTTATATATAAACATATTCATTCATTTTGCCATTATTGTTGTTAATATTTTAGCATCTTGATTTATCAGGGATATAGGTCTATATCAGGGGTCGGAAACCTATGGCCTGCGGGCTGGGTGCAGCCCGCGGAAGCCTTGGGACCGGCCTGTGGCCGCTGCCACGGCCACCACCCTGCATGCCGTGCATGAGCTTGGATGCCATTTTACCATCCAAAATGGTGCCTGCGCTTGTGCACGCATGCGTGCAAGTGCAGGCGCCATTTAGGAAGGCCACAACATGCGTGCACAGGGTGAATTCACCTGGAGCAGGCATGCTGTGGCCTTCCCTGGGCCCCGGCAAGGCCGCAGCGTGCATGCACTGGGTGAATTTGCCTGGCGCACACGTGCTGCGGCCTTCCAAAATGGCGCATACACGCCTGTGCACGATGGTGGCCGTCGTGTGCATGCGTGCGGGGTGGAGTGCACATGCGTGCAAGTGAGCATGCGCCTGCCCACCCCCACACCATTCCCCCCCCAGCCCCCCGCAACAAATGTTGCCAACCCCTGGTCTATATGACTCTGGATCTGTCAAATCTTTATCTGGTTTTGGAATCAGAATTATCAGTGAATGATCCCATGATGATGGGATCCTTTCTCCATTAACAATTTTATTATATAATACCTCCAATTTAGGTATTAATATTTTTTTTTTGAAAGTTTTATAATATTCTGGTCCCAACCCATTCATTCCTGGTGATTTCTCTCCTTTTAATTTATCTATCACTTCTTCTATTTCTTTATTTGAAACCGGTTGTTCCATTATTTCTTTGTCCTCTTCCTCTAATTTTATATTCAAATGTTTTTCAATATATTCCTCAATTTTTTTCTAATTGACTTATTCCCTGCTGAATATAATTCTTTAGAATATTCTTCAAATATCTTTAGCTTTTCTTTCATCATCATCCACATTTTCCCTGTTTTATCCTCTGTAACACCAATCATATTTTTCTCTTTCTTCTTTTGTGTTGATCTTGCCAACATTTTAGAATTTTTATTGCTATATTCAAAAAACTCCCTCCGTAAATATATTAAACTTTTCTAGACCGGTTCTATCTCTAATTTCTCTAGGGGTTTTTTTCTTTTCTTTTCTTTTCTTTTCTTTCTTTTTCTTTTTTTTTTGCTTGTAATTCTATATATATGCTTTTACTCCTATCCTTTATATTGGGGTAGGCAGCCTTTCTCCTTTAAGGGCTGAGGGACTTCAGCTCCCAGAAGCCTCAGCCATGTTGGCCAATAGTCCCATGTTGGCCAATAGCTCCTGGGATTCTGGGAGCTGAAGTCCCTCGGCCCTTAAAGGGAAAAGGTTGCCTACCCCTGCTTTATATAATCATTATCTAGTGGTTTGGTTTTTTTGTGTGTGTGTGTGTTTTTTTTGCCTACCCCTGCTTTATATAATCATTATCTAGTTTTTTAATCTCCATTTCTAATTTTGTTTTCTTCTATTCCTGTCATCTCTTTAAATTATATGTTTCCCTAGTGCAAATTACTCTTGTAGCCACTCTCATAGTATCCCATAATAGAGCTTGAGAAACCTCTCTATTATTAATATCCCAAATATTTTGCCATTCTTTTTCAATTTTACCCACTATATCTTTATTATTAAGCTTTCTGGTGTCTAACCTCCATCTCTTTCCTTTTCTATAATCCTTTTTAACTATAAAATCCATATTTACTATTGCGTGATCTGTAACTCTTATCCCTTCTATTTCTGTATTTAGTACCTTTGAAACTATATTTTTAGATACAAAAATAAAGTCTATTCTAGAATAGTTTTTTATGAACTGCTGAATAGTAACTATAATTCTTTTCTATAATTCCCCTTTAATCAATCTCCATATGTCTTTTAATTCTTTTCCATTCATTATCTTGTTCAGGGATGCAATATTATTTGATCTATCCTTTATTGTTGGATCTGATTTATCTGCATTTATCCCTAAGCATATTAAACTCTCCTGCCATAATTGTATTGTCTCCTGCATATCTTCCATTTCCTTGAATACTTTTTCATAAAATTCTTTTTGATTTTCATTGGTAGCATACACATTAACCAACAAATATTTTTCTCCCCCCCATAATTCCTTGCATAAGAACAAATCTTCCTTTTTCATCTACCTTCACTTTTAACACACCAAAACCACATTTCTTAAATATTATGGTTGTTACCCCTCTTGCTTTTTTTAAACACTTTATTAGATTAAAATACAAAAAGACAAATACAAAAAGTACAAGAGGAAAACAACAACAAAAAACACAGAATACAAATTACATTTAACATCTAACATACATTAAATCTACCAAAAAAAAAAAAAAATAGCTTCCTGAGCTTTGACTGTACCTTACATAACGAGCTTCATTCACAACCCCAATGCTGTGTTGGAAATTAAATATCTTACCATACTTATCATTTTACTTCTACTGCGCTACCAAATGAAGGTGAGGCCAAAATATCAAATATGATGCAGAGTTTCATAAATAAATCTCTTAAAACAAAATAATTCTCTTATAACTATTATTCCAGTAATCTTACCACTAAATCACTATACTCACTATTCTGCAACACAATTACCAGTGGCTCCCAGTCTATTTTCTGTTCATCCCAAGATTTTCCTCTTAAAAGGAGAGTGAGTTTATCAGCTGCCACACAGTATATCAATTTAAACAACCAATCTTTAATATCAGGACAATTGCTACTCTTCCACTTGGCTGCATAAGCCATTCTTGCAGTAGTCGTTATATAGTAAACTAATTTCCCATCATCCGTCATCCCTAACAAGTAAAGCTTAGGGTCTATGTGCTGGTTAAGTGGTATTATTTGAGTGAGCACTTTGTGGATTTTATTCCAAAATTTCTTTGCAAATTTACAGTGCCACCACATGTGTATAAAAGTGCCATCCTTTTCATGGCATTTCCAGCATTTTTTACTACCCCCTCTCTGCATTTTTGCTAGTTTAACAGGAGTTAAATACCAGCGGTGCTGCATCTTTTGAAAATTTTCTCGTAGATCAAAACAAAGGGAATATTTAATGTAATATGACCAGACTTTCTCCCACTGCTCCAATGGTATGGTTTGTTTTAGGTCAATCGCCCACTTTACCATGTTTCCCTTAGTAGATTCATCCTCCTGATCAAGTTTTAACAAAATATTTTAAAATTGGGATATTTTTGGTGGTTTTTCTCCTTCCAAGATCTTCTCAAATTCTTTTATCGGTGATCCAATGCCATAACTATTCCTGTCTTTTATGAAACTTTCTTTGAGCTGTCTATATAGAAACCATCCGCATTTGAAGCCTTCTGTTAACAATTCCTCCCTTGTCTTACATTCTATATTACCAATGTCATTTCTCATAAGTTCCCCATATGTTACCCATCTTAGCCTTTCCCATCTAAAAAAATGCTTCGTTGGTGGAGGCCCAAAGTGGAATGTTTCTACATAAAGTCTTTTTATGCTTATTCCAGACATGTAATAATGAATTCCGAATAAAGTGGTTCTTAAAATCTTTGTGAACTTCAACTTTATCATAAAATAGGTAAGCATGGAACCCGTATCTCAAACCAGATCCCTCTAGGGATAACAAGTCCTTATTTTTCAAAGAATCTATCAGCCAGGTAAAACAGCAAGCCTCAAAATAAAGTTTCAGATTAGGCATTGCTAAACCACCTCTTTCAACTTTGTCCTGCAATATTTTCCACCTGACTCTAGGTTTTTTACCTCTCCAAAGGAACTTAAAGAGGTCCTGGTGCCAGGTTTTAAAAGGGACATCATTCCTGATAATAGGCAAATTCTGAAATAGAAAAAGGATCTTGGGGAGGATGTTCATTTTAATTGCGGAGATTTTCCCTAACCAGGCTAATCTCAATTTTCCCCACCTGTTTAATTCTCTTCTTATCTCTTGCCATTTTTTCTCATAGTTATTACTAAACAGATCCACATTTTTAGTTGTTATAACTATTCCCAAGTATTTTATTTCCTTTTTGATTTGGAACCCTGTTTTCTCCTTTGTTTCTTTTATTTCTTCCTCTGTTAGGTTCATAGTTAACATTGCGGTATTGTTTTTATTTATCTTTAGTCCAGCTACTGCAGCAAATGAATCTAGCTCTTTCATTACCTCCTCAATATTATTAGAGTTGGTTACCATAAGCACCAGGTCATCCGCATATGCGTGTAGCTTCATCTGCCTGCACTTAATCTTAATTCCTTCTATGCCTACATTTCCTCTGATCCTATTACTAAGGAGCTCTAGGATCATCAAAAACAGGAGGGGCAAAAGCAGGCATCCTTGCCCAGTCCCCTTCTGTACTAGGGACCTTATCACATGGGGGTCTGAAGCAGTCCCATCCCCATGGCATCCCCGTCCCATTGCGCTTCCTTTCCCCGGGTGATCAAATGACATCACAGAGAAACCCCGCCCATCCCCGTCGCACCCCGGTTGCATCCCCATCCCATCGCACTTCCTTTCCCCAGGTGATCAAACGACGTTGCAGAGAAACCCCGTTGCATCCCTGTCGCATCCCCGTCCCAATGCGGCATCATGCTGCATTATCCGGCATCATCCCCGTTCTTTTGAATTCCTGGTCTAAATGGGAATTACATTTCCCGCAACCGGAATGATACTGGGATGATGCTGCTAGAAGCGCAATGGGACGGGGATGGGACTGCTTTAGCCCCCGTGTGATAAGGTCCTAGGAAAGGCTTAGTTTTTTCAGCATTTACAATAACATTGGCAGATTGAAGAAGAAGCCAACAGAAATGACCAAGATACCTCAGGATAGTAGAATTCAAGTTAGAAAATTAAATAGGAGGTAGGAGTCAAAATGTGAGGATAAACAGAGGGGAAATAGAAGGGAAAGAAAATATTTACAAGTTGAGCAGAAATCAGAAGAAGTTGAAGAGGAGGGAAATACTGATCAGGAAGACTCAGAAAAATAGCCTAAAAGACTAACAATTTTGTGAATCATTGAGAGCATGTTAGGAGATACCTAAGTAATACATGGGGAGAGCTTGCCATTGTAGGATTTACATACTAAAGATGTAAAAAATAATAATATATATAAGGTAGGTATGTAAATGTCTATAAAAATATGATAGAATCCAGATAATCATGTGTCAAGGGGCAGAATGACTGCATAATTTACTCACCAAGACCTGTTAGGGAGGAAGTCAATGTTGTAGCAAGATTCATGAATGAAACAAGGATGTAAGTGACTGATGGCTGACCTCTGTGTTATTTTATTTTTAATTTAAAAATAAATAAATAGCCTAAAAGACTAACAGAAAGACTGCTCATTCACCCATAGAAACATACAGAGATTCCAATATTTAAGAAAGCTTAAGTGGAGTGTTGACGTTAACCCTGCCTGTCTGCATTTTACCAAGATCACAGGTTGAATGTCCAGACAGCCATAAGTGATAAAAGGGATCCCAGACAGATACAGATTAGTGGGCAAATGGCAAATGACCCTTGATCCCTCTGCCTAAATAGATAGGGGTGGGGATCCAGACTTGTTTCATTAGTTTATGGGGCTGTTGTAACCACACCACATTCCACACTTTGTCCACCCCATACTCCTCTCTCTCTCTCTCTCTCTCTTAGTCACAACTCCACTGCACACACACACAGACACCTGTGATATGTTGATATTGGCATTAGCACTGGCATTGCAGCTAAGAAAGAAAGAAAGAAAGAAAGAAACCTTATGCACACAAAATTGCATCTAAGTTTAAAAGAAGATGAAGTCATTTTTGCTTAGTCAGTGAAAGAGCATGCTGATTTTAAATCCTGGATTTATGTGTTATTTTCTGTAAGTACTTTTTCTGATGTGGGAAAGAACAGAAAGTGATCAGAAAGAGCTAAGGAATTGAATCTCTCCTCAATTGAATTTTATTTCCCTCCTTTTCCTATCTCTCTACATAGCAATGTTTCCCTTACATGTCAATCCTAATTTTGACCTCTCTGGCCACTTTGTCTAGCCCAGCGGTAGGCAACCTAAGGCCTGGGGGCCGTATGCGGCCCCCTGAGGCCTTTGGACCAGCCCCAGGCTGGTACTGCCACCGCCGCCTCCGCTGCTGCCGCCCTCTGCCATGATGATATTGATTATTGTTGTTATTACTTGTTCTTGGGGTTTTCTTGGCAAAATCTCCACAGGGGTTTTGATAATGGCTTTTCTGGGGCTGAGAGAGTGTGCATGCATTTTTTATTTTTTTATTTATATTTATATTTATTTATGGTGCTTCGCCCCCCCCAATTGTCTGAGGGACAGCAACCCGGGCCCCGGCTCAAAAAGGTTGCCTACCCCTGGTCTAGCCGCTATACCATTGAGAGGAGGGACTACTTTCATTTCTCAAAAAAGAGTTATAATAATAATAATAATAATAATAATAATAATTTTTATTTATAGCCCGCCCCTCTGCAAAGCAATCAGGGTGGGTTACAGCATAATTAAAACATAAAGAGTTAAAAACAGACAATCCCAATCCCCTAACCCTCCCACCCCTTAAAACTGAATAAAACTAATATTCTATTAAAAACCATATATAAACTTTACAACAATATAAAACAACAAGGCAGCAGACACAATTTGAAACAGTAAATCGAGGCAGCTTGCCAGGCTCCTCATGTCCAGGAGGTTATTCCAGAAAGGCCTGCTGGAAGAGATCCGTCTTTACTGCTTTCTTAAAAGCAGCAAGCGTAGTAATGAGATGGAGAGAGTTAGGAATCGGAGGAACTGCTTTGCAGTGGTTCCATTCCTTCCTTTTGGGTAGATCCCAGAGGGTGAGGCTCGGGGACAGTTGCTCATCCATAGCCTGGGAGCAGTCGTGGAGAAAGTCCTCTGGGAGGTCTGCAACAGCCTGGTCTTCATGGGCTGTAGCAGGTTCCTCCCAGAGGACCGCAGGGTACGAGGGGGCTCATATGGGAAGAGGCGGTCCCTGAGATAAGTTGGACCCAAGCCATGTAGGGCTTTAAAGATCAAAACCAACACCTTGTACTGTGCCCGGAAACTAATTGGCAGCCAGTGGAGGGATTTAAGCACTGGTGTTATGTGCTCCCTCTTAAATGTACCAGTAATTAACCTGGCTGCCATATTTTGAACTAATTGCAGTTTCCGGGTTAAGCACAAGGGTAGCCCCATGTAGAGTGCATTGCAGTAATCCAGACCTGAGGTTACCAGAGTGTGTACTACAGTTTCCAGATCCCTCATATCCAGATAAGGGCGCAGTTGGCGTATCAGCCGAAGCTGATAACAGGCGCTCCTGACCATTGCATTCACCTGACTAGTCATGTGAAGCGACGACTCTAAGAGCACCCCCAGACTGTGAACACAGTCCTTGGAGGATAGTGTGACTCCATCCAGGACTGGCAGCTGTATTCCCAAATCTGGTTTCGGGCCTGTCACTGTTAGTACCTCCATTTTGTCTGCTTTTCCTCATCCAATCCATTACTGCTTTAAGACAGTTATCAAGAGCAGAGACGCCATCTGAAGTCTGGGCTGATGATCTGGTCATGGAGAAATATATTTGGGTGTCATCAGCGTACTGATGACACCACGCTCCATGCCTCTGAATGATCTCACCCAGTGGCTTCATGTGGATATTAAATAACATCAGGGACAGGATGGCGCCCTGAGGGACGCCACAATTGAGCTCGATTTTGGATGAGCAACTGTCCCCGAGCCTCACCCTCTGGGATCTACCCAAAAAGAAGGAATGGAACCACTGCAAAGCAGTGCCCCCGATTCCTAACTCTCTCAGGCAATCCAAGAGGATGGCATGATCTATGGTGTCAAAGGCTGCTGAGAGATCCAAGAGCACCAACAGGGTCACTCTACCTCTGTCGATGCCCAGGCGGAGGTCATCGGTCAGAGCAACCATGGCACTCTCAACTCCATATCCTGTCCTAAAGCCGGTTTGAAATGGATCAAGATAATCGGTTTCATCCAAGACTGCCTGGAGTTGGGAAGCAACTGTCCTCTCGATCACCTTACTTAAAAAAGGAAGCAAGGAGACTGGTCTGTAGTCATTTCTATCCAGGGGGTCCAGGGAGGGTTTTTTCAGGAGAGACCTAACTGCCGCCTCCTTTAAGCAAGATGGTACTCTGCCCTCCCTGAAAGATGCATTGATTGTATCCCAAAGGAATACTCTCAGTGCATCACCCCCCTGGATGACCAGCCAAGATGGACAAGGATCTAGAGGGCAAGTCGTCTTCCTTACCTTTCCAAGCAGCTTGTCCATGTCATCGGTACTCACAGATTGAAATTGATCCAGTAAAATGACATCAACGGAGTTGCTGGATACCTCATCTATGGATTCTGCTAAAACACTGGCGTCCAAGTCAGCTCTTATCCGAGAGATTTTATCTGCAAAGTGGGTGTTAAATGCCTCACAGCAGGCTGTCATTGGGTTAAGTAGGGGATTTGGTGCAGGAGGTACCTTCATCAACTCCCCCACCACCCTAAACAGTTCTGCCAGGCGGGACTCTGCAGACGCAATACGTGCAGAACAGAAAGATTTCTGCGCTGCACGTAAAGCATCCCTATAGGAATCAAGGTGTTTCCTAAGGCGAGTTCTGTCGGATAAGAGACAAGTCCTTCGCCGTTTGCACTCTAGTCGTTGTCCAGCTCATTGTCCAGTTGTGGTCCAGTTGGTCAAACTATTGCCCAAACATTTGGTTTCATGTTTCTGATTTTGTACAGCAGCGGCAGCAGGGTGGAAGGAAGGAGGAAGATGTAGAAGAGACAAGTATATTTCTAGATTTTGACTGGTTTTGTTACATGTTGTCATCCCTGCATCTACTCATTCTATTCTTTTGGGAACCTGTGGGTAGTGTTTGTTTGTTTAAAAAAAAAACAGGCCATGGTTTGCTAAGGTGGTCCTATATGGTTCCAAAGGCCAACTTTCTCTTATTGTTATTATTGGAGGAAGAGAGATGGTGTTACAGTGCACATGTGCCATTTCACTCATGCACTGTACCTCTATAACTCCTTAAAAAGAAAACAAGGAGGCAAAGAGAAGGGAACTTATGGTTCTCCTTTGTCTCAGATTTTAAAAGAAACCTAATTGAGAGTGGGAATAAAATGTTGCAGCTAGTGCTGGGGATTGTCTAGTGCAACAGAAATATCATTTGGATTTTTAAAAAGCCTAGAACTACAGCAACAAATGCCAGAACTTCCATCTAGAGGAGCTCTTGGCTGTAAGTATTGTAGGAGACTGGGAAAACTGGCTCTCAAGGGAACAGAGGTGGGGAAGGTGGTATGACTGTGGCTGATTTCACAAGATAGATCTTGGAGAAGGAAGAGAGAAGAGTCTGGCAGAAAACCAAGTGTTTTGCTTGATGTTCCAGGCTTGCTTTGAGTCAGCTAAAACTTGCAGATGCTTGTCCAGTGGAGAAAGTTGCAACTAAGAGGGTGCTCATTTGAAACCAAAAACTGGTTTCCCTATTTTGTAAGCTTGATGTTTGTAATGAGAGAATTAACTCTATGATTAAGTTTTACTAAATGACTAAAAGAGGATTTCCAGGAGCAAATCTCTTGAGTAGGGATGGATAAAGGTCCCTAGTTTGTTTTCCCTCACATCTAGATCTTAAGAATCTCAAGTTCTCTCTGTCTATTTTGCGAAGAAATTTATAAACCTACAAATTGGTAAGTTCTTCATTTTTTGTAATATGTAGAACACCTAGATTTTTTTTAGTTCATTTTTTAAAAATAGCAAGTACATTTCTATACTGCTTTTCAGTGCACGTAAGCACTTCCTGAGCAGTTTACAAAGTGTAAGCTAATTGCCCCAGAACCAGGTGGGTACTCATTTTAGCAACCTTGGAAGGATGCAAGCCTGGGTTGAGCCTGAGTCCTTGGCTGGTATTGAACCCACAACTTTATGGTTTGCAAGTGAGTGGCTGCAGTACAGGCATTTAACTACTGCATCACCAGGGCCCATTTTGACCTGTGTACTAGCCCAAATTATCTGTTCCCAGGAAGGAGAGGACCGTGTTGTACCTTCCTGCCATTTAGTTGTTGAACATCAGGAACCTGACAGAAAAGGAGAAATAAAACAGGTGGCAATCCTAATTTGGCATTGGAAATACCTGACTGAATATGCAAATTTTTAAACTAGACTTTTAAGTACTCGGAGAGATCTCTGCCTATGAGTATCTTCCTATTTCTTTCACAGGTTTCCAGTTCTCTTCATATTTTTATAAGAATTTCAGAAAATTCTTATCAAACACACACACACAAACTCATGCACTCATACTCTGGACAGAGGCAAATAGCTTAAAGATCTACAGGCAAGGCTCCTAAGTTATACAACACTACTGGGCTGCTCCTTTAATACACAATCCAATAGCAGTTACCATAGCAGCTGCTTCATCCAATTTGTGCTACTGTGTATCTAATGCACAAAAACATTTTTGGTCCCCTTTAACCCCTATGAAGAAATCTCCACTTTAATAAGCAAGCACCTTTCAAAGCTCATCTGGAAACATTAAATATTTTCAGGACAGATTTGGCTGGCCTGCCTGTCTCTCTAGCTAACTTTGGTACTCACAAAGCTATATTAATGAGGAGGAGGAGGAAACCAAAATGGTAACAAGATTCAACTCAATCACTGATATCCACAAGAAGCCAAGGGAATTTGCACAGTAACATATCTTGGGCCTTAGGGAATGTGGGCTGACCAAAATCCCAGTGCAATCATCATTAGTTTAGGCTGTCATTAGCATTAATGGGTTTGACTTATTTGCTCTATTTCTCTCACAATGATAAGTCCATACTACTTTGTAATTTTACTCAGTCTGGTTTGACTGTCTCTCCAGGGATGACCCAATCACTCTTGTTTCTAAACTGGTCTCTGTCACTAATAAATTCTAATTGATAAATATATTTTATTTTTATTAAAAAAATAAATGTCATGTAAAGTAAAATATAATGCTTAAAAAAAATTACCTAACATGTTCTTTGAGCTAAGAACTGTGCTGGGAAATATGAAAAAGGCCAAAAATAGTAGATAATCAGGTTCTAATACAAGTCTTTCCGGCATGAATCAAGTTAGCTTGCACTAGAATTGATAAAGGTCATTATCCTATACCAGGGGTAGGCAACCTTTTTGAGCCAGGGGCCGGGTTGCTGTCCCTCAGACAATTGGGGGGCTGAAGCACCAAAAATAAATAAATAAGGAAGGGCTTGCAGGATCTGGACAAGGCAGTGGAAGATAGGGATTCTTGAAGATGTCTCATCCACAGGATCTCCATGAGTCAGAACGGACTTGAGGGCAGCTAACAACAACCACAACAACATTTGTCTAAATCACTATGCAGGATGTAAACAGAATGCAAACCACAAAGCAATCTGCTTCAATTAATATTAATGTTCTCTTTGGGGGAAAAGGAAGTTTACCGCAATAATGTTAAGGGATTCATCTTTCAGAAACTCCAGGAACAGCATTTCAAAGATCAGATCAATAGTTCAACAAGCAGCACAGAATTTGCCAGTTGCAGATGTTTTGAAAGCTTGTGATATTAGTAGGCTACTTTATTTATGATTTTTACACATAAACTTGGCACATGTAACCTGATCCCCTCTGGCCATGTTCACCATGTTACTAGTGTGTAAATACACCTGTCATGTAGTTCAAGAAGACAACTTGGCTACTTTCCACATCAGCATATAGCCTCGATCTGGCTGTTGTGGTAATGTCAGAAGGGCCCACAACATGATCCGGTATCTTCCACATTATTAGCACCTTCACTTATTTCAAATACAAGGATGTGGTTTTGAGGAAGCAACAAAGCCACAAAGATAATAGCATAAACTGAGTCATTGTAGTTAGCATAAGGAAGATCATCCATACTTTGCTTATCTAACCATATTATCAAACAAAATAAAATTTAAGGTAGGGCTGGGACAAGCAAATCCTATGGACTTCTTGTGGCTCCCAACCCCTATTTTACAACCCCATCCCCATCCAGAGGTCTTCTCAAGCTTCTAATCCCCTAATATATATTTCAAATATTATCTGAAAATTATCTGAGTTTTTGTGAAAAATCACCCAAACCACCACACAGTGTAGCCAATTTGCCCTCCCCCAGCCCTGAAACTGCCAACTAATCTTTGTTAATGCCTACTTAAAATTGCTACAGCTCTTAAACTCTCCTAGCCAGCTTATGAAATTCTTACTTGCATTCAGAAAGCATGGGGAACTGTGCAGAGAGACTGCCTGAACATGTAAATATTAAAATGATGGTGGAGTGAGGGCATACATGTTGCAACTTGTCCTCAACATTACCAGGTTTGCGAGAGCCTCTGAAGACTCTTTTAAGGGGCCTTTCACACTGTACATTTAACTGTCATGGCAACTTCATGTGGAATCTGGGATTTGTAGTGTGGTGAGGCACTAGAACACTCTGTCTGAGAATTCTAAATGCCCCCTCCAAACCACAAATTCTAGAATTCCATAGGATGTTGCCATGACAGTCAAAGTATGGTACTAACATGCTTACATTTGGAAGTAAATACAGACCCTGTTATGACTGGGACCCCTCACTGTTTGTTTATTACTAAAACAGGTGAAAGTGGTTTAGAAGATTTTGATACCATTTCTTCATGTACTAAAGCAACCCCCCCCCCCCCCCATACACACATACCCAAAATATAACAATGTATGTACAAACTGGAGTGATTGTCATGGACTCTTCCGGTATAGTTCATCTGAACTATGAAACACTCTGAAATACAAAGAAATGATTTTGACTGTCTGGATGGCAGTTAAACAATGGTGAGAAAATGGTGGTGGTGGCGGCGGCTCTTTGGTGCTTCCCCTCAAAGGAGCACTGAGAATAACTGAACTCTGAAGGATTTGGGTAACACATTTGTGAATGTTATGTGCCTTCAAGTCATTTCCAACTTATTGTGACCCTAAGGTGAACCTATCATGGGGTTTTCTTGGCAAATTTCTTCAGGCAGGGGATTTATCGTTGCCATGTTTGTTAGCTTTTCTGGGTTACAATCAGACAAAGACATCACATTAAAATTAAAGGCTGTAATCACTGCTAATATAGTTGTGATTTGCTTTGCTTTGCCTTTACATCCTTTTTGATATGTGTGCATTTTCTTAGCTTCCTCCACAACTGGTCACCTCCTCCACATATCACACAACCACCACTTAACTGTAGTTCCTTCCTTATCCATCCAGCCTTTAGGGTGAGCATAAACAATTATGGCTGATGGAATTTTGTAAGTACATTGGAATCATTTCTTTTATATCCTTTGATATATGACCCTAAGTTTGACCCTTGACTTATCCATGGGTCATATCAAAATCCATAATTTTGACAACAAAACCTGCCCTCAACTTGTACATGAGGTTAACTTATACACAAGGATATACAATACTCATTGCCATGTGTGAGATTAAGTAGAGTAGCTCCAATGAAGAATGAGGAAAACAGACTTTTTCACCAAGAGAAGGATTCCCCTGATTACATTTGTGCAGTTACTGAGGTACTGGTATTGGATCAGAGCTAATACCCCTATACAGCTGAATTTGCAGGGTAGGGAGAGATGAGTGATTCTGGTTATTCCAGAAACATAATTTTCTGGATAGGGCCTTAAAAGAAAAGACCCCCTCCACTGACACGCTGGGAGGGGCCTTCTGTTGCACCGGCCATTTTTGGAGGCTGACGCCGCGATTGGTTGGGAGGGCTGGGAGTCCCGCCCTCCCTTCAGCTCCCAAACAATCAGGGGGATCTCGTGAGATCCCCCAGCAGCCCACATAATCTCGCAAGACTGGATAGTCTTGAGAGATTTCGGGTGGTATTTGGGGGCTTATTTAATCCCCCTCTGCCACATGGAGGCAGCCATTTTATATTCGGCAGCCGAGAGAGAGGATCGGCTGCCGAGTGGGGAAGAGCCAGCGGGGCTTGGGCAGTGTGAGCTGGGTTTCCCAGTTGGTGAGGACAGTTCTAGTCCTTTCTTGGGGCTTTGGAACCACCAGGGGGCTTGTTGTCTTGGGGAGGAGTTTTTCCTCATCAATTTGTGACCCATGGAAAGGGTTCTTGTCCCTGCTTGGGATGATATAACGATCGGGGCTTGTTAATTTAAGGAGGAGTTTTTCCCTCATTGGTCTGCGATTTGTGGTGGGTTTTGTTGTCCCTGCTTGGGACGCTATAAATGGTTTTTTGTCCCTGCTTTGGGCTTTGTAGCCATCAGGGTTTATTTGATTTTAAAGGAGGAATTTTTCCTCATTGGTCTGTGACTTGTGTAAAGGGTTCTAGTTCCTGCTTGGGACAGGGCTTGATAATTCTAAAGAAGGAATTTTGTCATCATGCCACAGAGCAAGTCACAATCCAAGCGGCGTGCGGCACCTGCTGGATCTGGTACTGGCCAGTTGGCGCCTAAGCATTCGGCCAAGGCCCAGGGGCATGAGGATGAGATTGTTGCCCACCTGGCTCAGTTGGGATGTACAATGGCAGCATGTGTGACTGTTTGTGAGCAACTAGCTCAGAGGGGGGTGCAGGGTGGTAGTTCTGGAACCTCAGCCCTTCCAGTCTCAAGCGCAGGGTCCTCAAACGAGGAGCAAGTGGTGGGGCCACAAGCTACACAGGTGCAGGAGGTACCCTCACCTGGCATGACAGTGGGAGAGACATCACGTGGTCCAGTCGATGCTACAGCTATGGAGGGTGGGCAGCCAACTGTAGTTGACATGATGGAGCTTATGAAAAAGGTTCCAGGTTTGGTACAGCAGGGAGCAGTGGCCTCTATGTCTGTGCAGCTTACATTGGCTGATTTGTATAAGGTGGTAGAGCAGGCGGTGGCTTTAGGCCAAGCCAACGGGCCGGCAGGTAGCCGCCCCTCAGGCTACCTCAGCTAGAGGGAAAAGCACCAATGCCCATTAAGTTGGATGTTTTAATTGCTTGGTTGGGGGGTTATCCTAAGCGGGATTCTGCCCAGCATTTACTTGATGGTTTTACACATGGTTTTCACATTCCATATGCTGGTTTAAGAGTTTACAATTTTGCATCTAATGCACGTTCAGTGAAGGAGTTACTGGGGATCATTAGGAAGAAGCTGGTGAAAGAGCTGGCAGCAGGGAGGATGTCTGGGCCCCATAAACAATTGCCAATGCCAACATTACGGTTGTCACCACTGGGTGTGGTACCCAAGAAGACACCAGATGAATATCGTTTAATTCACAATCTTTCTTACCCCAAGGGGAGTCTGTAATTGATGCTATTGACCCAGTGTTGGCATCTGTGAAATATGCATCATTTGACTCAGCAGTGCAGATGGTTAGAGCCTTGGGCAAGGGAGCTCTTTTGGCAAAATGTGATATAAAATCTGCCTTCAGGCTACTTCCAGTACACTCTGATGATTTTGACTTGCTGGGCTTCCAATTTGAGGGAATGCTATTTTGACAAGGCAATGCCAATGGGCTGTTCCATTTCTTGCTTGGCTTTTGAGAAGTTTAGTACTTTCTTGCACTGGTGTGCTGTGAAGAGGTCTGGCAATTCTGCAATTATGCATTATTTAGATGACTTCCTGTTTGCTGGGGGCCCCGACACAGCAACGTGATGGAACACTTTGTCAGCTTTCAAGCATTGATGGACAAGATGGGAGTGCCTTTGGCTAACAGGAAGACAGAGGGCCCTGCCACCCATTTAACCTTTCTGGGCATTGAACTTGATACAATTGAGGGTTTATCTTGCCTCCGGAATGAGAAATTGGACCTAATGAGACAACAGGTAAGGGCAATGAGAGGTAAGAATAAGGCCATGTTGCATGACTTTCAATCTCTAACAGGATTGTTGAATTTTGCTTGCAAAGTGGTAGTTCCTGGATGGGCTTTTTGTGCTCGCCTATACAATGCCATGAGGGGAGTGTATTCCCCACATCACCACATCTGCATTAACAGTGGGATATATGAGTACCTGAAGATTTGGGATTCATTTCTTAATTAATTCAATGGTGTATCATTCTGGAGGAGCGAGATGCTCCTAAAGTCAGATTTTCAGGTTCATTCTGATGCATCTGGAGCCCATGGTTTTGGTGTATACTGGAAGGGGCAGTGGGTGGTGGGGAGTTGGCCTCAGGGTTGGGTGAATAACAGTTTGATAAGGGATCTTACCTTTCTTGAACTGTTCCCTATTGTGGTTGCAGTTCATCTTTGGCCAAAGCAATTTGCTCAGAAAACTGGTTTTGGTGTGACAACTAGGCAGTTGTTCATGTTATCAATTCACAGAGCTCTAAGTCTCCAAGGGTGATGACTTTGGTCAGATCTATGGTATTAAAATGTTTAAAATGCAATGTGTTGTTCCAGGCGCACCACATGCCTGGCCCATTGAATCCCCTGGCAGATGCCCTTTCATGTTTTCAGTTTCACAGGCTTCGAGAGCTAGCTCTGGAAGCAGCAGCGCAGCCTTTGACAGTACCAGCCCATCTGTGGAACCTTGGAGAATAGAGATTAAGAGGGCTATTCTGCACTCCGTTGCCCCATCTACACGCAAGTCATATCAGCTTGCAATGTGAGCTTTTAGACAGTTTCTTGTGGCTGTGGGTGAAACTGAGGTTTTGCCCTTGAGGATGGAGGTTATACTCCGCTTTGCAGTTCATCTCAGACAGTCCGGGTTGGCTCCGGTTACCATTAAGGGAAGGTTGGCGGTGCTGGCTTTTTACTCCCGGGTGTGGGGGGTACCCGGATCCTACTGTGGATTTTAGGGTTTGGAGGGCATTGGAGGGATGTTCTAGGGAGCTCCCTGTGGCACGCGATACCTGCATGCCGGTGACAGATTCAATCCTTATATAGATTTGGCATTGCCTCCAAGTGGTGTGCTCCTTGCCAGAGGAAGTTACCTTGTTTTGGGATGCTTTTTCATTGGCCTTTTTTGCTGCAACCAGAATTAGTGAGCTTGTCCCCAGTTCTCGCTCTGATACATCAGGCAGGGCACTATTGTTATCTGATGTTCAAGTTTTGGAGCCAGGCCTGTATTTGTGTTTTAGGCATTCAAAGATGGACCAGCTGGCTAGGGGTCAAACATAGTCTTGTCCAGGGCTCCCAAGGGTCCCAGTATTGGCCTTGACAGATTACCTTAGACTGTGACCAGCATCCCCTGGTTATTTGTTTTTACATGTCTCGGGCCTTCTGTTGACTCAGTTTCAATTTCGAACGGTGTTGCAGGAGGCTCTGAAGCATGCAGGCTTATCAACGGCCCAATTTTCTTCTCATTCATTTCAGATTGGAGCTGCGACAGCTGCAGCATCTCACGGCCTAAGTGATGCTGTGATCCAACATATTGATTGATGGCGCTCTGGAGCGTTTAAAGCTTACATTTGCCCTTAGGCTGCTTAGATGTTGATTTCTAGTTCTAGGGGGCCGATGCGATTGTGCCTTGATGTTCTAATGTGTGTTTTTCTGTTGAGCAGGTCAAGAACAGGGTGACGTCTGTCATACCTTGTTTTTTTGGGCTGAACGGCACGCTATCCAGTCGGGCTGAGATCCAAACTTGGCTCTAGAGCGATTTGGGTGCATCCATTAGTATGGGCAGAGAAGCATGCTATGGGGGGCCCTTCTTCCACGAACCATTGAGTTGGCTGTTGCCTTCCCACCTCCCCGGATACTACTCATTCACCTGGGTGAGAACGATTTGGCCAAGATCACCGGATTGCAGTTAGTCCAAAGAATCATGGTGGACCTACAGGAAGTACGATGACAGTTACCAGGGACTGTTCTGTTATGGACCAAGCTCTTGCCACAACAAACCTGGCCTGGTGCAAGGAAAGATTCTGCTATTAACGTGGCTCATCATTGGGTGAATAGGAGTGTTTTGAGGAGGCTGGAAGTTTTGGGGGCCTCATGTGTGGAGCATGACCAGATCAGGGTTGATTTGCCATATCTGTACAGGGGTGATGGGGTTCATCTCTCCTCGGTAGGCTGTGATATATACTTGGATTCCATTGTCTCTCACATTAAATCTTCTGGGGGTGGAGGGGATGCCAAGCTGGGCTGGCCTCCTCCTGTGGTGGGGCAGGGACACCCCCCCCCGGGATAATTGGATATCTGAATTTTCAATATTTGGTCATTTAAGAGGGATGTATGGTTTACATCATCAGCTTAAAAATCTCTTATATCATCAATCATAGAGATGACATCAAAATTTGGATGGGGGGATGATTTGATTATATGTTTAGCAACTTGTGTTTAGCAACTTCTTGACATATGCTTTTTTGGAGGCGTGACTTATCCCTGATGGCTTGACATGATTATGGTGAGGATTGCATCAGGAATTATGGCATGCACAAATACACACATGCCAAAAAGGAAGTTATAGTAAAGTGAAGAATTTTGGCTGTAAAGTTATTGTTTCAGACCCTGTACAGATGAATAAAGTTGTGGCCATTTTGTTATCCAAAAAATGGTGTTCGGACTTCTTTGTGCAGATGCAACAAAGGAATATCAGGTACATATAACTCTAAAATTGTGTTCAGATATTCAATGCCTGATATGATTCCATTTGTATGAAAGGAAGACCAAGGATATGACTGTTGGAGCCAACGCTTTGTTGCCTCCTGTCTGCATGTTATGGCTCAATAACTGAAGCAGAGATCCTGCTGTTTGTGCACAGACCCCATAATACTCAATTGAGAATTGTCATTGTATACAAATAGAGCTTAAAGATTATTCATTTTATCCTATCACAAAAATCATCTTTCTGAGAGTGGTTCCTAGGTACTATGTTTGGCATATTATAATCCAATTTTTAACAGTGGGACACAAAGCTCAAATATACAAAACAGTATTGATTCAAAATCTGTGTTCATTCTATGCTTGTTTCTAGCATTTATTTTAAAATATAGCTCATTTCTTCATACAAAACAATTGTGGGCACAGTATGCACAAAAATTAAATCTGTAATTAAAAATATCTGCAAGACAAAACTTATTAAGACATCATGTGATGCCTCAAGATTTGAAAGAGTGTTTTTGCTGTTGTTCAAGGACTTTATCATACAAGGGTTGAAAAGTGGCATTAGACCTGGATAGCAGTGTCTGTGGCCATACCTTAACATATGCTGCTGTAACTGTCCAGCAGCTGGTCTGTAGTCCATCCATTGTTTGAGTGCTGTTTCACATCAAACTTATCAGTGTCTCCCAATTGCACTGCTTTTCCACTTTTGATTCACATGTGCTAAGTTCCTCCCCCTGCAGTTCTGATATTCAGGCAGTCAGATGGTATGAATGGGCATAATTATGTTCCTTTCCCCCTCTCCCCCTTCCCCTTGCTATTCCCAAACAGGCAGTTTTTCTTTTCTTTTTTCAATTTCTTGTCTTTATTTTTTATTGAATGAATTGCCATAACTGTGTAATTGCACTAAGTATAAAAAGAAATACAGATTGAAAGGCATGCAGGGAAGGAGCTAGGGCAGGGAGGCAGGGCTATGGAGGACAGTGTGCAGAAGGCAGATGCCCGAACAGAAGCAGCACCATCACACTTTTAAGACTATGTGACAATTACTGTCCCCACCTCAGTATGTTTATATTTCCTACCCAAACCCTATTGAGGTACTTTACAATATTGTTGTGACAAAATCCCAAGTTGGAAAGCTCAGTTTCAAGCTGAAAATTTGTGATTTCAAACAGCGGGCTTCTTAGAAGCAAATAAGGGCAACCTGACAAAACTCATCAAGAAATCATATTAGATGCTTCAGAGGTTGAGAGTGGTTTATTTTTCAAGTTCTAGTGGTCAATTTGAAGTTAAAATTTCAAAAAAGGGATTTTTTTTCCAAGAAAATAAAGGGGAGCTGTCATAATTCATTGTGTGAGGACTCTGAGACACTGCTACTGTCTTGAGGCAGGAAAAAAGGCAGGAAAACAGAAAGGAGCTAAGGCTACAATTCCCTAAAGGTAAAGGTAAAGGTAAAGATTTCCCCTTTAACAAGATTGTCTAGTCACATCCAACGCTAGGGGCGGTGCTCATCTCCATTACTAAGCTGAGGGACCCAGCATTGTCAAAGACAACTCTATGTTCATGTGGCCAGCATAACTGCAGAGAACACTGTTACCTTCCCATCAAAGTGGTACCTGTTTATCTACTTGCACTTTTACATGCTTTTGAACTGCTAGGTTGGCAGAAGCTGGGACTAGTGATGGAAGATCTGCCACTGAAATAAAGAGCATAAGTATTTAAAAAGTTTGGCTGTAGTGTAGAAACATGCAGTGGCAACAGAGGAATTGATTCAGGAATTGAATTTTATATGTCATAAAACCTTTACGCCCAGTCTACATTCAGTGAAAATGCTCAGAAGCCTTGAAAACCCAGTCTCTCAGATCTTCCAAAGCAAATATTCAACTTTTTGAAAATATTCAACTTTGGGTAAGGATTGTGTTTTGAAAATGGAACTATTTTTCTCAGCTAAGTACAAAATGCCAAACCAGGGTGGAATTTGTACAACCAAGTAACATAACCCCAAAAGAAGAAATATATACAAAAGGGAAGGGAGATAAGGGAAAGAGAAAAAAGTCTGTACATACAGTAGCTGGTTTTGTTCTTACAAGTTCTGAAGCATATTTTTAAAATAAAAAAATCACAATTGGGAGAATGACTTCATTATTTGATGTCTCTCTCCTTTTATTTCTTTGAGCTGCCATTACTGACAGACATATTAGCATTTTCTTTGTTCATATTTGAGCACTGAATTATCTTTAATTGCCATGTATATGCTGTCTGCAGGAAAGGAAGATGAGAAAAGAAAAATAATAAACCGTTCTGTCAACTTTTGTGTAGACATGCTCTCCTTACACAGCTAGTATCAAAGAAAAGGGGGAAAACATTATTTTTCAAATAAATAAATAAATAAATGTAAATGGACCCTGGAACTGTTCAGAATATAATGTGGAGTGCAAATTAATGAAAGATACCGATAATTATTTTCATATGGGCTTCTTGACACCTTTATTTTCATCCCTCTTGTTTCGTTCAAGTAGCTAGTAGGAAAGGACGGGTTGAAGTCAGTGTTAAAAACTGCATGTTCTACTTACCCAAGGACATAAATTCTTGTCTCAGCCTAATTAAATGCTTGATTCCTCTGCCTTGCTCTGGAGCTAATCATCTGAAGATTCACACATGAGCTTTACAGTATGATTTTATGCATGTCTACTCAAAGCAAGATCAATTACATTTAGCAGAGGTTGTTGTTGTTGTTGTTGCGTTCCTTCAAGTTGTTTCTGACTTAAGGCACACCTACCACAGGGTTTTTGGGGTCTGAGTGTGTGACTTGCCCAAGGTCACCCAGTGGATTTCCATGGCCAAGCAGGGCATTGAACCCTCATCTTTAGAGTTCTAGTCCAATACTCAAATCAGTGGGGGCTTACTCCCAGGAAACTGTTACATAAACTTTCAGCTTTGTGGCACAATCATTGTGATGTTTTGTTGAGTGTGACTTGCCCAAGATCACCCGGGGGGGGGGGGGGTCCATGACTGATCAGAGATTCAAACCCTCGTCTCCAGAGTCATTGTCCAATGTTCAACCCACTATGCCATGCTGGAGGTTTACCTGGAAGTACCTGAATATGTGCAAAAGGTTGCATCCAAAATATCTTTAATTGTGAAAAGAATTGTTCTTCAATTTATGTATTGATTTGGGGGCATATATGTTGGTTACACTTCCAGAATTTGGGAGAGTGCATTTACATCCCTTTGTTGCATCAAGATTCGTAAAACACTTCTTATTGCAAAATGCACTAAGAAAGAAAGGCATCTGTCATAATGCCAATAGGAGATTTTACTGTACAAATTAATAGAGAAGAACATCATATAGTTTAAAATATTTTAATTGGTTGAAAGAGTTTGCAGGAGATCTTCAAACCTGACATGTACATACACACACCTTTCCCCAAAGTAATAATAGCTCCCATTTCTGCTAGCACTGCAAAGCTACAGCAGGCTCACTGCAATCACTGGATCATATATCAATAAATGAAGTGTGTAATAGGGACTGCAGAAAATTAGGATGGAATTTGGCTCATGATGAAGATCCTTTGAAATCAGTTAAGTGACCAGCTCTTGACCAGCCACTGCATTTCCCCCCCAAGGTCACATATTTTGAACTCTTGTGAATGCTTGGCATTTCATTTCAGTTTTGTACTTCAGAAGCCATTAGTATTGGAGCCTTCTCTTGTTGTGAGATCATTCTCTGAAAACTGTTAAAGGCATTTCTATCACAAAGCAGAATACAATTCTTTGTTTAGATACAGAATGTCTTTCCAGTTTGGTTCTTTGCCTCTTGCTAATACCCATACAACCTTGCCTGTTGTGTGTTCCACATTGACCCAACCAAAGCTTCAAACAATGCTCAAGGGCTATTTCATATGGAGTACATTACAGTTGTACACTGAAGCTCCCTGAAGTGGACCTCCAACATCTACGATTTATGGTTCACTTCTGGTTGCTGGATTAAGTTTGTCTTCCACTGAACAGGTAGTACGTCCTATCAGTTTTGAATCTAAGCCCTTCTTTTCCCTAACGGGATAGACAATTAACAATATTAATTGTTTTCCCATGCTGTTGGTGAACCAGGCAATTATAAAGTAGGCAGACAAAACAAGTACCCAGATGCAACCTAGTCTCATATTCTATCAGGCTCATATCTTATTCTTTCAAAACTTGCCCCAAAGCTTATATTTACTCTGTTATGAAAGAAATGATTCCATTCTGTGAAGCAGTTTGTGTTACAGATTGTGTGAAATATGCTTCAAATAAGAAATAAATGTATAACTTACAAGGCAACAGATTGGAACGCACCTTAAGGCAAAATCGTTTTGATTAGGTTTCAGATATGGACTCACCAGATGTCACTAAATCCAAACATGGAGAAATAGGCTCTGCTAGAGAATTTGTCACAGTAAGGAAAAATGTCACAGACCCAAACTGTGTAGGAACTCCCTGACAGCTAGCAAGACTCTTTAAATCATCCCCACCAAGTACTTCACAGTGAATGTTAGAGTTATCAAGAGCTTCTGTTCCAAAGCAATCCAGTACCATTGCTTTAATTGAATGCCAGTAGGAGCAAGCAAGTTAGTCATGAGATTCATCTACGTATGTAACTGTGGGATTCAGGACTGTACTATGACAATAAAAATTCACACTGTAAAGTTCACTGTAAATGAAACAAATGTCCTTTACCCAGTCATTCACTCAAACATGGTTAAAATTGTCAATTTTGGTTTGGTTCTGCTTCTCTTTCCATATTATCTTCATTTTGACCAGTTCCTGTGTCAGTTTGGGTTTTAAAAAAAAAAAATTCAAAAGAAAATTAATGTGTGTTATGATAATGAGTTCTGCATATTAATTTGTCACACTCAATAGTATGGTAAAATATATGTGACTTCAGGTACAGCATATTCTGCTTGTGGTTAAATGGGCCTGTTATTGCTTCATAGCACTCCAGATGGAAGGTGTGTGCATGTGCGGGCACACACACACACACACACACACACAGCATATATTTCGATGATGATGGTTGCTAAAAGTGGTTTTATGGAAGGATGGTCAATGTGTGGCAAACTGAAAGTTGGCAGAGCAGAAAGTAGGTGTGTAGCCACTTACAGGAGCCTGCTGTGCAGCTGAGAGGCCCTGGGTGGGAGTATTTAACTCGCCCAGCACCATCTCCTCCGGCAGCAGCAGTGGCAGCGGCAGTGGCAGGGCCGCAGGAAGGTCGGGCAGAGGCTCAGGAGCCCACCCAACGCTCCATCTTCTCTGGCAGCGCAGTGGTGCAGCGGCAGCGGCAAGGCAGCTGAGAGGCCCTGGGTGGGAGTATTTAGCCTGCCCAGCACCATCCCCTCCAGCAGTGTGGCGGCAGTGGCAGCGGCAGCGTCAGGGCCGTGGGAAGGTCAGGCAGAGGCCCAGGAGCCTGCCCAATGCTCCATCTCCTCTGGTGGCACAGCGGCAGCAGCAAGGCAGCTGAGAGGCCCTGGGTGGGAGTATTTAGCCCACCCAGCACCATCCCCTCCAGCAGCGCGGCGGCAGTGGCAGCGGCAGTGTCAAGGCCGCGGGAAGGTAGGGCAGAAGCCCAGGAGCCTGCCCAATGCTCCATCTCCTCTGACAGCGCAGTGGCAGTGGCAAGGCAGCTGAGAGGCCATGGGCAGAAGTATTTAGCCCTCCCAGCACCATCCACTCCAGAAACGCGGCAGCAGCGGCAGTGTCAGGGCCATGGGAAGGTCGGGCAGAGGCCTAAGAGCTCACCCAAATCCTACCATTTCTGGTGGTGTGTTGACAACAGCAGTGGTGGGAGCAGTAGAACCTTGCTGGGCTTGGGCAGGGGATTTTCTAAATACCCACCCAAACTTTCTCTACTGCCATCTGGGATCCCATGCCTGCAGTGAAAAGTCCCCTGTATTATTCTTTGGAATATTGCAGAGGCATTAATGCTATGAGAAGGACTTGGGCCAGGGTTTCCTTTTCTTTTGTCTAACCCACCCTGTTATCCTATCACCTGGAGCACCCACAGCAACAACATGGTGGGGAGGGTTATCTGTTTTCTTTGACTCCTTTACCATCTGAGGCTGGGAATGATTTGGGAGCGGAAATTGGGGTTGTGCGGGGGAAGGGGAGGTATGGTGGATACAGAGCAAACAGATGTTACAAAAGAAAGTGGGATCGCTGTTTGAAACCTATCCCGCTTTCAGTTCACTCTGTTTCCCGGATTGGGTTGGAGAGTGTACCAACCATTCCACAGAACCTTACCTTGCTCCTTTGCAATGCCAGGTCAGTTAAAAATAAGACTCATATTATATACGATCTCCTCCAAGATGAGGATGCCGACCTGGCTTGCTTCACAGAAACCTGGCTGGGAGAGGATAGTGCCATAACTTGGACGCAGGCCCTCCCAGCTGGGTATTCTGTTAGTGAGCAGGTAAGGGGAAGTGGGCGGGGTGGGTGGAGTGGCCCTGGTTCATAAGAACAATCTAATCTTGACCAGGATACCTGTCCAGAACACAGTCCACTTCAAGTGTATGTACCTGAGCCTGAGGACCAAAGATAGTTTGGGAAATCTGCTAGTATACTGACCACCCCATTGTCTAGCAGACTCCCTAACCAAGCTGACACAGCTAGTCTCAGAGTTGCTGTTGGAGTCACCCAGATTTTTAGTTCCAGGCGACTTCAACATTCCACTCAAGACCAGTTTGGAAAATCTAACTGGCGCAGCTTGGGAGTTCATGGAATCCATGACAAACATGGGGCTATCCCAATTGGTCGTCGGGCCCACACATTGTGTGGGTCATACCCTCAATGCAGTCTTTAGTACGGAACAGGAATGTCTGTGGGCGGAGGTTATCAGTACCTCCGCATTGTCATGGATGGATCATTTTCTAGTCAAGATGGAACTCAGAGCCACTGTCTGCCCCACCAGGGGTGGTGGACCCATGAGAATGGTCCGGCCTCAAAGGCTAATGGAACCAATAAGATTCCAGAAAGCCTTGGAGGGTTTAATGGTTGATACACTGGTGATTCTGTCAAAGCTTTGGTTAACACCTGGAACACCGATCTCACCAAGGCTATCGACACAATCGCTCCCAAGCATCCTTTCCAACCCACTTCAAATCGTAGGCAATGGTATACTTCAGAGCTTAGAAAAATGAAGCGGGTTGGACAACAACTAGAGTGCATCTGGTGGAAAACTCGACTCATATCCAACAAGACTTGTCATAGGAACTTTCTTTGTTCCTATTGAGAGGCAATACATGCAGCGAAGAGGGCCTTCTCCTCTGCACGTATTGTGTCTGCAGAGTTTCCTCCAGCAGAGCTGTTTAGTGTGGTAAGGGAGATGACACATGTTATACCTGCACAGAACCTGTTGCTTAACCCAACAACAGCCTGCTGTGACACATTTAACAACTTCTTTGCAGATAAAATCTCTTGGATAAGAGCCGACTTAGACGCCAGTATTTTGACAGAAACAACTGACGAGGTATCCAGCAATTCCGTTGATGTAAATTTACTAGATCAATTTCAATCTGTGAGTACCGAGGACATGGACAAGCTACTTGGTAGAGTGAGGAAGACAACTTGCCCTCTTGATCCTTGCTCATCATGGCTGGCCATCCGGGGGGGGGGGGATGCACTGATGGTGTTTATTAAGGACATCATCAATGCATCCCTCAGGGAAGGACATGTTCCATCTTGTTTAAAGGAGGAGGCAGTTAAGCCGCTTCTGAAAAAAACTTCCCTGGACCCCCTGACCATGAACAACTATAGGCCGGTCTCTACATTACCATTCTTAAGCAAAGTCATTGAGAGGGCGGTTGCTTTTCAACTCCAAGTGGTCTTGGATGAAACCGATTATCTAGACCCATTTCAAACTGGCTTTAGGACGGGATTTGGAGTTGAGACTGCCATGGTTGCCTTGACTGATGACCTGCGTCTGAGCATTGACAGGGGTAGTGTGACCTTGTTGGGGCTTTTAGACCTCTCAGCAGCTTTTGATACAATAGATCATGGCATCCTCTTGTATCGCCTGAGGGGGTTAGGAATTGGAGGCACTGCTTTGTAGTGGTTCCACTCCTTCCTCTCATGAAGTCCCAGAGGGTGCTGTTCAGGGACAGTTGCTCCATTAAAATGAGCTTACTTGTGGCATCCCGCAAGGCGCCATTCTGTCCCCGATGTTGTTCAACATCTATATGAAGCCGCTGGGTGAGATTATTCGGAGCTATGGGGCTGGGTGTTATCAGTACGCTGATGACACCTAGATCTATTTCTCCCTATCTCAGTCGTTGGCCTCGAATTCCGATAGCATCTCTCCTCTCAATGACTGTCTTAAGGCAGTAATGGGCTGGATGAGGAAAAACGGATTGAGATTAAATCCAGACAAAACGGAAGTGCTCACGGTAGCAGCCCTGAAACCAAGAATTGGGTTGCAACCTCCAGTCCTGGATGGGGTCACACTCTTCACGAAGGGCTTTGTTCGCAGTCTGGGGGTGGTCCTTGATTTGTTGCTTCAGATGACTAGTCAGGTGAATGTGATGGTCAGGAGTGCCTGTTATCAACTTCAACTGATACACCAGCTGCGCCCTTTCCTGGAAGTAAGGGATCTTGACACTGTGGTGCATGCATTGGTAACCTCCCGTCTTGACTTCTGTAATGCGCTCTACATGGGGCTACTCTCATGCTTGGTCTGGAAACTTCAGTTGGTACAAAATATGGCAGCGAGAGTGGTCTCAGGTACATCGCAGAGAGATCATATAACTCCTGTGCTAAAATCTTTTCACTGGCTGCCTATCAGTTTCCGGGCCCAGTATAAGGTGTTGGTTATGACCTTTAAAGCCCTAAATGGCTTGGGTCCAACTTATCTTCAGGACTGCCTCTTCCCATATAATCACCCCCCCCCCCCCGCACACTGATGCTCTAGGAGGAATTTGTTACAGCCAATGAAAACTAGGCTGTTGACAACCTCCCAGAGGGCCTTTTCAACCACCGCTCCCAAATTATGGAATGGCCTGCCAGATGAGATCCATCAGTTGACAACTTTAAGCAGTTTTAAAAAGGCTGTTAAGATGGATCTCTTCCAGCAGGCCTTCCCTGATTAAATTCCCTGGCCTCAGGAGTCCCCTTATCCCTCCTTTATTTCAGCTACAATTACTGCCCCACCTACTATTTGTTTGTTTGTCTATGGATTGTTTTTAATTGAGTGTCTTAACCGTCTTGTTTTAATGTTAAATTGTTTAATTCTCTTTTAAGGGGTGGGAGGGTTGTGGGATTTTGGATTGTATTTTAATATTGTATGTTGTTTTAAACTGTTGTGAGCCACCCTGATTGCTTGACAGAGGGGCAGGATATAAATAAAACTTATTATTATTATTATTATTATTATTATCTGAGATCTTGGCAGTTCAGATCTTAGCTAAACCTTGGAATTTACTTTATTAAGGAAGCCATTGTTTCTCATCCTCTAGTCGTTCTCTTTTGTACTGCATCAATAGTAGCATGAATTTGTTCTGTGTTCAGTTTGTTTTTAACTCTTGTTTTTGCTTAATATTTGTTGGAATTTACTGTTGTTGTTAAATGTCCTTGAGCTAACCTCGACTCAAGACATCTTCAGGACTCCCTGTCTTCCACTGCTCTGCTTAACTTTTGCAGACTCATGCCTGTGGCCTCCCAATTTGAGTCTATCCATCATGCATGTGATTTTCCTCTCTTTCTACTGCCTTCTACCTTTCCTAGCATTATTTTCGTTTTGAACAAATTGTGCCTTCTCATGATGTGGCCAAAGTACAACAGCCTCAATTTGATCATCTTGGCTTCTAGGAGTATTTCAGGTTTGATCTGTTCAAGGCATGCTTTTGGTAAAAGGTAAAGGTATTCCGCGTTGACAAGGTTGTCAAGTCATGTCTGTCTGTAGGGGGGGATGCTCATCGCTGTTACTAAGCCAAAAAGCCAGCTTTGTCAGAGACTACTCTGTGATCATGTGGCCAGCATGATTGCACAGAATGCTGTTTAACTCTCCACCGAAATGGTACCTATTCATCTAGACACCCCGTTGTCTAGCAGACTCCCTGACCGAGCTGACACAGCTGGTCTCTGAGCTATTGTTGGAGTCCCCCAGACTCTTGGTTCTGGGAGACTTCAACATTCCGCTCAAGACCAGTTTAACAGGTGCGGCTCGGGAGTTCATGGAGACCATGACAAACATGGGCCTATCCCAATTGGTCAACAGGCCCACACATTGTGCAGGTCACACACTCGATGCGGCCTTCTGTACGGAACAGGAGTATCCGTGGGCGGAGGTTGTAAATACCTCCGCATTGTCATGGACGGATCATTTCCTGGTTAAGTTGAAACTGAGAGCCAATATCTGCCCTGCCGGGGGTGGAGGACCCATTAGAATGGTCCACCCTCGAAGGCTAATGGAGCCCACTGGATTCCGGAAAGCCTTGGGGGGTTCATTGGTTGGGAATGCTGGTGATTCTGTTGACGCCCTGGTTGATACCTGGAATATCGAGCTTACCAGAGCTGTCGACACAATCGCTCCCAAGCGTCCTTGCCAGCCCGCTTCTAACCGCAGGCCTTGGTATACGCCTGAGCTTAGGCAAATGAAGCGGGCTGGACAACGACTAGAGCGCAGGTGGCAGAAGACTCAGCTCTTATCTGACAGAACTCGCCATAAGAAATTTTTTTATTCTTATCGGGAGGCGGTACGTGCTACGAGGAGAGCTTTCTCCTCGGCACGTATTGCGTCTGCAGAGTCTCGTCCAGCAGAGCTGTTTAGGGTGGTGAGGGAGATGACGCAGGTTCCTCCTGCGCCAAATCCCTTGCTTAACCCGACAACGGCCTGCTGTGACGCTTTTAACAACTTTTTTGCAGACAAAATCTCTCAGATAAGAGCCGACTTAGATGCCGCCATTGGAACAGAGTCGATAGGCGAGGTGTCCAGTGACTCTGCCGATGTAGTTATACTGGATCAGTGGCAATCTGTGAGTACCGATGACGTGGACAAACTGCTTGGTAAGGTGAGGAAGACAACATGCCCTCTCGACCCTTGCCCATCATGGCTGGCCGTCCAGGGGGGGGGATGCATTGGTGTGCTTCCTTACGGATATCATCAATGCATCCTTCAGGGAAGGACATGTTCCATCATGTCTGAAGGAGGCGGCGGTCAAGCCGCTTCTGAAAAAGCCTTCCCTGGACCCCCTGGAAATGAAAAACTATAGACCTGTGTCATTACTGCCATTTTTGAGCAAGGTGATCGAGAGGGCGGTTGCTCTTCAGCTCCAAGCTGTCTTGGATGAAACCGATTATCTAGACCCATTTCAAACCGGTTTCAGGACAGGATTTGGGGTTGAGACTGCCATGGTTGCCTTGACCGACGATCTGCGTCTGAGCATCGACAGGGGTAGTGTGACCCTGTTGGTGCTCCTAGACCTCTCAGCGGCTTTTGATACGATAGATCACGGCATCCTCTTGGACCGCCTGAAGGGGTTAGGTATCGGGGGCACTGCTTTGCAGTGGTTCCGGTCCTTCCTCTCGGGTCGGTCCCAGAGGGTGTTGATCGGGGACTGTAGCTCGAGTAAGAGGGACCTCACTTGTGGGGTCCCTCAGGGAGCTATTTTGTCCCCGATATTGTTTAACATCTATATGAAGCCGCTGGGTGAGATAATACGGAGTTATGGTGCTGGGTGTTATCAGTACGCTGATGACACCCAAATCTATTTCTCCATATCTCGTTCGTCGGCCTCGAATTCCAATGGCATATCTTCTCTCAATGAATGTCTTGAGGCGGTAATGGGCTGGTGAGGAAAAATAGATTGAAGCTGAATCCAGACAAGACAGAGGTGCTCACGGTCTCGGCCCCGAAACCAGGAATTGGGTTGCAACCTCCAGTCCTGGATGGGGTCACACTCTCCTCCAGTGACTGCGTTCGCAGTTTGGGGGTGCTCCTTGACTCGTCGCTCCAAATGGTAAAGCAGGTAAATGCGACGGTCAGGAGTGCCTGTTATCAGCTTCGGCTGATACGCCAACTGCGCCCTTTCTTGGAAGTAAGGGACCTTGAGACTGTTGTGCACGCACTGGTAACCTCACGCCTGGACTTCTGTAATGCGCTCTACATGGGGCTACCCTTGTACCTGACTCGGAAACTGCAGTTAGTGCAGAACATGGCGGCCAGGCTGTTATCTGGGACATCTAGGAGGGACCACATCACTCCGGTGCTGAGGTCCCTCCACTGGCTGCCTATTGGTTTCCGGGCCCAGTACAAGGTGTTGGTTATCACCTTTAAAGCCCTAAATGGCTTGGGCCCAAACTATCTCAGAGACCGCCTCCTCCCATATAATCCTCCCCGTGCCCTCCGATCCTCTGGGAGGAACTTGCTGCAGCCCCAAAGAGCCAGGCTTGCGGCAACCTCCCAGAGGGCCTTTTCTATCGTCGCTCCCAGACTCTGGAACGGCCTGCCGGATGAGATCCGTCAATTAACATCCTTACACAGCTTTAAAAAGGCTGTCAAGACGGATCTCTTCCGGCAGGCCTTTCCGGACTAGATAGTTAATTTGGAGACCTTCCGAAGCTGGACACTTATAGGACCCTTTCTCTTCCCTTATGTAGATTCACGGGAGATTAGGGACTGCTGTATTGTTCCATAGTTGCTGTGCTGTGTGTATTAGTCGTAGTTGTAATTGTTATTATAATTGGTTTTAATTAAGTACTGCTTAATTGCGGTTGTTTTAATTGTATTTGATTTAATAATGTTTTAGGGGGGGAGGAGGGATTGTTGTTATTTTAACTTGTTGTAATTTCTAAATTCTATTGTTCACCGCCTAGATTGGTTTTCCACTAGGGCGGTATATAAATAATAATAATAATAATTATTATTATTATTATTACTTGCATTTGCATGCTTTCGAACTGCTAGGTTGCAGAAGCTGGGACTAGTGACTGGAGCTCACCCCATCATGCAACACCCAGGCCTTGAACTGCCGACATGCTGATCTTGCAATCAACAGAGTCAGCGTCTTAGCCACCAATTAAATCATTTTAGTCCAGATGACGCAAGGCCAAAGCCCCTATTTGAGTGCAGACTGTCTTCACATGGGAAAACCAGTCTGCACAGAATTCAGGCAATCCCTGCCTTAAACAGACTTTTAAAAACCCTGCTTTTTGCTCTGGATTTTCCAGGAAAATCTGGACCACTCAAGAGTGATACTGGGCAGCTGTTAACAGAGCATTGCACCATGCCACTGGCATTACTACTACTATACTCCTTCTAAGGACCCAGCAAGATGCCCAACCATGTGATTGATGCTGGGCACTTTGTTTTTGACCTCAGGGGGAATGTCCCACACTAAGAGCAGTGACTTGGGCAGCATAGTGGGACACTGTAAACAGCATTTCAGAATGCATAGATAATGGGGAATTCAGGGCCACTTCAGGGCGACAAAACTCCAGAAGCATCCCAGAGTGCTCTGGCCAGTATAGACCTGCCCTAAGTTATTTTAGTATGTATTATTGCAACTATGGGCCTTTACAGAGTGGCCCAAAGGGCCAGCCTGGAGGCAGAGATGGGGAGGGGCAGCCACACACTGGGCACCCCAACCCCACGCCAGTAGTACAATCAAGATATCAAATATTTAACTGTAGAAGAAAATTGAAGCAGACTGTGATAAAACAATACCAAGCAAGAGGTCTGCAAGAGAATCTGGCCCAAGGAACCTTCCCTGCCTTGTACAGCAAACTGAGTATAAACAAAATAAAAAGTTATTCACAAGTATGAATCAAAGAAATCATTGTAGCTGTAAGACCCCATTAGTTGTTAGCAAATTTATAGAAGGGAAATTCACATAATTCTAATAACAAACCTGGGGGCAATGCAGCAAGTATCACAATACTCATTTCAAGCATGACACAAATTGTAATCAAAAATTTGCTAATGAAACAATATTGACTTGCTTGGTCAAGATTTTATCATTATTAAGAACTAACTGACATTTTATGGGACCCAGTCCAGAGACTGGTATCAATTCATTACAAGTAATGCCTTAATAAACTGCTTTTGGGAGTAATGAAGAAATATCCACATTTTTTAAAACAAACAAACAAAACTCCAGCAATGTTGTAACATTTTGTGTAATGAGTAGCATTTCTTCACATGCAGCATCACGTAGGCTTCAATTTATCGCAATCCTATAAATGAAAAACCCTGAAGATGCCCTATTATTAATAGCCCTGAACACAGGGGATTAGCACAGGTCTTGTAAACATAGAGTCATGGCTTCTTTGAATGAGTGAACTTACCTATAATGTGGTTGTCTTCATTTTCTATTGCCTTCCTATTTACCATCTTTTCTAATCAATTTTGTTATCTCATGATATACACAACGTACAATTAGCTTCAGTTCAGTTATTTAGACCTGATATGAATGCAGGTTGGAATTGCTAATGGAATCATTTATTTGTATTTTTTGGCAGATGGTGGCATTCTCAGAACTTTCTTCAGCACCACAGTTTCATCATTTTTTTCTTTTTTCCCCGAATAATTATTTTTATTTGTTTTTTTCCACAAATATCAAAAGAATATCAGTAATCTTATTTAGTAACTGACAGTATCACAAATCTTATTTTACATCACCATTTTACACCATCTTTTTGACTGTTATCTGTACATTTGTTTCTTACTAAACGAAGAAAGAAGAGAACGCAAAATAATAATAATAATAATAAATAGATTAATTTGTGTTATCTTATTAATCTTACTTCATTTCTAATTTATGCAGTATCTCTTTCCATTTTTTATCATATTGTTGAAAGGTCTTTCCCGCTATGAACATTGATAATTTATCCATTGTTATTAATTCGTAAAGTTTGGTTTGCCTTTCATTTATCGTTGGGTTTGTTTCAGATCTCCAATATTTTGCCAAAATTAGACGTGCAGCTGTAACCATGTATAATATTACACTTTTTTCATCTTGAGTTAATTTACTATCTATTACATCTATTATATTTAACAGATACAGTTCTGGTCTTAGAGGGATATTTTTTTGAGTAATCTCACACATTTTCTTATGTATTTCTTCCCAATAGGTCTTATTTTTCTTACACTTCCACCACATGTGAATAGTTTTTCCTGGCTCTTCCCTACAGTTCCAACACTCATTTCTTCCTTGTTTGTTTATTTTTTCTAACTTTGATGGAGTAATATACCAATGATATAATATTTTATAATAATTTTCCTTTAATATATTACCTTTGGTGAATGCATTGCTGTTTTTCCATGCGTTTTCCCAATTTGTTAGTGGTATTGTGTTCCCAATATCCCTCATCCATGTTATCATGTTGTGTTTTATCACATCTTCTCCTGTTTTTATCTCTAGCATCCATTTGTATGTCTTTTTAATCCATTGTTTCTCCCCTGCTTTTAATAATTTATCCAGTATATTCGTACCTTCATCGAAACCACCTTTTACTATATCTCTATTAAAGTCTTTTTTTATTTGCATATATTTCAACCAGTTAACTTCTATACTATCTTTTTTAAGTTCTTCTATAGTTTTTAATCTAAATCCTTGTGTACTTTTTATTAATAATTTTTCATAAGTGATCCAATTCTCTTGTTTGTATGTTTCCTTATTATGATAAGCCTCCTGTGGTGAGGTCCATTGAGGTAATTTATTATAATAATATTTTTTATATTTTTTCCAGATTCTGTACAAGTTTTTACGTATAAAATGCATATTGAATTCTTTATCCTTTGTCACTTCTTCGTAACATAAATAAGCGTGCCACCCTTTTTTTAGATTGATTCTTTCTAGTTCTAATAATTTCGGATTTTTAAGTAATATCCAGTTCTTTCACCAAAGTATTACACATGCTTCATAATATGATTCTAGGTCAGGTAGACCTAGACCCCCTTTTTCTTTTCTATCTTTTAACGTCACTGCTTTAATTCTGGATTTTTTCTTATTCCATATGAAATCCCTAATATCATGGTTCCATTTGTGGAAATGTTGTTTGGTTAGATGTATAGGTATTGTTTGAAATAGATACAAAATTTTGGGCAAAACGTTCATCTGTATAGTAGCAATTCTACCAAGAAGGGAGAGTTGTTTTTTATCCCAGGTTTCCAAATCTGTTTTTATACTTTTCCATAGTGGTATATAATTATTTTTGTATAAGTCCGAATTATTATTTGTAATTGTTATTCCTAAATATCTTGCTTTTTTATATATTTGATATCCTGATTTTTCTTGTAAAGTTTTTTCTTCTTTTTGTTAAATTTTTCATTATGATTCCACTTTTAGCTTTATTTACCTTGAGTCCCATCATTAAACTAAATTTTTCCAAGATTTCTTCTAAATGTTTTATGCTTTCCAGTGGGTCCTCCAGATATATTACAATGTCATCTGCATATGATTTGAGTTTATATTTATATTTTTTAATTCCTGGTGACTTAATTCTATCGTCATTTCTTATTTTTGTGTTTAGTACTTCCATTACCAGTATAAACAAAAGTGGAGATAAGGGACACCCCTGGCGTGTACCCTTTTTTATATTACAGGTCTCTGTTTTTTCTCCATTAATTTGGATTTGAGTCTTTTGTATCTTATATATTTGACGAATTCCTTCTAGAAATTTTCCTGTTGTCCCCATTTTTTGAAGTAACAAATCAAGAAATTCCCAACTCACATTATCAAAAGCCTTTTCTAGGTCTAGGAATACCATTCCTAATTTTTTGGATTTATAAATATTATAATATTCTAAAATATTTATCGTTGTCCTAATATTATCTCTTGTATACCTTTTAGATAGAAAACTGGCTTGGTCTTCATGGATTAACCTGGCTAAGATCTTTTTTAATCTGGCTGCAAGAATTGCTGCATATATTAGTTTCATCATTTTTTCTTATTGCTTTATTTTAGGGGGGAGAATTCTAAAATGTTTGCTTGGTGAGTCTTTCACATTTTAGTCCATTTCTTATTTTTCTAGACAGATGTTTTTAAGGGGAAATAAAAAATAACCATAAAAGTATTTATGGTAACATTAATGGTAGTGAATTGATTAGAGGGGCCTTTGTAACAAAGCAGTTACAACACATACAAGACACTACATTGGGGTCATGTATTGACAATCTCTGCATGTAGATTTCCATACTGATTGTGCTATAACTTGTGCTGAGTGGCAATATTATGCAACAAAATGTGCAACCAGATGCCCGTATATTTGCAGAAGCACACATATGCACCTCCATGTGCATGCACATATACATATGCACACACAGTTCATCACATATGCAACTCCATTTCCACAGCCTTGAATGGAATCTGATGTTCTGTATCAGCTCAAAATGTCCAACTGTTTTCTTAGGGGAATCTAAATGTTTACAAGACATCAACAGGATTTCAACCATATTTTTTTTTAAAATAACTTCCCAGCCTCTTATCCATTCTGATGTGGTTGGATTGCATGTTCTTTAGGGGAGCAATCACATGGGGTAGGCATGCAACATAGTTACTTTCTTCACTGATATAATCAGTCCCAGGAAATGACAGTGTTATCACAGGAAGTGACATCCTTTTTCTAACTAGTAAGACATTATTTTCCTGTGAGGAATCATCACAGGATGAGGGTCTCCAAATATTTTTAGGGTGTAATTCCCATAATCCATCATCATTGGCTATGGCTGCATCTACACTGCAGAATTGATGAAATTTGATACCACTTTAACTGTCATGGCTCAATGCTATGGAATTCCTGTAACTGCCATGGCTCAATGGTATGTATTTGAGTGTAGCACCAGCCTATGCTGGTCAGAACTACTGGGACTTAACATCTAACAATATCTGGAGTGTTGTGTGATTTCTGGTGCTGCCTGAAACTATTATAAATCCTGGTTATTATTATTTTTAAGGGGCAGTGATGGATTGCATGTTGATAATTCTGTGAGTTACTACTGTGTGGAAGAAAACTGTAAAATGACCCCTGTGAATACTGTTAAAATGGGCTACATTTATTTTATTTTATCTTCAGTAAACCCTAGAGCAGGCCTTTGAACCTTATAATAAATATGCCCTCACACACATAATCTCTATTCTCAAAATAAATAAATAAAAATGAAATTATGCTCTTACTTCCAGAGATCAGCAGGAGTCATATTACTTGGCTGTATTAACAATTTGAGGAATTAGAATGAAAAAGGAGACAGACAGAGAGAGTGATACAGATATGCACACAGAGATACATATCACATGCACACACAGACCCTCCAAAGAACTTATTTCTGCTTCAGCCTTATAGGGAGAGCCACTACCATATTTTGGCTAATACAAAATGTCACCGAAGCTTCTCCCTATCTCCTTCAGGCAAGTCATGGCTTTCAGAGGTTCTTGTTAACATGCCCCTCCCCCCCGGCTTTGGGTTCCTGATTCCAAAGAAACAAGCAATACTATTATTCCTTTAAGCCAGAGGCCACCTTTAGTCTATTCAGGTTAGACTCTCACAACTATTAAGATAGTGACAGACCATATCCATTTTGATTTTAATTCTTAATGTTGTTCTTACAGCTGTTTGGGTTTCAGCAAAGGAACAAGGAAATGAAACATGCCCTTCTAGAACTTCCTCTTCATTCTTCCTTGCAGAACTTCTGTCTCAGACACCTCACTGCTCTGTCCCAATTACAACAAAAATCCTATACATGTTTAATTGGAAATATTTGGAGAAATCCTGATTTCAAAGAACTTGGTTTGCACATTGGTTTGAAAGTGCAAAAAAAAAAAAAAAAGAAAGAAAGAAAAGAAAAGAAAAGAAAAGGAAAAGGAAAAGGAAAAGGAAATTCACTTAAAATGCAAACCAAACAAATTTCTTCATCCTCTCTTATCATCAATGACAATACTGAAAAATGATGGTGGGCACTTGTCTTTCCCAAATCCATGAGTGTATGTAGATAATTGCCATTACTCTGGCCTCTGAGGAAGAACAGCCAGGCACAGTTCCATCATGCTGTGGCCCAGAGACTAATGAGAGCCACTCTTTCCATATTCCAACTGCCACTGCTGTGGCCTCTGAGGGAAAAGAGAGCAATCAAGCACAGCTCCATTATGCCATGGCCAGTGACTGGTGAGAGATCCTCCTTCCATGTTCCAATTGTCACTACTATGACCTCTAAGGTAGTGAAGAGCAGCCAAGTACAGCTCTGTCCTGTCTTGGGCCAGCATTCCAAATGCCCACCTCCATTGCCATCCTTCTTTATGTGTCATGTCTTACTTAGATTGTAAGCCTAAAGACAGGGAACTGTCAAAGTAATAATTTGTAAGCTGCCCTGGCAGCCTTTTTGGCTGGAGGTCAGAGTATAAATACTCTGAATAATCAAATACTAAAACATGTTGTGGGGGAGATGAGGTTGGAGAAGTTGATAGCCACCAAAGAACATTTCAGAATATCTCTGGCATTGCTAGTTTAAAACCAATGCCAGAGCCTGGGAGGCCAATTCCAGCTTAGCCTGCTGGACTAGTTATATCAACCCTTGCCACTGAGTATTCGGTGTAAAATAAACAGTGCTGCTTGCAAAATGGCTCTGCCATTGTCCAGAGTAATGAATGCTTTACTGTGTGCCATATTCCAGCTGTTCCATGTGTGTGTATACTTGGTAGTAGGCCAGCCATTTCGTAATGTTCGTGGTGTCTCATATTTTACATATCTTACAAAATACACTGGGGTTTTTTAGAACAGTCTTCATTTGAGAACAGCCAAAATGAATAGGTGCTGAGAGAAATTTCTGGAAAGATTTCAAGAAAATCCCAGATTCCTCATCAAATTAAAGTAAAATGAACCAAAATGTGAAAGATTCATCCTTAAATAATTGGAGGCAAGGGTTTTATTAAGCTATGTAATTTCAAGAGAATCTGAACAAGTTTCTACTCACAGAACAAACAGGAACAACTTATTTATTTTTATTTAATAGAAGCCACTTAATTTATTTGCAGACAAAAATAATATTATCAAGGCTTTCAAGTTATGGAAATCTAATTGGAGTAGCCACATGACAGCACAAATTATGCATAACACTTCCCAAATATGGGAAGAATAAGATGACCACAGGAGACATGTCTCCAGTATGTAGCTACAATACACTTCCTGGAGCCAACCATCAAGCCCCAGATTTTCAGTATGACAGCCTCTACACAGAGAAAGAGAGAGAAAGAGAGAGAGAGAGAGAAACAAGATGGCCATTTCCATGTTAGTGAAGAGCAGAGGGATCAGTAGAGAGAGCCAGCAAAGTGTAGTTGTGTGAGTATTGGACTACTACTCTGGAGACATCCAGGTATGAATCCCTGCTCAGCTATAGAAATCCACTGGGGGATAGGCAGGTCATATCCTCTGAGCCTCAGACAAAGGGAAAGGCAAATCCCCTCTGAAAAAATTGTTCCAAGAAAAACCTGTGATAGGTTTGCCTTGGTGTCACCTTACAATGGAAACACTTTGAAGGCACAGAAAAACAAACTCTCTACTGCTCCTTTTACTCTCATGGCTATTTTGGGAGGACTGCTGCTCTGAAAAGGTAGGTTGGGGTGAGATTTTGTTCATGGCATGGTTGTAACAGAAGTCAAACCTCTAAAATAACAAAAAAGTGGGTCACAATGGTGCAAGTTGGACTAACTGGCAGGGATGTTCTTGTGTTTCTTTTGAGGGTTTTTTTGTTTTGTTTGGTTTGGTTTTGTTCTTTGATAGTATCTAAAGGGTTGCCAGCTGAAGCATTTTTATTTTGTTCATTCTTCAATAGAATCTCACTGGTCTCATCAGCATTTCAAATGCTGAATAAAATTACATGTGGCTGACCAGATAAAGACAGCTTGTCTAAAGGACTTCTGAGGAATGGCAGCCAGTGGCTTTTATGTCACTGTGCAATGAATCCACTCTAGGTTTAAATGTGAACTTCAATCCAGGTGTTGAACCTCGTCTAAAAAATAGATTCAGCTTCTTGGGTCCCCCTCCTGATTCTGCTTGAGTAGTATGGGACCTCCTAGAGGCCATCTAAATAAACTGAGATGCCACCGCCTACTGATTTTTACCTCTCTTGTCTAGTAACTCAATAAGATGTTATGGGGAATTCAACTTACACTGTTTCCTACTGAATCTGTTGGTAAACATACACACATGAAACACACACAAATGAAGCCGCATGAAAGAGAAGATGTACTTAGGAAGGTTTTATTCAAAGTAAGAAATCTACATTACCAAAAAATATCTCTCTTCATAAAACCACCTGCCTTCATGCATATTTAGAGAAGTTACAAGTTACAGAATAGTCTAGATAATATTTAACCCAGATCACAAAATAAAGGCAAGTCCTGATGCAGTTAAACTAAACATTCCCTAGCTACTAATAGTCTGATGGCATTCTGGGTTTGGAGGGTCCAGGAGGCAGACGGCTAGGAATTTAGACCACATAGTCTAGTCTTGAACAACACTTCTTGGTGTAGCAGGCACCTAGCCCTGTGTCTTTCTTTGAAATGGTCAGCAGACTAATTCAATAAACAGACTGATTGATTGATTGATTGATTGATTTATCTGTCTTTAAAGGGAGCTGAACCAGAGCAGATTCACCACCCAGCAGACAAGGAAGACACTAGCGATCACTGCTTCTTAGTACTGTAACCTTTTGTTCACAGGACATTAAAGAACAAAAAGAGGACTCTAAACATGAAAAGAAACAGTAAGTGAAATGGAATGTGTACATGTTAAGGCACTTTAATTTCATTTATTTAATAGACGTATATCCCCCTCTCCAAACCAAAAAACAAAACAAAACAAAACAAAACATGCAAGTCTGAGGAATGGGAGCAGATTTGGTCTACTATTATAAACATGATGTTGCTCCTCTTCACCTGGCCATCTGCATGCCTACATTTATATGTAGATCAAAAACTTGGACATTATTTTTCATTAACAAGAAACTAGGGTGTTACATGGGGAGGCCAGAAGTCAAAAATCTCTCCTCAAGTTTCAGACTACACTCTTGTTCCTTAGAAACAGCTGTATCACTTCTCAGCTCACTGGTGCATCATATAGCTAGGAACAATTTGATGGGCATTGCTACTTGGTAACATAATAATATAACAATAATAATAAATCTTATTTCTTACTCACCTCTCACTAAGACTCAAGATGGGGTTCAACATAGATTAAAACACATACAACCATTTAAACACATAAATTAAAACACATAAACATAGGATTAAAGCAAGTATTTAAATCATCCAGATTACAATATACCAATTTAAAATTCATCATTTAAAATCTACTGAGTTTGTTGCATCCAATAATTTGTTGCAGCCAATAAAAACTAGGCTGTTGATGACCTCCCAGAGCACTTTTTCAGCTACCACTCCCAGATTATGGAACGGCCTGCCGGATGAAATCCGCCAGATTACCAACCTAAACAGCTTCAAAATAGCTGTGAAGATGGATCTTTTCCAGCAGGCCTTTCCTAACTAGATCTCCCGGCCTCTGGAGTCCTATTATCCCTACTTGGCCTGCTGTCCCTGTTCAGTCTATTACCGCCAATTAGGTTTTTATTTAATTTAAACTGTTTTTTAGTATTATGTTTTAATCCTATCATTAGTTTAATTCTTTTGGACTGTATTTTACATTGTATGGACTTTTAATGCTGTAAGCCGCCTCGATTGTCTGACAGAGAGGCTGGATACAAATAAAATTTATTATTATTATTAAAATTTATTATTACTGAGTAGGCCTACTGGAAGAAATAGCTCTTTAATACTCTTTTAAATTCTGATAGGATGCTTAGCTGTAAAGTCTTTCCTGGTGGGTCATTACAGTCTACGGGCAGGTGATGAAAGTGTCCTTTGGGTGACAATTGGCATTATTATTATTATTATTATTATTACTTGGAGTATTTATAATCCACTCTTCAGCTACAAAGGCTGTCAGAGCAGCTTACAAGTGGCTAATTAGATGGTTCCTTGCCCTCAGGCTTATAATCTAAAAAGACATGACACAAAAGGAGAAGGAATGGTAGTGGGAAGGTGATCAGGTCCAGCAGTTCTTCTCTCCCTCTGAGGCCTGGATCATGGCAGATGGACAGGAGGAAGGGTTCTCCTTCTTAATTTGGGCTAGGCCCAATGGATCTGGCCTGCAATCCAGGCAGTTCATTAAAAGTTTTCTGTTTTGAATGCCTACCTGAAAAGGAAGGTTCTCTCCTGTTAGCAGAAGGCCATCAAGGAAGACACCATTCTGGTCTCCCTGGGAAGGGTGTTCCAGAGTCTAGGGGCAGCCACAGAAAAGACCTTCTCTTGTGTCCCCACCACCTGTGCTTTGATGTTGGTGGGATGGAGAGAGGGGCTTCCCCTGGGGATATCAGGGTCCCAGGTGGCTCATAGAGGGAGAAATGGCCTGCCAAATATCCTGGACCTGAGCCATATAGGGCTTTAAAGGTCATCACTAACACTTTGAATTGTGCCCAGAAACAAACTGGCAGCCAGTGGAGCTGTTTCAACAGGGGCACTCTATGATCTCTGTAGCCTGCCCATGTTAGCAGCCCCAAGTAGAGTGCATTACAGTAGTCCAAACGGGATGTAACCAAGGCATGTACCACTGAGGCCAGATCCAGTGTCTCAAGGAACAGGCACAGTTGGATCACAAGTTTTAAATGTGAAAAAGCACTCCTGGTCACAAAGCTGAATCCAGGAGTACTCCCAAACTATGAACCTGCATCTTCAGGGGGAGTGTGACCCCCATCTAACACAGGCTGAATTCTTATTCCCTGATCTGCTTTCTGACTAACGTAGAGCACCTCTGTTTTATCTGGATTGAGTTTCAACTTCTTTGTCCTCATCCAGTCCATTACTGATGACAGACGCTGGTTTAGGACCAGGATAGCCTCCTTGAATTTGGATGCAAAGGAGTAGTAAAGTTGAGTGTCATCAGCATATTGATGACACCGCACCCCAAAACTCCAGACAACCTCTCCCAGAGGCTTCATGTATATGTTAAATAGCATAGGGGACAACACAGAACCCTGAGGGACCCCACAGGCCAACGGCCAGGGGGTTGAGCAGGAGTCCCCTAGCACCACCTTTTGGGTTCACTCCTCCCGAAAGGAATGGAGCCACTGTAAAACAGTACCTCTAAGTCCCATACCAAAGAGATGGCCCAGAAGGATACCATGGTCAATGGTATCAAAAGCCGCTGAGAGGTCCAGCAGAACTAACAGGGACACACTCCCCCATCTAGTTCCCTGAGTAAGTCATCCACCAAGGTGACCAAGGCTGTCTCTGTTCCATAGCCAGGCATGAAACCAAACTGAAATTGATCTAGATAATCTGTTTCATCCAGAAGCCTCTGGAGTTGGGAAGTCACCACAGGTTCTAAAATCTTGCCCAAAAAATGGTAGGTTAGACACTGGTTGATAATTATCCATTATTGTGGGATTCAGGGGTGGCTTTTTGAACAAAGGCCTCACAACTGCCTCCTTTAGGCAAGATGGAACTCTGCCTTGTTGTAAGGAGGCATTGACTACCACTCAGTCAGTCCACCACTGGCCTGTTTAATAAGCCAAGAAGAACAAGGGTCTAAGACACATGTGGTAGCTTTTACCTCTCCAAAGATCCTGTCCACATCATCAGACTGCACAAGCTGAAAAGTATCCATTAACAGTGGACAGACAGGTGCCAAGGTTACATTCACTGGCACTGTATCAACTGGAGCATCCAACTGGAGCAGTTTTTTAGTGACTTTTGGGGGTTGCAGACTGCCAAAAATAGTGCAAATTGAGTCCACTTTTAGGGTTAGGGTTAGTGCTAGGGAATCATGGGAACTGGTTTTTTTCTGAGACATTGAGCCTTCTCTGTCAGAGAGCTCTGGTGCCACAATAAAATACAGTTCCCATGATTCCCTAACCCTAACCCTAACCCTAAAAGTGGACTCAATTTGCACTATTTCTCACAGTCTGCAACCCCCCTTTATCTGTAAAATGCCATGCAAATTTTTCACAGTATGTATCTGAGTGGTCTGCATTTTCTACTTGAAGGTGAGTGTGTACAAGACCCCTGACCACTTGGAACAGTTCTGCTGGATGACTTTGTGCAGATGCAATGCTGGCAGCAAAAAATAATTTCTTTTCTGCCCCCACTGCCATGGAGTAGACCTTCAAATAGGTTCTAGCCCATGTTCAGTCAGATTCACTTCAAGTCTTCTGTCAACATGGCTCTAGTCTCTGTCTCACTCACTTCATCGCCATCAGCTCCCTGAAGAACCAGGGGGCTGGTTTGGCTCCACTCCATAAGATGGATACTCAGGAGCAGTTGGGTTCACGGCCCTGGCCATTTCCTCATTTTAAAGGTCAGCCAGAGCTTCAACAGAATCTCCTGCTGGGGTGACAGGAAACTCCCCAAGAGCCCTCAGGAATCCATCTGTATCCATCAGCCTCCTGAGGCAGATCATCCTAATCTGTCCCCTACCTGTGCAGAGGTTCTGAGTCCCAGTGAGTCTAAACCTGACCAGATGATGATCTGCCCATGACAACAGAACTGTGGAAGAGTTCCTCCACACTTAAGATCATCATCACTCCACCCAGCACAGAAAACAAGATCCAAAATGTAACCAACAGCATGAGTAGGGCTAGATACCACTTGGGAGAGACCTATGGTTGTCATGGAGGCCATGAAGTCCTGAGCCACTTCTGGAAGGGCAGTTTCAACATGGATGTGGAAGACCCCCAGCACTGCCAGATGAGGAGACTCCAATACCAACCCTGAGACCACCCTGGCTAGCTCAGGAAGGGAGACTGTTGAGCTGTGGGGTGGGTGGTACACCAACAGAATGCTTATTCTGCCCTGGCTACCCACCTTTAAATAAACACACTCAAAACCTGTAGATTGGGGGGGGACATCTGGTCAGGGAGATGGAATCATGATAGAGCACTGCAACTCCAGCTCCCCAGCCCCCAGATCTTGCCTGCTGTTGCACAGAGAATCCTGGTGGGCAAAGCTGAGAGAGATTAACCCATCACCACCCCAGCCTCATCCAACCAGGTGTCTGTAATACAGGAAAGGTGATCTTGTTCCCCTAGGATCAGGTCCTGAATGGCAGCTGTTTTACCATTCACTGACCTGGCATTCAGCAGCAGTATCTTCAACCCAGGGGAGCTGTCACCAAGGCTATCCAAGCTACTTGAACCAGGAGACAGTATGGGAACAAGCACCCTCTTGTGCTCCCCTCTTCTTTGATATTTTAATTGTTTTCTCCCTCCATATCTCCCTCTGCCCTGCATGACTCCAATGGCGCCTCCCTGAAACTGTGTCTCCCTTCTCTCCTCTAAAAAGTACATCCTTCCTCTGTTAGGCTGACAGGCCAATAGCTATTAAAAACAGTCCACTAAACAGGCAGATAAAAAGAATAGAGATAGACAAAACAGATAATAAACCATGAAAAAACCAGGACCTCACTTTGTGCACCCAGTACAAATATGTTGAGTCAGGCCTTAGTCTTGAAGAGAGAGGAATCCCACTTGGAAAGTAGAGGTCCAAGCAGCAGTAGAACCAGCAGCTTCATTTGCCCCCTGGCCCCCTGTGATCCTCCCTCTCTCTCTGCTGGGCTGTTTTAGGCACTTCTCTCCAAAGAGTGGCAGTTGGAATAGAGGGAAGATGCTTCATCAGCTACTGGGACTAGGCAATGATGATTCTTCTCTTCCTCAGAGGCCATAGCAGTGGCAGTTGAAATGGAGAGAGGGTGCCTCACCAGCTGCTTAGACTAGGCAACAATGGCTCTTCTCTCCCTCAGAGGTCCCCTACTTCTAGTCTAGTTCTGGTCAGTTGAAGTAATTGTCATTCAGAGGACCTGAATGTATGGGAAGGAGGAAATTATTTAAGTAATCTGAACCAAAACCATGTAGGGCTTTAAAGGTAATAACAATACTTTGTACTTTGCCCAGAAACTAATTGGCAGCCAGTGAAGTGATTTTAATATTGGTGTGATATGCTCACTCCTAGATGTACCAATGATCGATCTACTGGTTGATCTTACTGTCTTTAAGTCTTCCAGTTCTAGGAAGCTGGTGTATCCAATGAAGCTGATAATAAGCACTCCTGGCTGTCACATCTGGACTGACATTGGGAGCACTCCCAAAGTGTAAACACAGTTTTCAGGGGGAGTGTAATCCAATCCAGAGCTCATTGGTTGACTCACCACCAACCCCAGATTAAGATTCTTAATAGTAATTGTCTTTGTCTTGCCTGGATTGAATTTGTTTTCTTCATCCAACCCATTATCTCCTCCAAGACTGGAGGCATGAATTTTTTGACTTTAAAAATGACATCTAGATATAGTATAGTTGATCTATAGTGACAAATAATGAAATCACCAACAATGATGATGATGAAGAAGAAGAAGAAGAAGAAGAAGAGAAGACAATGATGATGACAATGATGGAGCAATTTCAAACAAACTGTCAAAAAAGCTGAATGAAATAGACATAGGATCAGGACAGCAGAATTTTTTTAAAAAAAATTACATTACTTGAGTTGCTTTATTCATTTACTTACTTACTTACTTACTTATTATTTAGAGCATTTGTACCTTGAGCCCTTCAGCCAAAAAAAAAGCTCTCAGAGAGGGTTACAAATTGTTAATTTGACATTTCCTAGCTCTCAGGTCTACAATCCAACAAGACAGTAAACACAAGAGAAACAGCTGGCTGCTATTCTCCCTCTCAGAGGCCAGAGCAATGGCACTTAGTATGGAGGAAAGGCCTTTCCTCAGCCCCCACAATCACAACATGATGATGGTGTTGGGCTGGTTTGTTCTCTGATACCTCACTGATTCCTAGATTCGTGGGGCTGAATCCAAATAACTGCAGGTCAAAAACTGCAGTCAGGAGCATAGCATTTGATAGACTGTTAAACCAAGAATAGCAACAACAACAAGTTACTTTTAAAATAACATTGCTTGCAGGGGAAGAGGAGATGTCACAAGAAGGAAACACCAAGACAGACAGTTGGAAGGAAATAGCCACAACTTTATTGAGTGCAACTGACAGGATTGGCCCAAAAGCATAGGGTCTGAACCACATTGCCCAGTCATTGCTGGGACTCAGGATGACAGAAGGGGTAACCAACTGATCGCATGTCCACATCTTCACCCCTTTGTCACCAGGAGACATTGACCAGGAGTTACCCCCACAATGGCAACACCTCATTGCTCCCACCACACCCAGATCCCTGTGGGACTCCTGATCCTGAGTTCCACAGCACAGGAAGCCACGCCCACCAGATCCACAGCCTGTGCTCCTACTCCTAGAAAATTGTGACAACACACTAAAAAACGTGTGAACCCAAATAATGGGTGGGAGGGTGAGAAGAACCAGGCTGGGATGGCACCAATTGCCCCCATCAAACAGTCAGGCCAACCAACTGATCAGGAAGGAGGGTAAGCAGAAGTCTTGCCTCCCCTCAGCCTCCCGACCAATCAGGTGGCCACTGGCTGGGCCAAAGGAGGGTGCTTCTGGCCTCACTGCCTGCTGGGACATGTAGTCCCAAGCAGCTGCTGGAGGTCCCCCCCTCCAGAGGCCTGGGAGCCAATCCAGGCCCATGAGCAGCCCCCCCCCCCAGCACCCTCTGGAAATAAGCCACCAACCCAGGCTGAGCAGAAAAGCTGCCGCAGACCCTACACTTTCCCCCTCAGCAATTGGGCTGGCCTGATAAGTCAGGTGGCCCCATTTGCAATGGAAGTTGAGACATTGCAAGAACGAAACACCAGGACCCACAGTTGGAAGGAAAAGGCAACAGCGTTATTGAGTACAGCTGACAGGTAGGGTTGGCCCAAAGCATAGGATCAGGATCTGGCATCAACCAGTCCACTTGTTGGTTGATGAACCATGTTGCCCGGTCATGGCCAGGCCTCGAGATGACAGAAGGGGTAACCGACTCATTGCATGTCCACATCTCCTCCCCTTTATCACTGGAGGACAATGACCAGGAGTTGGCCTCACAATTGCAACACCTCATCGCTCAAAGGACCCCCCCCCAGGTCCCCATGGGACTCCTGATTCTGTGTTTTGCAGCACAGGAAGCCACACCCACCAGGTCCACAGCCCATGCTTCTAACACAAAAGGCCACCCCCCATGGGTCCTGCCTTCCCCCAACAACCCTGAAAGCTTTGTAGCCAGCAAATGCCCCAGACTTCCACCTGCCCATTCTTTTTATTGAGTCCACTGGCAGGCCACATCCTACCTCAGTTGTAGCAGCCCCTTTACAGAATGAGTGTCCTCCAAAGCCCTCTGCTGGCAGCCCAGCATTCTGCAAGACCAAATGAAACACCAATACCAATTGGAACCAGGTTAGCGGTGTTCTATCCTTGTGGATGAAAAGAGGACTTTCGGTCTGAGGGCAGGATGCCAGGTATCTGTGTAAAGTCCAAACAGGGCACAGGCAGCACCCATGGAGCTTTCTCAGCACAATGGTGGACCCTTTCCCCAACTGGTCACACTTTGACCTGCAAACAACTACAAACTCAGTATTTCTCGCAAAAGAGACATCCTCCCTCTGAAGAGAACACTTGGTCCTGTATGACCTGGAGGAGGGAACAAGCTCACTCACCTGCAGTCCCCCAAAGAAAACAATTACAAAGGCAGTTCTGAAAAGGCAGGCCTTGGCTCTGGAATTGCAGACCCACTTCAGCTGCAAATAATGTCTGAGAAGTACTTTGAAGCAGATAGGTCTCCTCCCATCCATCTGGCTAAGGGATGTCCTCTTCCAGCCTTCCAGTACCCTCCTGACTAAGAAGGATACACAAGGGTCCCAGAACCCCCCAGGCTTGGAAAAGAGAGAAATAGCAGGCAAATGGACCATCATGGTGTGAGGTGAGATGCCAGACTCCCTCAACCATACAAGGAATTGAAGGATGGTACGGACCAAGACTGGCCAGTCTGCCCAGAGGCCTGACACCCCCAAAAAGGCAAAAAGCTTGGAAACAGCTCTCCTGTACGCTCTAAGGGTGTCTGGGGCAAGCAAAAACAGGACACCCTGCATCACAGCAAATTTCCAACCTCCCGCAGTTCCTTTGGGAAAGGTGTGGGTCAGGGGGGGTGCTCCAGGTACTAATTGACAGAACCTGACCTCCTGAAAATGATAGAGAGAGTCTGCAATGTTCTTCTCAAGGCCAGGCACAAAATAGCAAAACAAAGTGGTAAACCAGGAGCATGACCCATGCTGACTTGGAGGATTGGCTGTTGAGTATTCTGACCACTGCCTGGTTGTTGCACCAAAAACAAACTACCTTGTTGGCAAAGGCTTCCCCCCAGATGTGCAGCACTACTGAAATAGGAAAGAACTCCAAAAACATAAAGATCCCTCCCTGCATGCAGTGGGTGGGCCAGCACTGAGTGCACCAGTAGCCCTGGAAAAAGACCCCAAATCCCAGGCTTCCAGCAGCATCTGAATGGACCTGAAGGCCCTGTCCAAAGTTCTAAGAGTGCTGCCACAGAGACCCAGTTGAAATCCCTGAGGAATTCCTCCCATAAGCTGAGGTCCTGTTTGATGCCTTTGGTGAGGTGGATGTGATGGTACACATTCCTGACTCCTGCTGTGACCCTGGTCAGCCATGCACAGAATTCTCTGCCCAGACAAACCACCCTGCAAGCAAAATTAAGGTCCCCGAGAAGCTCTGAGGGGATAGCATCACTGAAGGATGCCCCCCGGATAAAATAGGTGGAGAATGAGGTGAAATTCACCCAGCACTTTCTTGGGGACCACAAGAAGGGGGAAAACCCGTAGGTTGGGCTTGGATGGGGCAATGAAGGGCCCTACTACCTTACCTGCCTCACATTCCTTTAAGATTTTGCTCTGAAGACCTGCAGCATGTCCCAGGCAGATTTTAGGTTCTGGGCATAGGACGTCACCTGTGGGGCTGCAGCAGGTATTCTAAAAACCCTGGGTGAGGCACTCCTTGAAGAAGGCAGATGCCTTCATGTCAGGGTAGTGTCTGAGGAGTGGCAGCAAGGCGGAAGAGTACATAAGTGTGGGAGTGAGGCTAAAACACTCTCAGCCAGCCTCAGCAGACACATTTCGGACCCCCAACCCTCCAATTCCAGAGCTGGGGGCTCCCTCTTTCTTGCTGAAGGCTGCCAGGAAGGGGCATCCTGGGGAAAAGGGCTGCTGGACACCAGCAGGTCGGGGACAGACCATCTTGTCATGAAGGACCCTGCAGAGCTCTCAGTAATGCTGAAACTTGCAGTGGGCTCAGACACATTTTCCCAAGTTGAACTCCCAGCACAACAGCCTGTGAGGATCCTTCTTTCCTGCCCACTGAGAAGTCTGGCAGGGGCCTCCCTCCTCTTGATATGAGTCCCACCTCAACCAGCCAGATTGCGTTGTTGATGAGGTCCCACCTAGCCTTCCTGTTTTGGGATGCCCGCTTGCGGAAACCAGTGTCATACACAATGGCTGCAGCCTCTCCAGCAATGGCCCAAGCCTTAAGGACATTGGGAATGTGGTTGGAAAGGTGCCAGCATCACTCAGGATAAGCCATTTGGACCACCCCCATGAACACGGAATAACCCAACATCCAATTGGGGAAGGACCACTCAACTGGGTCTTCCTTGGCCTCTCGTTTTCCTTTCTTGCTGGATCTGGGGAAACAACCCTCCTCCCCTGTGGGTTTTAGCAAGGTGAAAACATCTATGAAGTACCCTTTGAGGATATGATTCCTAATCTTTGGGTAAGTGAAGGCCAGGAGGGTTCTCGTCAGTGAAGATGGGGAAGGCAGAGGCCTGGGGAGCCTCCCACACACACCCCAATCCTGGATGTCTGATCCTGTGCCTGATGGCCCAGGAAGGCAAGTCTGGTACCAAAGCTCTCCCTAACCAATAGTCATCCCTGTCTGCAAGATCAGAGGACTCACCATCACCATCCCTTCTGCCCTGGCCAGCTCTGTCCCAAGACTTTTTGGTCTTTCTCTTGCCACCGCATTTCTGTTTCTGTTTCCTCCGTTTTGTCATTAGCCGAAGAGACCACGGAAGAAGAACTGCTCCCCGAACTGTGGCTGAATGAGCTGCTCCTGCTGCTGCTACCAGATGAGCTGCTGCTGTTGCTGTTGCTGCTGGGAGAGAATGCAGGGCATGGTCTCCTTCTGTTCTGTGCCCTACCACATTCCCAGTTCCTTCCTGGACCGAGCGGTGCACCGCCTAACCCACACCTGCAGAAGTTGGTGTGCTCCAGTACACCCAACCTGCTCCATGAAGGCAGAGAGAGTGCAAGTGAAACCCACGAGCACCTCCTCTCCCAACAAGGAGTCGAAGTGGGAACAGCTGCTGGTGGTGCATCAGGCTGCTTCTGTCTCCCCTTGGGGGCTAACTCAGCCCAAGATTTCCTTGGCTGCCCAGCCTAGCCTCTGGTGGTAGGCCGAGCAGGCCCTGCTCCTTTCTTAGTACCTTTGGATGGCGTGTTCAAAATGTCCCAATGAGTAGGCAGTAATCGCATCACTGCTGCCACCATCTGCACCAGGCCTGGCTGCCTTGCAGGGCCTTTCAAGTCCTCCCTGATAGCCCTGACACTGCCAGACCTGACTAGTTGCTGCCTTTATAGGCCCTACCACTTGCCTTTCAGGGGCCTGAGCAGGTGCTGGCCTAATTGTTCTGCCTCCACCAGGCCTAGTTGCCCCACGTGGGCCATCTGAGGGCTTCTCAGGTTCACAAGCCCCCCTCCCCAGCTGGTGGCTTGAGAACCAGGCTGGAATGGCACTGATCACCCCAGCCACATGGCCTTAAATAGGCCAACCAACCAATCAGGAAGGAGCGCAGGTGGAAGTCCTACCTCCCCTTGGCCTCCCAACCAATCAAGAGGCCACTGGCCAGGCCAAAGGGGAGGCACTTCCAGTCGCACTGCCTGCTAGGACATGTAGTCTCAAGCAGCTGCCAGAAGCCCTGCCCTCCAGAGGCCCTGGAGCCAATCTGGACCCATGAACAGCTCCCCTGGCACCCTCTGGCACACCTCCCAGGCTGGGTGGAGAAGCCACCACAGACCCAGTTCCTGCCCCCTTCAGCAACTGGGCCAGCCCAGTAAGTCGGGTGGTCCCATATATCTAAAATTGGTCATCTGGAATTTGCTGATTGCTGAGCTCTTCCCAGACCCCCAAATGTCCTTCGCCTGCCTTTATACTGACATCTAACATGATGATCCTTGAGAAGAGATTATATTTTTCTCCCTTTCTTACTCTAAATTGTCCATGAGGTTCAAATTCAGGAAATTATTTTCCCACAGCTTTCCAGGCTCAAGAAATATGTCCTAGCTGTGAGGCTGAGTAGTAAGCTATATCAAGAGGACCATTCTGGCCATTTGGACTGGGGAATTCTGGGAGCCACAGTCCAAAGGAATAACATTTCTAGGCCTGCCTTTTTCCTTCAAGTCATTTTCAGACACCAAATCACACTCTTCCAGCTGTAGTTTATTATCCCCCCCCCTTCATACATACACAAACTGGAGGGAAGATATAGCGTCTCCATATACAGAGCCAGCTCTACCATTAAAGAGAATGAGGCAGTTGCCTTATTGGTTGATATGGAGATGAATATTAAAGGGATTTGTGGGATACAACTGTGTGTCCCCTCTAGCCCGCTTCCTGCTACCTAACATAGCCTGTTGCCCTCCTGTATGGGTGAGGATGCTAGCTTCTCATCTGTGATGAAGTAGGAGTCCACTATTAGTGCGGTCAGCTGGTATGACAACAGTAACAGCAACTACTACTAGAACACAGAATTTCCTTCTCAAAAAGAATTGTGCAACCCTATTATGAAGGCTGAGCCTGGATGTGATACATCTAAAACAATAATAATTATAAAGGAACTAAGGGAACATCTGTGAAACTGACCATAGCCTCCATCTAGGATTTTGATTTAAGCAAATGCAAATGTACATATTAGCTAAGCTATGGGAGCAATCAGGTCTTTCAACTTGCATACGGATGAATTTGCACAAGGTTATCTCAGAAGTCCCCTAAAGTGCATTCAAAGAGAGGAACAAGTTGAAGCTAGTAGCCAATATTTGCCTATAACCCAAAACTGACACTCAAAAGTTGATTTGCATAGAAATGTGTAGGAGATCTTAAACTGTATTCTGAGCAAAATTAATGATAATGGCTGGAATCCTATTCAATATTTACATACAAGTTCATAAGCTGGATTTATGATCTGATAATGTTTTGGTTATTAGCTAGTATTCTGTATACTTAACTAACTTCTCCTGGTCCCCTCCCCACACACCACTAAATAGAAACATCATTCACCCATGCTCCGATCACTGGCAAAATGGATCTCTTTTTCTCTATGCAGCTGATGCCCAATAAAGCAGATTGGGGAGAGTTATGACTGTGGTAATCGTGTCACAATCGTCCCTAAATAGTGATCACAGCTGCTATTAGTGATGATTGTGACACTATTGCCTCAATTGCAACTCCCTCCCCAACCTACTTTACTGGGCACCAGCTGCATGAGGAGAAGAGAGTCCATTCTGAAGGTGATTACAGTGCATGCAAATGATATTTCCATCAGGTTTTTTTTTTTGGGGGGGGGGGCAATGTCAGGCAGGCCTGATGTTAAATTTAAAGAAAACAAAAAATAATAACCATCGAGAATTTACATAAATTCAACCTAGATAATGAGGAAATCAAAATAGTAAAGATTTCCCATACATTGATCAGAACGGAGACTGCAGTCAAGAAATCAGAAGGTTAGAAATAGAAAGGGCAGCTATGAAAAAACTAGACAAAATCCTAAAGTGTAAAGATATACAGATGAAAATTAAAGTTAGAATCATTCAAGCCATTGTATTTCCTATTACCATGTATGGCTGTGAGAGCTGGACAGTGGAGAAAGCAAACAGAAAGAAAATCAACTCATTTGAGATGTGTTACTAGAGGAAAGTACTGAGGATAACATGGACAGCTAAAAAGACAAACAAATGGGTCCTAGAACAGAAGCCAGAAATCTCCCTGGAAGCCAAGAAGACTAAATTGAGGCTGTCCTACTTCAACCCATAATGAGAAGGTTTGAATCATTAGAAAAGACAATGATGCTGGGGAAGGTGGAGGGCAGTAGAAAGAGATGGAGACCACATATCAGATTGATGGACGCAAGCAGGGAAACCTTAGGTCTGAGCCTGCAGTGAACAGGAGAGCTTGGAGACATCTTGTTCACAGAGTCACCATGAGTCAAGATCAACTGGAAAGCAGCTAACAACAACAGTGTCAGGCCATGAAAGGTTATTTAGTAACTGATGGAAAATACTGGCCTATTTGTCATCAGTGACCAAACATGGCCCGAAAAGGCTACTTTGTAAGCCAGGTGTTGTTGTTGTTAACTGCCTTTGATTCAACTTTGACTAATAGTAACCCTTGGCAGAGCCAGGCAATACCTCTACCAAAAGGTTTCTGAAGTGCTGCAGACTGAGACACTGGGAAATTACAACTTGCAGTGGTTTCCCAGGTGTTAGGTATTAAAACATGCAGCTGTGGGAGGACCTCAAGGGCTCTCTCCAGCTGCCTCTTTCAATGTGCCTGGAACCAGGAGACTTCTGCAGTCATCATTTCCCAGAACTCCAATCTGTAAAGCCATAGAATTCCTTCAGTTGGGGTCCTGCCTGGCCAAAGAAGTACATGGGGGGTGGGTGTCAGCAGAAGTAGCTACGACAATTATAGCTCTGCCTACTGCTGCATGGTCTCACCCATTATTTTTAATAAGATAGAAAGCAGTGGTCCCTCTCAATCCTCATGCTATTTTTAGACATTAATGTTCACCCTTGCCTACAGGGGTGACAGCTTCAAAGGCAACAAAGGGGTAACTGCTGGTGGCCACCATCTTCCTCCAGACTGCCCATTCTGGGGCTTGGATTGGGGCTGGGAAGGCTGCCAGTACAAAAAGTGATGGCTAGCAGTAGGTTCAGTAGTTAGAAAATCCCATAAATTACAAAGAGAGGACCATGTTTACCCATCCCATTTGTTGCCTAATCCAAACAGGAAGGACACGTCATAAGATGCTTCCTCACAGATCCATGGGAAGTAGCGCGGGGAACCATGGGTCAGGGCAGGGAAATGCTTCACAATACGTATTGTGCGATCATATGTATTTCGCCTGCACGGCCATTGTGCAATGATTCCGAAAGCTCGGTTGTAGTTCCCTGAAAAACCGAATGTCAAAAGATCTCAATTCGTTACGGATTAGCTCCGGGTTCTGCCAAGTTTCGGTGCAACGTCGTGTGTAAACACGGGGAAATAATACGTATTAGCTACGGATACCCTTTGGATTAGGTCTGCTTTAGAACCCGTGTGATAAGGTCCAAAGTCTTGCAGAGTAATTCAGTGCTCATATCTCTGAGTAGGTAGACAGCTTATTTTTGAGGAGGCTTAAAATCCACAAGAATTCCATTTTGGTTCTGTCTACAGATGGGATGTGGCCCTAAGATCTTTTCAGACTGAAAGTTAGACCAAAGACTGAAAAAAGGGCCTTCCATTTTTAAATTAATCCTTGCTGTGCCTGCTAATCCTGTCCTGAAAATATTCACTCCAGTGTTCCAAGCCAGAGACATGGTGTCTCTGTTACTGCAGATTGGTGAATCCATGCTGTGTTTTACAGGGATGTCCTCTGGGTTTAATGAGAGTGTTTTACAGGAATCCTCCATGATGCTGAACCATGTGTGTGTATGCACACGTGCATATGTATGCCTTCAGATCTCCTGTTGACTTATGGTGACCCCTTGAATTTCAAAGGGTTTTCTTAGACAAGGAATACTCAGAGGTTTTGCCAGTTCCTTCCTCTGAAATATAGCTTACAGCACCTGGTAATCCTTGGTGGTCTCCCTTCCAATAGCTACCATAAATTGATTCTGTAAAATGCAATGTGAATTTACCATGCAAAACTAACTGAATCAATGGCTGCCTCTGTCCCATGCCCTGGGCCTTGTTTCTAGCTGGAAACTTGATTTGGTGAAGTGCAGATTTAAAATAGACTGAGATAGTTTTGCAGGGGGAATTGTACAGGAAATTAAGCACCCTCTCCTCCAAACTCCACCTTCAAATTTTCTTTCCCCCCCCCCCCATGTTTTCCCTACAGTTTTGCTGTAAAGCAAAATGGTATGGGGGCATATTTCACTTCTTAACACCTAATTCTGCTGTAAAGCAGCCATGACTATTCTGCTTGTACATAACAAATCCTCACAACTGTGAAAGGGAAATGCACATTTGCAATCTTGCAAGTCAATACATACCCCAAGAAGCTGCAATTTGTTACAGCCCTCTGCTATGCATCCACTATAAAAATACATCACCATACCACTTTTACAGATGAACGTGACTTTGGGGGATTCTAATTAGCTCAATTAATTTACTCTGGGGTCTTTATCCCTATTTATATGATGGTAGCTAGAAACAAGAGATTGGCAGAGACAAAGTAATTCAAATTAATTGTTGAATATATTGGGACATACACATACACCTGAGACAACCTTTCACTCATGCATTTGCCCAAGAACACAGAATAAAGGGATTTGTTGTGATAACAAACAAGAGGCCTTCTAATGGGTGATAATTAACTGAACAAGGCTGCTCCGTACGATGAATTGATGCTTTGTAGACCCAAGCCACATGGAATGGGATGGGGGAAGCAGCTGAGGGTCAGAGCTAAATCAAAATTCAGAGTGATATGAAGGACACACAAACTTCAAACTAGCACATTAAACAAAGGGATTTTGGGTTTTTAAATAGACCTGATCCATGGCTAAAGTGAAGGTTGTGGCTTTACTACAAAAGGTTCTTAGATTTTCCATAGTAAAGATATAGATTGGGGGGGCTGTTGATGGTCTTCTCTCTGAACCTTGCCAGAAGACATCCTGTGGCTGTAAATCACCTTAATCTCCCATGTAAGGTGTGAATCTTCACTGTTTGCAACTTTCCAAACTAGATGCTTTGATCTGGCAGTTGGGTGTGCCTACGTGATTGTAGCACAGAGTCCTTAGGGGAATTTTATTATTGTTTTTATTATTATTAGATTGCAAGAGGGGCTGGCTACAAGAGCCCAACGAGATTGCCCTCCTGATGTTTATACCAAGAGACCAGGGGGTTCCAATGAATAAAGCTGAGATGGATGTTAATAACTAGATGTTTAATTTATTGAAATAGGGGAAACACATTCGCTGCGCACACACCCACACACACTCAAGGCTCAGGAAAATCAGGGGTGGAGATTGGGAACAGAATGCAGGCGTTACTAAGGGTGATGCTTACCGAAATGTAGTCTTCCTCCAGGAAGCGAATGGAATGCGAGATGGTGGGGGACAAGTCTTGCTCCGCAGCCTGGGTTTGAGCAGACTTGCCGGTAACTAGCTTCAAGGGTCAGAGTGATGTGGAGTCGTTTAGACCAAGAAGATAGCACACTGACTGGCCAAAATCTAGGGTTTATATAGGGCCAAACAGGGCCTGGGGCGAAAGGAGATAATTGCGATGATGACACCCGGCTGTATAGGGTTTCATTGTATCTGGTGGTCTTAATCCGAGGGGCCCATTTCCTGGGGGAATGTGTGACTAGGTGGCACAATGCACCTTCCGATGGGTGAGGGTGTGTGAGACCGGGTGGCACAATACAAACATTACACCTTTGATGGCTGGGAGTGCTTGTGACTGGGTGACACAATACACCTCTTGATGGTTTGGATCAGGGGTAGGCAACCTTTCCCCTTTAAGGGCCGAGGGACTTCAGCTCCCAGAAGCCTCAGCCATGTTGGCCAATAGTCCCATGTTGGCCAATAGCTCCTGGGATTCTGGGAGCTGAAGTCCCTCGGCCCTTAAAGGGGAAAGGTTGCCTACCCCTGGTTTGGATGATCTCATTAGGGGAAATCCCATCTGCAACTCTCCTAGACTGTCTGGGGGGGATATGTATTTGCATTGAGGATTGAGGGTGGTCTTCCCAGGCCATGGGCGCAGAGGACCTTTGCCTCCAATTCCACTGCCAGAGTTCATCTGGACGTCATCATGGAATTTCACATTTTTGATAGCAGGGGAACTATGGGTAGCATATGGGGTATTCATATTTTGGATATTAAGAGCACTATGGGTAACATGATGGTCTTTCTTCGAATCAATGGCAAAGTCAGCATTTCTGCTTAAGAGTCATATCAGAGAATCTACACACCAAGAACTATGGGAAACAATCAATTTTTCACAGCATTTCTCATAACACCACACTTTATAGCATTTACTACTTCTAGTGCCAGTGTATATGTACCAATTGGGCTGGATACCTAAAGTAGGAACCAGCCCAATGAGTCCATACAACAACTAAGGTACTCCATAGTGAGCTCTTTCACCCAGGTCATCTGTATTATTCTGCCACCTGGCTAAAATAATTTTTCCACACCTAGATGGAGATATGTGGCAAGTTCAACCCTCTGCCATGCAGGAACTCAAAATCAAAGCATCCCCAACAGATGGCCATCCAGCCTCTGTTTAAAGATCTCCAAAGAAGGAGACTCCACCTATCTCTGAGGGAGTGTGTTCCACTGCTGAACAGCTCTCACTGTCAGGAAGTTCCTCCTAATGTTCAGGTGGAATCTCTCTTCCTGTAGCTTGCATCCATTGTTCTGGGTCCTGTTCTCTGGAGCAGCAGAAAACAAGCTAGTTCCCTCCTCAATATGACATCCCTTCAAATGTTTAAACAGGGCTATCATATCCCCTCTTAACCTTCTCTTCTCCAGGCTAAACATACCCAGTCCCCTAAGTTGTTCCTCATAGGGCATGGTTTCCAGACCCTTCGCCATTTTAGTTGCCCTCCTCTGGACACACTAGTTTTTCAACATCCTTTTTGAATTATGGTGCCCAGAACTGGACACAATATTCCAGGTGGGGCCTGACCAAAGCAGAATACAGTGGCACTATTACTTCCCTTGATCTAGATACTATACTTCTATTAATGCAGCCTAAAATTGCATTGGCATTTTTAGCTGTGGCATCACACTGTTGACTCATGTTCAACTTGTAGTCTACTAGGATTCCTAGATCCCTTTCACACGTAGTCCTGTTAAGCCAGTTGTCCCCCATCTTATATCTATGCATTTCATTTTTTTCCCCTAAGTGCAATTTTACATTTCTCTCTGTTGAAATTAATTTTGTTAGCTTTGGCCCAGCTTTCTAATTTATTAAGGTCATTTTCAATTTTCATCCTGTCTTCTGGGGTACTAGCTATTCCTCCTAATTTGGTGTTATCTGTAAATTTGAGAAGCATGCCCCCTATTCTTTCATCCAAGTCATTGATTAAGAAGTTGAAGAGCACTGGCTTTCCAACCACCCCATCACTCTGATCCTAATTAAGATCACAGGGTACATGTTTTAAAAAATCCTGTTTTTCTGAAAACTGTGGCATATTTTTTTAAAAATCGCTTTCAACCCTTCAGGTATCAAAAATAAGTGCTTTTGCTTTGAATCCAGAAGTACATAATGGGATCAAACAGAATCGGGATCAAGGTAAAGACAAATTATTTTAGAGGTGTGAATTCAGCCCCTGAGATCTGTTCTCTGGCCCTGTTCAGTGAAGCCAAAGTGCCCCTGTTCCTAGGAATATCCCATATTGTTAGTGTTATGTTTTTGTACGTCTGGTTAGCCTAATAATAGTATCTCAAATGAGTTTTTTTAAAAATTCTGCTTCATGGTCAACATGGCTGTTCCAGTGTTTTTAGATACTCAATAATAAAGTAACATTCTGTACTGAACTCAGTAAACTATTGGACTATTGGGCCAAATAAACTGGCCCAGTATGTCTACAGTGATTGACAGTAGCTCTCCAGGGTTCCAGATAAGTCTTTCCTAGCCCTACCTAGAGATGCCAGCATGTGAAAATAGTACATTTGCATGGAGATTTGCCCTACCACTGCCTGTGCATCTTCATCTAAATCCTGTGTCTGTTCACTTGGAAGTAAGTTTAACAGAAGGCTATTGGACTTGTCTCAAGGCAGGTGTATAGCATTGCTATCTGAAGTGCACCAGGTGGTAATTTGGAAAAGAGCCTTTTCAGTGGTAACTCCTTATCTTTATAATGCCCTTCTCAGGAGGCCCATCTAACACCTTAATTGCTGTCACTCTGATGCCAGGTGAAAATGTTGCTTTGTTCCTAGGCTTTTACAAGCCACCAGTACTACCATTTTTTATTTTTTATTGTATTGTTTTAGTTCTGGTTTGTTGCATTGGTTGTACTGTTAAACACCCTCTGTTGTGGTATCAGATTGCAACCCAGACAACACTGAATTAATGTGCTTCTACCAAGGCTTAATTTTACCAGTCCTGCTGAAAGACCACACTTTATTTCTACCAGCACCCATTCCAGCAAGCTGGAACAAAGATGAAGTGGGAAAGAGGGCCACTTCTGAATGATAACCCTGCTTACTTTCCTCCAAAACCTTTGCTTTCTTTTTGTGTCAATTTTTTCCCCCAGTTGGAAGCCTGATGGTTGTGTTTCCCTATTTTGGATGTAAATCAGGATTGTTTTTTTAAACAAAAACACATGCACAAAGGTTATAATTAAAATAATCCTGAGGTATTGTTGGGATATTGTGGTTTCCTTCAGTGTGATTTGCTCCAGACATTCATACTCTGTCACTGAGGGCCTTTGCAGACTGCCAAAAATAGTGCAAATTGAGTCCACTTTAAGGGTTAGGGGATCATGGGAACTGTATTTTATTGTGGCACCAGAGCTCTCTGACAGAGAAGGCTCAATGTCTCAGGGGGAAAAAAACCATTCCCATGACTCCCTAGCACTAACCCTAACCCTTAAAGTGGACTCAATTTGCACTATTTCTGGCAGCTTGCAAAGGTCACATGTGCTTTCAAGACCACAGTAGTCCAAACAGGGAATGTGGCTATAGAACTTCATGGATATTCTACATTAGGAAACATTCTACAATCCAAAGAATGTTTGTCATGTTTAAGGCTACTATCCTAAACATGAGGCTTCTTTTGAGTTGACATGGATAGGGATACGTGAGTCTCTTGGGTAATCAGTTTTGTCCCAATTTACTTGAATGGGACTTAAGGACTGCTAACATTTTTTGTATTGGGACCTGTTTTCTCCACCTTAAGGTGTAAATTATTGTACATCTCGATTTACATATAATAATCAATGGAGGATTATGTGGTCCTCCAAATATTTCTGCCTCCCATCATCCCTGATCACTCATAATGTTGACTAAGCATAATGGGAGTTTCAGTCATTAGCAGGGCCACATGTCACCCATTCCTCCCCTAAAGCATGAAGTGGAGTAAAATATACACATGTTATTGATACAGAAAGGTGTACACTCCCTCCAACTACTCTACACATACAGGATTATCATTGTGACACCCTATACCATGCAACAGTATTCTTATTTTCATCAGTGAAGCCAAAGAGGATGGACAGTAGGCCCACCATATTGGCAGGCTAGCTACCCACAGATTGGAAATCCTGTGGATTGCTCCACCTCATATTAGCCAATAGCAGGAAGTGCCCATGGGCATGCTGATGCAGGTGTGATCCATTAACTAATATGAGCTTGAGTTCCTGTGTTTTCCCCCCACCCTATCTGTGGGAAGCGGAGGGTGGAACCAAACCCCTCCAGATGGGAAGGACCTATTTCATGGCATACTGTCCAAACTGTCGCAGTTTGGCAGGGACAGTCTGATTCTGCCATCCCACTTTTTCAATTGCTTTTAAAATGTTCAGTTTATCTCACTCCTTTCCACTTTCCCACTCTCCTCTTATTCTAGCTGCTTCAAAATGAGTTCATAGTGCACAAGTAGTGGGGGGGGGAGAGAGGAGAGGGTGAATTATATCCTTTCCAGTAGGCTCAGGCAAAAGCATTCTCTGCAAACCTCTCCTAGCTTATTTTTTCTCCCTCATTAATAATTTTTGTCTTCTTAACCATAAGTTGCCAGTTTTCATCTGTGAAATGTTGGAGTGTCAATGCAGACTAAGGGGCTGAGCAGACCAGCGTAAAGAGCTGGCCTCGCAGCACAGTGGGGGCATGCTGGCTGCCTTGACTCTGCCCTCACGTTGGCTTCACACCACATATCCCAACGCACAGCGGGAGGTGTCAGGGTGCTCCCTTGGTGCAGTATCCATACACGCTGCACTGAAGGAGTGCCGAAAAGCCATGGTTGTGGCAAGGCCAGCTTTTTGCTGCTCTAAAAAGGAGCAGCATTTGCCAGCTCTTTTTAGAGTGGCAAAGCACCAGATTGGGGCCATGGCATGCAGCTGCTGTGGCCCCGATCCGGTGAGCAAAGGGTCAGCACAGAGCCACTCCTTTAGGATGGTCTGTTCAGCCCCTGAGTCAAGTTGGGCATTAATATGAATTACAATTTTTGAAAGAAACGTGTGGCTCAGGATATGTCCTTCATGGCTTTCTGACACATCTACTGCAGCTACTGTAAACAGGGCCATTATCCCAGTTAAAGCCTCTGAATGGTTACAGTGTTGATTAATAGCCTCCACTGAAATGATGCTTGATATTGGTCATAGCTGCACTGATGTGAGTAGCCAGCAACCTTTATGGCACAGTGGTTAAATGCCTGTATTGCAGCCACTCACTCACAAACCACAAGGTTGTGAGTTCAATACCAGCCAGGGCTCAGGCTCGAATCAGGCTTGCATCCTTCCAAGGTGGCTAAAATGAGTACCCAGCTTGTTGGGGGCAATTAGCTTACTGTTGTCAACCGCTTAGAGACTGCATAGCATGGTATGAAGTGGTATATAAATGAAGCTGCTATTCCTAATCTGCTATTGATTAATCACAGGAAATCTGCATGGGAAGTATGTCCTTGGCTTGCAGTGACACCTTAATGAAAGGCCACTAAGCCAGTTTATGACACCAAGCCAATGCTGTACTGATGTCAGTGCATATCTTGAGTGATGGTATTGCAGCGTAAGAATGAAATGATTTGATGATAATATATGTCTCTGAAGAACAATTTGCAAAAGCAAATGAAACAGAACCAATGTGTAACGAGAAACAGGGCTGTCAGAGCTCTGTACAGTTAGGCTTAATCAGAACATAGGTTATATATTAGAGATATGGAGGAGCCAAATTCAAGGTTGGAAATCTCACTACATGGGGTACCTAAAAAATTAAAGCATCTCATTTTGCTAGAATATCATGGGACTTTGTGGAGTTTTGTGGCAAAGACAGGAAAAATGTGGCCCTTCAGTGTTGGTCAGGCTGCAGCTGTCATCACCATTACCCTCTCACCTTGCTGTCTAGGACTTATATGAGTCAGTGGCATGGGGGGGATGCAATCACACTAAGTGACATCCAAGTGGGGGGTGTCACCAGGACTCAGAAGGCCTGGGGGGGGGGGTCGCTGCCTTCTGAGTCTAGCACTGCCTTCCGAGTCTGCTCTCCTGAAGGAGGGGCTGCAACAGCCTGGCCGGGTGGTGGGGAGGACAAGGCAGTCTCCTCCACACACTGGGTGACACCAATCCTCATGGTGCCACTGCAGAGAGTTACATTTTAACAAAACATATGAACTTTGCCCATGCATTCAGACCTGCAGTTCTATCACCGTCCCAAGCCCATCTGGTGAATATATGAGAGAGACCCTTCTTGGTGACTGCTCCTAAGTTATGGAACTCCCTTCCCTGAGAGGTCCACATGGCCTCCTCCTTGCTGTCTTTCCACCAAGAGGTAAGGACCTTTTTCTTTAATGAAATATTTGGTTTTAATGTGTTGTGGCAGATAAAGCACTAGAGGATGACATGACCAACTTCCTCCTGTTAGTGAGCAATGGTGCAATAAGGAATTGTGATGGAACTCTACAGATATGCCTGTTTCTGCTCCCTATACTATGGAGGCATATTTCCCTGGAGATAATGGCTGCTAAGTTGAATGAGATGAACTGTGTAGAAAGTAGCAAAGAGAAGTGTGATACCTCATGCATGTGTTCTCTAGAACTTATATTATATGGGGTTAGAACATTTTGAACTTATCTGTATCAGACACTGAAATCATCAGCCACAACATCATGGCTCAGTAGTGGCAGTGTATTGAGGGGGCTTTTGCCTCAACATCTTGGCAGGAAGTAAATATTAAACACTTACTTGGAACAGAATGAAAAATTTCATTTGGAAATTCCATGGTTATGAGTAATATTGGATTTTAATGATGCATCTTCCATCTTTAAATTTACCAGGGAATTCTCTTTTGATATATTATTAATCCATGTAGTAACACCTTTTCTTCCTTCCTATGCACTATGAGACAGGGGTCAAGTGTAAAATTTTACTATGCAAGGCTCTTAGGTTCATTCTGAAATGCAGGTGACTTATGTAGGGAAAAGGAGCTGACCAGCCCTATGGGAGCATTTTCAGAACCATTGGAATAAACTGCAAATTTGTTTCCTTGGATTCTACTGCCAAACTATTTTGCAATGAAATGGCATAACCAGTCAGTCACTGAGGAAATTATCTGAATTGGCCATGGCTGAATACTCAACATTCTCAGCATGCCCCATGTTGTAACACAAGCTGCCACAGAAAATATCCCTCTATCATAAACAGAAACATGAAGTGCCATATCTGGACACTTTCTGCAGGGGAATTTGATGAAGATTAAGTAGAGAGCAATTCCAATGAGATGATGAACTGTAGAAGAGGTAATTAAATGTTCCACTGATTATGGTTAATGGGGCCAATTAGAGAATATATTTTGAAATCCAAATGTCCATGTCAGTAGAGAAGAAAGAAGGAAGAGGGGAAAGAGTGAAGAATAAATAAATTGCTGTATGGGAACCGTGTCTAAAGTATGTGAGGATTTTAAAGATCTTTTAACCCTCCTTCTCCTACCTTTGTTTCAATTTGCCCTGGGCTAGCCCATGAGATCTTTGAGCCTGAAGCAGAACAGCAAATGGAGCCTCCCATCACCCAAATCAAGTCGCATTGTAGTACACAAAGCCAGAAAAGTTGTGTTTGACACATGAAGTAGATATTTCTTCAAGTATTTCCTCACATTTTTACCAGTGAAAATAGAAATAAAAAGTAAATAATTAATCACTTGCCAACCTTTTATGACACTCATAACCTGCTGCCTGAAGCAGTTACCTCACTCTGCCTAATGGGAGGGCAAATCTTTTACTCCATTTGAACCAGTGCACAATTTCTCCTCTGCCCATGTTTTTATTTAGTGGCTTGAGCATTGGACTATGACTCTGAAGAGCAGGGTTCAAATTGCTGATTGTCCATTGAAAGTGACTGCATCACCTTGTGCAAGTCCCACTCTTCTCAGCCTGAGAGGAAGGCAAAGGCAGAGTCTCTC